>PVKB01000492.1:102500-724318 GCA_004027205.1 Ctenodactylus gundi | reverse complement strand
GAATCATAAGCATCTTTTTGACTCAGAAAACACATAATTTATGAATGACTTAGCTGTGAAAAAGAAGCCCTTACTTGTCTGGCTTGCCCCCAGGTGGTGATAAAACTGTTGCAAAGTGGAAAAAACACGCCAAGAGGACAAATGTGATCACGGTGCTAAGTTCGGGTTTTGAGTCTGATTCTTCAGGATAAAAGTTGACTCAGCTACTTGATACTTTTCATATTTCTGCTCCTAGGAGCCAGTATATTGCTTCTTGAAGTGCCTTATATGTGGGTGCCTACCTGAATTCTTTCTTCTGTTCTCAGACCAAATCTGGAAAAAATACAACTTGAGACATCTGTTTTCCTAACTATCTCTTTCGACTCACCAAACTTCATTTTTGATAAAGATCTGTAATACTGTCAATGAGGCTGACCTAACAAAGGCTACTCAAAATCGCTTCATATGCACTTTTTGGTGACAGGTGTAAAGAGTAACCTGCTAATCAATTCCTTACCTAATCATTGTATCACAAACAAATTCTAGGGTTACATATTCATTTATTTGATAAGAAGCCATATTCTGCAAGAGATTATCTATGAACTGAAAAAACTGATTTCTAGTATGTATTCTTGAAGTTGAGCACCATTTTCCTTTTTTCCCCAATTTTATTAATGTGTGTGTGTGTGTGTGTGTGTGTGTGTGTGTGTGTGTGTGCGCAATACACAGTGGTTTGAGCTTATTTTGTACACATATATATTGTGTCAACATTACAGTCCTTCCCCATCCTCCTTTTACCTTCCCTCTCTCCCCCTCATTTCCCCTAATTTCCACTGTCACACCCATTTTGTTCTATAAAATGCCTATATTCTGGATTTCTCGTATTAGAGAAATCATGTGTTATTTAACACCATTTTCTTTTTAACAGAAGAAACAGCAACTTTATTTTCTTTTGTTTCTATATTCAGATGGATTTCCAGGTTACATGTTCCATGTGGCACATTCCCTAGATGTTTGATTAGTGACAAGAATGATACATAAATTGTGACAATAACAAATATTTTGTTTGCATTAAAAATAAATTTTATTTTAGGACAGTTTTAGATTTACAAAATAACTACAAGATATACAAGAAAGTATTCACAAATTCTATGCTAAGTTTTCCTTTTTATTAACATATTATTAATGAGGTATATTTATTACAATTAAGGAACCAATATTGTTATTACTAACCAAAATCCATATTTATTCAGATTTATTATTTTTTTCTAATAGCATTTTTCTATTCTAGGATCAGTCAAGGATAGCACGTCAACTAAGTTGTCACATTTTCTCAAGGTCTTTTTAGCTGTGACGGCTCCTTAGACTTTCTTTGTGTTTGATGACCTAGAATGTTATGAAAAATCTTGGTCAGGTGTTTTATAGAAAATGCTTCACTTTGGGTTTGTCACATGTTCTTCATGGTTAGGCTGGGGTTATGTGACTTGAGGAAGAAGATGACGGGTGTATGGTGCCACTTATGTCATATCATGCCAAGAGTATACACTGTCAACATAACTTACCATTGTTGATGTTGACCTTGATTCTCTGCTTGAGGCAGTGTCTGCCCGCTTTCTCTACTGCTAAGCTCCTCCTCCTCTCTTCCTGTACTATATATTTTGAAGGAAGTCCTTGTGTCAAGCCCACAATGACCAGAGGGTTTATGCTTTCTGGGTTTAAGATTGAGATTAACAAAATTTCACAAAAAGGAATTCAACAACTTTTCTGTAAGTCTGATATTTTCCAAAGAAGCGTACTGCCAAGATAGCAAGTCCAATTCAACTGGAAAGATAACAACGTCAATATTATAGTAACAAATATTCCTAACAAATATTCCAAAAACAATTGGGAAGTAGAATACTTTACCTGATGGATATTTGGGACAGAAAATTAAGGCAATACATTTTGAATTGATATTTGTTATTTGATATCTGGTATTACATTACTCTTATCTAATCTAAGATGGATGATTGAAGAGCAGGAGAGTCAGTTCATGATCTCTGTATTACCTGCTTAAACATAGAAGTGAAACAAAGCTGATATCCACCAGTCTTTAGACACTGCCCTGTGCAACACCAGTACAACATCATTTGTATAAGTTGCACTTCATAGATTTGGACATGATTATGCCCTAAGGTGGGGCCTCAATGAAGTGCTTGCTTCCCAGGAAAGACTGTAAAGCTACTTTCTCCCAAATACAGATGGAAACTTTTTGCTGCACACAGTAGTTCAATTTCCTGAGATTAACTGTTCTATATGGCAAGGGGACAAAGTTGGTCATCCCCAGCACTTCCTCCATCAACACTGACCATGTGGCATGTGCCTGACGTTGTACGAATTTCTTTATATTCTTTCCAATTTAACCCTCACTATAATTGTATGAGGAAACTTTGACTCTGAAAATGAACTAACTTGATCAAGGTGATACAGCTGGGGGTGTCCACTCAAACTCAGAAACTTCATCCAGAGCGGACTCAGATTTTTCTGTCATTGAGGCAGGTGCTCGTATTACATGCTGCATTGTGGTATTGGTACAGTGCACTAATCAATTTTCATTGGCCTATACTGAAGTTTGTTCCAAAGACTTCCTGACCAGTGTGTATTTGGACTATTTGTCTGAGACTTGAGCACTTGGAAGTGTTGTGAAGATTAAACTTTAGAAACTTCCTGATAAATGCAGAAATGTTTCATTTTCAGGTGCCAGAATATTTTCAAGACAAGAGTGATTCACAGTAGTATAATGTTGAACACTTCTTTTCCCTTCTCCCATTCACCCACTGCTGTTAAATGAAAACTGCAGATGGGGACCCTGGACGACTTCAGCAGAAGATACACTTGTTAAAGGTTATCGCTATCTAATGAAATTGCTCTGTGGATTAGAAAATCAGGCTTAAATGTTGACTTATGAAGAGGAGACCGTTCAGCCAGAACCATATCCAAACTCAGGCCCTGGAAATCATAAGTAAGTACAGATGTGTTGTGTTCTAGAGCTGGAGTGCCCCCTCCCCCCCAAAAAAGCCTTGTGTGTTTTGATGTGGTGGGGCACCTATGAAACTGGGTGCTGTTGGGGAGGAGGGGCCCGGCTGGAAGGGGTGGGTGGACTGGGGCTTGACGTGGAATGGGTAGAATGCAAGGGCTTGACATGAAAGGGGCAGATCACTGGGCTTCCTGTTTGTGATGCCCTGAGGAGCTGCCTCCACCTCTGCCTGCACTAGGATGCATTTATTTTTGAAATGTATATTGTTGTTTGGATCTGGAATGTCCTCCAAAGCCGCACATATTTAGATGTTATGGATTATCTATAGAACCATGTATTGTTAGGAGACAAGGGCCTGGTCTGGAGGGGCGGATTATGGGTGTGTGACTTTTAGAGATTAGAGGCATATGATATATTAGGGACTTAAACACGGAAGGAATAGATCCTGGGAAGGGTCCTGAGAGTGTGTATACTACTTCCTCCCTTCCTCCTGGACTTAGATCCCTGTTCGCAATGCAGTGAGGAGCTTCTTCTGCCACCACCACGTGCTTTCTCTGTTGTTGGCCACCCGTGAATGGACAGAGACTTTCTGAACCTGTGAGCTGAAGCGAACTTTCCTCCCCTAATTTATACATGTTGAGTATTTGTTACAGCACCAAAAAAGTAACTAAAACAGAAATTGTTGTCTGAGAGGTGGGGTTGTTGCTGAGAAGTGGGGTTGTTTACCTAACAATGCAGCTTGGCAGCCTTTGCAACTGGTTTATGGGAGGAGTTTGTAAAGATTTGAGGATGCAGGCTGCAGAAGCCTTGGAGTGCTCTGAGCAGAGCTTGATATGAGATTCCGGCTGGAGTGCAGAAGACCAGAGTGTTGATAGAAGTGTGGATAGTAAAGGCCAGGCTCAAGAAGTTTCAGATGGGAAGAAAAAAAATTGTAGGCAAGCGGTCCTATACTCTTGAGCACGAGTCCTATACTCTTGCAGAAAGTTTGTCAGCATTTTGGCCTTGTTCAGAGACTTTGTCTGAAACTGGGATTAAGAGCAGTGGACTACTAAATTTGGCAGAGAAAAAATCTCAAGGCAACCCAATGTTCAGGCTGATACATGTCTACTCTTTGTTGTTTTTGGCCAGCTCTACACTGGGAAAATGGAAAAAATAGCAGATGTGTTTGTTTAAAAGATTAATATTAAAAAGAAGGTAAGTACCTGCAATCTGGTCTATAAAAAAAGAGGCCTTGAGGGTGTCTCAGAATTAAAGACCTTATCCTTCCTCAGATAAATGGTGGAAAGGTAACAGACTTCTCTTTGAAAAGAGACTCCTAGGGCATGTGGCAGGTCAACATAGGAAAGTCAGACCCTGAGGAATTCAACCGTCAAAGAACTCAGAGGCTTCAGCAGAGATTTTTCAAGGGTGTCAGACTACTGCTCAAGCTGATGGCAGACTTCAGTGACAACCCAGCAGTCTTGGCTTTACAGGCTTGCAGAGAGCAAGAGCTGTGGACTCATGGAGGCTTCTACTCAGATTTCAGAGGAAGACTTCGGAGGCCAGGTAGTGTGCTCCTGGGAGCGCAGTGCATGAAGTAAAGAAGACTAAGGTGCAGTGGAGACTCCAAATTATTATTTTAGAAATAACTTCAGAGACTTTATATGCTTGTAGCATAGATAATCTTCATTCCAATAGACAGAAAGTTACTATCACAATAAATCACTGGGCATATTATTCTCAAGCCCTGGGGATTTACAAAACTTAATTTGAAAAAAAAAAAACCCTGTAGTGAATCACTTTATACTAGTGCTTAAGCAGATAATAATATACAACATATCATATACTCTTTATTGTTCAATTATTTGAGTTATGATTTGATACAAATTACCATTTTACTCAAGGAGAATATTTGCTTTGTTAAAGAAGTGCAAAAAATATCATTGGCTTTGAAACAAGTTTTTTTAACTCTATTAAGTGACACACTTAAATTTGACATTTGATTTTGATTGCCTTAGTGCTGTTCACAAAGAGGCCATGCTAACAATATGTTGTTAGTCTTATTCAGCAGTGAGCATAATGTCTCACACAGAGTGGGTGCTTAATGTTATTGAGTGTTTGTTGAATAGAACAGAAAAAACAGAAGCTAATATGGTTGTTTTTGATATAGTAGTTACAAGGTGCCAAAGAAATTTGATTTCTGAAAATTATACCTATAAAACTATTATTTGGGACAAGATATAATCCTGTGGATAGTATCAGAATGAGAATAAACAACTTATGAAAAGTATGAGATACTGCACATGATTTATATTTTCTGTGCGTATTATAGAATCTTACAATTTATTAAATTGTAAAAAAAGACAATCATATATTTAGTACAAAATTAGTGGTTATCCACCTCGATATTGCCTGTACATGGTTACAAAATAACAGCTTAATAATAGAATTAAAATTAAACTAAACTATAAATATTGACTTTTTATATTTATCATGATTTTTATTTTTTACTAACATAAGATATGCAGAAGAGATTCAAAGCACTTTGCTACCATTAATAATCATCCTGGCTATTAGTGACAAATGACACATTAGTAATTGGTCCATGTGGCTAGTCTACTTGCACATGGAAGCTGATGGAACATCATGACAGCTCCTTACTTCAATTACAGTGGAATTGGGGTAGCTTTGAAACACAGTATTCACTAACGACTGATTCTTATGAAAAAAATTCACTTTTTTGTTGTTGTTATTAATTAATAAGCAATTTAAATACAGTTTATGTTTTACTTTCAAGAGTTGAGTCTAAGTATTAATTACTTGGGCAATCTTAAAACAACTGCCCCTAAATCATAGGAATTATCATTTAGGGAAAACTTGACATACATCTCATTCAATCCACATGACAACCACTTAAGGTGGGCTTTGTTAGCCCTCTTTCAGAGGCAGTTGGAGGCAGAAGCTTTGGTCATACCCACAGAGTCAAACAGTGCCAGTCTGGGCTGAGATCTTTCTGACGCTATTACTTCAACTGTCAATTGCTGAGATGAATACTTCTTGAACTTGCTGGTAACTTATATGACTGGTTCTATAGCAACAAGTGGAGTGATATCTGAACAAGCCATTTTTTGAGCTATGTTTTGACTTTGATACTGGCATAGCCTTATTATTTCCCTAATGGCAAATGATAATGAGTATCTTTTAATAGATTATTTATTTATTTATTTATTTGAGACAGGGTATTTCTTTGCAGCCCAGGCTTGTCCTGAACTCACCATGGAGCCCAGGCTGGCCCTGGACTTGGGGCAATCCTCCTGCCTCAGCCTCCTGAGTGCTCATATTGTAGGCATATGCCACCATGTCCGGCTTATATGGTACTGGGGAATCAGACAGAGAGCCTCACACTTGCTAGGCAAGTGCTTCAATGGCTGTTCCGTTCCTCCACCATTATCTTTTTATTTCTTTTAGTGAAGTGTCATTTTAAGGTCTTTGACCATTTTTCAATCAAGTAATGTCTTCTTGCTTAGTTTTATGACTTCTTTTATATTTCTAATTTTAAAGGTCTTTTACCAGACATAACTTTTGTATATGTTTTCCTGAAGCCTATGTTTTTTTTTTTCATTTTTTTACATCTTATTTTGTAAGGAAAAATTTTAATTTTAATGAAGTCCAGTTTATTTCTTTTTATAGATTTTTTGAATTTAATAAAAAATTAGCTTTCATATCTAAGGCTGTCTTGATTTTCCTCTATGTGGTCTTCTAGGAGCTTTGTATTTTTATGTACTCTGTCTACTTTTAGCTAATTTTTGTACAGTGGACTGGTCTGTGTCTAGAATATATTTCCTCCTCCATCTCCTCTTTCTCTCTGCCTCTGTCCTCAACCTTTGATGTGTGGGTGCCTAATTATTATAGCACCATTTGTTGAAAAGAGCTGCTTCATTTGTTTCCTTAACACAGATTAGTTGAACAAATTTGTATGGGTCTATTTCTGGTGGCTCTCTCTCCTTTTCCATGGATCTACAATGTAGGTGCTTAAAAATAGAGCAAAAGGCACGTATACCCTGTGTCCCCTCCATCTCCTCCCCTCACTTCAAACACATTTGCCCCATCATACTTGCCACTCTGTGAAACAATTCTGGAAGTCCTTTTGCATGTCTTCAGTTGTGTTGTTATGACTGCCCTGATTTTCTAAACTGATTGGAATATTAACCTTTTTTGGTCATTTTGACTTTGGAAGAGAGCAAGAAGTCACATGGAACTGGATCCAGAGAACAAGCAGCTAAGGACACGCTGTGAGGCTTTTCCAAGCCATCCTTTCTGTTAGGTGGCTGTATTTCTGATCATACTTTACGAAGACACTCACTAAAGATGATTTCCAGATCCACTCTAGAACAAGAGCAAGAATACAAGATAAGTGTGTTTGAAGTGAGGGGAATTATTTGAGGGGATTAATGTCAATATGTATTTTATTGTAGTTTTTTAAAATTTACACATATAATATATTATAATATTATAATATATTATAATATATCATTGATATGTATAAGTGCAAAATTTGAAGTTTACAGTGATCATGAGCATGTTGTACACATACATATCTTGGTAAGGTTACAAGACCTTTCCTTCCTTCCTTTGGCCCTCCCCTGCCCTCCTCATCCTCCCAGTTCCCATTATTTTCCACATTAAGTTCCATGAGATAATTGTAATCTGGGACTCTCATATCAGAGAAACAATTCGACATTTCACTTTCTGCTTCTGACTCACTTCACTAAACATGATGGTGTCAAGTTGCCTACAAAAGCCTCCAACCTATCTGACTTTATAGATGCATAGTATTCCATTGTGCATAAATGCCACAATATTTTATCAGGCTTTGGAAATCCATGGAAACACAGACCCACACATTTTACAGAAACCAACTGAAAATGCACACAGACCCAAATGTAAACATAAAAATATAAAGCTCACAGAGGACTACATAGAAAAAAATCTAGTTGATCTTAGATATAGAAGTTAATTTTTAGATTAAATTGAAAATATCTATAGAATTAATCATTGATAAACTGGACTTCATTAAAATTAAAACTGCTGCTTGTGAAACACAATGTCAGGAGAATGGAGGAAACCATAAGGTTCAAGATAACATTTGAGGAAGATGTATCTGGCAAAAGACTTCTGAAATCAGAAATATAAAAGAAGTCATAAAACTGAGTGAGAAGATAAGACATGACTTGATTAAAAAACTGGAAAAAAATAAACAGATGGCAAATAAACATACACATAGATGCTCAATATCATTTGGCATTAGAGAAAAAATAAATAAATGTCAGCACGAATGACCAAAATTGAAAACACCGACAACACCAAATGCTGGTGAGGATGTGGAGCCACAGGAACTCTCGTCCTTTGCTTATGGTAATGTAAGACAGCCCAGCCATTTTGGAAGACATTTTGGTAGCTTCTTAGAAAACTAGACATATTTGTATCATATAATCTGGAAGTCACACTCCTTGGTTTTTAACCAAATGAATTGAAAAATTACAGTCACATAAGGACCTGTACTAGCTTTATAGAAGCTTTATTCATAATTGCTACAACCCGGAAGCAAACAAATTGTCCTTCACTATGTCGATGCACAAAACATAAATAAGCTATATGTAGGCTTGAAATAGTGTTCAATATTACCAAGAAAATAAGCTATCGAGTCACAAAAAGATAAGGAGGAACTTTAAATGCATATTGCTGAATATAAGAATCCACTCTGAAAAGTGGCTTGCCATATGATTCCAACTGTGACAGTCTAGAAAAGGCAAGTTGAGGAGAGAGTGAAATGATGCTTGGTGGCCTGGGGCTAGGGAAGAGGGGAAAATGAACAGGAAGTGCACGAAGAATTGTTATTTAGGGCAGTAAAACTGCTTACTACAACCCTGCAATGATACATACATGTCGTTATACACGTACACAAATCCATAGAATGGACACGATCAGAAGTGAACTCTAAACTAGAGGCATTGGGTGACAAGAGACATGTCAAAGTAAGTTTATCAATTGTAACAAAGTCACCACTCTGACGTGAGATGTTGATCATGGGAGAGGGGAGCAGTAGGTTCCGGGGGAGCCGTCTGTACTTCCCCTTAACTGGTCTGAGAATCTAAAATTGCAAATGAAGTATATTTAAAATAAAAAATGGAAAGGTAAGAAATACTCAAAACTGAAAATAAAAATGAAACAAAAAAGCTGATACTTTCTCTTACTTATAAATAATTGGCAAAGTATCTCAGTGCAGGACTCCTAAAGACCTAAACTTAGAAGCAGTGGTATAAATTATTAACAGTACCAAGATATTCTTTTTCAACTTGAGTGAAGAATCTGATAATCAGGATTTGGTTGGGGAAAGGTGTTTTATTTTATTTATTTGAGAAAGAATTCTTTCCTTGGTACTAAATAAAAAGATCCCCATCTGGCAACTGAAGGAATAACTGCCTGTCTTCAAGAAAGACAAAGATTAAAAAAAAAAAAAAAGAAGTATTGGCCTAAGCAAAATGAAGACACTTTGCGTGTTTCACCATCAGCAGTGCTGAGCAGACCATTAGGCAGAGGTTCTGGAGCCAGAAGTTTCACTTCTAGCCCCTTCTCTCTTTCCCTGGAACACAGTTTCAAAACAAATATCATTGTGCATGCTGCTCTCAGAAGGGACTGAAGCCCTAAAGGACGCTTTCGTTCCAAGAAACTCACCTGGAGGCTGCTCTGAATCGGTCAGCACACTGGCAGTCATTCTATTATAAACTTATCACTTGCTTGAAAACCAATTCCAAGTAATTTTTAAATAAAAAGTGTCCTAAATGACGCATTTTGAACCAATGCATCAAGGGAATTTTGCTTTGAAGGTTAAAAAGAGTGATACTGTTCTCTGTAGAGATTACTTTCACAAGTTTTGAAATGTTCATGCTCAAGGAATCCTTAAACCCAAAGAGCTTCAGGCTGTTGAACTAACCAAAGGAACACCTAACAGCTCCCCTTGAATAACCAGATCCTAACTGCCGTGGAAGATGAGACATTTAATAATTACATAATACTGTGCTATTCCTCAAATAATATTTAAAGGGAAATTTGTTTCAAATTCATAAAATGAAAAGCAGCTAGTATTCCAAATCATGGTGCAATTTAACAAATCTATTGGCTTATGGGGCTACTCTTTCAAACCAACATTGTGTTATATATTTTATGTAAAGTAATACGTGAATATACTACATTGCATTTTTTATTATCCATATGTAGCCAAATTGTGTCAAGCTAAATGTGGACTTCTTTGCCAGCCAAATCACCTCACACTTATTCTCAAATGTTTCAATCTTGTATTAAAGAGAAAATAAACAAATAAATAAAACCTACAAAACCAGAAATCTATATATAATTTTTGAGCAACAAAGCAGCTCAGAGGCATTGGGTGAATATTCTGCCAAGTACAATCTTCCTGTTATCAGATCGTATTTCTTCCAATGATGTAATGTAAGAGACTAACCCCTAACGCTGACTGGATCACAGGGGACAGCCTGGTCCCATGCTGGGCTCCAGCCCCCAGATAGAGGGCAGACAGCTGGGACTCAGCTTGCCACTTGCCACTCACTACACACGCTAGCATGATCTGTGGTCACAATTATGGCTGCAAATGTTTTAACTGTACTCTGAAGACTGGGTTTTAAATATTAGCTTTGTACAATTTTTTGTTCGCTTTTTTATTATGGTTATTATTTTGGAGGGGAATGCTGGAGTTCAAGCCTAGGGCCTTCACACAGAACAACACGCCTAGCCCATTTTTGATATTTAATTTTTAGACAGCGTTACTAAATTGCATTAAGTATTCACTAATAGAATTAAATTCACAATTGATAATACAGAAGATAAAGGGGCAGCCCACCTAGGATACCCTCCCTGGTAGGGGGTCTCATACTCTATTCTTTGTTTCTAAGCAAAGACCTGTTTCTATATCTATCTACCTGTATATAGCTATGAAAACTGTAATGAAGCTACAGGGTTTCTGGTCTCTAAAAGGCTGTGCTTGGTGAATCTGAAGCTTGTAGACACCGAGTTGAGTTTTGGCAAAAGCTGAGTCTTGTCTACACTCACTCAACCACGGGATCTTCTCCCTGCTCAAATTCTTAAGAACTGTCCTTTCTGGTAATAATCTTATGATCTGGAAAAGCTGATTCTATCTACAATTAGAATTTCAGTAAACATTGTCAGTATTTTTAGTTCTCTTTCAGATTGTCTTATAAGCATCTGAACAGAAATTCACTGATTAAGGGGTTTTTGCTTTGAAAGTAGCAAACCCAAGGGGAAGGTTTTCACCTGTGATTCCACCTTATATTGTTGGAATTTAGCAGTTGTAAGGAATTTATACACTTCCGTGTCAATATTAGAGCAGCTTAAAGACATTTTTTGTTATTGTTCAGTGTGAGAATCCAAACTTCTGAAATGCTGTCAGTTTCATGTTTTTCCAAGAGGTTGCATCTATGCATTTTAATCACTTTTTTTCAGACTTGGTGCTTCCTGTGAACTGCCCTTGTCAGATGAAATTACAAACTCAAAGGGGCTATGTTGAAAACACCACTCTGAATAGCGCCTGTGATGGTGCCTGTGATGTGCCCAGAAGCTAACCAAGAATCTTATTTCAATTGAACTCTGTTTAGGGGCTGGATTCAACATGCTACACAATTTGACTTTAACACAATTAGTCAAATTAGCCTAGTCCTAGAGGCCAGGACTTAATAGATATTGGATAAGAGCTAAACTAAATCATATTAAGAATAACAAAAATAATGTGAACAGATAATTAAACTTACAGTTTCTAGAATGAATTTATTCTAAAATAAGTGTAGGCTTAGACAATAAATTAAGTAACACATATTCTTTGCAGCTTTGTGTTATTGGTAAGCAAGAAATAAATATTCAAGAATACAATTCTAATAAAAATCTTTTCTTGGGGCTGAAAATGTTTTGAAAGGCAGATCATCCTAAGGGTAATTTCAGTCCTATATCAAAAGAGGGATACTGAATATTTCATTTAGATTTTGGTTAGAATTTTACCAGCATGGGTGATAAACTAAAAGTGAAAATTGTCCTTAACCTGTTTGAAAGTATCTAATTCTGTTTGTGATCATGATAAAAGAGACACTTCAGAAAAGACAAACACATATCTCAGTGGCAACAACCTCCTACCAACAATATCGAAGGCAGTTTTTCGTTTATTTCCTACAATTCCTTTACTTTGTCTGATTTGTAAGGAACAGTCCTCAATTAGTTGGGCTATGTTTCCTCTTGCTTGGTAAGCATTTTTGGTCAAACAAGGAATGGCAGAGTTCCACAATTAGATCAAAAGATCAATCCTAATGTACCATTTTCTCCTTACCCTCCTGCTGTAATAAAGTGGCTGCAGTTCTCCAGGGGACAACTCAAAATCCTGGGACTGATATTTCTAAATTAGCTGACTCTCTGACCTTGCTGGTAATTGCGTTAGTTTATCAATGTTCAACACAATTTATTACTCTCCAATATGTACCAAAGTGTTTATCTCTCAACACTAACAATATTAAAAAATCTAAACTATCTATTGCAGCACAAAGAGACATCCTTTCATTAGGGAAAAACATAAATAAGTAGGAAGCATCACACGACCTGGCAGGGCACAGAGGAGGTGCGACTTAAGACAGCAGCTGCCTTGTGCTCTGATTTCACGGTCTTATGTTACTAAAATCTGGAAAGAAGAGAAACTTTTATTTCTATTTGTGCGTGTGTGTGATGCAGGAATGGACTGATGCTTTCTGATTCTCTAAAGTAATGGCTTTATTCTAAGTAAAATAAATGGCACCGATAAAGCCTTATCAAAGCACTGGGGAGAATGTGGGTGCAGATAACATCTCACTTCCACTCTATGCACCAGACTCTTTGATGGGAAAAAAAAGCATTCAATTCATTGGTCCTATTTGGGGACGGAAGAACCCAGCATCCTTCGCTTTCTCCCTTCACTTCAATCATTACATTGTATTGCATTTAAAACTCGTGCGGACTCTGGTGGTGAACAAGCTGGGGCAAAACTTGGTATCTATTAGGTTAACTAGAAGTCATGTGATATTGAAGCTTTGCAAAAGAAACGTTGTTCGGCTTTAACTTACCGTGGACAAGGAAATATGGCAGGTCCTGGCTCTGAACAGCGTTACTCTCCTGCTGGGGCGGATGTGGACGCGATAAAGATCACACTGTCCGCATTTAAATAATAGGCTGCCTTTTATCTGGCTTCATCCTCCTGCCCAGCGCTGGGCTCTTCTGTGCTGTTTTTCACAGATGATAGAGAAGTTAGGATGCACTCAATACCCATCCACCCACTCGCCCGCCCGCTGTCTCTGTGGAACTAAATCTCTGACCATCCTTCCCTTGAGAGGAATGAGCTCACCGACTGGTGCCTAAGCTTGCGAAACGTCAGGTATCCGCATTTTACGGGCCTAAGAAGTTACAGGTCAAATTATTATTACTGCTATTGTTATTATTTTTCTTCATTAATAATTGTTAGCGAATGTTCTTTAAAAGGTAGATTTGTTTTCGATTCTTTTGTTTACACCTGCTGATTTCAGCACAAGAGATAAATTTCTTTGGTCAGGGAACTATTAGATTAGAATCTTCTACCAACTGTACTATTTCCTGCAGTACTCTAAAATCTATTTTTGGAAAACATTATTGCTTTCATTACATGGCAAAGTCACAGAAATTCTTTTAGTTTTGAAAAGTCTTCCATTTGTCAACATCCTCTTGGTGTTTCAATGTCACTTACAGTATATGAACATCGCAACTCAAATTTGAGACCCCTGAAATCTGCCCACTCTATGAGCTGGTCAAGCTAAACTATGACCATGAACTCCTCTGTGGTACATCCTGAGCACACACTCCTTGAGCACTCTGAGCAGTCACTTTCTGTTCACTCCATGACACACATCTATAGCATCTTTTCATTAGGAAATACAGTACAGGGATTTTTTTGTCCATTTTTACAATACTACTCAGATGTTTTGATTAGCCTTATAACATTTGTTTTCAAAGAGTAATTATAGTACTTGTTAACTATAATTAGTCATAGTTAAAGGATAAGGAAGTCACAATTCTGACCAATAGAATGAACTGCATTCTATCAAAATAGATTTTGTAAATATCAAAGGCTGCTAGAATAAAATAACTTAGACTGGTTAAGTTGTAAACAATAAGGAAACATCTGTTACAGCTCCAGATATGAGGAACTTGGCGATCAAAGTTCTGGAAGCTTCAGCATCTTTAAGGGCTGCTCTCTGTTCCAGGGGTGGCACCCTCTCAAGCACAGTGTGGAGAGGGCAAGAGAGCCCTTTCAGGAGGGCACTAATTCCTTTGTGGGAGAAGAACCCCATGACCTAGAGACTCCCAAAGGTGTCATTTCTTATGCTGACACCCTGGAGATGTATGCCCATGGTATTTGAAACGTTGTACCCATGCTCCAGAAACATTAACTAAGCATTTATTTTGACAGGCATTATGCTTAGTGCAGTAAAACTCCATGATCCAAGAGAGAGAGAAGTGAAGAAGCCTTTCTTGCTTCATGTGCTCTATGGAGCACAAGATCAGCAAGCACAGAGCGCTACGGAACATGGAAGTGTTTTAAAGAAGTCTGTCTAGGTTAGGAGAGGCTGCACGTAGGAAAGCCGGGCTGAGGCTTGTATCTCCCATTAGAACCCCTCTTAACCACTTATGTTTACTCATCTCCCCGTTTTTCCTTCCCCAGTCCATTTTCTCCTTTATTCTTTTTATTTTCTTTTTATTACAATAGATTTTGAATAACTACAAAGGTATTACTTGATTTTTGTATACAGCACCTCTAATAATGCAGAAATTTGAAGATAAAAATAAATTTCCCAATGTGCATTTCAAATAGTAATTCCCTGAAGTAACTGTACAGATGTATTTATTTTCCATCCCAATGAGATCATATGACAGAGAATTCTGTACATTTTATCTCAAAACTTTATAAGGGTAAATAAAATATGAGAAATCCAAAACAAAAATTGCTTAAAACTACTCATAAACTCGGGTCAATGTCTTTCATTTCTCTATTATTTCCTTGATTTGTTTCTACATCATCCATTGCTTTTGTACCAAGCAAACTTAATTTATTACTTTATTTTTTTTCTCATCTTCTCCCTCCTTTCTCCCCCTTTTTAAAATCTTGACTGTCATTATTGTCTTCAGTCTGAATATCTTCCTACATTTAGGCTAATTCTGGCTCACATTTTTCTCTATGCTCATACTAATCAATTTTACATGTCAGAACATATGTATTCAAATGCATTAATCTATACTATTATAAATTCTATTAAAATTTTATAAAATCACAATCATATATATCACATAATATTCCACAATCAACAAAATTGAACTCATTTAGCTATTTTCTTAGGGGTAGAGAATTTGGTTGCCTTTTGATTCTATGAAAAATTCTTCTCCATATGTCCTTTGTACTAATGCTTTTGAAGAATAAATTAGCCAAATAACAATTTCCAGTTTCATGTACAAGAATATTTTGGGCTTTGTGGCAATTTCCAAATTGCTTTAAGATTGTGGAAATACTAGCCAGCCATGTCTGGGACTACTGTTTTTGCTCTTGGCAGCTTCTGCCAGTATTGGCGGTAAAAAAGGTGAAACTATTTCATTGTTTAACTTGAGCATTCTATCAGTTAGCTATCAGGGAAGATATACAGTCATATTTATTTATTTACTGTTATACTACGCCTGCTTATATCTTTTACCCATTTTTTTAAATTTTGTTTTGTCAAATTCAATATCTCCTAGTTCCTCAAACATCCATGCCCTTCCTTGAGCCTGTGTCCACCCACAATGGAACCCTAACTGAAACACTTTGTCTCATTCATGATCACATTACAGCTGTTCACCCTTCAAGACTGTACCCAAGGAAAACAGCATCAGCAGTTATATCCATAAAAACCAGAACAGCAAGCAGTTCTTGTAAGTTTGTGTGTGTCAGGCATGCTTCTAATATTCAACTATATCATTACATTTCATTTCCATGATAACTCATGAGAGGAGAACAGTTATTATCTCATTTTTTATACAAAAATTCTGAGGCTTGGTCACAGAGTTCATACATAAGTTGTAAGGCTTTAACCCAGGTGCCTCTCACCATAGGCCTGCTCTTTTTTAGATATTACCTGCTCCAAAAGACATTTTGGCAAAAGTCTCTTTCTCCTCTGTGTTCACCGGTACATTGCACAGTCTCTATTCTAAAACTTACCAAAGTACAGTGTCACCACTTCTCTGTCCCTTGTGTTTCTAACATTGTAAAATCACGGGCAGATTGCCCTGTGCCCTTAGCACTGAGCACAGTGTCAGCTAAGGATTGTAAAAGGCACCCAGAAAATGTTTGGTATATAATGTCATGAGCTGAAAACTTCCGTCCCTCCCCAAATCATATGTTGAAATCCTACCACTCAAGGGAGGATAATAAGTGATGGAACTTTTGGAAGGTAACTGCATCAGGAGGACAGAGTCTTATAAACATGGCTGATGGCTTTATGGAAGACACCAGAGAAAGCACTCGCCTCTTCTGCTATGTCAGGACACAGTGAAAAATGAGCCAATCATAAACCAAAAAGTGAAACCTCACTAGATATCAAGTTTGCCAACACCCCTATCTTCGACTTTCTAGCCTCCAGAACTGTCAGAAATAAATTTATGCTGGTTATATCTACGATATTTTGTTCCAATAGCCAGAACTAAGTCAGTAATCTAGATATCCTTGGAGGCTCAATGTTCCCTGGATCATGCAAAGCCCTTGGAGATCTAGCACTGTTTCTGAAGTTTCTTCTAACTTTAGTCCTCAATTACTTAGTATCTCTCTGTGCGCTTGCACTATAGCCTGCCACATTGGTTTATAATCCTGTTGTTCACAGTTTTCTCTCAAGTGTCCTCACTTTGCTTTGTGGTTTCATGAGTGTGAAAATTTTGTTGAAGTCTTGAAGACTTACCATGTTACTTACCCACTCACCCACAGTCTTTCAACCTTCCTTTCATCCTTCTTTTCCTCTTTCCCCCTTCTCTTTCCTCTCTCTCTCTCTCTCTCTCTCTCTCTCTCTCTCTCTCTCTCTCTCTCCGCTCCTCTCTCCACCACTTTCTCACTTTCTTTCCTTTTTCAGATGCTCTGCTGCCTTCAATCCCCAATCCATGACTGTTGGGATCAGCATCCCTTTGTAAGACTTTTGGGAATTCTGGTTTAATAAACATTTAACATTAACAGTTAACATTATACTGAATAAATAAACGTGTAAATGAGTGACTAAACTTAGGCTGAATATTTGGGCTTTAAGATTCCAAATTTCCTCATGAAACTTTCTCTAAGGCTAAATCATTGAAAACATTGATATACCTGGCATGTCTGTTAAAAATGTGCCTTCATGGTTAATTCTATTGAGCTACATTTTAGGTATCATAGAAGAGAAATTTTTCAAGGTGTGTGTTGATCTATTTTAAGCTCAGAGTCTGTAAGGTAAGGTGTCTTCTCCCTTGAGTCTGCAGCATGATTTAGCAAAATGCTCTGTGCAGAGTAGGCCCTCGATCATGAGTTGATTGATTGATTGAATAATTATTCCACCTATAAACACTTCTGTAGCACATTACCTGATGAGTGTCTATTTCAGTACGAGTATGACTATGACCTTCGTGTAGTTCATTAGCAAATGAAAAGTATGCTCATTTCCACAGAAGGAAATGAGAATGTGAAAAATGTGCTTCTATTTGTAGTGCCATTACTGTCTTACTATCTGATTAAGAACAAATTCTTGACCTTTTAATGCTACCACTTACCTATGACTCTGATCTCAAGGGCTACTTCAATACCAAATCCTGGGGAGGATAATGGAATAACTCTGACCTATTTGAAGGGATAAAAATAGGACACAAATGAGGGAACTCATTGAGCAGAGTCAGTCAGTGGCAAAGAAGTGATGTCTTTAGAATAAAAGAAACAAATATTTTCAACAAATATTGAAATATTGTCATCATAAGAATTCCCAGTGAATGTATTATCATTTTGCTGATGAGGACGCTGAGGCGGAGAAACGTCCAGCGATGGGAGCCCTGTCAGGTAAGCAGTACGGGGCTGCCGCTCCGGCTCCGGTGTTCGTCTCCCCTCCACGCCGCCTCTCTTCTTCGTTGTTCCTACCGCAGTTTCCAGGTGCCCACAGTAGGACGCCTAAAGCCACCATAACCTATTTCTCCAGGAAAAAGAAAAACGGGATTCACTGAGTGGAAGTGGCAGCTGAAACCAGGAAGCCGCTAAGAACACCTGTGAGTATTACTCAGGGTCACGCCTCTGATGAACATTGGCTGGTCCCTTCTCTGTGTCAGGCGCTAGAAGCCTGCAAAGACCAAGCCAGGTGTCGCCTTTAGGAGATCCTGGGTCATGCAAGGTGAGACGGTCCCCAGGGGGCCAAATGGAGGAAGGACATTGCAGGGAGAAAAAAAAGCAGGTACAAAAGGAGAGAAGTCCCTGGACACCTGGGGACCGTGAGTCTGGCCGGAGGGCCGAGAGCTGTCGCTGAGGCCAAAGCCGTAGGGAATGACAAGTTGAGTAGAAGCACCAGCAAGAGTCGTGAGGCGACAAAGTTGACTCCACCTGGAGTTTCCCTGTGGGAAACAGAGAAACAGCAAGGAATTTTAGGCAGGAGACCTCTGGGACCAAATTTGGGTTTTAGAAACAATCTGCTGCCATTGTAAGGAGAATGGATCAGGTACCGGTAGTAGCAGTGGGGGAAAGAATGTGATTGCTGTGAGTGGTGACAGTGGCCGCCCTCCTGGGGCGGGTGAGTGGGAGAGGGCACATCATTAGCTTTGCTCAGAGCTACAGTTTGAATTGGAATCGTGTGACACGTGTTACGTTGGTACTTTAAAGTTGTCACTGAGTAGTAATCTTAGTCGCTCTTCTTTCCTGAATGAAAGCTCCTGCTGGTGACTTTATGGCCGTCTTTGTGGTGAAGTTTAATGTTTCTTTTCCACTCATGTCCTTTCCTTCTTTGCTCCCATTGACCGTGAGATCCTTTTCTGCACTCTTACCATTCATATCCTAATCCTCCTGTGTTTACTCTTAATGTGTGGTACTTCTTCATAATCGGTCTTCACCTCATCCCAATCCTCTCTCGTATTTCTTTTTCTTCCCTTGAGACAAGTGTATCCATTTTTTTGGTTCCAAGGGCTCATCACCTTTGGTAAACAGGAAGGTACCGACTCGATTTAATTTTTAAAATAATGTTTTTCTATTTCTTTTTCTATTGATAAATTACTGTTGCCATCTTTTAAAAGCTGTATTATCTCATAATTTTCTTCTGTGCTCTTGTTGTGTCGTTTCGTTGTTCTCTAGGGGACACAAGAATTATATATTGATACAATGAACAGTGCGGAAATAAAAAATACAAGAAGAATTTAGGATTGTGTGCAAACTCTATAATGTTTACCAGTGATCTATTTCAAAATAAGACGTATATTTCAGTCCTGATGAATCAAATATTTAAGAAACATTCTTTAAGTGCAGAAATATACATGAAAAAAAATCACAACTGACCCTGAGAGACCTCCCTGAAAGAGTCGAGCCATGGATGATTAACCTCAATTTCGGTCCTGCTTTTTCTACTGATGTTATCATCATGAGCATTGCTCATGAGGGTACTGGGAGTATAAATGGGGGTCAGAGATCAAAAAACATAAGATATAATATCAGATAAAATATTAGCAGCCCTGGAAATATTCACAAAGTCATACATTATGTTAGAGCTACTGTATTCCATGTAGGAAAATAAAAATGGGAAATTGCACAAGCCATTTTCTTTTTTTATTACCGAAATTAAAGGTCTAATTTAGAATTGTGAATTTATGTAAATAACCATTAATATAACTTTATTAGTTCAGGTACTCGGGGTATGAGCATATAAATATAACAGGATGTTTATGGAGTCTGTCACAGTAATTCAGCATATATTTGTGTCCACATATACATAATTTGAGGTTTTAAAAAATTTACAGATCGCAAGAATGTTCTGAGTAGCTTTTTAGGTTCGTATTACATGTTTATGAAAGTTAACAGACACATTGTCTCCTCCCTCTCTTACAGTCACGTGATAGCATGTGATGGTATTAGTATTAACGTAGGTGCGAGTGGAAATACCAGTTTGTGCCTTGTGAGCATGTATTGTGCCACTTGTATTAACTAGCCCTGCAATTTAGGAATTATCCTTATTTTATAGATGAGGAGAAAAGCTCAGAAGAAGAAATAAACCTGTTCAAATTACATGAGCATGTAGTAGAGCTGGAAATAAAAGTTAATTCTGCAACAGTCACAAAGGATCATCTCGAGTGACTAGAGGTAGTGAGTGACTTCAGTGAACTCATAGTAAGATGATAGCTTTTTGTCCCCTTAGAGAACTCGCAGAGGATTCTGGTGATAGTTCTGTAAAATTTCTTTCCCTTATAATCTGGAGCTGGAGATGGGGATGGTGGGTTTTTCTTAAGTATCTACATCTGGGACAAAATGTAACAACTTTCCTTTTCTTTTATCATTTCCCCTGAGCTTGCTTGAGAATTGTGCCCATATTGGTAAAGAATTCAACTAGTATTGATTCAGTAAACTTAACCTGAGTTGTTTAATGATTGCTTTTTCTTGGTTTACTTTTATGTTTAGCTTGAAAAATTGATAAATGCAACATATATGTAAGAATGGCAAGTTACATATGCACATAAATGTTTAATTTAGAAAAGAAAACCACCCCTATACTCACCAACCCAGCTGACCTAGTGGGAAACACTGATGTCACGAAGCTACTGTTTGTTCTTGCTGGAACCTATCTAACTTTCTTCTGCCTAGAGATAACCTTATCCTAAATTGTGTACTGAAAATTACCTCACTCTGCTTTAAGGCTTTATAATACAGGTAGCTGGTCTTCCAGATGCATTGTGCTTGTATATTCATTTTTTCATACTGCGGATTGAACCCAAGGCCTCTTGCGTGCTAAGCAGGCGCTCTCCCACTAAGTTACACTTCCAAACTTTGTCATTTTGTTTTTGGGTACCATATCAGTCCAGGACGAAGAGGGTGTTTGGTAAATTAAAACCTGTGTAGAACTCTGAGTTACTTTGCAGTGACCAGTCTGATCGTGAAATTGCCCAAATTTTTATCTAGGTTAACAGTACGTATATCCAATGGCATGAGAACTTTCAAAGAGGAAGTAGGAGACACATTTATGTTGTGGTGTGATTACATCTAACAAATCTTGACTGTTCAGTACACACGTCCCTCCACGCCACACTTGCTATGTTAAAGTGGTGGATTGTAGGCTGCTCTGTAAGAGTAGGAAGTGGACCAGTGTGTGCTGTTTCTGCTGTCCTGGAACTTGCTGTCTATGCAGGCCAGCTGGACTTTGGGACTATTTGCTCAATTTCTTCTCAAGTCCTTGACAGAAACGTAGCAATAGTGCTGGTGAGCAATACTACCCAGTGTCTGGTCACTTCAAATTCATTTGAGAGTGGGAGGCTAAGGCGGTGTTCTGTGCCTCACACATCAGCAAGCTATGTTTCTCTGTACCCGAAGGAAAGTAAACAATTGCATCTGAATGAATTCATTATCACACAATGATTCAACTTATGAGTTAATAAGTTGGAAATCTCTGTGGATTCACAAAAATAATTGCATAAAAAGGCGCCAACATGAGAGAGAGGGTGGAAAGTGGGCACAGGGCTGCTAGGAAGGGGTGGGTCTCTGAGAGGTGAGAGTAGGGAGGGGGCAGACACAGGGCAAGGGTCAGAGGGAGGGAAAAAGAGGCCAAACTCCCAAGCCGTATGTTTCCAATGTGTTATCAAATCTATAGTTCAAGTATAATAAAAAGAACATAGATGTAACTAATCACTTTTTCAGAAACTAATATTTATTTATTTGTTTATTTATTTATTTGGAGACAGGGTCTCACTCTGCAGCCCAGGCTGGTCCTGAACTCATTATGGAGTCCAGACTGGCCTTGAACTCACAGCAATCCGCCTGTTTCAGCTTTCCAAGTGCTGGGATTACAGGCATGCACCACCACACCCACCTTATGTGGTGCTGGGGAATTGAACTCAGGTACTTAACAAACATTTGACTTAGCGCTTGCTAGGCAAGCACTTTAACCACTGAGCCATTCCTCCAGCCCAGAAACTAATATTTAATGTCAGTGAGCATGGTGGCTTGTGCAAATATTTATGTTTTAATCTTAAAAGTAAGAATACTAATAGAATTAAGTAGAAAACTAATAGCTTGCCATTTACTGGTTGGCGTGAGGATTAAGTAACTTATAGTAGTTATAAGGTGAAAATATTTATAAATATATAAAATTAGAATAACTGAAGTACTTCAAGATAAAAGTCTAGTAGCGGCAACATCACTGTAACAGTACAGCCACATATGTGTGGTATAAAATCCCTTTGATGTGATTTCAATCACATTGTTAAATTTTGGGCAAGATTCCAGGTCCCAATACTTACTTTGTCCTGGTGGATATGTGGGACCATATGACTATATTACAGGGAAGGTGTCAGAAAACTGGTCGCTTGGAGTATGTTCCCTCCACAAGATGTGAAAGTGCTGAGACATGATTTATAGAGATGGTGAAAAGATTTCAGAGGATTCTTTTAATATTATTTACTCACTGTTATGAAATGGATGGACAATTTCCTGCCATCCTGCTGTATTTGGAAGGTGATTCAATCATGGGGTTTCATCCATTGGTTTTTTTTGTGTGCTGTTAAGAGTTGGGGCCTGTTGTGAAAAGGCAGATCATTGGGGCATGAGGGTTGGATCACTGGAGTGCAGCCTTACTGCCTCTTCCTTTAGGACTCTTTGTTTCTTGTCTTGTTGT
The DNA here is from genome assembly GCA_004027205.1 of Ctenodactylus gundi. Lineage (NCBI taxonomy): Eukaryota > Metazoa > Chordata > Mammalia > Rodentia > Ctenodactylidae > Ctenodactylus > Ctenodactylus gundi. The sequence goes on along the minus strand of PVKB01000492.1, from coordinate 701,380 downwards.
GCTCTTAACAGTTTTTCCAGAGGTAGGCCCACCATCTTGTAGGTTTACTATTGCAGGTTACCCATGAATGAATTGAGATCGTCTGAAACTGTGAGCTAAAATTAACCTTTCCTCTCTTAAATTGTGAGTGTGAGGTCCTGTGTCTTGCAAATAAGAAAACAATTAAGGCAATTATACATCAATTTGCTTTGAGAGTTGTTGGGGCACCCTGAGTTTCTATATAGGTGAGAGGAAAGTAAAGGAAAGCTCTTTCCTGCACTCAAGCCTGAGGACACTCCTAAGGCTCCTGAGTTGCTCAGTTAGCTCTATACGCTTGTATACCTGGAAGTCCAAGTGGCAAGGGAAATGGACCCTAAAAGTGTTTTAGCAGCAGAGCGAAGAAGAGTAGCTACAGGGTGAGAGGGCCACCTGGTACCCTGGAGTTGGACAGGACGCAGGCTTTATGAATATTCCCATTGGGCCAGATGAGGGTTGTTTTTGGGAAAGAGATGACCTAGAATCATTTAAAATTCTACTCAGTGAAGTACAGAAAAATCTGGTTTTACTTACTCTAAATGTGGAAAGGGTGTGTAGAAAACTTTAAGCACCATTGAAGTTGGCTGATCAGTACAGGAAGTGAATTGCATTGCTTTTCTCTACTTTAAGAATGATCAGTAACGTCCCTAAGATAAAGTTTTGAGATTCTGCTCAAAAGAATGTCTATAGAAAGGCAATGGGATCCCAGAGGAGACAGTCAGCCAGCTGGGCACTGTAGAGCACAGCAGCGGACAATGCCTGGTCCTTCTCAAGAGAGATTGAGGAGAGGTGCCAAGGCTGGGGAAGCTGCGTAGTGTGTCTGCTGTACCATCCTACACAGGGAAAAGATGCTTGGCCTAGACATTGAGTAACATCATTTATAATTAAGGAGTAACTTTTTAATTTCCTTTCATTTTGTCCTTGACTCCTTCAAAAACAGGTCTGGTAAATGGAGGAGGAGATTAGCAAAAGGAAAAAGGAAAGTGGTGGAACAAGAGAGAAGCAGCAAGTGAAGAGAAGAGGTGAGCATGACCCGGAGAGGAACGACGCCCTCCTTTGTGCCCAATCAGCTTGTTAGGCAAAGTGGACACACGTGACAGAGAAAGGCAGCAACAAGACCACACCGCTCCCCTGCTTCAAGGATCTGCTTGCAGTAGTCTTAATGAAGAGAGAGAAAAATGCTCAATTCTGAATCAAGTTCAAAGTTTTGATTAGGACATTAGATGATTTTAATTCTCAAATTGTTATTTTTATGAATTCACATATTTTCAAGATATTATACTATGTAGGAATAACCTGCAAGGTCACTGGTCTTGCCCCAGTTTCCTCCAGTGAGTGAGCTACTTGCATTGTACGTTGAGAACTTGAAAATGAACCCAAATGAAGTAAATGATTTTGACTTAAACCATAAGTTCCTGCTTGCTCAGCCCATTGCACATGCGCATTGTCTCATTTTGGTCTCATTTCGGTCTTCCCATGAGTTACCAAGGGAAGCATCGTTACTGCATTTTACCAATAAAGAAATTAAATAAGAAAGAAAGTTGACTGATTTGTCTAGAGTTATAATGTTACTTAAAGATTGAAGCAGAACTAGAATGTGGATGTTTAATTAATTTTTTGATACAAGTCTTTTTGCAGTCATAAATCCAGTCTAGTCTTAGAGATTTAGAGGAAGTCCAACCAATCTATTGCAAGAGTTAAAGATTCCTGGGCTTACAAAAAAGCAGGTTCCGCACACTCGTTCTGAAAACTGGTACCCCATACCAACTGCTACCCTCCACCCCAAAAGGGCCTTGAGTTATTTCACAGATCTCAGAGACTGGGAACTGATTTGTGTTCAGAGTTGTTGTATCAACAAACCCAGACTGTATTTCCTCAGCTTAAACATCACAGGAATCCCTTGAAGTTTATGATTTTTCTCCTAATGGTCTGATCGAATCAATTGATTGCTCAATCATGAACCATCAATTAAGCACCCAGTGTATCCAGTGTTCTGCTAGGTTGAAAACGTGTATATGGGCTTGAAAGTACACCTGTGTAGTGACTCCTCTTCTTACGTTCTCATTAGATTATCAAAGTAGAAATATGGACATTAGTGAGTTAATTCATACGTGGATAAATTTGAATAAGTTAATCAACACCTGTGCTGGCACTGCTGATGGAAAAATGATTTAAAAAATAGAGGGGGAGGGAGGAAGGAAAGGAACAAAAAAGCTCAGCCTTTGGTCCCGTAAGATTTACAATGAGAGGAACAGACATTAATGGAAGAATTACACTAATAAAAGTTCAATAGTATTCATGATAATCGGTGAGGAGGAGAGGATATGGTACTGCAAAAATCTGGAGCAGGGACCTGTGCTCTCGTTAAAAAATTTTCAGAAAAGTCCAAGGAAGTGAACATTACACTGACAGGGACTAACTTTGTCCCTTCTGTTGGAGTCAGGGAGGGAGAAAGGAAGATGGTTTTCTGAGACTTTCCTTCTAAAAGTGTTATTTTCTTCTTCCTGGAGAAAAATAGACATTAATATAAATAGAATTAAAATTGAATTAATTTCCATGGGGAAAGTGTCTCACTTTCATTGATCTAGGAATATTGAAATCCCTGGACTCGGTGCTTTTGTAACTTCTGTGCTTTTAATTTTTGTGGAATAAGCTCTTTGTTATGCTCTAGGCTTTAAGGGAGCAGGAATTAAGTCTTGGACTTGATTACTTTTTAATGAACATTGAGACAAAAAGAAGCTTCAGCGGAAGTCAGTAGTGGACTCCCCTTTCTGAGGTGGGAGAGTCAGGAGGGTGGGGAAGCAGGTGGGGAGGTTCCCCAGTGCAGCCCCCTTTAGAGTGTGAACCACAGGGATTAGGGCAAGAAGAGTAAATCAAGGTTAAAAAGGAGGCGTAGATTTTTGGGGAAGAGGAGAGAACACGAAGTGTCCCTCGACAGGGATATGTGAGACCTTGACATAGAACTTCCTCAACACCAGGATCTTCACATTTTTGTTTTATTTGGTCCCAGGCCTAGCACAGTGCACTCTGTGCATAGAAGCGTGCTTACTGAATAAATGGTGCAAATTTTTTATGGCTTAAAACCAAGAATTCTTATGAAATGAATTTAATAATAGAAAGCAAGGACCTTGGGAGAAGAGAGAAGGAATGAATTTGTCCACTGGAAGAATACTACAGCAGCTGCACCATCCAAACTGACTCAGCTGCCTAGAAAGCTGTACAGTATCAAATCTTAATTTTTTTGTTGAAAATCTCTGCCCCTTTTTAATACTATATATGCGTGGCAATTTACGGGCATCTTGAAAACCTAGCTCAGTCCCTGAGGAGAGTAGTTGAAGCATCAGAGTAAGTACTGTCTGCTGACTTATCTAGAACACAGGAAGAATAGGGCTGCTTCCCTGGAGACATAGCTCAGTAGCCCACTATCCTCCTGAGTAGGGGAGGGAGAAGAAGAGGGGGAAGACTGGTGAGGGGAAGGGTCTGTAGCACTTTGTTTCTGTTTTAATAAGAGGAATGAAAACTTTACTTCGTCAATTCCATTTTTGGTACATATTCCCTATTTTAATTACTAATAACCCTTACATAATGGTACCATTCAACACAATGTTATAAGTGCTTGGAGCCATTATATCAAATCAATGCTTTTATTGCACTCTGAGAATATTTGTAACAGCATTGCTGCCTCACATAAAATACATTAATCAAAAGAGAAAAATACATTGTAATAAATCAAAAGGCAAGTTTCAAACACAACAGTGTAACTGTGAAAAAGAGGGAGAGAACTGTTCACTCAAGTTTGAAACAAACTTCAGAATCTTTCAGTTTATTCTTGTCCTAAGAGGGAGATTTAGATGCCTATAACTGTGCCTGACTTATTTAGGTGCTTAATAAGTATTGGTGGAATGAATGAATGCATGTTCCAGAGCTTGCTGATACTCATTCTATGAACTTCTGAAAATGTTGATTTTAATTACTTGATTGGAGTAATAACAGGATCATAAAAATGAACGCCTCATTTTTGAACCCAGATTTAGGCCATATGTGGCTTGCTTAAAGAGATGAATGGGGTAAGTATTGTTTTTGAAGGTGCTTGGTGTCTATGTTCTTTAATTATTTTTATTTTTGTTTGGGTAGCAGAACAATACATTTTAACCCATAATATCAAAAAGTTACTTGAATATATGTATCAGGGCCATTAAGATAAATAACTGGAGACCTCTACTTGTGATCCTAATCTAAAAACAAAATAGAAAAAAAAGCACTGGATGGACAGGCTTAGCCTTTTGGTCAATACTGGGCTACCGGGTCACCTTACTCCATCTTACTGTATATCTACTTGTAGGTAAATTCCGGGGTTCTGGAATGATCCAAGTGGAATTAGAGCAGCTATGCTGGAGGGGGATGGTCTTCATAATTTACCTTTTTCTGTATATGAAAGGAAACTTGCAGACGAAGGGTGTTTCTGTTTCACTACGGTGAGATGTCAACCCACTATAGATCACCTCACCCGGTAAAACTCTGGAAATAATGTTAAAAATCTCTACCAAAGACTCCAGTACTGAACTACATTAGGGTAGGCAGATTGTGAAGGGGCTACTGACAGGGAAATCAGACAGTGAATTATCACCTGTTTTCATTTTTCACTCTCACACATTTGCCCTGAGGGTGAACTTCTGCTGTTCAGCTATTTAGCAGAAGGGTCTGAAACTCTGGCCAACACCAAATGTCACTGGCTAAGACAAAGTGTGGGAGGGATTTCAGAGATAAGGCGACCATTGACTGTCTCTGTGTTGTGAATCTACACACGCAGTAGCCTCACCCCTAAGCCAGAGCTCCTCCATCATGCAGCCATGAGCCATTCTCAGTCCAGGGCCTTGGAAGGTCCAGGCTGCCAGGAGAGTGAGCCCCGAGTTGATGCTGCTGGTGGTTTGACTGGAGGTGGTGCTTTGCTTCCTGACCCTCTCCTGCCGCAGCTGCCATGCTCTTCCTTACTGGAGTGGAAACTTATCTGAGAGGCTAAAATATTCCTTGCTCAAAGAACCCCTGATAAGCTTTGGAGGAACTCGGGTTGAGATAAACTGATTCATACACAATAGATAAACAGCTCCAGTGCAGATCCCATCAGGCATCAATTTACGTTCCATGCAGGAAAGCAAGCACCAGGCTTCCACTGCTTTGCATTATGGTGAGTCGTGTTATTATTTTATTATGTATTACACTGTAAAAGTAATAGCAATAAATGGTGCCATACATGTAGTGAACTTTATTCAAAGCTGTCCTTCAGCAAGTACATCCTCCTCCACCTCCACCTTCAGCAGAATGATCTTCAACTAAACCAGTTCCTAATGTCAAAAAAGATGGGGATCACTGCCCTAAACTACATGCAGACTGTACAACTCCCAACCGGAGTAGTGCTGGTTTAGAGATCTGATTGAATTTTCAGCCAATGCTCACAGAAGATAAGAAAGAAGTTATAAAGTTCCCAAGTTAGTTGGCTGCCTGCTACAACAGAAATAGCAACACTTTTAGGTAATTATTATAGGATTCCAAATCTAAAGAACATGTAATTCATGAAATCTAGCATATTATCTACAATTACTCAAATGCTAAACATGAACAAATAAGCAACAGAAAAATATAAGTAATTCCCAAAAGACAGGCAATGGACCAATGCCGAGTACAAGGAGATGCAGATGATGAACTATTAGACAATTTTAAGGCGGTTAGACATCTGAGATCCATGAAATAAAGAAAAACAAATATTTCAGCAGAAAAGTAAAGAGTTCTAAAGAGATCCAAATGTACAGTTAAGAACTAATGCTTGCCTCTGAAATAAATGTCTCCCGGAGTGAACTTGGCTGCAAAATGGGGATGGCCAAGGTAAGAATCCGTGAGCTTGAAAATTGGTAAAAATTACCTAGGTTGAGAAGCTAGTATGAAAGTTCAAGTGAAATACTAAAAATATTAAAATAATCAAAAGAAAGAGGAACACAAACAAAATGCAGAGTGGACAAACCAACAAATACATTGATCTAAATGTAACTACCTCAGTAGTTACACTAAGTGCTAATGGCGGAAAAACTAAAATTGAAAGAAAGGAATTGACAAGAGTGGATTAAAAAGCAAGACTCTGTGACATTCCCTATAAGAAATACAACCTAAATTTGAAGACACAAACAGCTTAAATATTAATACGTTAAGCAATGTATACTATGAAGGTGATAATGACATAAAGGCTGTAATGGCTTTAAAGGTTCAGATTAAATTGATTTCAAAATACAGAGTATTAAACATAAAAGGGAAATCTCAAACTGATAAAAAGGACAATTTAGCAGGAAGACGATGTGTACACACCTAACAATAGACTCCCAAAGGTATTTTCCACATCACCTTAGAAAGGCAATGTGGAGCTACTCAGTATGGCTTTGATGATTCACAATATTTGTGGCTGTGAAGTCACAGATGGTTTTAGAACGAAGGCCTGGTGTTCTCTTGCCATTTCCCTGTGCAAGTCCCAAGTCAGGTATTAACCCCAACGATTTGAAAGTAGAGTTTTCTGTATGTCTCAGGTCAGCCATGACCTAGGAAATGTTACCTAAATCATAGTCTACTTTTTATTTTTAATATTCAAGCCTTTTAAAGTGATGGCTAAAAATTTTTTTCTGAAGAATTCAAATTGATGATAAATAAATAAATGAAAACGTTAGCTTGAGTCCACTCTGCATTATTTTACACATTGAGAATGTTTTTCTTTCAGGGAAACTATCACATGTGACATCAATATAGCCAGACAATATCATCTTCAGCTCTTGTGGGTTGGTTTGCATTTATCTAAATTTCCTCAGTTGAGCTCATAGCCACAAGTAACTTAGAATTTACCTGGAGGTGGCATAGTGCCCTTAAATGGATAATTCAGCAAAAACAGCATCATTCAGGCAAGGCCCTAATCCAATACAATTAGTGTCCTTATAAGAGGATATATATGTACCAATTCCCCACAATGAATATAATGACTATTAAAAATAATTATGTGAAAGTGAAAAAGAAAAAACAAAAAGAGAAATTTGTAGCACAGACACACACAGAAGAAAGACAGCGCAAAGATGCTGTGAGCAGGGGGCCCCCTACCAGCCAAGAGGAGAGACCTTAAAAGACACCAACCATCCTACCTCCCTGATCTCAGACGCCTGTCCTCCAATGTTGTGAGAATCATTGCTACTCTGTTCCAGCAACTCCAGCAAATGATTCCATTTGTTGATTGAGGCAGAGTTGAAAGTGGGGTCTCTGGGATTGTAATGTTATACATTTTCTGGTCTCCACAGAGGATCACTCACAATCAGGATTTTCTTGTTAATATTTGTGGAATTTTTAAACATGTGTATGTACACACACATACATACATGTGAGACTTGCTTGTATGATAAGAATAATGGAGGTAACAATAAATGTTGTACTGTGTGTGATTGTAGCTGAAAAGATGATTCTGTTACATGGAAAGGATACTGTTGGTTGGAGCCAATTCATTAGACAGCTCTGGCAGTCTGTTATGATTATTATTATTCCTAGATTTCATTCTTTTAGATAAAAACATGCATATCAGCTTTGGAGTTTGATTGCCTTATGGGCATACAGCTTTGCATATTTACTGCCCATGAATCATACCGGTATGTGAAATTCAGAGAAGATTCAATTTTTCCTGCTAGATGCACCTCCAGCAGTTTAATTAAAATATGTATTATTAATAAAACTATATTTAAGTCATATTTTTACAGATATGACTGAAACATTAAGTGCAAATTGTTTCATACTTTCATAGTAATTTGCTTCTAACGTTTTGTGCCTTAATCAAGGTAGCACGCTCGTCAAAGCTTTGTAGTACTTCAGACTTCTCAGTAATGAAACTGAGAGGGAAAAACAAGCGAGAAATAGTGATTAATGAGGGGGCATATTTACTTTTCAGAAAGATTTCATGATCTTATTGCAAAAGAGATCTGTGCTGAGTACGAAAGCATAATAAAAGAACAGCAGAAAAAGAGTACGCAGTCTCCATCTCAGCACCTAGCATGACAATTGCCTTTTGCACAACAGATCTCTGTACGCTTCTGAACTGCCGCTGTTTCCAGCCTGGCCACCTGCCTTTAGATGTCATAGTTGTTCTTCAGCTGAGCTGAGCCTGACATCAACTCTGTGCACTCCCAATGATGCTACTTGCTAGAAACCTCGTGGAATCAGTAACGCTGAGCACAAGCCTGTAGCTCGCTCACCTACTGCTTAGCACAGGATTGATCCGAACACTTAGTAAAGCAGGTGATGAAGGTGACAGCTGGGTGATTCTATTCATGCTAGATAGTTTGCTGAAGAAATTTCCCGTGTTTTATGGAATTTGTTAACTCAGATAATAAAATTTCCAGACTCTGGCATTCGGTACAAGCAATGAAGATAAGAAGTGAGCCAAAGGAAACAGAAAGGAGGAAAGCTGGCAAGTTACGGGGTCGACTGTGTGCCAGGTGTCATGCTAGCCCATTTGCCAGGTCTGTTATTTAGTCCTCATGAAGAAAGTTTCAAGAAAGAAATGAACATCTTGTGTGCTTCACATGAGCAACGTGGGCCCTATGAATTGATGCGATGGCTGAGCTGTGTACCCGGCAAGCCGCTGAGTGTTAGTTTGATCCTGTGGCATCTTAACTCTAAAGCTCAACTGGGACCATTACGTATTGCTTCCATCTTGTGCCTCTACAGATGTGTGTGTTTGTTATGCCTGGTTCTGGCTCACTACAGGAACATCGCCACAATCCCCCTACTCCTAGGCTTCTGAGCAATGAACACATTTCTTTTCCTTGTACTGAATTCCTCTAGCCCTTTCGTAATGCTTTCCATCACTGCTTTTCTCTCTCCACACTTGTGGAAATCCCAGGGTACTCTGGGGTGGAGGAACAATGAACCTGCAATTTTAACATGCTCCTTAATAAAGATTCTCGTGGTGCTGGAGGAATGACTCAGCGGTTAAAGCCCTTGAGCAAGCTCTAAGTACCCGAGTTTGATTCCCCAGCACCACATAAGCTGTGTGTGGTGGCACACACCTGTAATCCCAGCACTCAGGAGGCTGAGACAGGAGGATTGCCTTGAGTCCAAGGCCAGCCTGCTCTCTGAAGTAAATTCAGGACCAGCCTGGACCACAGAGCGAGATCCTGTCTCAAAAAAAAAAAAAAAAAAAAAGATTCTCGTATCTGTCACATTGCTTAACATTTCAATTAAGTTCCACCATAGTAATTTTGTATTAAGTGGTCTGACTACTAACATTTATTATTTTAAAATAATGTATTTGTGAAAATGGTGCCAGTAATTAAAATTTTAAAGTGATACAACATTTTTCTTTGAATTTTGCTAGATAAGAAGTTATTAGGTTACAAAAGAGGAAGAAGAAGAAAGAGATGAAAGAGGAGGAGAAGGCATGCCGCCCGTGTCCTTTCCTTAGGAGGTGTGCACACTCCTTGCAAGATTCTGAATACACAGCATCAGTTAAGTGGCAATGGACTGAAATTTTTTTCTCAAGAAGGAAGAACAGCTTACAGCTGACTCAAACCATAGAATAAAAACTGCCGATGAAATCTGTTTACTAAGGTATAGAAACTTCTTCTGACACCAAGGTCACATTGTACAAATACTTCAATCTATCTTTTTGTCTTCAATTTTCTCACTCCTTATACTAAGTATAGAAATTGAATCTAGCATGATTTTTTTCAGAAAAATGGATGCTTCCCTCCTTTTCCCAAGCTGGTAGGTGAGCTGACCTCAGCTGAAAATAGCAATGATGACCGTGCGTGGAGACCAAGGGAAGTCATGCAAATCGGTCCTAGTTTTCAATAATTGCGAAAGAATCTGCAGGCAAAGAAAAAATATTCCCAAAGCCCAGGATGATGTCAAGCAAGGAAACAGAAAGCAAGTTCCTGAGTCTGGCATTGGGGGGTGCTGCTGAGGCTTTATGCTCTGTTTTTGTTGTTGTTGTTTGTTTGTTTGTTTGTTTTTTGTCTTTTACTTGGGATTTCTAAAAAAAAAATCCCCTAGCTTCCAAGAGAAGGTGCTGTTATTGACTCCTTAGAATGCTTGGTATAGAAATTAACTCCAAAAGCTCTTTTCATTCTGAAACACACACAAACACACACACTGAGGGAGTCAGTATTTGCAATTCTCAAACTCCAAAACACATGCACATATATGCACACACATACACACAGAGAGACTTCAAAATGTGATAACCTATCTGGAAAATTTTGTAACAAATCCCTCAAAGCAGCCTAACACCTATAAATTAGAAAAATACTTAAACACAATTAGCTGGGCAACACTGTGACACAAACACCAGTCTTCAAAGAAGAAAAAACTGAAAGGAAATAAACTGTGGAAGGCTGGCAACTCTGGCAGGAAGGGGAAATGGAGAAGCCCTGTAGAGCCCCAGCTGTTCCGACACCAGTCACTCCCGACGGGCCAGCTGGGCAAGGCTTGGCCCCGGGGAAGTATTGCTGGGTGAGGTGCTGCTTTTTCCAATACCCCACATACTTTTTTAGTATTGGGAAGGTCCAGGGAGAATCTCATGGTAGCAAAGTGACTGAGATCTGTTAAAATAATGCGCTATTTTAAAGCAACTGTGGGCTTTACCGCTAGTGCTGTCCTTGTTTAATAGTATTTCACTCTGATTTCGGAGTAACGGGAAGTTCAGTCAGTTCTCTTAGGGACAGACAAGACTGAAACCTGGAAAACCTTATTTCAGTAAGGTTAATCAGTTTTGTTTTCAAAACAATGCATAGTTAAACTTTTAGAAAGTCAAATGCCTTAGTCACTGCTTTTGCCTGGGACACCCACCGCTGTGAGGCTGCCCCCACTCCCTCCACATTCCTGGTACTGTGCTCGTATTGAAGAACAAGCTACAAACGAATGTTGTATTACTAACCTCGTTGTATTATTAACCTGAATAACAGTTCTTTTCAGTAGGACCGTTGGGATGTTAATTTCTTAAGATTAAAAAAATATTTTGTGCTCTCCTATGCTGATGCTTACCCTGTAGGACTGGAATAGTTTCCACTCAGCTTGGACAAAGGCTGTGGAAAACACAGCCCTGGTAGGTCCTCTCTGCCTGTGCCTACTGGTGTAGTTAACTCTGGCTTTGCAGTTTTCCTTTTATTTTCTTAACTGCCTGGAGGAATGCAGTTGGGAGGCTAAGTGACTCTTCAGCTTTCAGTATCTCGGAAAAATTTAGACATTTAAAATTTTTAACACATTTTGCTTAAATTGTGAGAGCTAGGTAATACATGGGGAGTGTAATTTGTTGGCTTAGGATATTAGCAGAACTTTTTTTCTTTGCAAAGCCTTTTCTTGAAGTCCAGGTTGGGCTGTCAGTCAACATCACACAGGATCAGATCTTACTCAAAGATGGTGTTTTTGTCCTTACCTTTCCCAGTAGTCTCAAAGCACCTGAGAGCAGCCATTGTATCTGATGCAGGGGGTGTTTGAACACTATGGGCCCTTAATAAATATTTGCTTAATAGAATTGAAGGGACAGTAGGGAGTACAAGTAGCCACATTCCTGGTGAGAGCTCATGTTCATTTTGAGTCACCCTTAATTTAAAAAGGGAGATCATATTTGCATAAAACACCTGAGAGTTATTTACCAGAATTTTTTTCCTGTAGATTTGTTCATTCTCCTGTCCATGGACAGCTGAATCTATTGATTTTAGAATTTTTTTCTCTGGTTAATCAAGTTACACTCAGTCGTGAAAATCACACTCTAGATCCTGACACATGAATTTACTAAGAGCTTTTCATTTAGAGAGTCCTCCAATGTGGTCTTTACTATCTGTGGAAGCCAAGTGTATGTATTTGTAATATTAAGTTTCATGTATTATCTAATTTTTATTATCAATGAATTATTTAGAATATGCTTCATAGATGATTGTTTAAACTTCATGTTATTGATATTACTATTGGCATTATTAAGAATATCCAAGTTTACATGGATGCTTTTTAAAGCAGAACTTTGTATTTAAGAATGATTTTAGATTTATAGCAAAACTGAGTGTTTGGTGCAAAGATACTCTATATACCTCTTTTCCCCATAAACAAATATACATATTTATACTTATGCTATATTATATGCATATGTATGGCATTTATGTATGTATATGTACATATCATATATGTATATATATCCTGTCATTATCACCAGCCCACTAGAGTGATGTGCTTATTATAACTAACAAGCCTACCTTGACACATCCTTATTACCCAAAGATTGTAGTTACAGTAAACATTGCTCTAGGTGTTATATATTCTATGGATTTGGTTAAATGTATAATGACATTTGTAGATTCTTATGATATTATATAACCATTTTTTCCTTACCCCAGCCTTGCCAACCACTGATCTTAGCAGTTTCCAAGCTTTGCCTTTCCCAGCTTTCACAAAGATGGAAATTATGTACTCTGAAGCAATTTCAGACTGGACTCTTTTAGTTGTTAAGATGCATTTAAAATTCCTTTTTGTCTTTTTGTGGCTAGATAATTTATTTCTCTTTAGCATGGAATAATATTTCCTTGTAAGGACATACCTTGTGTGAATTCACACACTGAATGGCTGAATTCAAATTTTGGTTGATACGTTGGCTGGATCTAGTGGTTATTTCCAAGTTTTAGCAATTGTGACTAAAAGACATATTAACTGCTTCCAAATTTTGGCAATTATGGCAATGTCTGATATAATATCTACACTCAGTCTTTTGTATGACATAGCTTTCCACTTCTTTGGGTAAATACCATGAAACAAATATTGTTAGTTTGATAAGACCACCAGCTGACAAAGTAGCTATATATTTTAGCACATTCTCAGTGTCCTAGTTATTTATTTATTGCCATGACAACATACCCAACATCCACAATCTAAGGGAGGAGAGCTTTATTTAGCTCACAGTTCCAGAAGCTTCTCACGCTGCCCTTTCATGGCCAACAGGCAATGCTGAAAGCACATGGCAGAGGCTGGAGAGCTGCTCAACCCACTGCAGACAGAGCCAGGTGAAGCAGGAGCTGAGTGAGCTTGCAGACTCAGGCAAAGCCAGAGCCGGGAAGCTGCAACAGCGTCTCTTCTTCCTTCCTTTAATCATCTCAAATTGGCAGTCGGGCCCTTCAGTCCCAAGGTGGGTGGCTCTTCCTCACTTCCTGGCTCACAAGTCAATACCAAACATCGGAAAGCTCTGCCCTAGGTATTCTCCAGTCTCAACAAGTTGACACAACTTTTCCAGGTCAAACTTTAAGCATCTGCCCCTTCCAGCCAGGATTGACCCACCATTAATACACAGTTCCACAGTTACCCCACCACATCTAAATATGTGAGACTTTTGAGGGATACTCCAGATCCAAATCATAAAAATTAGTAGTGAATGAAAGATTCTTTTCCTCTGTAATTTTATTAACACCTGGTGTTTCAAGTATTCTGGATTTTAATGTGTATCTGATTGTTGTTTTAATTTGCCTTTTACTGGTGTCCTATTTCTTTAATTTTAAAAGATTATATAAAGAAATAAAATACCCAGAGCAGTCAATACAACACTAAAGGGAAAAACCAAGTTGCAGGGCTAATGTTACCTGATCTTAAGACTCACAATAATACTACAATCTTGAAGACAGTGCAATATTGGAAAATTAACAGACAAATGGAACAAGTCAGGAAATTATCCTGCATAGATATTATCAACTGATGGTATACAAAGAAGCAAAGGTAACACAATGTAGCGAGAATATTCTTGATATCCACATGCAGGAAAATAAAAAAGACCACACACAGCCCAGGTAACTTTCAAGAACGTTAACTTAAAAGAATCAGAGACCTATGTCTGAGTCCCAGGAAATAACATAAAAGAGAACCTATGTAACTGTGCTGATGACAACGACTTTGCAGACCCAAATCTAAAGACCTCTTGCAGAGAAGTAGGAGTATTTGGACAGCCAATCATCAGGGACTGTTTTGGTCTTGATGTTTATGGCCACATTTTATAGTATAGCCTCCCACCTGACTTAGCATCTAGTGATAATATATTCATATACAATGTATATATATATATCCAATAATAATATTGGCTATATATATATTGTATATATATATACCCAATAATAATATTGGCTATAGAGTAAATTAACTTTTATTCTCTTTGAGGCATGAGCTGCATTTTTGTGTTAATACTATGTTTGCAATTCAATAGGTAGAGTTTTTCTAGTACTTTCCACTAAGCCTCTAATTATCTGGGCTTCATGAAAAGGTCTTTATCTCCACTTCTCTCCTACAATGTCATTGCATGTCCATGTTTTGGCATTAAAATTGTAGTTCCACAACTCCCAGGATCCCACTTGATTTTAGAATCTGTCTAAGTGATCGAGTCTTTAAAAGAAATGTTGCTCTAGTGTTGAATTCTCCCTTCGTTATTTCATCTACAGAAATTTTCCTACCCTCTTTTCCTGCTCCTCCTCCTTCTCTTCTTTTTACTACTATTTTGTGTGACAGGGTCTCGCTCTAAAGCACAGGGTGGTCCTGAACTCACTATGTAGCCCAGGCTGACCTCAAACTCTCAGCAACCCTCCTGCCTCAGCCTTCTTGGTGCTGGAATTTCAGGCCTCGGCCACCACACCTGGCTTACGTGATATTGAAGAATTGAACCAGTGCCTCATGCTTGCTAGGCAAGTGCTTTAACCTCTGAGATACCCCAACCTTTACACGTAATTGTTAATATTTTTAACCTGCCATATGTAATTTTACTTCCTTCTTGTGCTACACTTAAGAGCCAAACCACAGCGAGCTTGGAAAGGCAAGGAGAAAGCTCATCTATGTCATAAGGAGTAAGACAAATGTGCAGAACTGAGATTCGGATGGCAAGGATGGCGAGAAAAGCTGGCAAATTCTTTGTACCTGCAGAACCCAAGTTGGCACGTCTCATCAGGATCAGAAGTATCAGTGGAGTCAGCCCGAAGGTCGACAAGGTGTTGCAGCTTCTTCACCTTCGCTAGACCTTCAGTGACCTTTGTTACGCTGAGCAAGACTTCCTTTAATGTGCCAAGGATCGTGCAATAGTCTATCAGATGGGGTTACCAAAACCTGAAGCCAGTAAATGAATCAATCTACATGGCAGAAGCAATTAGAAGCATTTTGCCTTGGTTGATGACTCCCTAATGGCTCAATTACTTGGGAAATACGGTGTCATCTGCACCGAGGACCTGGTTCATGAGATCTATGCTGTGGGAAAATGCTGGAAAGAGGCAAATAGCTTCTTGTGACCTTTCAAATGATCTTCTTCTCAAGAAGGAATGAAGAAAAAAATCACTCGTTTTGTGGAAGGTGGAGATGTTGGGACCAGGGGAGACCAAATCAACAGGCTTATTAGAAGGATAAGATAGCTGGCATGATATTTTTGTAATCTGGTCAGTTAATAATGCCTGCCCTCCGCATCAGCTCTCTCTCTCTCTCTCTCCCTCCCTCTCTCTCTCTCTCTCTCTCTCAAAAAAATTGCAAAACTAACATTACAGAATATAATCAAAGAATCTTACATTCAGATGTGAAACTAGAACAAACACAACCACAAGAATATGCAAAAACACAGGTTTCACTGAAAGAATACTTAAGCAAATGAGAAGTAGGAAAGAGTGAAACGTGCTTATTCCATTAAACCAGCAAGCCTCAAGGATGAATAAAGGAGTCACTGGACATTGGATATTCAAAACAACCAAAAGAAAAATAACACGAGAGGAACTGGTGCATTTCTTTAAACAACATCCCTAAATGTAAGTAGTCTGAACTCTTCAATTAGAAGATGGATTTAAAAATAAGACCAACTGTTTATCGTCTGTAAGAACCTCACCCCACTGACAAAGACACACACAGACTGAAAGTAAAATGATGAACAACGACATCCTAATCAATGGAATCTGAGAGTAAGCAGCAGTAGCTATACTTATTTCTGAAAAAATAATTCTCATGCTACAGTTGGTCAGAAGAGACAAAAACTATCAATATATTAAAGAGGAAACAATCCATCAAAAACATAGTGAGAGTAAATATATATGCACTGCAATAAGAATGCCCAGTTTTATAAAAACAACCAGAAGACATAAAGGAGAGATAGACCACAATGCATTGGTGGACGCATGCTGCAAGCAACTTTCACTAATAAGCTTTAGAAAGTATAGAGGATCTAGGCTATCTCAATACCTCATTTGTCTGTCGGGAATTTAAAATTTTAAGGTAAATTCAAGGAAAGCAGCTTGGTTGGAATCCAAGCACCTCTGTTAGAGCGAAACTGGTCAGTGACCTACTTCATATATGTTCTTTTAAGGCCAACTATGGAGAGCAACCCAACTGCCGCACAATTTCAAGTCTGTTTGCTTTCTGTGTGCTAATGTCCCATTGGCTGAAACAAGTCACATGATCAAGCCCAATCTCATTAAAATGAGAAATATACTCAGAACTGTAATTTGATTTACTTCATGTATAAAAAATTGGGAACATAGTAAGCTTATTTTATCAAAGTACTTTTTCTTTGTAAGGAGTCTTTGTTTTTGCAGACCTATATTCACAATTGTAGGGAACTGTGAACATCTCCATTTCAAAATTACATTCTTTTTTATTATTATGAATGTCTAATCTTTTAATGCCTACTAAGTGCCAAGTATATTATTTAGTCTACCAAATTAAATCTTTATAAAATTCCAATAAAAAACTATTTTTATTCATTTCACTTTCAAGTTAAAAAAGTATCTCAGAATTCTTGAGTAACTCGTTCTGGTCAAATAACTAGTAAATAATAGGGTAGCTATTCAGCCCAGTTCTCCCTGAATTCAAAATTGGTGCTTTAAATCACCAAGACAATTGTAAATCTGCTTCAAGAGATGTTTTGAGATCTCAATTTAAAAAACTGATATAAAGAAAAGATTTATTTTTTAGAAGGCAACATTTTTTAAATTACCAATCAAACTTTTTTAAGTGTAGTATCTCTAATCTATCATTAGTTAGAATAGTATCAACTACTGACCTTTCCTATAGCTTTTGCAAGTAATATCAATTTGTTACTTTACTTTCTTTTAGTAATTTTGTCATCTTATTGACTGTTTGTACTTCTGATTACATTTTTTCCTGGAAATCTAGCTTGCATTTTTTAAACATAAATCTATTTTGTTTTAAGACGTCCTGGAAATTCAAACCTTCATATGTTTTTTAGATGTCAAAAATACATCTAGTGTTTTAGAAAGCAATTGTTGAGTGCTCAGCTATAAAGAACTTGCTCTCAATACTTTCGTTGTTGGAAATCTCCACAGCCAACAAGTTAGCATCTGGAAGTTTTACAATACCAAGACAAAAAATGAAAAATTATCAATGGAAATGTATCTAGAGTTACCATTTTCAAAATACCAGAAATCTAAGCAACTAATCGTTGGTGCTTGAGTTGTTGATGAAATGTGGGTAAAGATGTATGAACCAAGCATGAATTAGAGGCGTGCCTGTTAACTGTAGCCATTTTGGCTCTGCTACCACCATTACCTCCAACTAACTCTACAGTCTTAGCAAAAAATAGGATTCCTTCAGAGAACTGTCAGTTCAGACTTCCATGTGAATGAGTGATCCTGTCACTCACTTCGAACATTTCATGGCTTCTCAGCATTATTACTTTTGGTATAGAAAAATTTCCCATTGGGAGTCTCTCTCTCTCTCTCTCTCACTCTCTCTCTCTCTCTCCTCCCCCCTCTCTCTCTTTCTCTCTCTCATTTCTTCTAGACAGAGGAAACTAAATTGCTGGATGGGGAGTGCCTGTCATGGGTTTCTAAAATGAGAAAGAAGGCAGATTGGCAGATTAGAGGTCGTGATGTTGGATATGGAAAGTATATCTATTTCAAATACAGGTCAATAACACTCTTAGAAGGCAGAACACCTTAGCTCCTGGGAATCTGTGTAACAGATATTCCTACTTTCTTCTCTCTAGTAGAAGTCTTATTTCATTTGCACAGCAGAATTGATAATTTCAGCGTCTGAGTTCACCACTCTTCGACTGTGAGAGGCTTGGGGGCTGAAGTCGCTGTGCTTGTACTGCAAGTGTAAGAACTGTGGTGTCACAGACACTGGCCTTCCTGACAGCACCGAGTTCCTGAGCAGCTCAGGAACAATTTATCCCCATACTTTGTTTTAGGGAAGACAATCAAATTCCTTTCCTTATTGTACCCTTTTTAAGTTGGGCTTTCTGATATCTGTGGCCAAATGTTTCCTTAACACTTAGGATTTGAGAAAAAAACAGTGTGAATGTTGAATACTTCCCCTCTCCTCAATATTTATTAGTATACACATGCAATATGCAACGGTTTTGTTGAGCCTGAGGATTTTGTATATATCACGACAGCATTACAGTCCCTTCCTCTCTACCTTTCATCCCTCCTGCTCCTCCCTCATCCTCTCCCCACTCCCGCTATCACACCAATTCACACCCATTTGGTTCTATAAAATGCCTGTATTCTGTGTTTCTCTTATTAGAGAAAACAAGCAATATTTTACCTTCTGAGTTTGACTCATTTTGCTAAGCATGATGGTCTGAAGCTGTGTTCATTTACCTAAAAAAGCCTCAAATTTGTCTGTTTTTATAGAAGAATTGTACTCTATTGTGGACATATATAACATTTTTTGTGTCTGTTAGCGATTTCATGGATGCTTCAATGTCTTCCACAGTATCAATATTTTTAATTGTGCTGCTATAAAAATGGATATATATATATGTATATATGTATGTATGTATCTATATTATACACTGTTTTAAACTTTATTGGAAAGATAGCCAATTGAGGTATCACTGATTTGAGAGGAACATTTATTTTCAGCCATTTGAGGAGTTTCCATATTGCTCTCCATAGTGGTTGTACCAGTTTGCAGTCCCACCAGCAATGTAGACGAGTTCCTTTCGTGCTGTAACCTCACCAGCATTAATTATGTTCAACTTCTTGAAATGCCCTGTTCTCATTGGGATAAGGTGATACCTTAGTGATATTTTGACTTGCATTTCTCTAATGGCTAGGGATGTTGAACATCATTTCATGTATTTGCTGGCCACTTTAGCTTCGTCATCTGAGAGCTGCCTATTTATTTCAGTTGCTCCCATTTTAATTAGGTCTTTAATTTGGAAGAGTATTTTTCTCCATTTCTTGTATATTCTGGTTATTAACCTTCTGCCTGAGGCGTGGATGGGAAATGTTCCCATTCTGTTGGTTCTCTCTTCACTCTGTTGCTTGTTTCTTCCTCCTTGCGGAAACGTTTTTAGTTTGATGTAATGGCATTTGTTGACTCTAGGGACTTTCTTTTCATCAGGTGCTCTACTTAGGAAGTCCTTGCCGACTGCTACATCTTCTAGAGTTTTGCCTATTTTATCCTCCAAAAGGTTCAGTGTTTCCCTCTTAATGTCTAGGTCTTTGATCTACTTGGATTTGATTTTGGTATATGGGGACATGTGTATGTCGAGATTCATTCTTATGCATGTGGATAACTAGTTTTCCCAACACCTGTTTTCAGTGTATGTTTTTGACCCCTTTGTCACATATTAAGTAGCTGAAGGTATGCTCAGTTATGTTCCTTTGGTCAATCAGTTTATTTTTGTGCCAGTACCATATAGTTTTTATAGATATTTTGATAACATTAATTCTGCCAACCCAGGAACAGGGGATTTTTTCCATTTCCTAATGCCCTTCTCAACTTCTTTTTCAGCTTAATGTAGGTTCCTTCGTAGAGGTCCTTTACTTTCTTAGTGAGGTTTACTCCTAGGTATTCAATTTTTTAAGAGACAATTGAGAATGGGATTCTTCTTAGCTCTTTCTTAGTGAGGTCGTTTTTAGTGTAGAAGAATGCTACTGATTTTTTTGTATTAATTTTGTAACCAGCAATTTGGCTGAGTTTTTAACTTAGTTCTAAGAGTTTCATGCTGAGTTTTGGGGTCTTGAATATATCAAAACATGTCATCTGCAAATAGGATAGTTTGACTTTTTCCCTTCCAAGATGTATTGCCTTTATTTCACTCTCTTGCTGACTCACTTTGGCTAGGGTTTCAAGAACTGTGTTGAAAAGGAGTCATGAGAGTGGATGACCTTGTTTTTTCCCTGATTTGAGGGGAAATACTTTTAATTCCCCCCCACACCCATGTATCATGATATTTGCAGCAGATTTGACATACGTGGCTTCTATCAGTTTGAGGTAAGGTCCTTCTATACTTACTTTCCTCAGAGTTTTCTTTTTTTATCATTAGTGAAGTTGGATTTTGTCAAAGGCCTTCTCTGCATCAATTGCAATGATCACATGATTTTTTTCTTGCTTTTATTAATGTGGTGTATTACATTAACTGATTAATGTATGTTTTTCCTAGAGAAGCATTTATTCACCAAATTTATTTTCAAACTTAAAAATCCTCCTTTTATTTTGCTTATTTTTATACAATTAAAAATAATTCTTTAGATTTTTCTCCCCAAACATGAAATGACATCCTTAGAAATTGCATTCTCTGATTTTCTTGTCAGCCTGCTTCAAGGAAACTCGTGTGTTCAATATGCTTGCCTGCACTTTTGCCCATGCCAAATGATTGCTTAATCCAAATATCTGGGCCGCAAACTGAGCCGACCCTTCTGGAGAAAGTACAGTTGAACATGCAAGGCCACCGGGTAGTCAAAAAGATTACCACACATACTGAGCTCCCCAGTCTGACATGAGGGGATGACAGTTGATAACTGGATGTGCAGTGTTACCAGACAACACGGGACCCAAGCCATTGCTTCTGCCTGTCACTGCCACAAATACCGTAGGAACGCCATCCTCTTCATATTCAACTTTTTTCTTCAGAGTTTGATCTGGACTTTTAATGGGCAGATGTTACCCAAAGTTTACATGGAATTCAAAAATTTCCACAAGTCTTTTTAATTTTTTTCACAGTGACCAAGATCAGAAGTTGAGCCCATCAGTACCACAACCCTGCATTCACTGTCTGGTTTCAGAAGTAACTCTACTCTCTCTGAGACCTACCCAAAGTTTTTCTTGACCATCTGGAGACCTTCAGGAGTTACTTTTTTGAGGTCATCATAAGACTGTTTATACTTCTGTTGGCTTCAATCTCCTGATGACCAGAATCTCCAGGAATCGTTGTCAGTAACATCAGCAAGCACAATTTCTTTGGTGGCACATCAACACCAAATTCAATCTTCATATCAACTTGTGTACAGTTCAGGGGCAAGCAAGATTTCTCTAGTATTTCAAAAGTAGCCTGTGTAGCATGACCCATGGTATCCACTTCAGTCTGGCCTATAGCAAGTCTAGCAAAGTAAAATGTTGCAGCAATGAGCTGCTCCTCAGACCACTCCAGATCATTATTGGCATCATCCTTGAAAAATGGGTCCACTTCAGGTGGGCAAATCTTCTATTCTTCCTTAACACCAGAATTTCTTTTGAGAAGAGACCCCTTTGTTATTCTTCTGCAAACCCTTTCAATTAGGTTCACTTCATACTCGAGTGCAATGAAAGCTGTCCCCCCACTTTTTCTGGTAAAAGCAGTTGGTACCTGTTTCTCGTAACAACTGAAAAATACAACAGTTAATTTTTTGGAGATGGCAGCTTATTCTTCCAGGTGATTCTTTCTGGTTGCATTTCCTTCTGTGATCTGGTCCTTGGACTGCAGAGAACTTTTTCTGGACTATCTAACAATTCATAGACTTCTTCTGTTTTACCCTCTAAGAGCTTTTAGCCAACATTCAATACCTCAGTTGCTTCCATTATCCTGAGCAACCTGCAGGCAGAGACCATGCAAGAAATAGAGGCTGAAGTCTGAAACAGAGTATTCAGAGTGGTTCGTGGGCTGGAAAAGGGCCACGCTGCTCGCCTGATTAATGTATGCGAAACCAACCTAACCTTGCATCCCAGGATTTATGCCAGCTTGATCCTGATGTCAAAGCTTTTTAATAACTTGATGAATCCTACTTGCCTATGCCTTATTGAGAACTTTTGCGTCTGTATTTATTAAGGAGATTGGCCTACAATTTTCTTTTCTGGTTTAATCTGTGTATGGTTTTGGTATCAAGGGAATGCTGGCTTCCAAACTAAATACATTTTTACACTATTTTTCAAGTACATTAGTACTCTTTTTCTTTAAAATCTACCTCTTGACAATTGTAGAGAAAGTGGGAAAATGCTGGTTAGCAGCTCTTATTTATTCGCCTAGTATTTGGTGGAGTGCTTTTGTGCTCTAGCCCTGGAACCAAAACACACAATAATATTGAGTGTTTATAAAGTACAATGAAGTTAACAGTTGAAATAACTTGGCTAAGAACAAATCAAAATTTTCAAGACCTATTGTAGATAAATTTATTTTTTAAATTAGATATCTCTCTACCTATATATCTAAGGGAGTGTTTATTATTTATGCATTTTTCTACTATTTAAAATAATTGACACATAAAGAATTGTTAAAATATACCTAGCATACTCCAGAGCCACAATATGCAGTAGTGTTGGAGAGAGAATACGGTCAATATCAATTTTCCTTTGAGGAATATGCCTGCTCATGCAAATCTGTGTGGAACAAATTTCTCCAAGAAACCTGACTGTGGTTGTGAACAATTATGTTTGCCTGACAATCATCTCTTTCAATTGGCTCAAACTGCCCATCAGCAGATGTGGCTTTGCCAAAGAAGCCAGGATTTGAAAGCAATGGGAAGTGAAATCTCCTCTGTATAACCACTCTGTGCTTACAGCTAGTGTGTTCCTTTTTCTTAATTACTGGTGAATGTTAAAAAAAAAAAAAGAAAAAAAAAAACTTTTCCTTAACTTAGATCCAGAGTTACTTTCTGGCTTATTTGTGTCACCCCACATCACAAGTTTTATGAAATCCTCTTTAGGTTCCATGTGACAGCGATGGAGTAGTTGTTTGGTCTTCCCTCCCCCAAGTGAGTTACGATACTTATGTTCACTTTACCAAAAACTAATCCCATGCTGATCAAAAAGTATTTCAGGGTGCAGTATCTTCCCTGAAATGTCTCCTGATGTTTTCTTCATCTTGCAAATAGAAACAATCCTGATACTCAAACAGTGCTGATTTCAAAGTTGCTCCTTGTATTATTCCATTAATCAGGTTTGAAACTGCATAGTTTTGCAAGGGCACATTGACAGTTTATAAAAATTATTACCAAATCTTTCTTCTTAAGCTGGGATTGGACAGCCTGTCAATAGTAGGCATAAGTGGCTTTGTCAAAAAGCTCCCCAGGAGCTGCTGCTTTTGTGAAGGGACCAACATGAGAAGTCTACCGTCAAGAATTTTGACTCAAATGTTGAGCTGAAAATCACTCTTTTCATCAAATGAGATTGATTCTTTCCTTTTGCTGTTGCTGGTTGAATACTCTTGGTGGCTGAGAGGATTCAGAAGGAGATGGTACTTAAACTTCACTCTGAGTAATGATAAGTTTTTAAGGAGGACAAGCAGGCAAAGGCGCTGAGGAGGAGGGAACAGTATTGGAGACACACTGGAAGTGGGACCCAGCTTATTCTGATTGAGGTGTTGGCTACCCATGGAGAATGCAGGGCTGGGAAGGGGGCTCAGACCTGGTGTCTGAAGTGTAGATGAGATTGTGAGATCGAATTTTATTTCAGATTGCAGAGTCCTTGAAGACATTTTAAAGGGAAGAGACACAGTTTTGCTTGTGCTTTCTAAAGCTGTCTGATGGTAGCATGCAGAATCAAAACTGTAGGAAGCAGACTGGTTAAGGCAGTTTTATTACCACTCAGATAAGATGAGAGCTTAAAGGAAGACAACAGAAATAAGGATGTCCTGGCTTCCATTGTCCCTCGTATTAACACTGAGCATTGCTTTCTCCTTCATCCAGACAGACTTCCTTCAATATATGAACTGTATTTTTTTTTAAATCTATGTTTGACCAATCATGTGTGCCGTATGGCTCAATGAAAAGAGCACAGCTGTTTTGGATAACAGATTCGTGTAAAATGTCAGCTCTGTAGCTTAAGAAATGTATGGACTTGACTAAGTCATTTTGCCTTCTTGTCTATAAAATGGGACAGTAAGGTGTTCTTGGAGTAAGAAAAATTATTTAAAACACAATATCTTAACTCTTAATATGGCAGTGCATATGGTAGATTCCATGCCCAAGAGAGAATCAGTGTGAGGGAATCTATGAGAAAGACAGTGTCCTTCACGTATACTTTGCTATTTACTAGAGGTCTGTGACAAGTTTTCTACACAGACTATAGCTCACATCTTTCTGCACCTGTCTGAAGTGGTCTGCCCCTCCTGTACAAGTTCAGGCGTCACTGCCACTTTCTTTACATAAGAGGCTTTCCGTTCCTTTGAGCCTCCATGGCCCCTAGAAGGTGTGTCTAATTTACATAAGAAAGATACTTAAGGACAAGAATTGTCTACCCTGTGATTACAGTTCTATAACCACAAGAGGTTTTATTCAGTACTTCCTTTTAATGTTAACCCTAAAATGTTATCATCATTCACACAGTAGACACTTATTAAGTAACTAATAAGGGACCAAAGGCAGCTACATTAGGGTAGACCATCCAGCTGGACTTGAGAATCAAGTAGGATTTGGGTGGGCAGAGAAGGGGACAGGACATTCCAAAAACTGATGAAGGTATACGCTGAGGGATTCTCCAGCACACGGTCATGTGCAGAGCAGGGCAATGGTGAGATGCATCTTAGGAAAGTCATGAGACACGAAACAGGGATCCTGTGGGGAAAAACCGGTGGAAAGCATCTCATGTTAGTGGGGAAAGACGGGAGTCAGCTGTGGGGGTTCGGAATGAACTGTTTGCTGTCTTACAACTAAAATCAATGCTGCAGGTATGTGAGGGTGGGCAGGGTGCATGGAGGCAGGTCTGCTGGATGGGTATTTCCTGAGAAGTATTGAGAGTGGAGCCGTGTCAGTGAGACTGAGAGACAAAGGAAGAGAAACGCACTACTGATGAAGCTGGTGTGTGCTTGTTTGGGCAAAGAGGAGAGGCTGGAGAAGTTGCAGTGAGGGTGATCATGAACTTAGATTAGAGAAGGAGAATTTTCTCCTTTTCCAGAAAACACTTACTTGATCGAAGCTGGCGATTTCTGTTTTCTTTAGGTTGACATTGAAGCCATCTTGTTAGAAATGAAACAAGTGATGGAGTATTTTCAGAGACGAATCGAGGTCCATGTCGTAGTTTTACAATTGTCTCGTAGGAGTCTCATGGCTGAATTCCAGTTGACCAAATGATCTCTGTTCATACACTGAATTGTCATGGCGGGGGCATCTGAGAGGGTAGAAAGTCAGAGGTATAAGGTGAGAACAGATAACCCATTAATGATTATTCTTGGACCTTATTTAAACCTTTCTATATTTTAACATCTTTGTATTAGAAATGATAAACCTTGGTTTACCCTTCGTTACAAAATGCAGCTGAAATAAGAAGATGAAAGATAATTTTAATTTTTTCATAATAGATGGAACTAACAGAGCTACTGAGAGTCAAAAATATCTTCAGCTCCCTCAAGCCTTAGCTTTCAGAACTTAGGTCTTTCACGTGTAAGGAAGGTGTATTACTTTGGGTGCATTAACAATTTATAATGTAACTCTTATTTTAAGAGCAAATTCCCTTTGTCACTTTGCTAATCTTCAGGAAAGTTCTTCTTTGGTATATCTGTAGGGTTAAATTATCTTAACAAGCAATTGATTTACCAGAAATGTCCCTCAGTGGTCGGTCTCCAACTCCAACATTCAGTAGTTAGTCCCTGCTGACTGTTATAAATTCAATGCATAAAACTATTTTTGGTGGCAATATTTTAACACTATGATTATGAATGAAACAGTACATGAAATGAGGTCTCAGAGTAAGAGCATATTTGGAGAAATAATACTTGAATTTCAGAGTATGTCTAGTAGTTGAGAAAACGTCAATAATTTTTAGTGTTTCAACATTGAAGAGAGTCATTAAGAGAACAGAAAATATCCAACAATGTCCAGATTAACTGATGTCATGTCATTTCCCTCTCTTTTTATTTATTTTTTCAGTAAAAAATTGAAAAAATATTTTTTAACTTTTTCACTAAGAAATACTACAATCAAAACCTCTCCCAAGAGAAAAATAAATGATTTTTACATATTATCAAAACATATATAAAATTCACATTTGTTTGTTGTAGTTATTTTCTGCAAAGAAGTTGAGGCAGCTGGGCAAATTTAAAGACTAAATTTGCTTCAAGTTTTTTTCCTTCTTTTTGAAGACTTGGGTACGACTGGGGATCTATTGTGGTTTGGATCTGGAATGCCCCCCCCCACACCCAAAAAAAATCTCATGTATTTAAATGTTATAGATTGTCTATGGAATCATGTGCTGTTGGGGGTTTGGGGCCTAGTCTGGAGAGGTGGGTTACAGGCACGTAAAGTGCATTATAGGCATGTAAATTGGATTACAGGCATGTACTAGGGGCTTACCACACCTTCCACACCGGGATCCAGGAGAGGCTGGTCACTGGGATGAGACCTGGAAGGATACATAAGCTGCTTCCTGCCTTCCTCGGAGGACTAGTCTCAACTTGCCTTGACTTGGCTTCCTGTTTGTGATGTCATGAGAAGCTGCCTCCACCTCTGTGTCTGCCATGTTCTTCCATTGCTGCCGGCCGCCCCTGGATGGACTGTGACCTTCCGAAACTGAGCTAAAATAAACCTTTCCTCCCCTAAATTTGTGGATGTCAGGTTTTGAGTCACAGCAATGAAAAAGTAACTAAGACAACACCCATGTGAGAAATGGGACCAGCTGGTTTTGCTGCTGTTCATATGCTCTGTAGAAGAGAAGAAGCAGCTTGCATTTGAGCAACTTGCTTCTTGTTCTTTTAACCAACACACAATAATTGTAGTTTCATTTGAGACCATTAGATTTTATAATTTGAATTAGAACTGTATTTCTAATTTGTCTGTAGAGAGTAGATAATATGATCTCTTCTCTTGTAGTATTTTAGGTCACAAGACTGTGTGGTGAGAACACTCCTCTGGGAATTCACTGACCTGGGGACTAGTTCTGGCCTAGATGTGTGTCTAAAGATTCTGGGGTGAAGATTCACTACTTATTCTGTTTTTGTGTCCTCCTCTGTAAAGTGCAGAGGTCAGATTCAATGATTTATGATTCTTATCATTTTTTTCTCATTTTATTACTATATACATGTGATACAAAATGTTTACATCGAACTTGAGTATTTTGCGCACATATATATTGTGGCAACGTTAACGACCCCTTCCCTTTCCCCTTTTTGGCCCTCCCACACCGTGTCTCATTCCCCTGACTCCCACCATCACATTCATTTGGTTCCATAAAATGTCTGTATTCTGGGTTTCTCATGTTTGGGAAACCTTGAGAAATTTAACTTTCTGAGTTTGACTCATCTCACTAAGCATGATCATCTCAAGTTGAGTCAATTTACCTGCAAAAGCCTCAAATCTGTCTGTCTTTGTGAAGAATAGTCCTCCGTTGTGTATATATACCACAATTTTTGTATTCGTTGGTCTGTTGTTGGATATTTTGGAATCTTCCACAATTTAGCTACTGTTCATTGTGCTGACACCGTTTTCACCTTTGAAGATTCTACAAAACAACGATTTCTGGGATAGCTAGATTTCTACAAAAGGTTCCTGGATTTTTATTTTTATTTTAGATTAATGCAAATCATTGAGAGACTTTTTTCTTTCAGAAGAGGAAGGACACACTGGATATTTCCAGGTAAAACATTTTTTTCTGTCTATTCTTAGAAATCTGTATAAGCTATTCAGTTCGATCCATGTATTTTAACCATATTAAAATTTATAGGAGGACAAGAAAAGTTATTACCCAGAAGGAGCCTTCTAGATCTGTTTCAATATATTTCACAATGTTTGTGTGTAAATCTTAAAACAGATATGAATGTTTAGAATCTAGGCTCATAACTTGTGAAAAAAACCCTCAAAATTAAAGAGTTACTTTCATAGTAGAGAAATGGCAAACTTCCTTCTTGCAATGTTTGGAATTCTCAAAAATGAAGCTTCTAGAATTTTTAGGTAGGTCAAACTACTTTTAACCTGGCTGGTGTTATTCAATTTTATTAGTTCTTCATTTTCTATTAGCAGAAAAATCTGTTTCATGACCAAAAAGCAGAAAGATCACAAAGCAGCTCGAAGCAGATAAATATTGACCCAATGAAGCATGCGTGTGGCAGAATTAGAATACCTTGTATGTTTTTCTCTGGGACTAAGGCAGGGAAGCACTGATGCTACTAATGCCTGACTTACCCTTCTGGATTTCTCTCACTTGCTCCTATGTTTTGTTCAGTAAACATCTGCTTTCTATTAGATTATTTATCCTCTTAACCTTTATAAATGACAATTAAGTCCAGCGAGCCTGTCAATAGCATGTCATTTATTTGTTGCTGCAGCTGAGCCTGACCTTCATTGATTTTATTGGAGTAATTTGCTGGAAATGATTTTTTAATGCTAGATTTATTGCCAAGGCACTTCATTGTCAGATAATTGAGGTAAATTGTAATTTTTTTCAGAACAAATACAGGAACTATGAGAAATGGATGTATTATTTTCCAGGGTTGTTTTATAATGTGAAAGAGAGCAATATGTTAAATGTGATGCCACATAATTTACAAATTTGCATATGTACATATTTTGGGTACTGTTTTTTTTTCTTTTGCCTTTTCCTGAAAGATTGCTGAGGTAGCAGGAGGAGGTAGTAATGAATTAACATTCAAAAATGATTTTGCAAATTAGATTAGATATGCACATAAATCTATCAAGTAACTATAACATCTCCCTTTATGAAACAGGCCTTGCTGTTTTGACTGAACTGCGTGTTCAGTTATGAACACACAATAGTGCATACACGTAGCTTTTCATAGGTACCATCTTACTCCCTAGGGTCAGTGTTCACAAGTTTTCTTATACGGAACTTTCGGCTTTCCAAAATATTTTCTGCACTGAGAATAATAAAAAAGACATTTTCTTAGTACTTGTCTATTTATTTTATTGGCATTAGAATGACCATACTCTTCTATATCCATGGAGTTTAAGAGATAGGAAGCCTCATGTACGTTTTGTTTGTTTGTTCGTTTGTTTGTTTTGTACAAGAAATTGAACCCAGGACCTTTGCCACAGAGCTATTGTACATGCATTTCTGAGTGTTGAAATTGAGACAGAGCTTCACTAATTCAATAAATTGTCTGTACTGGGCTTGAAATTGTGATCTTCCCATCTCAAAGACCCAGAGTAGTGGGATTATAGGTCTGTGCTCCCAGGGTTGGCTTGTGATGTGCATTTTGAAAAGCACTGGTGAATACATACCTCCTGGATATTCCGCTGGGCACCCATGTTAGTAGCACTTGGTCAGAGAGGCTTCCCAGAGAAGCTGTTCTCTTGTTCTGGAGGTAAATTCTGGCTTGAAATGAAGGAGAAAGGTTTTTAAACTTATGTTTACAAACTGGTAAATGAAGCACTCTATTTTTTGCACTCTAAATAAAGATGTGTTGTTGAATAGGGAGATTTCCAACTGTATTGAAATTAGTTAAGCAGACTTCAAGCCCTACTATTATTTTTTAACTGAATATGTCTATTATTTCACTCTTTTGGGAGCAGAACCAAGGAGAACCATCACAATTGTAGTCAAAGTCAAGAGGAACATTGGGTCAAAATTTCCTAGAAATTTGTTTTAATTGGCTCAATGTCTCCATTTATAACTATTTTAAAGCAAAAGAAAAATACAGTAAAAAGACTTTAAGGTTCTTAAAAGCACATTTTATATAGTTAAAAGATTTCTGGAAACTTGAGTACAACTCTCAGATTATTAGGCAGAACATGGCAATATAAATGGACAGCGGTGACATAACAACTTCCTCTCATGTGACCAGTGACATGCTGTCTTGTTATATGTTTTAGAGCAAATTTTCAGTGTCAACTTTAACGAACAGACAGATAACTACAACACTAGGATTTTAAAGTTCGTATTCGTTGCACCTTGAAAGGCAGAAACATTTAATGGAATGTTTATAGAATCAAGTTCAAAGAAGTGGAATCTGCTTTCCGTCTGGGAATCCTATGTGATAATCGTAGAAGGACACAGAGCAAGCTGGCCACGGTGTCCTCGGTAGACTGGGTCCTGAAATTCAGTTTAAATTAAGCAGGATTTGTGGGGGGGAGGGAATGCTCTGAGGACTTGGGGAAGAAACTTCTTGCTTTTCTACGGTCACGCCTCTTTCCGTCTCTGTTCCTGTCACTGTTATTGATATAAAGAATCCATCAACATATTTTTATGGATGATTAAGAAGGCTGACCTTTCCTTTGCAGGTACAAATAGGTAGTTCTTCAGAGGCTGTAAGTGAATGACAAGATAATTCTATCCATTTAATATTGAAGTGATGTTGTAGTATCATTCTTTTTGGGTTGGAAACAGGACAGGGTAGAGACCCTGTCTGCCTCAGCCTGTTCTGCCACTGGTGATGGATTTTGCGTCTGACTAATCGCTGTCACATTAACCTGCACTATTTCATCCTTCAGAGCTGTCAAGATAATGACGATAATCCAAGTGGCTCATTGTAGGTAAAGGAAATTATATGAGCAAAGTAATATCATAAAACAGTGTTTAAATATTTTAATTTCATTTGTCAGGGCTGCCCCAACACTTCATTACACATATAACCATCTCTCATCAGTGGAATTAGTGCATTATTCATTACTGTTAATTATTTTCACATAATGGCTGCCCTGATATATTTAACCTCCACATTATATCTCAGATAATGGGTCTGTAAAATTGAATTGTGTGAAGAGTGGAGTTCTAAAGCTCATTTGCAGAACATCAAAGAACAAAGAAGAGGAAAAGAATTCTAAATGGGACATTTTGCCCAGCTGGGGCCAAACATTTGTTTCTGTCTGATTTGCATACAAAAAATAGGTGAAGCAGAAGTGGCAGAGGACTCCGTCGGCTGTCGGCACTTTTTAGACAACCAATTAGGATTTGTTAATATTGTGCTTATTGCAATCAACTTGAGAATTGTAGTGCAGAAAAAGAATAATTCAGAGAGTGTGTAATGCAGACAAAACAGGATTTCAGAGAGAGCATAATATAGACAAAATGGATAAAAAGGAGAGAGAGAGAGAGAGAGAGGGCATGGGAAAGAGAAAGATAACATTGAGTTTCAGCTTAATTATTTAATTTTATGAATAATAAGAGACATTAAGTTTTGGAAAGTAGTAAAAGCTTAGAATAATAATAAAACTCAATTTAGATTCTTGCTATTCATTTTTGTCATGACTAGTACAAAAATCTGTCATTTATGAGGTGAGATCACAATGTACAGTAAATGTTTAAATAAAAATTTTATTATTGTACAAAGACTCTTTGCCATTACTCCCACCCCCAAATCCTCCCCGTCGCTTTGGCCATACATATCCTGACATTCTCGCCGCTTTCTGAAGCAGTTCTGGAAGCCTTATTTTGTGAGTGGGTTTATGAGGCACCGTCAAAAACACAGTGAAAGCTGCTGTGGGTGCCAGGCCCCGGGTGCCAGGTCCCGCGGGCCAGGCTGCAGAAAGGCAGGTCTGTAAAATGTTATGGTGGTCTCCTTAATCACTGGGTCTGGCACTGCGAGACTTGTGACTCTTTTTCAAAGTCAAAATGGCTGGGAAAGGCTTGGAGTTGAATGAGGGCTTTGAGGCAGCCATGTTTGCGCAACTCAAACACTCACAAAGAAGACCCCCAGAACTGCTTCAGAACGTCGAAAGGAATGATGAGACAAGAGTCTTAAAGCAAGGGAGAGCACTTCCTCTTTCCTCTGTCTTTTTTTCTGGTCATGGAAATTGAACCCAGGGCCTTCACACGGAACTACATGTCTGTTCAGGTTCTTTGCCTGCCTGTAATCAGACAATTTGCTCACTGTGGAGCTGTTTGAATTTTTTCTGTTTTGGATATCAGCTCCATGTGAGACAATTCATGGGCTAATTCATGTGCTCTCTCTTCGCCCTCTTAATTGCTTTCTTTGCTATGTGGAAGCTTTTTGCATTTCTCTATTTTTGCATATATCGTTAGAGTCCTGTTGAAGGATTTGCTGTTCAGGGACTGGAGGTGTAGCTCAACAGCATGTGCTGGGCCCTGGGTTCAATTCCCCAGCATCATGTAAAAGTGGGCTGGGTGTAGTTATGCGTGTCTGTGATCCTAAGGAGGCAGAGACAGAAAGATTGATGTGATTCTAAGGCCAGTCTAGACAAATAGTGGGCTCAGGACCAGGTTAGATGAGAGAGTGAGAACCTGACTCAAAAAAAAAAGAAGGAAAATAAGAAATTGCTGTTCAGAACAGTGTCATGCTACACTTAGTCTCCTAGTATCTTTAGGCTTCAGGTCTACAGTTCAAATCTTTTGTCCATTTTGATTTGACTTTTATATGCAGTGTGAGCGTGGGTCTGGTTTCATCCTTTTGTGTGCATGCAGCCATTTTTCCCGGACCCTTTGAAGAGATTGTCTTCCTCCCTATTTGTGTTCTTGCCACTTTTGTTAAAAATCAATTGGCCATAAATACTTGATTTTACTCGGGATGAATGCATGTCCTGTTTCATTGGTCAATATATCTGTTTCAAGCCAGTAGCAGGGGCCATGACACCTCTTCTCCTTTTCTATCTCTCCTTTTTCTTCTTTCCTTTCTCTATTTTGCTCAAGCTGGATTTGGCTCTTATCTTTTCTATGAATTTTAGAATTGTTTCTTTCTCCGAAAACTGACATGAGGATTTTGATATGAGTTGAATTTTATCTTCAGATTGTTTTCGGTAATATACATATTTAACAATATTCATTCTCCTAGTCTGTTAACATAGAATATCTTTACATTTATTATTTACATGAAACCTTCTTCAGAATAGACCATTTTAAACCACAAACTTTGCCTTCACAATTCAAATTACAAACTTTGTATTCAATTTCTTTGATCGATGTGTTACAGTGTTAAGTACATTTAATGTGTTTTGGTTAAAATTTTCTTGTGTGTATTTTTTCAGTATTACTATAAATCAAATTATTTTCTTAATTTCTTATTTTAGATAGATTATTGCTACTGTATAGAAAAATCTACTGATTTTTGATGTTAACTTTTAAATTTGTAACTTCACTGGATTTATCAGCTCTACTAGATTGAATGAGTTTTTAAGCTTTTTTGTGTGTAATGTCATCTCATCAGCCAACAGAGACAATTCTATTTCTTTCTTTCTATTGTAGAGCTTTTTGAAAAATTTTTATTGCTCAATTGCTCTGGCTAGTACTTCCAGTACTACCACAAATGAAAGTAGTGACAGATGTCGCCCCTGCCTCGTTGCCTCAGTGGATCTCACTGGTAATGATTTCACCTGTTTCTCTTTGATTACAGTGTCTGCTGTGAAAAAATGTTTATAAATAGACTTTATAATATTAAGAAGTTTTCCCTTTACACCTAAACAGTTAAGCGTCTTAAATCAAGAAAGAATATGGGACTTTGTCAAATGCCTTTTCTAGATCGATTGAGATGATCAAATGGTTTTTAATCTGTCATTGTGCTATGGCAACATATCATATTGATTACTCTTAATATTAAACCAGCTTCTCATGCCAAGAACAAATTCCTCTCAGCCATGATGTATAATCTTTTTGATGTGTTGTTGAATTTGATTTGCTAGTATTTTATTGATTATTTTTGCATCAATGTCTGTCAGAGATAATTGCCTGTAGTTTTCAATATTTAATAGAATTCAGCCTTACTACTATCTGGTCATGGGCTTTTCTCTGTTGGAAGTTTTAGAATTGCTACTTTACTTACTTTTATTTGTTACTGATGCTTGTGATTCAATCTCTGTAAGTTACATTTTTCTAGAAATTTTCGATCTCTCCTAAATAATCCACTTTTTTGACATATTATTTTTTGAGTAGTTCTTTATAATACTTTTAATTTCTGAGGAGTCTGTTATTGTGTCTCCACTTTCAATTCTGATTTTATTTAGTTGAGTCTTCTCCTTGTCTCCCCCATCTAAGCTTAGTTAACAGGAATCAGTCCCAAGGCCCTCACACCAAGCTACGTCCCAAGTTCATACTTTAATTCTGATTTTGAAACAGGGTGAATCACTAAGTCATTAAGTTGCCCAGGCTGTGCTCAAGTTTGTGATCTTGCTGTGTCAGCCTCCTGGAGTGTTGCCAGCCTGTATCACCAGGGCTGGTTTTCCTTCTTTCAAATAACCAACTCTTAATTTTATTGACTTGAATTTTTCGTGGTTTTTGTTATCTATTCAATCCATTTTTGGTCTAACCTTTAATAGTCTTTTCTACATGTTAATTTTTTTGTTCTTTCTAGCTTCTCATGGTGTAAAGTTAGATTATTTATTTAAGATCTTCCTCTTTTAATGTAAGCAGTTATTGCTACAAACTTTTCTTTGCACCTGTTTTTGCTTTATGTAATAAATTATATTGTGTAGTGTTTCCATTGTGACTTGTCTCAAGATATTTTTAAATTTTCCTTTTGATATGTTTTTTGGTCCAATAGTTATTCAAATTGTTTAATTTTAACATATTTGAGAATTTTCTAAAAATTTTCTAAGAATTCTTATGTTACTGGATTTTAATTTCATAAGATTGTGGTTGAGAACAATGTTGCATATGATTTCAGCCTTTAAAAAATTTTAAGAGTAGTTTTGTGGATGAACAACTGGTCCATTTGAAAGAATTTTTTTATGTGTGCTGGAGAAGAATGTATATTCTATTGTGTGGAAAGTTTTTGTGTGCTTATTAGGTCCACATGATCTAAATGCAGCTCAAGTCCAATATCTCCTTATAAATTATCTGTCTGGTTAACTAATCCATCGTTGAAAGTGAAGTACTGAAGTTCCCTATTATTATTGTATTAATATTGATTTCTCCCTTTATGTTTATTTATAATTGCTCTATAGTTTATGTGATCCAATATTCAGTGCAGAGATATTAACATTTGTCAGATTCTCTTAATGAATTGACCTCTCCGACATTAGGTAGTGATCTTTATCTCTTGTGATGATCATCAAATTGAAATCTATTCTATCTGATATATAGTATGCTCTCTTTGGGTTAATATTTTCAAGAAAAACTCTTTCTCTGTGCCTTTACTTTCAGCCTACTTGTGTCCTTAAAACTCAGACAAGCCTTTTAGAAGTATAAGATTTAATTTCTCTTTTTTCTCATTCAGCCATTTTTCTCTTTTGATTAGACAATTTAATATATTTATATTCAAGCTTACAATTGATAAATAGGACTTGTTATTGCCATCTTTGTTTTTCTCTGCTTGTGTTGTATGTCCTTTAATTTTGTTTGTTTCTCTATCTACTTTTGTAGCTTGGTGTTTTTCTGCGGTGCTAAGCTTTTATTGCTTTTCCTTTCTTATTTGCATACCTGCTGTAGTTTCTTTGTGGTTACCATGAGGCTCACAGGAGGTCAATTTTGGAAAAGAATAATATGTTCTATGTTGGGGGAATTCTGATGATGATTTCTTGCTCTCTTCCTTAATGGTTATGAAGGCCAATACAGAGCATTATTCAATAAATACTTATTAATTTTTCTTTGGTTTCTCAGATTTTTCACTGTTATAATTGCACTGAAATTAATTTTGTGAAAACTACACATTTCCTTCTTCTATAAATTTTAAAACATCCAATTTCTTCAGTGGGATTTTCAATTTTCACAGCATTTCATATATTATCAAGTAGACTTAACTAGTTAATATTTCCATAAGAATGTACAAATTTACCTTTTCTCTTCACTACACTCTCTATTGCAATGAATCACTCTGGTCCAAACATCCCCAAAGATTTTTTAATATTTACTGTGATACTTGCTTTTTGTGAGCTTCATAATAGAGTTAATGATGTATATCTCTCTCTTATCCAATATTATGACATTCCTGACAACAGCAATTTGGTCTTATTTAACTTTGTATAGCCCACTGTGCATAGCAGGGCCTGTGTCCATGGTAATAAACAAGTAGATTTTTTTTTCTTTTTATTTCATTGAAAGCACAAAGTCAAAGTGTGAACAGCTCTTCCAATATAGAGGTACAATCACAATGACTTTTGCCATTTTCAAGCTTGAATACATATGGCAAGATTATTGAGATACATTTTCCATGTCATGCAAACTTAGTATCCAGTAGATACTCAGTAAATATTCTTAATTGACAGACGTAAAGAACAACATTAAATTTGATAACATTTATTATACATCTTGTATCTCATATATCTTTGCTTTTTCAATTAAAAATGGAAGAAAACATCATTTAGTTGTTGACTGATATTCACAAAACCAGTTCTGTGATTGAAAACTTTGCTTTGGAACCATGCAAATTATTAATCTACATAGCTTCCTGTTCTCATCATTTGCTAATGAAGTTTATTTCACAACTGCCAAATGGGAAAGGGGTTTTGACCCTTTCCATTAAGTATTAATAAAACATCCTGTAATACTGATCCCCTCCACCTGGCTCATTTGGGAGTTGTTTGGAAGAGATCTATTTATTTCATTTAATCTTTGTTACATACTTCTACTTCTGGGGCAACTCCCTGGGCTCTCTCACAGGCCAGAAGGATTGATGTTCATTTGTTTAGAGACTTAAGAATGATTACTCTTTGCTGACAGCACCAGGATTCACCAAAAGTTGAGTCCCTCTTTTATTTTTACTGGGCAAACTTAAAAATGAACATCACCTGATATTTGTAATGAAAGTGACTTTTACAACAAGCCATCTCTTACTGTTTGCTTCACAATATACCAAAGTCAGTTCTAGAATAAAATTGGGCAATTGAGAAGGGTTTCTTTTGGTCCTTGCCCAGCATTGCTTTCTAGGCCACTTTGTCAGTTTGGAAATCGTTTTTTCCTGTGTCATTTGCCTCTTGTTTCTTTCTGTGTTATTTTACCCATGCCTACCTCTGAGTTTTACTCTATAACCGCTCTCCGTTTTCTTCTACTTTTCTAAGGAAATGAAAGTGTCTTATTGTGATCCTATGCATCATCTCATTAATCCCTGAAGTAAGCCCATGACCCTTGTTATCACCATCATTTTTCAAGAGAAATGACAGACTTGGTGAGTTTAAGAGTCACCCAAGGTCACAGAGCTATTTTGGTAGATAACAATTTCCAAAAAGGCCATGATATTTGTCTCTTTTGCTGCATGTTCCTACGGGATGTGACTTTACCCCTCCTTGTGTAAAGGGTTAAGTTTGTATCTTCCCTTTAAATTTGAGTGGACTTGTAATGACTTCATCTCACAGAGTCCACCTGAGGTGTTCTGGTCTAGAAGATGACAGGTATTGTGACTTCCACTTTGATCACTTGCTTAGAGCACTGAGTTGTCCTGTGAGAAGTCTGTCTATGCCGAGGATACCACCTTTCATTTGCTCTCCAGGAGAAAACACGTATTTGTGAGCAAAACTATCTTGGACCACCAGATTAGTTTATCTACCAACAAAGAATCACTCAATGACCTTAGATACAAGAAACAAAAGTTTCATTGAAAGAGCACTTTCACAAAGCCCTGACCTATAGGATTTGAGGGCAAAATGTAATGGTGGTGTTTCCAGTCTTTAAATTTTGTGATATTTAATTACATAGTAAAAGCTAGTAAAACAGCCCACATAGGGTAGAACCGGAGTGTGAGCTGGGCATTAGGACGTCAGCACTCTCAGACCCTCTGGTTTAAGGAGGAGAGAGCCCCCCAACAACCTGTGACATGGTCCCTCTCAGTATTTGCATTTCACAGAACTTGCCTCAGCCACAAGGGCCATCTTTCTAATGGTGAAATTTCTGGCATTAGTGGAAATGTTAATGAAGTTCTTCAATCAAATCAAGAACTCATGACCTATTTTGTACTTGAGGAACATTAGCTCTGATCACTGAATAATAATTATAGCTAATTTTATCTCCTACTAATTAGAAAACACAATTCTCACTTTTTTTGGAGTGTAATACATGTACAGAAACATGCAAGTCATCAGTATATGATTTTAAAAACTATTATCAGGCTAACTCCCCCATGTAATTACCACCTAGGCAGGAAACAGAATATTTCCAGGCCCCAGAATCCTGTGGTGAGCACTTCCCATTCCTGTCTCTTTCTTTCAAGTTTCTTTGCCAGGTCTGCCAGGTTGTGCAACCCGTTAATGTTTGGATTATTCTCTCAGCTCAGTGCACGTAACAAGAATAAATGGAATTCTAATCTTGATTTTACAGTCAGACCAAATTTTATTGTTGAATTTTCAAATTGCAGACTCAAATCAATTCTTGCTTTTCCTCACATTGTAACTTTCACCTTTTATGTGAATTAGATTTGAATGAGAGTATCAGAGAAAAATAAAATTTATCTGGGAGTTAGGATACATAGGTTCTAGTTTTACCATCTTCCTTTTTACTTATGTGGGATAGTTTTCAGACAAAGAGCAAATTTAGACTATGCTGCCTCTTTCTTAAAGTGTCATTGAGATGTTTGATAATTTTCACTAAACTTTAATTGAATTTGAACTACCAGTAACTTCATATATATTTCTTGAATAGGGAAAGAGATTACATCCATATGGAAAAATGAAGCACAGGGTAAATATATATTACAAAAATAAGTTAAGATCAAGAAGTTGTAAGACAGTTTCACCATCAATGATGAGAGTCTGGAGTCCAGGGAATTTGTCAAGGGAGGTGATTTCTAAGAGTAGATCTTAGGATTCTCTCCAAATAAGTAGCCTTCTGCTTCCCAAGTCTCTACATATGGTTGAGGGTCAAAGCCATTGCTCTGAGGAGAGTTGTGGTCTGAATACCACCGCTTTCTGTTAATAAATAATTCCTTGTTTAGATCAGAAATATAACAGAACAAAAAGGTAGGCACTTCTGAGCTCTATAATCTGACCCAGAGGAAAACTTACTCTTCAAATTGTTGTTCAACCATCTTTAAATGAAACTTGAAAGATTTTGTTTGCAAAAAAGCTGTTGGGGTTTATAAGGCAATTCGTAGCTACAAAGCTCTTTAGGGTTTTCAAAGTACTTAACCACTCCCTGAAGGTGCCCTTTCCTCGGGCAATGTTCAAAGCCTTCTGAGAAGATTCTTCAATATTTTTCTACAGTCAAACTAGTCTTGTTGTTTAGAAGGGGTGGATTAGGTGAGTGCTTTTGAACTGCATTTTGAATAGGCTATGAAGTCAAGTGGCCTTAACCAGCAATTTATAGTGAAAGATTTATTGAATAAATATCATGCGGAGGGAAGAGAGTAGTTAAAGGAGAGATGTATTCTGGAAGTTCAAAAGAAAACGTACTTTCCTGAAAGAGCTGAATAATAATGTCTGAGCCTGAATTTTGCACCAACAGTTTGAATCTGAGACATAGGTCAACTTTGTCTTTCTGCAGTGTAGTTCTTATGTTCTAACAGCATCATGGACAGAGCAGAGATTTACAGCAATATAAAAACATCAGGCTGGCCAGAAGATCTACTACAGCTGAATAACTAATTAAGGAACATTTGAGTGAAAACTATGATCAAGGCAATTGTGTATTTTGAGGAATTGCTTCTCCAGATCAAAATTTAATTCTATACTTTCAAGGCTTCATTTTAAAAGTATCTTATTTCTAGATTCAGAAGCTAATAGGGCCAATTTATACATAAGCCAATTCAATACACTGGTCCACAGAACTTAGAGCAATAGTGAGTGCTTGGATCTGCAGCTTTTGAGGGTCACAGGAATATTTGCTCTGTGGGCAGGGACAATTTGTAATAACTTTATCCTTTCCTTTGCTGTCTCTTTAGTGATGCCACATACATGTTAGATGTTAGAATCTAAAGAAATATGTGTGTGTGGCATGTCTATATGTATGTGACAAAAATTACTATTAAGTGAATATCTGTACTATTATCAATTGCAGAAAATGGAAGAAGTTGTACCATTCCAACAGCCTGGAGATAATTTTAAAACATTATCTAACTATTGTTAACTTTTCCTATCATTCCAAGTGGGTCTTACTCCACGTGTACAAATTGTGGGCAGTGCACACATACATGTGCACATGTGCACATGTTCATGCTCTTGTTTCCAAAACTTATTGAGCAGATAGGAGATGGCAGGGAAGGCCAGAAACTAGCCGCAGGCTTACTGAGACAGACATCGTTTGTTTTGTCATTTCGTTGTGAGAAACTTGATATATGCAATAGCATTCAGTCACCCCAGGACCCAGATGTCCTACCTGTCGTTTATGTTTTACTTTTCTCTACAACTTTTTATTCAAACACAAAACACACAATATGTAAAAATCAGTGTTTTTTTTATTCTTGCAAGAGTGTATTTCTAACAATTTGAGATTTTTGGCAATAAAATTTGGGATAAATTTACAATGAAAGTTATAATTACTCCTGTACTGCATGGCTCTCTGAGGCCAAAATATTTACTAATATTTTGCCTGACTCACTAGTCAGTGAATGCTTACAGAACATGGGGGACAACTGCTTAACTCCAGGTGCCGCTGCTCCTCAGGGCTTTCCATGTGTGGCCTTACATTCCTTGCTTTGGATTCCAGATGACATATTGAAAGCTGCATTTAAGTT
Source organism: Ctenodactylus gundi (assembly GCA_004027205.1). NCBI lineage: Eukaryota > Metazoa > Chordata > Mammalia > Rodentia > Ctenodactylidae > Ctenodactylus > Ctenodactylus gundi. Next base: position 660,705 of record PVKB01000492.1, on the reverse strand, counting down.
GAAGCCACGTGGACAAGGCTCTGGGATTCTCCCTAGTGCTCTTAAGTGCCCCTCCTCATGGTCAGTTACTGCCTGACACTTAAAATTTCTGTTTTGTTGTGGGTCTACTCTGCCTACCCCTCAAACCAGAGTAATGCTTTACTACTACTACTACTACTACTACTACTACTACTACTACACACACACACACACACCCTCCACAAGGACTTTGTTGAAGACTGTCCTCAGTCTGTCCAATCAAACTCCATCTTTCTGTCTTTTGGTGGATGCAGATTCACTTTTGGGTGCAAGCCTTGAGCTACCCTGATGCCCTGTGAAGATCACCACCCTTCCTTCTACTCACTATCCTCCTTCTCATCACACTTCCTAATAAAATCCATCACACCATTTCTCGGCCTCCTTCAAGTCTGAGTTTAAATTCCAACAGTCTCTTAATGTGAAAAACTTCATACATCTTCATTATTCATATTTGCCAGGAGAGGTAAATGTACATTTTGTTTTGTAGTGCTGCTCACATGTTATGATACTTCCATGTTTGTAACTGAACAAAAAAAAACTTTTAAAAATGTTTTACATGAAATATTCATCACTAGTAGACTGAGTAAACATAGACCAGATGGCAGTATAAGAATTCCATGGATGACCCCTAACATGTATCTGTGAGTGAATGAACTTCAAGTGATTTCAACAACATGGGTGTATTTCACAAAAACAATGTTGAGCAGGAGAAAAACAGACTCAAATGATACCTCTTTTTTTTTTCATATGTTTCAAAAGCCAAAAACTAACCGGTGTTATTAGGAGTCAGGACAATTGTCACTTTTCAAAAGAAGAAAGGAGGATGAGTCGGGAGCAGCTTTTAAGGGTGATTCTGAGGGCTAACAACGTAATGGCAAATCCACGGGGAGCGTCATCCTGATCGTTGTTAAGTGGTGCACACGGTTGGTGCACTTTTCTACCTTTACTTTCTATGCCAACAACAATTGAGACATTTGTATTTTCTCATAAATAGGCAATAAGAATGCAGTAAATCGGATTTGGAATCCGTCGTCCAGGGATAATGTTTCTCAATTGTGATATGGGTCATAGTACTTTAATTTGATGGGATGAAAGCTGCAAGCAATTTCTCTGGTGGCAGAAATTTCACCATTAGAAAATTAGCCCGATGGCTACACAAGATGTGTGATAGGCACATAACTTGGAGGGAAAAGTGTGTCATGACTCATTAGAGGCTAGCTCGCCCCCGTGGCGGAGGGCTGATGAGGGCGCTCCTGGCTTGGGACGCCCTGCTCCTTTTCTGATTCTGTCACTTTGCAGGAGGCTCAGCTATGCACATGCCGGTGACACTTACAGAAAGAACCATTAAGATGCAGATTGTTTCTTGTTTATCTAAAAATTCTCCCAAATAAAAATAGAGTATGACCCTTTTCTTGTTTTTGTTTTCTTAGATAAGAAAAAATAAATCCATTCTTTTTTGTTCTCAAAATTGTATGTGATATATATGTGTCCCTAATGCCCAAGCTCAGTGTACCTCTCATGTAGTTCATATAAACACTCATAAAATGAGGGGGAAAGAATCAAATTTCACACACATGCAAAAATTATTCATAACTATATGTATAAAAATTCAGTATTCTTGTTGATGAATTTGTAGTCAATGATTTCTTCATTTTTCCTGTGTCATGTTAGAAAAATATCACTAAGTATGTCCAAATTTTAAAAGAAAACACGTTTCACCATGCCTTTCATAATCTATAAAAAATAGCAAATAGCACAGAACCAATTTTCCATATGATGATTTTTTTCAAGTATTTCAACATAAAATGGTTTGTGGTTTTTTTATCTAATACTATGTGAAAAAATACAAAGAGTATTTTGAAATATGGCTGGCTTATTCTCCTTCTCACAAATAAACGAAATTTGTGTGTTAAGGCTATTGCTTAGAAATCTTCTTCCATAAATTCTTTTTGCTATAGAAAACTTTTTTGGTGTAAAGAGATATGCGGAGGCACAACCTGTGTCTTAAAACAACTTTTATAATTAATTTTTTCTTTCACTTTCGTCAATGCCATATTTTCAATAGTACAGAAGTGTTGGGAGCAGGGACTGGAAGAAATGTCACCTCCCACTGTCATCTCCAGAGGTAGGCAAGACTGTGAGAGAATGGAAACTACAGGACTGGAGAAAGACAAGGAGTTGGACATCAGATCAAGAATTTGAGAGAAAATAAAGAGTGAAATATCACCAGCCATCATGTTGACCAGCAATCACTTAAAATATAATATCATGAAGGATTTATTTTAAAATAGCTTTGATGATTTAAAAATAACAAAGGTCTATTTAAAACTTATTGGCAAATCCAGGTGTGGTGGCGCACACCTGTAATCCTAGCATTCGGGAGGCTGAGACAGGAGTATTGCCCTTAGTTCGAGGCCAGCATAGTGAGTTCAGGACCAGCCTTGACTACAGAGTGAGACCCTGTCTCAAAAAGTGTATATATTTGCAAAATATAGAAGAGAGCAAAGAGGAAAATAAAAATCGCTGGCAGGTCCATTGAGACAATCACCATTGACATTTTGAGGAACTTTTAAAAAACCCTTTTCTTCAGTTTTTATGTAAAATATACATGTGCACTCTTTTCCAAAATGAAGTCAGAGTCCATAAGCAGTTTTATATTTTTCAGTTACACACAGCATGGGAATCATCCCCACATCACTGAACACGTAACAATATTTATGTTGGCTATTTTATACTTTTTGATGGGATTCTAAAAAATCAACCCTTTCTCATATGTGTAACCAATAAAGTAAGGGATGTCTTCCATTAGGAATCCTTGCTTAGCCAGTGATCTCTAGTTGCCAGAGGCCCTTCACCGATTTTTTTTTTGAAGCAGAACTCACATTGTTTCTGCAGACACATTCCAAATGGACGTGCTGACTGAGGTACAGGTGACTCAGCTGAGGATGCACGCGAGCCTCTGCAACAGTGAGCAAGACCTCGATTCTCCCTCATGAGGTGCATACACTCATCTGCCCCTTCTCTAGTCTCAAAATCTTTCCTCTGAGCACTCAGGGTTGCCTGCACAACAGTCGTTTTTCTTTTCAAACCCCCAGAATGAATTAATCTTACTCCTACCACCTAATTCTTCCGTATCATTTTCTCACTACACTGCTTGCCAAATCCTACCTCAATCTGCATGATTTTTCAAACCCTTGAAATCATTGTAAATTTTGATAAAATGGAGATCTGAGAGCTTCCCTTACTATGATAACAAAATCAGACTCCTCTTGATACTCACAGTGTAGATGTTTGCTAGCTTTATGTGTTTCTACGATGTTCTCCTTGTGTCTTTGAATGTTCTGCCTTTATTCTACTAATAAATACATGGTCTGTATAGCGTTAAGATGGACAGACTCATGTTGGAGTTAAAACGCTGTTGTGCAGTGATACATGCAACGTGGTTCTGCACATGCATACAGACCAACACTTCCCTTGTAGCTCCTTCTTCAAGCTGAGGTTCTCGTTCCATTTCTGGGCTTGCATGCGTTCTGGAAAGGTTCCTTCTTGCTTAACTACACGGAGGAGAAACTGAAGGAAATACTGCACAATAATCTGGGGGTTAAGTTAGGACTAAAAGGGAAATACTTCACTTAATCCAGTACACATTTTAGGATATTTAATTTTCTGCCCCATAATGATTATTTGCATGGCCAGTCCCACAATATGACTAAATCACTATTTACTGACATTGGTTGAAGTCATAGAATGAATTTGTTTCTCCTCCATGGGACACATTACAACATGTTGAGCTTGCATCACTAGCAAGATAAAACAGGGAGGTAGGCTCGTGGATACAGCCATTGTCCTTAAGGAGCAAGATTTATCTGTGAGAAGAGTATGTGCATCATTTATGAATGAAAAGTATCCCTAATATTCAGGAAACTTCTTCACATTAAATATTAAAACTAGGAAGAATAAAGTCAATTCTTAAAGAAGAAATGCAAATGAATGAACAAATTTAATTTCACCAGCAGTCAGGGAAATGGAAAACAAAGCCACTGCAAGATACCTGTTTCTTTTTACATTCACCCACTCCTTCTGTGTTGGTACATTTTACAAAGGTTGATGATGTCCAGTGTTGTCCAGGGTGTGGGGAAACAGACAGTCAAAGCATGGTGGAGGCTGACTCTGAACATCCCAGAGTAACAAACTTGAGACAGCTTTAGTAATTGTATTTTGGAATATAACCTTTAACTGTGCAGACCTATTCTGGGAATTTATGGAAAATTTTTGCGTGATGTTGTTTATCACACTTTAGTAAATGGTGGCATGCTAGATGCCTTTCATTTGAGAAGTGGCTAAATAACTGTGGAGCTGCAAAGTGACATTTTAGGCAGCTATTAGAAAAAAGTGAGTTAAGTATATACATATATAATGCAATAAAAAGTTACAGAATAATGTATAAAACAGACACAACACTAGCTCATATATTTTAGAATGTAAATGGAAGGCTTTGTGGGAACACTGGGAAGGTGAATGGCCTTTACTAGAGGCCAAGAAGGGCTTGCTAGTGACTCAATGGTAGAGCAGCTACTGAAACTTTGAGTGTGCTCAAAACACGCGTGGATGAGACGTAGTTACTGACTTCCAAACAAAATTGAGATCTAGCTAGAATGAAAATGAGCCCATGCGAAATAATATGAATAGGACCGAAGGATCTATCATCACATGCCAATTCTGTGGTAAGGACGTCGAGCATAATGGAAAGCAGAGGCTGATTCAGAAAAATGGAGGTGGGTGGAGGTAACGTACAGTGACCAAAAACCTCACCTTGTGTCCAGCCCCAGTCTCGCTCTGCGTCTCATCACAGTAGACTTTTACTGCTGTGCATCTAACCTGGTTATTTGCTCTTAGTTGTTTTTACCTTTTTTTTTTCTTTTTTTTTTTTTGAGACAGGTTTTCACTCTGTAGTCCAGGCTGGTCTTGAACTCACTATGTCACCCAGGTTGGCCACATGTACAAAGTAATCCTTCTGCCTCAGCCTCCTGAGTGCTGAGATTGCAGGTGTGCACTATCACCTGTGACTTATGTGGTGATGAGTATTCGAACTCAGAGCCTTGTGCTTGCTAGGAAAGTCCTTTAACTGCTGAGCTATACCCTCAGCCCTAGTTGTCATTTTTTAAAAAATACTTTTCTCATAGTTTGGACCATGAGCATCTTGGACCTCAGTTGATCCAGAAGGGTGCATTTGAACCTTTCCCAGTCTTGGTCCGTTGAGTTAAACATTGGGTAGACTTTAGTCAACTACACAAATTCAGTCAGTCCCCATCTTTGTTGATGTGAGTAAGCACAACAAGCCCTACAGTATGCGATCATCATGGCTCATGTCCATGGGGGTCTCCAGGTCAGGACCCTCAATGGGCCATTCAGTTTTTTTCTTGCTGGGCTGTTGGAATGAACAAGAGTGAACCAGATTGGTCAAATTTTTCCATCCTCCATCCAGCTCATTATGGTTACACAGACCCAGCCTCAATTAGGCAGTTTTCTCTGCAGTGGGAGGGGGTCATTTTGCGAGTGGGTTTTGAATGTCTGCATAGATCAGCATTATTGTTAATCACATCTGCACTTACATATATTTATATGCACACTCACAAGTGCAAAGATGCAGTTTCAAACTTAATTAAAAATAGAAAGCAACCTAAAGTGTGCTAGCATTTCCCCTGACTTCAGCATGATCTACCACTTTGACAAAATTTCATAAATCTCCTGCAATAGAAAATTCTACTGCACAGAACCATTTTATGCAGCAATATAGGTACTTAAAATATTCAGCAACCTTCATCATGTTTTGCCTCTTGGTACATGAGATTTTTATGTATTTAATAGTTACATATGTTATATATTTTAAACAGTATTTTTTACTAATGGTCCCCAACAGTACTTTTTTCTGAAACTCTCACATCTGTGTTTTGTTCTTGCAGCATGTGATGATAATCTTAAACTAAGCACATCCTGCCAAGGAGGGCAGGTTAGTGAATATTTTTTTAAAGGCACTGGGTCCAACGATGAAGGTGTCAGGGCTGTCAAATCCTGGTGACGGAAATGCATCCTCGCTCCCTTCAGAAAGGGCGGTTCCGGAGCTGGCATCAAAGAGGTTCTTGCTGCTTCCAGGCCGGCAGCAGGTACATGGAAACTCAGAGGAGAGGAACCGTGGGGAATGTTCATTTGTTATTTATTTATAAACGTGCAGTGCCACATCATGTAAAATTAACACCTTTAATGGGCTCCTGCCTCAGTGGCTTGAGGGACAGGCTTTCACGAGCCAAGGCCACCCACCGGCTGCCAGGCAGTGTTGCTGCGTGGTTGCTCTGGGCGCTAGCTTCACACAGTCTACCTGCTGAAGCCAGCCTTGCACTCAGCTGGGCTGCAAAGGTCTGTCCCATTAGGGAGGATGCTCAGGAAGTGGAGTCTTTAGGGGCTTTGGTGGCTGAAGAGACCAGTGATTACTTCAGAGTGTAAATTTCTTTTTCTATCTGGTTAATGAAGAGATTTACTCCAACATTCATTTATTATAAATTGGGGGCTGGATGGTTTCTCCCATATGCCAGCATCCAGAGGGTCCCTGTCCTGTAAGAGTTCATAAATAATCAACGTTTACAATGAAAAGGTTTTGTAAGCATTATCTTTTCCTGTCTAAAAAATCCCCTCATGCTTCTAAGGGAAGACCAATATAATTTAGAAAAACAAAGACTCTAGAATCAAAATTGCTTTATGTTTAGAGAGGGCATGTGTTTGAGAATTTCATCTTCCACACATCTGTGCCTTACTCTTGCTTCAATGCTGAAAGTTTCAAGCTAATTTTATGGCTTTGCTCAAATACAAATAATGTCTGACAGAAGAAAACATTAAGTCACTGAACAAACATATGTGTGCTGAATATTACACTTGCTAGACAGATAGTTTCTTGAAAACATGAGAGTTGAATGTCTAAGAGAAATATATAACAAATTGCTGAAATTCAATTTAAAGTATTTTAGTTGAGGCCGGAGTCAAGTGCTAAGTTGTAATGCAGAAGAATAAGGAATTTATATTTTCTGAAGAAACCAGGGCATGCTTCACAGAAAAGATAATATTTGAGCTTGAAGAATGGTAAACATCCATCAAGATAAGAAAACATTTCCACATAGGTTTTCAAGGGAGCAATAAGGGCACAGTGAAAGAATCACATGTGTTTGAATCCCTGCTGGTTGGCAACCACTCTGAAGTGCCAAGGACTGTGTGAGGTGTTTCAGACACGTCATCTGGTTCAGTTCTTATGAGAGAGGGGCCTTATCAGTGTCTTCTGTGTGAGAAAGAGAGGAGGCACCAAGAGGTTAAATATCCAGCCCAATTTCAAAGTGCAAACAGATCGATGTAGCTCCCAGCGGTGTCTGTGCTCTGACATCGTGACATTCTTGGTTGCCTTTTCCAGGACTAACAGGAAGCTTCACTTGTTGGGAGAAGAGAGGGATATAACATGGCTGCAGGGAAGGTGGGGGCACAGGACAGTCAGGGTGTGGCCAGATGATGAACAGCCTCGAGTGGTGGGAGAAGTCTGAACTCGACTCTATGTCTTGAAGTCAGCCATCAAGGGCGTGTGTAGAAGAGGGAGAGAGAGAGAGAGAGAGATTGTGTATGTGAGACACAGAGAGACAAAGATGAAAGACAGAAAAAAAGAGTAAGAAAGGGTAGGTAGTTTGTACTTTAGAAGGACAACTGTAGTAGCAAGTGGCAGGTGGCTTTCAGAGAAGACTAGAAGTGCTGGTGCAGAGAATGGGGAAGGCAATTTATATTTTCATAGATGTAAAAATCTACCCAAGCGTAGGGCATCCATTAATTGTAATGCTTAAATCTGAGATACAAAAGTTTACAGTATTTGGAGAGATATTCAGACTTAGAAATTACTAGCTGGAGTGACTGTCTTCTTTCCTGTTAGCCTCTTTGCCTAAAAATGATGAAAATGAATATATCTTCACCAGTCGCTTGTTAAGATTAAATTAACAATCCATATTAAGGATTTTATCTTTGCAAATTCCGAATCATTGGTGGGTACTATTCTATGAACATCGGCCAAGGGAAGCTCCCTTCTGAGCATGCTTAGTGGGCTCATGAGGGCCCCAACAAAATGTTCCTGTGCACTTTTACTGACGTGTCCGGGGATGGCAGCAGGGTGAACATGCAGGACAGGAACAGAGGTCTACAGCACGCTCTCTGAGTGAAAACTAGCCCTGTGAGCTGCAGAATGAGTCTCAGAACAGGGCACACAAGGGGAAAACTGAGATGATGGAGGCCGTCCTTTCTGATGTGGCACTTGATGTGAACATAGATAGGAACAAATGAATACAGAATTTTGACAAGTTTACTATGGTGGATGCCAATGATTCATCTGCCTTCTTCCATTCATCCTTTGTGATGACTTCAAATGGGTTTGTTTCATAAGTATTAGACAAGTTATCCCGCAAGTGATATAGATACAGTACAGATTGTGTATGTAGCCTGAAGTTGGGGGCATGTGGCACTGAAGAATAGACCTCCACCAGAAAGGAGACGTTGCTGAGTGCATGACACTCTCCCTGGTATGTAGCAGGAAGCCTGGCAGACTAGACACACCATAGACATCTGCTTCACCGATCTGTGTGGCCTTCTGGCATCCCAGAGCAATTTGATTCACTAGCATTATTCCTTGCGTGCTGCTGTTATCTTAGGAATTTCCACTATTTATTACCAACCCTGGATTCTTACACGTGCACTACATGCTTGCTGAGATTACACTGAAAGTGTGAAGGAGGTGTATGACGTTCTGTGTAATATTCCCCAGGGACGGTAGTAAAATAATGGTGAGTTCAGGCTTAGAATCACACAGGCCTGGGTTGGGGTCCCCATTCAACTTTCAAGAGCTACTTAACATTGGGTAATTCATTTCACCACTTTAGAATCAATTTCCTCATCTGTTAATAAATTACTTGGTAATGATAGGGCCGTTAATGGGCATAAATACTCTGAAGGAGAAATTGTGAAGAAGGTAGCGACAGACCTCAGGCTGAGGACCTGCTGCTACTACAAAATTAGCCAATATGGAACTGATGTTTCTTAATTTCTCCCACTCTGGGTGCAACTACTACTTTGGTTCTTTCGTTTTTCTTTTTCTTTTTTTAAGAAGAAAATAATGTGAGTCTCAGGATCTGAAATGGAAATAAGGCTGGGAATTTGAAGTGTTTTTGTTAAATTGGGCAAAGTAAACTCTGAAAATTAGTGAGGTAGTTGATTTTACTGTTTTATTTGTACATGTTGTTTAGATCTGTCTTCTTCCTGGATTAATTCATGTTTTGTGGGTCATAACTCTTTATGTCATATAACCTTTCGTTGGTTTCTCTTTAACTTCCGGAACTATGCTTGCTTCCAGAACACCTTCCTGTCCTGCCTCCATCTCTTGGCTCCCTTGTCTTGTTGCTCCCTTCTTCTGGAACGCAGTGCAACCATCTGGCCAGCCTGAAGTACCTGGGACAAGTTACTCACTCTGCTCTCATGACTGCGTTCATCTTATCTCTGTCTTGAAGATTCTGCTTCTAGTCTTCACTTTGTGAACCACGCCTGGTCCTGGTGGAGTTCCCTCCACCGCTCTCACAGAACAAGGCCCCTTCTCTGTGCCCTAAGCCACCCATTTCATATCCCCACATTGTCTTTTATGAGAGTGAAGACTAATTTCTTCACTCTATGTTCCCAGAAGAATTCCTGGATGTAGGAGAAGCATCAGAAAATGCTTTCTGAAATATCTTATGCATGAGCACCACCAAGAATTCAGGCTCAATCTACAAAGTGAAGAGATAGCTCGGTCTGTTTCTTGTTCCAGCATGTGATATCTGAAGGGAATACCAAACACTAGCCACTGCCACAACAGGGGCAGCAAATTCCCTGGAGTTTCTGGACTTTGGTTAAGTTTCATTAAACCATTTCTTTCAAACAAAAAAAAAATGAGAAAAGAGCTCAGGGGGTACAATTTACCCAATAGATGTCTTATCCAATAAAATCTGCTTTAATGTGAAAAAAATTTTCAGAAAAGTGCTAGCCATGAATTTTTCCTAGAGGCAAAAAGGAACAATATTTTATTGAGCTTAGAGACCCTGAAAGTTCGTAGAAAGTGTTTTGAGAAGTCACAGAATCTGAGGCACATGCTAGTCAGTGTGATGCTTGCCTGGTGGAGACCCATTTCACCAGAACAGGGAGCCCTGCCTTTGGTCTGCATGAGTTTGTGTCTGCTCTCTGAGCTAACCTTGCCCATCACCCACCAGCAGGATCTCCCGTAAGGGCCTGGGTGCTGTGGGGAGTGGAGACCAGCTGCCTGCAGCATTCTTTCGCTTGATCTTTTGGGTCCTTTCCTGCCATTCCTGGCCCTCTCCCTTCTACGCACTCACCTCTGAATCCCATTCTTTCCGTCCCACAGTCTCTGCTGAACTTCACTGACAAAGAGGTATTCAGCACACAGAGAGCTGGCATCCCTGCAGAGAAAGAACATACAAATTTCAGGCAACGTGGTCATTTTTTTCCCTATTATGCACAAGTTCGTTAGGTTATGAATCTGCATGTGTGGTTGAAATGCCTTAAGCCCTGGCATGGTAAAAGAAATTAATTAATTTATTAATTAGCTATACTGTGTATGTCAGCCCAAAAGTGATGCTTGAACTGACATTTGAGCACCTAGGATGCTGTGGCACTTTCTCAATTCGGTTTGCTTGGTGGTTTCTAAGGGTCTTCAACTTGATGGTTGACTAGGTGGAATGTTCATGAGACAGCACTTCTATTGTATAAAATAATATTTCACTACTGAATACTTGTTTCTTTTTTTAAAAAATTGGTTTATTCTTTAAGTTTTAAGTGTTATTTTGAATCAAACTTGCACTGCTGAGAGTGAGCTTGAAGAGCAGATGCTAATTCCAGAAACAGAGGTACTGAGGATTAGAGAATGTGATGGATTGTAAGCTTCCTCCATCAATACCTGGTCCTTCGGTGAACAAAAGGTGGAGCCTTTGGCACTGTGTGAGGGGCCTTCCGAGGTGGTGGTTCTCCCTTCTCATTGGTAAATGACTCCTCCACTTTATTGTCCATTAATTCTGAGCATCGCACCTTGTTAGTAAGGGTCTTCTCCTACAGCCCCCGTGTGGATCGCCGTGCCAGCACTGACAACACCACAGGGTGTGCTTTCACTTCTGTGTCTCTTCACAGAACTGTAGACTTTCTTGAGACCAGAGAATGTATCTTATTTATCTTTTAATTTTCAGAAACTAGCATACTCCCCATTTCAGCATTAGCACTGACTGAGCCCATTGTTAAAAGATTCATGAATGAGAACATAATATTATTAGTTCAATAAAAGATTTACATGCATTAAGCAATATTTAGTATTTCAGGTATTTATTTATCAAATATTCACAGGTTAAAATTTTGTTACTTTTCTTATAAATTATGAACACTTCTGTAAAATAGAGGAAACAAAAAATCACCCATATTTCTATTTTCCTCTTAGCAGTGTTTTAAACTACTTTCTCAGATGAATTGCAGACTAGTCTTGTCAAATTTTTCTGAAAACCTCCCCCTGGGATTAGAAATGCATTAAATCTGCAATAGATTTTGGAAAAGCTATCAAGTTTATAAGTTTTAATTTTTCCATTGGACATATGATTGCTCCAGCCCATTATGAAAATCACTTATTCTAAAATGCTCGGAAATTTTTTCAGTGAGGTTATTATAAACAATATTCTTTTTCATTGTTTGAGTTCTGATAAAAATAAAGGAAAATAAAAATTTCCCCAGCACTTCAAGAAAGAAAAATCACGATCCCAAATGTTCTGGATGTTGTCCCCACTAGTCCAGCAACTGAAGACCAAAGACGTGTGCCTCTCTCTCCCTGACCCAGGCTACAGCCTGCTGTGGTAGTGTCAGGACTCCGGGGGAGACTGGCGAAGCCGTGGAATCCACCTGGGTGGAGCTCCTGTTCCTTTATTAATACTGTTCAATGTAAGTTGGGAGTTATTTTACCTCCTCAGGTCTGGTGTCCTGGTAAGCAAGGATGGAGAATTCAGGATGTGAATGGGAGGATCTTATGGGATAAAAATAAGCAATTTGCCTCTATATATAGGGCTGAGAAACCAAGTAGAGCAAAACTAAGCAGACAATTGATGTCTAAGCTTTGATAGCCTAAGGTTTTTCTCTAAAGCTTCTCTGCAAAGTGTAGACATGATTCCTTTTTTAAAAAAGAGACGATATGCCTCACTAACCAGATTTACATTCACAGGCAAGCAGTGTAGCGTTATTGCCAAATCTCATTTTCCTCAGCGCTTTCAGAAATTATGACATGACTCAGATGTGCTTTTATGACGAAAGAGGCTTAACCTTGCCAAACCTGACAGTCTATAAAAGATTGAAGAGATAAACAGTAGTTTTAAGTCACTTGAATTCCATGGTACTTTGTTATTCAGCAATGACTAACTGTTACACTTTACTTGCATTCAGCAATCTTCCATGGCCAATAAAAAGATAGCACTTGAAAAATAGTAGTTATATAATACATGTTTGCTAAGTCAGTAGTTGAATGAATGAACGAACATTCCAGGTTTTTTGAAGCCCATCATCCTGGTCCTTTAAATGTTTGTTTTCTCCTCCACTGCTGTACCACCTGACATGTACCTTTCTAATAGCAGCAGCTGCAATAAATTTTAGTTACTTATGCATTCATTTTATTAGATCATAAGAAATTCGCTGTTCGCATATTATCCTTATTATTCACATCCTCAGTGTTCCTGAACGATTGATTCTGTGAGGTTTTAGAAATCTGAGATTTTGATATTTGGAAGCAAGATGATAGCTCTATGGGGTACACTACATCTGAATCCTGGATGAAAATTAAAATAATCTGATGGTTTAAGGAATGTTTGCCCAGTCTTACTTTATAAATCAATTCAGAATCTCAGTGTGTATGTGTGTCAGAAAGGTAAATTTAGGCAATGCAGTGATATAGTCAAGGGTAAAACTTGCATGTTAAATATCTGCAAAATTTACTAGTGGTAGTACCTGAGAATAATTCTTTCTAACAGCAAGGAGACTCTGTGAAGAACTAACTTCAAATTACTAAATATTTACATTTTCCAAGTTATAAATCAAATGCTAAAGACTATACTGTAATAAGAGTGCACACATCTGTACACATTATATAGTGTCATTCAGAATAAAATCATGTTCTTTGATATAGATTTACTGTAATTTTAAAGTCAAAGCTATAACTATAGTTTAATTTTTTGACAAATGCTAACTTCATTTCCATTTTCTTTTAAACTAAGAATTTTAAGGTATTTTAATGTTCACATCTTGGTGTTTTTTGAACACTTAAAAATGGCTCATTTAAAAACCTTTTGTTCAACAATTCATCACGTACAATAAATCATTCAAGGTTTCTTCTCAGATGAATATTTAGTCTAAGATCCCAATTTGACATCATTAGGCTTTGTATTCTTACTTCTTAAACAACCAAAACATATTTATCAATGGATTTTTAGTGTGCTAACTTTCCCACTTGAATTCATTATGATTAAAAGTTCACAGACTTGGTTACATCATATAATTTGAGAAATAACCAACAATGTCTCTTGTGATTAAATATTCAAGTTTGCAATTATTTTGCAACTTTTGTTCTGCTCTTCACTCACTCTAAAAATTATCATAAAATTTTGAAAGATGTCCTCAGTGTAGAATATGTCCATAAAATATTAAATATTCAATTTTCCTCTATCATGGCTTGAAAAATTCATAATTACATGATGATCCACATAATAACTCATTCTGAAAAGTCATATATGGCACTCCCTCTGTGACTGAGTTAATAATTTACTGCTGTGTGGGATTTTCACTCTGCACTGTTAGTCTTGGGAACATTTATTAAGCAAATGTTCATTTGCAAAGATCAGGATTTGAATGAAGAGGGTAAGAATTTAATGAGGAGTGACAGACAGGTGAACTGGTTCCATATAGAACTTTAGTAAAAGGGAGGGCAGAAAGCTTTATCTTCTGTTGCCTCGATAGACACATGGAATGAAATACGGACGGCAGAGGGCAGAGGGTATGAGATGCTCTCCTGCAGGGGCCAGTGAAGGGATAAATCAAGCCAAGAGAGAAATGCAATTCAGATCATTTAAAAAGATGCCCCTGAAAGGAACGCCTTAAGCTTATAGAGTACAGAAGATGCTTTTTGTTTTAAAGCTACCAAATGCTGCCAAATGGAATATTTCATTTTTCTTTCCTTGGCATAACACATTTTCATTGATGATAGCTTGAGTGACCAAAGCATGGAATTGAATGGTAAGCAAACAGGAGAAGTGTTTTCTGTAGAATTGGTTTTCTGGGGGCTCAGAATTGCTTATAGTTGCTTATAGACTTTTAGTTAAAGAATGATATGACCCAGAATTGTCATGTAATGACTAGAGATAAACCTTCGAAATGGGACAACCCCTATTCTGTTATTTGGATGAATTTTGTGAGCATCTAGGCAACACAAATGAGGCAAAAGTTTGTGTCTGATTTGTAAGGCAATCACATTATTCACCTTTCTATGTCATCTTGGAATGATCCTGGAATATGCACAGCAGTGATAGGTCCCTAGGGTCAGTCACGCTGGGGACCACCAAGGAAAGCCTCCTAAATATTATTATATTTATTTAACAATTAACAGTAAATATTATTATATTTACTTTTCACATGCATGTTGAGACTTGCCAACATGAATAAATGCTATGCCATCTTGAAATTATTTTTGGAATATGATAACACTTAAAATACAGAAATAAAACCAAAATAAATTTTCTTTAAAAAGATAAGGTAGAGTCCATACATATGGTTGGAAATCTATTGAAATTTTTTATTTTCAGTCACCAGTTCTAATATCTTCATGCTTTAAGTTTCTCACTGATAAAAACCAGTAAGCAGACAACCAGAATGGGCCTTTTCTTATCACCAAAATAAATGTTAAGAAAGGACAACACTTTCTTAACTCAAAGTAGATTTGACTTGGTTTATTTCTTTCCTTTAAAGTTACATTCAACGTCCTGGATGATATTGAAATTTGCGTGAGGCTTGTGTGCCAGGAAAACATTTATTCCTACATGTAAATACACATATCTGTGTAGGCAGATGTGACTTTCAGTCACAGCCTCTATTGCGAAAAAGTGCATCATGGCTAGAGAACCTTTCTAGATTCTTCTGCTTCTCACATCCATGGTTAGAGATTGATGTTGGCAGTTCCATATGGGCTGATAGACACAAAACTAAAATCTTTTTTCTTTTCCATTTTTTTAGAAATGAATATTAATAGGTCTTCAGATTTAATTTATTAATTTTTATTTTAAAAACCACTTTATTGATGCATGGCTGACATATGAAGAGCTGTATGTGTTTAATGTGTATATCTTGGTAAGATTGTGGATAAATACACACTCATGAAATCATCACCATAACCTAAGCCACACACAGATCTGTCACCTGCAAAAGTTTTCTCCCATTTTCTTTTTTATCATTAATATTTATATGTGATAAAACATTAACATGCAGTACAGCACCTACAGTCAGCAATATTGTGTTTTATACTTTCACAATGTACTAAGAAAGTAGATATATGTTAAGCAATGGATCAGGCCTAATATTTTCTTTAGATTATTTTAACAGTTTGAAAATGCTATAAATTCTTGAACTTGAACACTTATTCTGGTATTTTTTTTCAGAAATATTTGTGCTAAAATTTGTCTTTGAGCTGTTTTGTTACCTGGATGTGGTTGACATTCTGACTAGCAGTAAATATCAAACATTTCCCTCCTGAATATTTATGTAAATCTGGGCCTTCAAGTTGCTACAGGGTCTGGGTGAAAGGCCAATGTGTTATGGTATCAAATGCCCATGGACTTTTTAGGCGCCTGTGTCCCCTTCTTTATAAAGATGTTGGTGGAAACTGGTTATGACCACTACTCATTGAGAAGCCACTAAGTATTTTTTCAAGGTGTTTAAAAAGGAGTAAGAACTGACTTCTGTTTAATTTAAACCCAAACCTAGCTTGTAAGCCAAGTTGTTTCTGTTTTATAAATTTGTAATAATTTTGCAGTCCTATATTTTACAGGCATTTGAGCAGAGTTCAGGACCGTGTCCCATTGTGGTTGACCGTGGAAGGGCTGGGGAGGCTATGTGAAGCATCAGTTGCTTCATTCCACTTATAGTTTAAGAGAAAGCAGTATTGATGTTTGTCTGAGAACCCGCGTGAGCCCAGCCTTTTCTGTTTCATCCCTTTGCTTTGTTCTGCGTTTATCAATCTTTACTTTCAAACAGTATAGAATCAAAATCCTAACTTATTCTGGCCAAAACTGACACACACCAATGGCCATTTTGCGTACATCCACTACAGCCAAGTCCCATCCTAGGAAAAACCCAGTGTTCAAGACTGATAGCAACAGGAAAAAGATTTATAACCGAGTTCTCTATATCACAATGAGCCAATTTCCTCATCAAAAATATTAGTTACTGAGGTCTAAACGAGGTCGGTTTCAAATGCCAGTCAGAAGTACAATGCTCAGTGGTTGATCTTAAATAATTCCTCTGACTATAAATTTCAAGATGAAACAAGGAAGAATTTTAATCATAGCACTTAAAAAGACTAAGCTATTATATCTCTACTAAAAAAAACAATTGCTAAAATAAGAACATTAACAGAGGATCTTGGAAAACTTCTCAGATATGAAATACATAAGTTAGTCATTAATAAATATGCTTGCATAGTAATACTAAAAACACCAATATGTGTGTATAAAATATAAACCCCACATATATCATTAAAAGCTGCCAACAATTCAAAGTATAAATTTTGTAAGTGCAATGACAATATTTTATAGGCTATGTAAACTGGAGACTCCAACGAGTTGCTCAAAAATCATTTGGTTAAAGGGTAAATATACCTTGAACATCATAATGAAAGTCTTATAGGTAGGGGTGGAGATTAACACTTCAGGCTGTCTACAGAATATTAATAAAATTCAATATATTTTCTAAGAGGTATAATTTATATTTTGTGGAAATGAGACCCTTTTCTAATAAAATTCTTCTGTCCTTCATTCTGTTCATATAATTTTGCTATAAATCATCCTGTAGGAATTTTCCCCCCTAAATATTCATCTCAGGGAGAACCCGTTTAAATAAGCCCTCTTAGCAAGATCTTTCAGAATTAAAATTACACCACAAGCAATACTTCATCCAATATGTTTCCTTCCATAGAATTTTCTTATGCCTAAAATAATATTTTTTGTTGAATTACATTATGTTAGAATTGTTGATCTGAGGTAAGTTTGGTATCAGATAAGGAGCGTGTTAATAGATCAACAAATTGTCCTTTGTCTTTTTAATTACGCCCACTGTCTTCGAGCCTGTACAGTTGCAGCTCTTTTCTGATCCCATCTACATTTATAGTGAGAAAAACCTAGGGGCATTATTCTCAGCTTCTCCACAAAGAAAGAATAAGAAAGAAGAAAAATTGCTGCAGGACATGCGAGGTTTCCTTGGTTTCTGGTAAGCCTGCACATTCTGCTCTCTTATACTCATTTGAAGCTAATTTTATCCCTTTGTTTGGTAGTTATTAGAATAAGTTCTTTTATTTTATTCTGATCTTTTATACTATGTATATAATAATTTGATTTCTTAGGATCTGAGACATAATTTGGAGAATAGATGTATCAAGCATGTACACACACACACACATTTGTTCATGTGTGGGCACACATTTACACATATTACATTAATGTCAGGGCCAATGCATGGTCTCTTATCATGAAGTTTTCCCATAAGGGTACAACAGGGTGGTTCCTTGGGTCAAATTGTTACTGCAGAGCTCAATGAAGCTTTCTGATAGTACAATGAGTAAGTCTCTGACTTTGCAAATGAACAAGTCCTTTCAAAGGCAGAGTCGTGTGCTCTAATCTGCCTATTTCTTTTATCTGCTCTGTGAAGTAAGGAAGGAAGGTTTTATAACCTCCATTTTCCACAGGAAATCAAAGTCTGATAAGGCTCAAGGACTTCTCACAATGACACCGTTCAGCATTGTTTTCTGAGATAGAGGATAAGGCTCTCACATGACTTCTTCACGACATGACTGGAAGTTCACTTTCTGTCCACTAACATTTTAATTCTTCTGGATGTTTCCAGGGTCCCCTGTCACTTCAGCATCAAGGCAGAGATGAACCAGGGCCTCGTATCAAAGTTATATAGTTGTTTGTTGTGAGACATGGTTTGCATATGCGTGAGGTGTTTCCTGGATACCTGAGAGAGGCAGTTAGTTGGTGTGTCATGTGTGAGGAGGCCCGTGCCAGTACTCAGCATATCATCTAATAAACATAGAGGTAAAAAATTACCTACTGAGTCTCAGTGCTCTCAATTTTGGGCTGACTGGAACATGAAATACTGACAGTGACAGCAGAAACTAAATGGTAAGATCTAGCTGGTGACTAGGTCACCAGGAGCTTTGTAGCTTATGAACAGGAGGCTCAATTTCATCAGGAGTGTAAGGGAATGACACACACATTTTTAGTAGAAGACTCTCACTAGAGTTGTGCGTTAGTGGGAGAGCGGAATTGGTGGAGAGGAGGGATAGGGAGAGTGGGTGACACAAAGTGGGTGACTGGTTAGTGTGAGTCTCTGTGAGAAATAACAAGGAGATCAAGAACGGGGACAAGGACAGTGACCATCTAAGGGGGAGCGGCAACTCCAGACCCCGCGCCTGGTGTTCCAAGGGTGTATTGCTCTATGAATGTCAGTAGTTTTCTTTAATCCCTTGCGCAAATTATCCAGGTTATTCATCTGCCTTGAGAAAATTAGGAATGTTATAGGAAGAGCACACCAGTAGGGGACTTGCAATTCAGTTCCCAGCTGCTTAAAGGCCTTATCTCTACGGTCCCTAGCTTACGACCTGGCCACACCAAAGGAGGTCACTCACTATGGTAACAGAAAAAAGATTTATTCAAAGAGCATAAAAAGAAATAAGGGAAAAGGATTGTGAAGTTGAAGTGATACATTCGTGCACAAAGTTCTCAAGTTCAATGTAACCATTGTGCATCACATATATAAGCAAAAAAGCTAACTAGCTTTAGAGAAGGTGGTGAGAATTCCCCCAAATTGCTCATATCTCCAAAACGCTCTAGTGTACAAGAGACCTTGAAATAATGGGGCAGAGTTACAGAGGGATTTTGGATTCACATTAACAAACCATTGCAATCTGTGAGAGGGGAGAGTCGCAGTCTGTCAAGGGGGTGGGGCCAGAACCTTTGGCAGGGTCTCTAATCCTTGATATTTGTTTGTTTGTTTGTTGGGGTGGGGCACGTAGGATTTACCAGTCTCCTTCGTTGCTTTCTCCCCTTTTGGGTCTATATTCTGCTTTTAAGAAAAGGGAGGAGTTGGTCAGGAAGTTTTAGTCATTTATACCACATTGGCAGACATAAAATACTGAAGCCTGGGCAGCGGAGAGAGGAGCGGAGCGGCTCCTCAGCTAAAGCTGTCCCTGGTTGGTCTGTTATAAATCTGGGTGTGCGTGCAAATCTGTTACAGGCTGCTTTTAACTCTTTTGGAAAGATACTCAAAAGAGATATTGCTGGGTCCAATGAAATGCTTATTGTCAGCTTCCTGAGGGACCTCCATCCTTCTTTCCATTGTGGTTGTATTACTTTACAGTCCCACCCATAATACAAAAAGATCCCTTTATCCCCACAACGTCAACAGCATCTATTGCTGTTTGAGTTCTTGGTATGCGCCAATCTCACCGGGGTGAGATGGTATCTTAGGGATAGTTTGATTCCCCTTTTCTCTAATGGCTAAGGATGTGGAATATTTTTTTCATGTATTTACTGACCATTGGTACTTCTTCCTCGGATAAATATTTATTTATTTTGGTTGTACATTTTTAATCAGGTCTTGGATTTTGATGACTTTATTTTTCTTCAGTTCCTTATATATTATAGTAATTAGCTTCTAGTTCCTGAAAAATAGTATTTTTTTAAATTTTTTCCCCATTTTATTGATACGTATTAGTGCAAGATTTAAGGGTTACAATGAAGTTGAGGATTTTGTGCACATATGTCTCTTGTCTGAAAAAAAAAATGTTATTTTGAAGTTTAAAAATGTCAGTCCGTCCATGTCACAACTAACTAAAACCTAAATAGCAACAGCTTAGACAATAAGCTAGGGCTCCTGGAAGTTAATTCATTAGAGTTAATTTAGCAGCTACACAAGGACGTGGAGAAGGAGCACAGAGAGAGAGAGAGAGAGAGAGAGAGAGAGAGAGAGAGAGAGAGAGAATACGTACTCTTCCTCAGTGTCTTTTGTTTACTTGTGTCTCCGATGTCTAAGTTCCCTCATAGTCTTAGGATGATTGCCATGATCCCAGGAGTCAATGGCAGATGACATCAGGAAACTTTAGAGAAGGGCCTAGCCTGCGCTGAGGTGCGTGAATATGTGACACAAAGCCAGGGTTCTTGTACCAAGAGAGAAGGAAAGAAGCATATGAGAAGGAACTGCAGTGTTCACCCAGATGCAAAGAGAGCTAATGTCATGTTTGGTTTCTTGTATGAAATACAGACTTGCAAAAAGAACAAAGCCACGTTGGCTACATTCCTCTATCTGCTCCTCCAGCAAGCCATGGGCAAATTCCCTGAAAAGGAGGTCCAGGCTGGAAGAGAAAGTGGGGGAAGACTCGATCTTGGGCCTCAGGGACTGTGAAAGAAGAGCAGAGAATAAGATATCATCTTGCTTTCCCTTCTTGGGTTTGCTTTGGGGCAGGAGCAGTTGCTGTGTGTTGTAGGAAAAGCACTGGCTTTACGTAGGTGTCAGGGAGCATAGTGCCCAACATGCCCTCATTTGCAATTGGGAAGGGCACTGATCTAAGCGCCCTACCAAGGGAAAATAGCAATGTGTCAGACAGAACAAAGTTCTAGCTGGCACCTTTGAAGCTTTCTGAGTTTCCATTCACTATAGAATGCATTGTCATGGAGGCTGAACGGTAGAGGAGGCCATGAGGGGAGGCCATGAGCCATGAATATTAAACATAGCACAGAGGCAAATATTTTCCCTGGGCCCAAGGAAAATCCCATATCCGCAGGTCTCACAGCTGATAGGTGGACTCGGGGCTTTTCATCAGAGAGGTGTAGGCCAAGACACTCCAAAGACAAACATGTAGCTGGGGCTGGTCTCTATCCTCCACCAGCACCAGGAAGACCAGACCAGGTCCTCTTACCATGCCAAAGCTATATCTGGGGTAGAAGAAAACAGAAATATTAAGATCCCTGAGAGCCTCAACATGCCAAGATGAATTGTGGTTTAATGTTAACATTTCAGCCTGCAATGGTTCTGAAGTTCATATGTTGAAATCTTAACTCCTAGACTGATCATAAAGGTGGAAATTTTTGGAAGTTATTTTAGATCATGGAGAAAAGATTTCAGAAATGGAACTAGTACTTTGATTAGAAAAATAAAAGGTAAAAGACAGACTCCTTTTTTTTTGCCACATGAAGGAACAGTGAATATACAACCAGCTATGAACAAGACAGTTGGCCCTCACCAAATACCAACTTTGCCTATACCTTAATCTTGGACTGAGCCACTTGAACTGTTAAGAAATACACAGCCTGAACTAAGACACACACTCTCCTAACGCTCTGTAGCCTGCAACAGACTCCTGGAACAACAGAGTTAGCATAACCCTTTCTTTCCCACTGCAATATTATTTCCTCTGGTATGATGGCATGTTAGGTGCAATTGTATTCGCAACACAGCTATCTGCTTACGAAAAGGAGAAAGGTATTTAACTGACTACATGACTGCTACCCTGACCTGTAAGAATGTGTTGTTTATTCCCATTTATAAGAAGGAAGTTCTTATCACCGATGTAGCAGATTATTTTAGCAAAAGAATGTGTTTATATTAAAGAAGTCTTTACTGGAAATTATTCTCTGGGACAAGGCCTAATTCCTTAATCGCCATTAAGTTATACTAAACAATGTTGTAGATACTAAAAATTATAATGAGTTTAAATGAGGGAAATCAAGAGAATGAGAGGTCTGGAAAGTCTGGGGGATGTCACCTGCAGAGGATAAGACAAAATTAAGTCTTAAATAGTGATACAACTGCTGGCTACAGAGATATAAATATAGGATCAACATCAAATTGCCTTGTAAGTTCTAAGAGTTAGGAAGAAGTTAGCTCTTTCTACTTTATTTTATTTTTTATCTCCAGATAACATAAATGGACCCAGTGGGTCAAAATCTTGAGGCGCTAGATTTCATCTCCCTACAGATGGTTGTAAGTTATTCAGCCATGGAGTGGCCCACCTTAACCGGAAGTCCAAGGGAGTCAAGGCAGCATTGATCTTCTTTTGAAGCTGAATTAGATTACCTTCTGACCCCCTGAAGGCTGTAAGAGCCTACTACTCTGAGAAATAATTTAACTTTCTTTGTAAAGAATTTACTTATTTATGGAATTCTTCCCCTGCCCCCGCAAAAAAAAAAAAAAAAATATTAAGGAGGCTAAAGCTCCAGGGCTAGTACCTGGTAAGGTAGGTGGTGTTTGCCTGTGAGCTAGAAGCCTGCTGAGGCACAGTCACTGAGTCAGTGCAGCAGCTGCTCCACAGACTGATTAGAATTGTGGAGTCAGGTCCCCACTTCTGCCTGCATACACATTCAATCACAGAGTTGGGCACTCAGAGATCCCCTATAGAGTCAGACTGGGAACCTCCAGTTTCTCTAAACAGGAGCAGCTTCTGTGGCGGCTCTGGCTCTGGCTACTGTTAGAAGACACCAGAACTCACGAAGTTCAGTAGGCTTATTTTGGGTTACATTCAACAATGCCCATTGCAAAGAGAAATGCAATTTAAAATCAGAGGTTTACTTTTCCCTGCTGAAAATGAGGAAAGAGTTAACCTCCTAGATTGTTTTCCTCAGAGGTCTTGTTTTACTTTGTTTTGTTTTGTTTTACCTTAGGAAACTTGAAATTGCATGTTACTTGATGGTAAAACACTGACTTAAGCCTAAGTTTGTTTTCTCTTGAAAAGTATACAAACCCTTTGAAAAGTAGGTAGGGTTTTTGTCAGCACTGAGAACTAGAAATGTCTTTCTCTAGGTCCTGGCAGCTGCCTTTTTAAAAATGTAATCCATAAAGGAGCAAGTGATCCTTTCCCAGTTTAGTTGGAAGGTAGAAACCTAATTTAGGTAGATACCCTGTCTCAAGTTGCAAATCCATCCTTGTCATAATGATAGAAATTTATTTCTTCCTTTGGGTAAAGCCATCTACTCAGATGATGACCCCAATTACCAGGTTAGGATGAGGAGTGGACAAGTCCTGTTACTTGGAGGCTATGTATTGTTTATCTTCAGAACGTATAAGCAATGGGTTGAATCTGCTTAGCTTTATAAAAAAGCATAATTATTTTCTGTCTTTGCAATCTCTTAGTGATTGTCTATGGTGTGCATCTCTTTCTGGTTTAATATTTATTTGACAATAAACTCTTTTCTGTTTCTACTACCTTTGAGGAGAGATTTTCTGCACTGAATAAGATTTTGTGTTTTAATTGTATTTCCTCAATGCCAAACTGTTATATTCATAAATTATTAAGTATCTTATTTATGCTTCCTGTGTTGCTACATTGTTGTAGTCCCTTCCTTTTTTTCCCCTTTTCTCTCGCTCCCCATATCTTTTATCTGCTATTTTTGTCTTACTTTCTCCTTTCTCTAAACTGGCATTTAAACTTATCCCTCCTTAGCCAAATCATTCTGTGAAGAAGGGATAGAAGATTTTGCAAGCATATATGTGTCACAAATGTGCTGGGGAAAGGTGACAGCATGAATCTAAATAATTAAAACACTAGTTTAACCCCAACTTTGCTTTTTTTTTTTTTTTTGGAGCGAGGAAGTTAGGACTGGACCCTCTGGTGTTTAATCTTGTGAAGACTGAACAAAGAAAATTCCTGATTCACAAAGGAAAGTATTTATGTGAAAAGGTTAATAAATGTCAAAATGATTTTTTTTTTTACTTTAAAGGAGTATTAGGTCAACAATTACAAGAGGTCATTAATTATACTGTATTATATGAATCAATTATGCATCAATGCAAATGTATACATCCCCTTCCACCTACCTGTACCTGTGCAGCAATTTGCCAGGGGCCATTTTATTTGTCCTCTTTTAGGATGGGAAAGCATGCATTTGAAATACTGTGACAAATTCTATGTGCTGGCAGACAAGGGAAATGCAAATTATTATCATTGTTCACTTCAAAGGCATCAGTCTTTGGTTATAAAACTTACCCAAAGAGCACACTAGCAAAACAGTATATCTGAAAGCACTCATTAAACAAAAAGGCACAAAAGCTCTCTCATGACTGGAGCCAGGGACATTATGATTTGATTTCTATTGCTACAGTATAGGAATTGATGAGCTAATGTTGTTACCTAAATCTTTGGAATGGAGGAAGTTTCTGAAGAAAATACTAGAACTACTTCGCTTAATCTGAAGTCTGGAGAGCAGGGATGTCCCTGAGCTTTCTAATGAGCAACAGCACCAGCATTTTTGATTGAATGCCTCCTTTGTCAGTATCAATACACGCTTAACCTTTTGAAGACACAATATACATCTGAAGTAAACAATGAATTATCTCTTAATTCTCTTCGAAGACAGAGACCCTGAAGTTGCTTATACATACTGTGACTTAATTTCTAAAATGTTTTCACCCCTGATATTTTGACCCTTGCCACAGAGCCACAAAACTCCCTCTGTCTTAAAAAGAAACGCGAACAAAAACCTTGCATTTTGCATAACCAGTGATATAATTCCACATTGGAAAGCGCTATTTCTTGTTATCCTAGGTTTACTAAAGTATTCTGTTTCTTCACAAATCCGAAGCTCTCCACTGTTACTTTTCTTAATTAAGCGGAGCTGCTCTCACAATTCAAAAAGCTTCATTTTTTCCCCTGCTTAAATTAAACTCCCTGTGCGATGCAGTGACCAAAACAAATAATCTATGACCTACAAACAAGACACTTGCATTCCCTGAAGAGTTACGTTCTGGCTTCCTCCAGGTTATACATCTTTGAACCTCTCTTTGCTGTAACGACCTTCTGGAGCTCATTAGCATGCTGATTACCATTAACACCGCTATAATGCAGCAATTTTCTTGGTGTATGTCGAGGAGAAATGCTCATCTGAATGCAGTCAGGGGACAAAATTAACTGCATAAATCTACAGCGCCAACTGGATCTCGTCCAACTTCGCACGAGTCGTCTTTCTCTCCTGGTTGTGACATCACCATCTAGATTCCCACTGACGGCTTAATAAGTATCTCAGGGCTTACTGCTTAATTTCCTTTCACCTCTGTATATTACATTTCGACTTAATTTCAAGAGTGCCTGACCACCTTATTACTTTGTCCTATAATATATATTTACCTTTAGTCTTTTAGCAGGGCCCCTTAATGGCTTCTTTATGAGACTCCTATCCATTTTTCTTTTTATGCCCCCCCATTTGTATCCAAAAATATATTGGCCAATAGAGTAGAATTTAAGTTCACGCATACACAAACATGCATTAAGATGTTTATAGAACCAAGGGCAAGGTGGGGTATGTCAACTGCGCATAGTTTTGGAAGCAAGAGTATTACTCGTTGAGAAGACAGAAATCTGTGAATAGCCATGACCGGAACTAGCATAGGGGATAAGTGAGGTGGCCTGATTTTTTTTTCTTGCCTCTGTCACAGTCATTCAGTGTTTTTCTGATGACGAGAAATGAGAAGATTTTGAAATTCAGGTCCATTGATGTTTGTGTAACCGAGTTACAAGAAATGCAGTAGACTCAAACCACAGTTACAACAATGGGGTATGATTGTAAAACGAACAAGAGTGCAAATAATCACTATGAAAAAAGAAAATGTGCATTGTAATCAAGAACGGGTAAACACTCAAATTTCTCCCTCTGAAAAAATGCTAAGTCCTTTTAACTATGTGAAATACTTTCTACCATGTTTTCTTCAGTTAAGGAAAACAGACTAGAAAGCTGAGTGTATAGGAGTAAAGCCTGTACTCTCAGAACTAGGAGAGGGTAAGGCAAGGAGATCCAAGTTCAAAGCCTACCTAAGCAACTTAGAGAAAGCCTACCTCAAAATAAAAAATAAACAGATTGGGAACACAGCTTGGTGTGATGACCTTGAATTCTTTCGCCAAGTGATATGGTATAGCTACTTGGGAAACTGAGGCAGAAAAATCATTGCAGTCTAGGAGCAACACAGTAATATGTTGGTTAAAAACAAAAGAAAATTCACCTTCAGGTAACTTTCTAGCCGTTCTCAGTACTGAGACAGCTGGTCAAAGGGCGAACCAAATGGCACGTGGTGTCATTCTTCAGAGTCCTCGCTGACTCATTCTCCACCAGCTCGCACAAGGACACAACTGATTCTGAGTCTTCTCTGTGGCATAGAATTGAGAGTCATGACAGAAGGATGTGGAGTCCTGTCAAGAATAAAGGGCTATTGGAATTGAGTTTTGAAGATAGGCTGGAACTTCATGAGCTAGAGGAGGGTGGAGGGGAGAGCACAGACTTTGCACATTTGCCACAGCTGTACCAATCGAACCCGTCTGTGTGAAATCTGGGAAGAACTCTAAGGCACAGTCCCTGCTACTCATCCCTCCCACGTATGGAGGTCAGTTGTGAAACGGGTCTCTTAGTCTCTTAGAGTTGGAAATATGTCAGTAAAACAAACAATAAGAGTCTCTTGATTTTCGTGTTTATGTACAAATGTAAAAATTGGAAGAGGATGGAAAAACTAGAGAAACTCATGTCTTCTCAGAACACTTGAATTTGGTCTGTGTGACCATTACACCATTTCAAAATCATTCCAATGAGATGTGAGTTCTGCTCAGTGGTAGATTCTTTAAGTAAAGCTTATAGTCACTGCTCTAAAACTGACTGCTTAACTGTGTGTATCTCGTCCCTCCTACGTTCACTCATTTGGCATGGTTTCTATGCTTAAAACAGCTAAGCAGAAAGACAAATGCTGCATAGCCTCTCTAATACGTGGACCTAGAAAAATGACAAGAAAGTGAAGGGAGACTATTGTTATTGGAGAAAAAGGAGGAGGGAGAGGGTAAGAACAGGTAATAAGGGGCATGAATAGAATCAAAATACATTATCCGCATGGAATCTTCCCTAGAATATGACACTGGGATAAGAGAAGGGAGAGGATGGAGGCGTGGTGGGGGTGGGACTAAAGTTTGTTACGTGCATGAACAAAGCCGCCAAAATGAAATCCAAGAACAAAAGTAAGCCATCCATTTTCTTACTATCCAAAGCGATTTAATGTTTAAGTTCTAGGGCCTCAATTTTATTTTATGCACATATTATTTCACCTTTATATATATGTATATTGTTTTCTGGATTCTGTTAGAAATAAAACATTTCTCAAAAGTAGTTGTAATGGCTATTTATTATTTTGGTGTAAGGTTGTGCAATAATCAATTCCATATTTTAGTTATTTCAGTTTTTAAAAATTATAATATATACTCTCCCAGGCTGTGAATTTTGCACAAATTAATACTTCATAGGATAAAATTTTAGATATATTAATATTTTAAGGTGCAGGTATATATATATTTTTAAAGGAAGTTGATACTTGTTACAAGATGCTGACTACAGAGGATATGTGTCTCCCTATTTTTTAAATATTGGGTAAAAGTTTTTAACTAATAGTTTTTCGTAAAGCTGCGGGCTTGAGATATTCTTTTATAGAATAAGCTTTAGTGGGGAAGAAATATGGTGCTTTAAGAGGAGGAGAGCTGGACTGAATTGAAACTGAGATTTTAAAAAGAAGGGCTAAAGAGTCTAAATGTACAGCTTGTCTTGTTTATGTTTTTGCCTGGGGTTAGCTCTGAGTTGCAAGATGTGTACACTGCATTTTATGGGAGAAATAATGACATTTTGAAATTCTAACACAAAGCAAAACAAAAACAAGTACCTTTCTCTATTTCTGTATTTTTCTGCAAATAGACTCTTTCCTTCTTTTGGGTTGTCTCCATTATTAGAAGAATTAAAGACCAACAGCAGAAGCCAGGCTTGACTTGATTTCTGTGGACATAAACCTTAAAGGTTCAAACTCTGCAGGAAGAACTAACTACCTGGTGAATTTTGGTGATGTGAATTTTTATTTATTTGGCAATGCAAAATAACTGGAGTGTTTATGAAAGAATTTTTTGGATGATGATGGAAATAAAACCAATAAAAGTTTTGAAAATACTGCCTTGTAGGCCTCGTCCCATCTCTCACTCATGATTTACTACATCTTCAAAGTTGAAGCTGTCTTTGGAAAAAGAGCTTGTGCCTTGAGGTTGAGAGACATTGCAAGTTAAATGGTTGTGCAGTCAAGAGGACTGTGTATGGCCTAATACAGAATGAGGAAAGGAATTAATTATGGTATAGCACAATGCAGGTAGAGAACTAGTCATGAAACGGAGGCTGGGTTAACATTCCTTCCCTCTTTACTAGTTGTGTGACTTAGGCATGTGGCTTTATCCCCCACCTCAGGGTCTCATCTGTAAAACAAGGATGATCAATGCCACTTCAAACTATATCGGGATTAAATGACATCTATTAAGTGCTTAGTGGACATCTGGCTCATAGCAAATGATCAAGAAGGAGTAGATTCAGTTGCAGCTGAGGTCCCAATGGCCTAACTACAGTATGCTACCCTACACTGTAGCCATGTGGTGATTAAGCTTAATGGTGTCAACTTTATTAGCTTAGGAGCTGCGTGAGGACTTAGTGAAGCAAGTATCACAGCGAGCCTGCATGGGATGTGGAGGTGTGGCCTTGGGGGCCATATCCTTCCTTTGTCCCTTCCTCTCCAGCACTGTTTTCCTGCTCTACTTCCTAGATGCAACCAATCAAACACCTTTGCCCCTTCACCTCCCCCTGTCATGAGAATTCTACCTTCCTTGGATTTTGCTCCTTAAGATACTTATAATCTGGCCTTCTCATATAAGAGGAACCATGTGATATTTAGTCCTCTGTATCTGATCTATTTTGCTTAACATTATGGTTTCAGGGTGCATCTAGCTTCTTTTAATTTTGAAAAAAACCCATCAATTTCTATAGGCTTCTTGGATTGAGATGAAAAATGGCTGGTTTCTTTTTGCAGGGACTTGTAAGGCAACATCATATTTTCAAACAGGCTTATCCACTGATATTTCAGGAAAGTGAGAATTCTGGCCAAATGACAAATCAGATTCTAGAAATTGAATGAAGATACAAAGACCATTTAGAAGGAGGTCAAAACCATTGATGAACCACTCAATGACATCCATCTCCAGGCTGATGAATCACAGTTGTTGTTAATGACGGCATAATGAATGCTGGATAACTAAAAGCCTGTTTTTTCTTTTCTTTTTCCTATTGGCTAGCTGGGCTCATCTTCAAAGTTTTCCAGAGCTACTCATTTTTACTTAATTCAAGAGCATTAGATTTCACTTTGTTGTAATGCTTTTAATATAATATCCTATAATGTTTCATATAGAGCAAGTAGGATATTTTCTATGTGTCCACTACTATAATATGTAGTTCCAAGACCAGGTTTTTAAAAATCAAGAATAGATTCTCCAAATATGAGAAATTAATATTTTAATAGAGTCCACATTCCAGAGGAAACCACTTAAAATTGTATAGTTAGCTGTGTAGACTCCAATATTTGAGCTAACGCTAATTAGCATAATGAAAACAAAACACTGAGTTGTTATTGATGAAATTAGCCCCTCTTTACTATTTTTGGTGTCAGAGATGGGCTCTCAGTATGAAGTTAAGTGCAAAAATAATTGTGAATTGGCCAAAATGTTTAAAAGATACTGTAGTCATCCTTCCTTCCTCTCGTATGGGTGTGGATACACAGCCAATGGTATCTGCGGCCAGCACCTACACGCACAGGGCTGTGCAGCCTCAAGTCACTTTAAACTCAGCCAAGCAATTAAGAAGATTAAGTTTGGTTGGTACTACGTATTAAAGTGCTAAGAATTTGCTTCTAGAATATGGTTGCGTGTCAGAATTACATAAAATGACACTGACTTTGCAGATAGGAGTAGGAAGTGACTCTAACTTAATAATGAATGCTTACTTAGTAAAAGTCTGAACTTATGAAAGGATTTCCATTAGAACGGTATTTGTTGGCAAAACTGTGCTGTGTAGAAATAGCAATGGAATTCTCTCATTTGTTTCAGATATTTTCAGCACTTAACTAATGTGTGTTACCAAACTGTTTAAGTAAGGTTCACAACATACTTGCATGGTTCATCAAGTGCCTTTCTGTTACTTGGGATTTTTGGAAGATTTCCTACTTGTTCAGCAGTGTTTATTGTAGATTACGTAGATCATCCTACCTCCCTGCTTAACACTGCTATTATACATATTTTTTGTAATTTCAGTATTGTGTGTTTTCTTTCCTCAGGGTGCACTAGATCCATTGACATTTGGTTATAATGAATGTGGAACATGCTGCCTTCAACTTTCCCCAAAGGAAATGTTGGTAAAAAGAGAGAAATTGCTTCTCTTGTATGCACAGATGCAATAATTCAGGGAGAGAAATCTAGCATGGGGCCCAAAAGGGAACGAAGTTGAGGGAATGTAGAGGAATGGCCATAGTGTTGGTCCTGGAGAGAGTACAGAAGAGCTAACAGAAAATCTCTCCTCTAGAATAGTAACTGCATTTAAAGTGACTATTTACTGAACATTTGACATGCGTACAGCACCCCAGTTTCTCGAGATGAATGTAATTACTATGTACTGCAATGATATGCTAACAAAAATAATAATTATGAGGAAAAATTTTAAAAATAAAATGAAAACCTTTCTGATTTAGTTACCTAAGATCTTTGTGAGATAGTCGTTAATGTACTCATTTTATACAGGAGAAAACTGTGGCTCAGAGTTGTTATGACACTTGCCCAGAAGTGGTGGAGACCGAAATCACATTCGTGTCATCTGATCCTCAGACTCGTAGCCTGCTATTATTCCACCAACGAACCACACTTCTTCAAATCCTCAAGACTCTTTCTCTCTTTCATTTCTTTTCTTCCTTTTTCTTTCTAAATTTACTTAATAATGGACACTTTTGTTTCTGAGACATTGTTACACAATTTTATATGCACTTTCACTTAATTTTATATACTTGAAATAATTTGATGTCCAAATCCTGTATTTGTATCTACTGACACTTTGGAAGTTCTTGGAAAATTCTTTGGCAGCAGTGAAATCAATGTTGCTTTGTATTTCTTTTATTGATAGGCTTCAGAGGACAACACTTAACCCAACTCTGCAATCACATTTTGGTAAGGAGGTAGTTCTCCCATTGTATTATAACCTCTGTTACAGCATCCTAAGAGCAGTTTTGAATATTTAGAAGAAGCCTTTACCAGCAGAAAATATTGAAAGCAGACTCTAAAGCCCATCCTATTATCTCAGAAGCAGATGAAAGCATTTGTTTTCTGCTTCTGTAAAAATTAAGAAATTCATGGTTTTGATAGACATCTTAGAAACAAAGGAAAAGGGAAAAAAGATAATACCACTGTTTTGTGGATATTTATCATAATTTTTATAATACATATACTTGTTTTGATTTCCCCATCTGCTTATAGTAGAAACGTAAAATCACCTTACGTGTACTATTTTACTACTTGTCAAAATGTGACAATTTATTGTGTCACTAACTAAATGTGGGATGTATAGTCTTTATTTAAGACTTGTAATGGGTTTCAACAGCGCCTCTCTTCCTCAGTCCCTCTCCCCCATGAACAGTTAAACTCTTGTTGCTATGACTGTGCCGAGGAGGGCTGAGGGTAAGTGTGACACGTTTTGCCAAGAGAAAGTAAAAATTGCTTATCAAATATATCTTTATGGTTATTACCTGGAATTGTTTTGGTGGGAAATGCAGCATTTTCAGCAAAAGTAATGTAGTGACGTCAGCTTAAAATCAGCTTCTCTTTGATGATCACAGTTGGCATAACTGAAGCCATTTGGTGCTGCTGTTGTGTAAATTTTGTTACACTTTATTCTGGGAACGAGGTCAAGATGGTCACAGATCGAACGCTGGGCACTTTGGCAGCAGTGAAATCAATGTTGCTTTGCATTTCTTTTATTGATAGGCTTCAGAGGACAACACTTAACCCAACTCTGCAATCACATTTTGGTAAACACTTCTCCAAAACATGGGCATTAACTATTAGATGTCTGATAGAAGTAACCTGTATAATATCTCTTTTTTAAAGTGAAATAACTATAAAAGTCAAACAAAATTTTCCTTATTTTATTTCTACCTTCTACTCTATTTTCTCTCTTTATGTACCTGATGAGTATTAAAGTTAATATTAAGTAATATATATTTATTTGGCTGTACTACAGTTTTTTTATAATCATATTTCCTTCCTGATGATCAATTAAGGCAGAAAATTCTACAAAGTAAGTCACAAATAAATCCAAATCAAACAAGAGTATCAAGAGAAATCAAGGTTTTCATCTCCCCACCATGAGAGGAAGGCACAGCTCTCAGCGATCCTGGCAGTGGTGTAATCTCTACGGCTCTCCTCAGTTCTGTGAACCAAAGCCACAGGAGGGAAGTCGGAAGTTGAAACATATTAATATGTCAAAGTGTGGAAAGGTGAGCTTCAGAATGTCCCATGTGAGTGTGTCTTGATTTCACATCAGTTTTCCTTAACTGAGTCTTCAGAGGCTGAAAGTTAAAGCGCAGACACTCTCTGAAATACTGAATAACGCGGCCACAGTTGGTGTCTTCGGGATCTAGGACCCTGGGGTTCAGAGTACCTGCAGTGGGGCACATTTTCTTTATTCTTCTGTTTGTTTTTATCCTCAATGTATCACAGTCTGATGTTTTGGTAAAATACAAAACCATGCTCTCGGTTTTCACAGCAATGCCAACTCATTAAGGAAGCCTTAAATTTAAACATTCAGTTCACGTAGAAGTAAGAGATAATTTGAGTAACACTGATTTAGTGGACTAAACACCAATTTGGCAGGTTAGAGACTAGTACCAATCTCCCTTTTGATGTAAAAAGGTCAAATGAATAAGTTGTATCACTTAGCTTCTCTGGAATTCTGCTTTTCCCCCTTTGGATGATTTTGTTGTTGTTGTTATGTTTTAGATGTTAAGTATATCTAGGCTGTTTTAGGATCATATGAGTTGCTAGATGCAACAGTTTTCATGAAAATTATTTTAACCACTGTGCTTACTGGGATGGGGGAGTTTTTTATCAGCTCATTTGATAACAAAACAGCTTAATGCGTGGCTTTCAGTCTTCCCTGTAGAAATTTACTTCTTAGTTGAGCTGCTGGATAGTTATTTTTAACATAAAACCAAGAATATACACACACACACAAAACAAGTAATACAACTGCTATGAATATGTGTGACCCCATGTAAAACTGGTGTGCGAAACCCAAATGGGCCTAAAACAATAAGGTTGCCTTTGCCTTCTTTCAGATCATAGTAAGTTTTTTAAAAGAAGTTTTCTCACACCAGAAGTAGCATGAGAGATCCTCATTACGTTGTTCTTAAACATATACTCATGATTTCTCTTTACTCTGAGACAACAGCTGCTGGAAAGAAAACATACGGCTTTGATGAGATAAAGTTTTAATTTTCAGTAGGAAACACATTTTATATTAATTGAGGAAAACTCAGATACATCTGAAAACTTTTTTAACCTACCTTCAAGTAAGATTATAAGTCTGTGAAATGTTTATAAAATATGCTGGTCCAGAGACGCTAGGCTTCTGTGTGTCACGGTATTTTCTTGCTCTATGTTCATTCTGCGAACAGGCTAGAAGTTGGTTTAAGCTGGGGAAGGAGAAGAAAGCAGGGGAACAGAGCCCATCCGAGGCCCCAGCAGCCGGACAGATGTGGCAAGAGCGATGGTTCTGATGTCATCGGCACCTGCCTCCTGCCTCCCACGTTCAGGAAAACCGGACCCATAGGGTTGCTTTGGAAATGAGTCTGTGATCCAGGAGGGGAGAGGTTGATTTATCTGTCTAAATACAGGCAGAAGGCATTGGAAGTACCCCTACTCGTCGAGGTTTATGTAAAACCATTATAATCTTTCCACATTATCTCTCCCTTATTAATTCATCTGAGTAGTCTATCTGCTTTTGGCCCTCCGTAGCCCATTGAGCAGACATCTTAATTGAGCTGTTTATAATGGCGCCTAGATCTTTTTCATGAGAGGGTGCCAGCTAATTCAGAACCCATCAGACCCATTAGCGTGTGGGAACTTTAAATGGTCTTTTTCAATATTCATTACTTTGCAGTGAACTACTTGGGAGTGCATTGGCCATGCTGAATTTAATCAATTTCTCTTGGCTTCTTTGGGAATAGTATGGAATCACCCAGGGCTTCAGCTGGCCTTGAAAGGAACGTTGTGATCTCATGGTTAAACTAGTCCATCAAATTGCAACCCTTCTTTCTTTGAGAAGTTACATTTTCAGAATTTGTTTGGTTCACAAAGCCTTAGAGTTTTTATTTAAAGCCAAAATTGTATTTGACATTTTTCTTTTCTTTTATTTCATAAATGACTAGGAAACGCTGTATCGTATGTCTCCAACGATTGAGGGCAACAACAGTGAGCCTAGCCTGTACTAAAATCTCACATACAGGAAGCACTTGCTGATGTGTGATAGAGACGACAGATTGTATATTCTAAGTGGCATCTAATCACCCTACGAGTAGTTAAATATACCAAAACACTGCTCTTGCTTTATATTTTATAGTTTAGAATTTTTCTCTTCTCTTCCCTTTTTTTTTCTTTCCTTTCTTTTCCTTTTCTTCTCTTTTGGACGTGTCTCACTCTATAGCCTAAGCTTGTCCTGAACTCACCATGTAGCCTAGGCTGGCCTCAAACTCACAGAAATCCTCCTGCCTCAGCCTCTCAGCTGCTAGGTTATAGGTGCGCACCATCACACCCAGCTAATGTGCACGTGGTGTGCATGGCCCTGAGCAGGCTAGGCAAGCTCTCTAACACCCACGTTGGATTTGAAGTCTTTTGAAATGGGTTGAAGTTGTGTGCTTTTCTTTTTCACTTCTCTTTCAATAATCTTGAGAATTTAAGAAGGGAAGTAATCTTTAGGACTCATTCATCCAAGAGGTAATTTTTAAAAATTAAGCCTATTTTTTTAAAGAGTAGGGCATGCAATATATTATAAAAAGAATTCTATTCTAAGCATGCCACTCCATTGATTTAAGTGTAGTGTATTTATGTGATGTAGATTCAAGTTCATTTAATGTAATTCAGTATAGACTTAAGGTCACTTAACGTAGTGATTCACTGATTTGGTCTTGGATGTAACTTATCCTAAGAAAATTGATTGATGCGATGACAGCCTGAATGTCTTTTCGTTATACAAACATCTACCTTTCAGTCCTCAGCTAAGGAATTTGGAATTTAACTTCTCTCTTTTTCTTTCTCATGTTTTCTATCCTTATGGATTTCGTTGTTACAGTTCTCTTTTAATGTGGATGGGTAGGTGAAGCCACATTAGGGAATCTCAATGAAGATATAGTAAGATACAGGAAAAAGAACTGTTGCAAATCACCCTAATGAAGGGCTCTTCTGAACCCAGAAATGAGGCCTCAAGATATGACCATGACAGCTCAGTCTAGAGATGGGAAGCTGAGCTAATAAGTGGTGATTGGAGTGGTGAAGTGAGCCAGACGCAGAAGATTAAATATGTTAAATATCACATGGTTTCTCTGATTTGGGAAACACAGAACACAGGCATTCTGTAGAACCAAATGGGTGTGATAGTGGGAGTTGCGGGAGATAGGGAGGATATGGAAAGACCAAAAATGGTGAGGGAGAGGGATCATAATATTGATGTGATATGTATGTGCCCAAAACACTCAAGCTCATTGTAAACATTATGTATTGCATATATATATATATATATATATATATATATATATATATATATATACTAATAAAAAACAATGGGAAAATAGGAAAAAAAAGAGAGCTATATTCTACAACATGATGACTTTTTATTTCATCTGATCATTACATATACAATGTGAAAATCAATAATAGCATTTCATCACTGAAATGTAGAAATATGGACTGGATAGACAATTAGCCTACTAATTAAGTCCATTGCTACCTCAACCTTGTCTTAAGAATATTTCAAAGCCACAAAGAAAATAATTTAGAATATTTCAAAATCATGATGTTATTATTGTAGGAAATATCTTAGTCTGCCTGGTGAAATAGAATTTGGCTGTGATAATCACCATCGCCACTCCCAATCCTTAGGTCACAGCACCAGCTGGGTTCAGGTTCTTCACCTTATTTTCATATAACTGTATACAAGAAAAAAGAAAACACTGTTCATATGTTTTTGTTTTAACTAGTGCTAATTGACTTGAACTCAATATAATAAAGAGCAAGAGTAATAATAATAATAATGTTTTTTCATCATAAACATAAGCAATAAAAATATAAATTCAAACAATAACAAGTATGTTTGTAGTTTGAGAATAAATTTTTTCCAGGTGATAAGTGGAGGTCACCAGGAATAACATGATTCTCCATCTCTAGGATATTATGACATCTACTTGCAAGTTGCAAAAAGAAAATCTTTAATAATGTATTGTCACTGATAAGTAAATGCCCAGAACCTACATAAATTTCATCAAGTCTGTATTTCCCTTTAGAATCGTTGGGAGATTTTTCATCACTGGGAATGACCAAGTGAAAATTTGTTTACAGATGAAACATTTCTTGGTACATATAAGCCAATCACTTAAAAAATGACTCCAGTGATAACGAGATCAGTTTTATATCTTCTCAGTGTTAACTTTGGCAATTTACTTGCTCACATCTTTCTGGTGTTACCAAGCACCTACAGATTCCTGGATCCTCTCAAACTCCCTGGAGAACGATGGACACCAGTGGAAACCTGTGTCACTGCAAAGGAACTAGAAATAAGGAAGATATAAAATGGCCAAGGATTTGCTTACCTAAATAGATGTCTATGCCATCAAATACATATTATTTCTGCCCTGAAAATTCAGAAAATTATATACAAAATAACTTTTCTGTGATGATACCTTGATTCCCTTTTCCTCAGTTCAAAATTCTGAAAATAAAAATAGAATAGTACCTAAGAAGCCGTCATCTCAATAATGAACACAAATACATATTCAATGCTTCATCTTTGACAACTCAGAAATGTGGACTTCCATTATTTTCATCATTTGAGCAGTTAGATCACCCGAGGACAAGAATTATCATAAATGTGGGTTATTCATAAATTTTGGTTGCTACAAAAGGTTAAAAAAAGATGTAGAACACTTCTCGCTGGGTTGGGGTTATGCAGGCACATAGTTGACCACCTTATTCTGTGGTCCTAGGATTTTAAGTATTACATTTGGAATATTTCAGCAGTCTCAAATGTGTTGTCATTTAACTATCTCATCCCAAAAGCCTATGGAATAAAATATAGCAACATTGACTTTATATATGGAATAGAAAGAAATAGCTAGCTTAAACTACTAGAATCTAGATTGTGGGAAAATTGGGGAATAAGGAGAGGAGATTTGGTGTACTCGACTTTTTAAAAACTCAAGAATTGAAAGAATGGCATAAGGAAAAAAATTCTTCAAGTTAAAAAGGCAGTGAAGTTAAGGTTTGCTTATTAAGAAAAGAGGAAAAGCCCTTCTCCAAGAGGTGTGATGTAATCACCCTATATATGTGTGTGAGTCATTCATGAGTTTCTCTGAATATTTCCCATCAACTTGCTTGAGATAAAATTCCATACAAGATAATGCATTGAGTTACATTGAGTGAGCAGCAAATTTTGAAAATACATCCCTCTTTGTAATCTTAACATACTCCATATGTAGATCATTTCCTTTTAACATAGGACTTTTTCCTCACTGTGGGCAGGAAATGGAGTAGTCATAGGAGCTGCTTCGAGGAAGGGTGCAGCGAACTTACAGATATTGTAAATAGGGCTTCCTAAATTTTAACAGTGGCTCTGGTTTTCAGACACAACTTACTCATAGGAGTATGAAAGTGAAAGCTTTGATTTTCCAGGATCATCCAGACAATGGGATTGAGAAGAATGCTGAATGAGTTCCGTTTAGAAACTATTGTCTTCCTAAAAGGAACTTGGACCGTGGAGATGAAGGTAAGCCAGAAACGGTGCAGCGATGGTGCCCCAGTGCGGGTGAGTCTTAGAATGGTAAAAATCGGGATGTGCTGTGTTTTGGCGCGGAAGTCTAGTTTCTAGAGTCTCTAGCCAGTCCAGGAGGGGTAAATGAAGGCATCCAAAGATGTCTCACCACTCCAAAACAGAAAGAGAGTGCCAGAGGGAAAGCTGTGGCCCTGGAGTAGAGGAGGCTGGGTGCACGGAGGACAGCTCAAAGCACATGGCATCTCAGGCATCAGGAGAAGGAGACCCAACACAGGTGACCCTGGCTGAAAGCCAGGAGGCTTTGTCCTGCCTTCTCTCAAAAAAAATGACATAATTGTAATATAGAACTTAAATGAACCCTTGAGAGACTAGAGAAGGGAAATATTGAATTACCAGGAAACATCAATTTGACAAAACTTCTTTGCTACCAGGTAGAATGAGGCTCAAAGCAGGAACGAAAATGAATTACAAAAATTTACAATTATTTTACACCTAAATTCTGAGAAATTTGCAGCAACTACGTAAGTAGAATAAATTATGGGCTGAAATTAGGAATGAGTGCACATTGCTCAATTACATTGAAAAACTATGTTTGCGTGGCACTGGAGAGGTGACAAGGGGTGCTAGGTATTTAATTTCACTTGGTGTACTCAGTAGCCACAGGTAAGCAAGCCCGAGATAGTATCTTTGCATGAGAATATAACTATGAAACACCATCACTAATATAATTTATCCAAGAAATCAGTGCAATGACCTTACCTGTCAGGTACTTGACACCCCACTTTCTTTGGAGTACATTTTCAAGAGGCTGTTAGGGATACGGAGCAGTGTCATAAGAGCACTAAAAGGTGAGTAACATTTAGAGATGTGATCACACCCTTGAAAACAAAAGTGGTATAGAGGGGGAAATGGGTAACAGAGTGAGTTCTTAAAAGTTTATGTTAGCATTGGGGCTTCAGGCAGAGATACCCTAACTCTGGATTCATATGCTGTGCTCAGGGGTCAAAAGACTTTTGTTCCTTAGTGATCTGGTCCCTGAGCATGTGGAGGCATCAGTGAGTAAGTGTCGGAACAAGATAACAAGAGAGACTGGAGAAATGGAAGTGATATAAGGCTGGTGTTCGCATACAGGATCCAAAAGGGTATGGCACCCTTGATGTTGGCATGTGGTTGAATAAATTCAGACATACAGAACAAGGTGGGACACTCGTTATCCAAAGGAAAGTGGGATCAAAGCCTGGCGGGTGCCAAGGAGTACATTCACAGTCAGAACCCTACCACTGACTGGGACGTGGAGACTTTTCTAAGTAGCTCAGGACTTAGGAGAGGGTTCCAACTTCAGCAGCAACCGGAGCTGTAAGGGAAATCAGGACAGTAATCCTGCCAGGCCCTAAGCAAACGGAAAGGTGAGCAGGCCAGTGATGGAGGTGAAATCAGTGGCAACAGGACCTGTAGTCATGGTCTGAGACTGCCACTGGCCCTCTGACAAACGCTGCCAGGCTCAGCAAAACGCTGCAAAACTCACGCCCTAGACTACAGACAGAGGATACTGTGGGCTCCAGTGGGGCCCAGAGAAGTTAGGAACTGAACATCAAGGCTGCAAACAAGGTAGAACCTGACCCATACTGGACGGCTCACTTCGGCAGTCATCCATCTGACACAGTGCTGCCCTGTGAAGTAGGGGGTTGGAAAAAAGTCTTTACTAGTACAACCACTCATTTAAGAAAAAAATAAACTAATTTTAATCAGATATATAAGGACTTTAGATGATTTAACAAAGTTTAATAGCATAAGAAATATTTTTCTCTATCTACAATAGAAAACGTGCTGTTCACTAAGCTAGATATGATTGGCATCGACAGTGAGTTGAGATTATTCTTATGCTATTATATGCAAGAATTCAGTTGGTCATTCACTTGTTCAATCTGGTATTGTAAGGAACTGGCCAAGCTGGTCTATGATTTTGATTTCTTCCTTAAGCCTTTAAGTCCTATCAGATAATTTTGATAAAACCCTTAGAGAAGACTTTGGGAAAACTTTCTCTTTTTTTCTATCCTTCCTTCCTACCTTCCTTCGTTCCTTCTTTCTTTCCTACTTTCCTTCCTTCCTTCCTTCCTTTTTTCTTTCTTCTCTTTATTTATTCCCTCCCCTTCTCTCCAAACCCCTCTTCCCTCTCCTCTTGCTTTGCTCTCTTTCCCTCTCTCAGTTGTGCCTTCCTTCCCTTCTCTCTCCCCTACTCAGTTTCTACTCTTTCTCTCTCTTTAGAGCAAAGCATACAAAGATAAATCTTGGAAGTCGTAAGTTCTCAATTACATAATTGTAGCATCTACAGCTCTAACGTTGTCACCACTAGATGACTTTTGGGCAGATAATTGATCCATGATTTTATTTATTCCATTTTGTATTAATTTCCCCAAATTATTTTTATTAGTATGCATTCCTGATGCATACTAATTGCACTCAACTTGGGGAATGGGTACATACCGAGCCAGAGTTTCTTCGTAGGTACCTTGTTTCCTCTTAAAAAATAATGACACTTAGCGAAGGGTGAGAACCTGTGGAATGAGCACTGTAGCCCAGATATTATTTGAGGTGTTTTATGAAGATTATCTTAGTCTGTCTTCACAACAGGCTTGTCAGAAACTGTTACTATCTCCATTTTCCTGATTCTAGAGATACATGCATCTGGGGAACTTCAGGTCGGAAAGACCAGCATGTAAATGAGCAGGAATCTTATCTTGGAATTATCCCTCATGTCACACCAGGGTCACACACTAGTGACTAGTGTAGTGCTGAGGTCCAGACTACTGAAGTCAGTTGCCCAAGAGTGTGCTTTTATTATGTAGTAGAGGAGGCATAGGATAAATGGAGGCCATTTCACATTTATATCTTTCTTATCTTTCAACTACACCATGACTTCTCTAAGTTTTAATTAAGAAAGAGAAGTAGCTCTCCTTAGAAGTGTAACTGCATAAAATAAATGAGCTCTGATGTAATCACCAGGATCACATAAGTAAAAATTTCTGGAAGCTGAGTATATCTATTTACTCAGACACATTCCACGTATACACCCATTCATACACACATATTTTGTACACATATTATCTCTAACACACCATCAGCAAAAAACATAAAAGAGTGCATGGAGATTCTAAACCCACAAAAGCTCATCAGACTTCCTGATAACCAAGTTTGCGCCAGTGGTTTAGAACCACTTTGATCTCAGCTCCTGCAGAAGATCCGAAGAAGGCAACTATTAAAATTTCATGGGTCATAATTAATGATCCGGCTCATAAAATTGCTTCTAATATCTCTGGCTCCAGATAGACAGTTTACCTGCAGGGAGAATTTTCTTTGCAGCAACACATGGAAGATCATAAATTGGCCTGGTTCATTAATTTAGTGGGTCTTGGAGAGCTGAAAACCTTTATCTTTCTAAATTGAGGGTCTCAAAATAAGTTTACTGCTGCATAAGAAAAGGAATGGAAAGCTCGTTACACACCTGCTTTCTATATCTACTGCATGGCCTGCGGTTGTGAAACTTTAAGGAAACTCTTGGTTTCCAATTTCTATTACTGTTTTCCTACTTCTGTGCCCTGGTCATGCTTCCTCTGCTGTGTGGTACACTCCGCGAACAAGGGGGAAATGTGCTTATCTTGTGATCTCTGCTGCATGTAGCACAGCTGCTGGACATCAAAGCCTTTCTTTTCCATTGTTTTGACCATCTCTCTTTCTCGCTGTCTCTATTATTACACCTCCCCCTATTGGCTCAACTGTGCTCTCTAATTGAAATCCATAATTACAGATCACAGTCGAGCCACAATAGACATTTCATTGCCACACTGGTTTTCTCCACTCCCCCTCCCCCCCCGAAGATTTCTGTACCCTCCTCAATTGTCAGAGGAAATAACCTGTGCAGACAGCACCTTAGTTTGATGGGTTTCACAAATGCACATCCATTTTAATATTGTTTTTGGAATATATTATTATAAATCTAGGGATGCAATGTGACGTTATAAAAATAAGACGACTTGACCCAGTTGACATTTTGAGTCGTCTATGCTGGTTTTCTTTAGTTTGCAGATTACTGGCCTGACCTGGCATTTGTCTGAAATAGTTTTATACCTTTCATAGGCTCTTTGATGGCGATAAAGTAAAAGTCACTAAGTGGCAGGAAAAAGAGATGTGAAGTTTGTTGGAAATGATAGACCCAAGTGTTGACTTAGTTTTTTAGAGCTTATGGAAATAGGCTCAGGATGAGGAATGGAAGAGTGGGAAGTGCAGAGCGAAGATATAATTTACACTTGGTTGCTGATTAACCAATGTTGTCAGTAGCATATTCGCCCTTGCTTTAGGGCTAGCTGGAAAATAGTAAAATTATCTCCAACCTAATCAACTGGCAACTGCCATTCATGATGTGAATAATACCACCCTCAAGATCTGATAGGACAACCTTTCTCATGTAGGCTTGAAGCGTCACCACTTGGAAATTACACCTCTAGAAACCAGGATCAGATATGACACATCGACCTAGAGTGGGGAAGGGTCAATAGCCCATTAGTGATTCCTCAGGGAATTTGTGATATAAGTGACCTTCCCTCTGCTGCCACTCTTCCCCAATGGCATCAAAGCTGCTTGAGGAAGAGACAAACTAATCACTTGCATATACTAGACTTGCTTCAGGCCATCGTGTGATAAATTGTCCAATTTCACTGAGCAAGGTAGATTTGAAAAAGAAAGAAAATTCATTCTCACAAACTATAATGTCATCGTGGGTGAGATCATTAGCTGAACACAGGACTGAAGTTGCTACATTTCTTTGCACAATATCCAGGCCTGCTAGTTACGTCGTGGAACACAGAAGGGAGATTGGTTGGGAAGAGCCACCACGTATATCTCCCTGCTTAGACAGACTTGCATTGC
Source organism: Ctenodactylus gundi (assembly GCA_004027205.1). NCBI lineage: Eukaryota > Metazoa > Chordata > Mammalia > Rodentia > Ctenodactylidae > Ctenodactylus > Ctenodactylus gundi. The sequence goes on along the minus strand of PVKB01000492.1, from coordinate 617,467 downwards.
TTTAAGCCTGATGTGTCATCTCATTAATGTTGGCATTCCATTTTTGTAAGTCTGCTCTTTGAAGAAAACCGAAAGTATAATGTATGGAGTTTAAAACAGACGTCACTTTGGAATATACTACATGATTACCCAACTTAACTAACTGAAATATGTTATCGGCTTTAAAATACGAAAAGTAACTTGGATTATAGCACTTTGGGTATCTAAATGATGTTGTAATACATTCTAATGCTGAGTCTAAGGATTAAGTGGCCTGGGAAAATGTCAGTGATCTTTTGTATAATTTGGATAGACAGCCACAAAACACACTAAAGTTGAACTTTTTGTTACTTATTTTGTCCCAACTCTTCTGGCTAGTGATATTGGAAATACCACCTGCTCTGTTGGGCAATTCTGAATGGATGTGAGTGGGACATTATACCGGGTTAGAAAATGGGAAGGCCTTTTTCTCTTCGATTGTGACTCTGTTTGCTGCACTATCCAATCTTAAATGTTAGTTCCTTTTACTTCAGGAATAATTCAGGCAGGCTTTTCATACGGCATGCCTTAAAACAAAACGGTTATACAGCACACAAATAGTTGTTACCTCACAAAAAAAGCACAGGAAACTTATAGATATAGTGAAATGAGTACTTTCCTACAGGATTTATCAGAGTTGCCAGACGCAAATACACATTATGGCTAACTAAAGAGACAGATATTACATAACATTTACCCAAGTAATTCATTCAAGTAGTTCTTTTAATCTAGAAGAATTATGTGGAAATGCTGCCCTATGGAGTATATTTGGACAAACATTTTAGTATGCTCATGTTCATATTGACGCCTTTGCCTCGGCAGGGCCTTCCCTATGGAATTCCTGTAAAAGTACAAATGTAATTGAGACAGTAGCAATGTGCAAAGGCAAAACTTCAATGCAAAATCTCACAATAGAGTATTTTCAGCAAAAAAAAAAAAAAAACTTGAACAGGTATACAGAAGAAATTCAAGGGAGGCATATCTGACACCTCCTATCCTCATCTCTGAGATTTTGAGGTGACAATAAGGTAAGAGATGCTCCTGTATCTGTAAAGGTTGGTAGAGAGGGGGAATGTGACAGGGTGAATGTTACAGCAGAAACCTGATGGGGGGACATGATGGGGACAACGTGATAGTTGCAGAATTTTTATCCTTCTATAACAAAGCACCTTTAGAGAAGGATAAGTGGGCTTGAAGGGAAAACATCCAAAGAAGACAACGCAGCCACAGAGGCATCCGTCCCCCGCAAGTGGGCATTTGCACCCCAAAGTCTTCTTCTCCTTGGAGCGTGATTGACAAAACTTACTTCTCCTTTGGAACCAGATACATCCATGACCTTGTGGATTTCTCATTAGTTCTCTGCAGTGTGCTTAGTGTCTGAAAGCATCACATCAACAAGAACACAGGTAACCTTTCAACGAAAGAGTGAAAAGGAAAAATTCATTGAGGCCTATTTTACTTTTCTAAGAACTAAAGGTTTCCCATCATAAGGCTTAAGTGCTCTTATTTAGAGAAATTTTTTTTCCAGTGGTCAGTTTCTGAAATTGAAACTGATACACATTGGCAACTATAATAAAAGCAAATTATACAGAAAGCAATATCTTAAAATTTAAGTTTCTGGTCTTTCAGGTATATATTCAGGAGAGATATAGCTGGTCAGAGAGAGAACATTACGGTGACTTGTTTATAGTAGCACACTTCACAATAGCTGAAGCTCTGGAAGCAGACCAGGTGCCTGCTACTCAATGAACAGAGAAGGAAAACATGGTATATGTTCTCAATGGGACGTTGTCTAACCACAAAGAAGAACAGAATCAGGTTAACTGAAGGAGAAAGGGTGGAACCTGAGGTCATCATACTAAGCTAGAGAAGCTAGCCTCAGTGGCCAAATATCAGGTTTTCTTTTATATGAGAAACTAACTAGCAGGGATATGCCAGGAAGTCAGGAGGTAGACTTTGGGAACTGCAGTAGGTCAACAAAGAGAGGCTGGAGAAAAGGGTGTGTGGGGGGGGAAGGGACTGACAGTAATCATGTTACATTAATTGCATGTAACACATTTCCAAAACAAACCTTCCTCACTGTTCTGTATTACTAACCTGCACTAATAAAAAATAAATGCACATTTTTGTCCAAATCAAGTAAAATTTTATTTTAAAACATGATTACACTGATGTGCAATTAGCCTTCAAAGTTACATGTGCTTACATTTTAGCATAAATGTATATATTTAAATGGTATAACTTAATCAAAGTACTATAAACTTTTCCTGATTATGTAATTGGGTAAAGACACGTCTCCCCCAACATTTGTTCTGCCTAGTAACACGATGGTGAATGTTATAGTACAATAGGTCTCATGAGAACAGGGTAAATGCTGCTTAATCTATCTCACAGGTTAATAATAGAATTTTGGGGTCATTTTGTCCCCAATTCATGGCTCCATCCTTCAGTGTAGCTGGTTAACTTTTTGAAGCCAGAAGCATTTTATGTACTCATCGTCGTCCACCAAATGTAAGGCCTTCCATAGAAATGTTTAGTTTTTAAAATTCTGTAGCAGAATTACATAATCTAAAGACTAAACAGAAAATAAGGACACTGAGGGGAAAAAAAGGGAACATGGCTTAACTAGTTCCTGCTGATGGGGAGCACGCAGTGCTATCTTATATCCAGAGTGTCCTTACAAAACTGGGTGCTAACAGTGGTTGCAAGGGCAGCTCCAACCTCAATTGCTAGGATGTTGCGAGGCTAAGCATGTCTGCATAGTGTAAACTGTGAGGAAAGACCAGTTCTTACCTCTGAATCTAAGGGAGCTATTTGTCACCATGGAAAATATTCTCTAAACCAAAGCTTCTTCTTCTGTACAGTACCATCCCCTGGTACAGGGAAACATTGCCAGAGCACTTGCTCAGGCTGCAGTTAGCCTTCAATCGCTGACGTCCATACCAGCAGTTATGCTGGCGCTCCTTGTGGGAGTGAATCTCAAAGTGCTGAAGAAAGTATTAAACACATACTGATTTTAGTAAATTGAGCAGTGAGCACAATTCTTGCTTCTCTTTTCAGAATAGCTGCTGAAGGATCTTAAATTGTTTCATGAAGAAATTGTCTTAAGATGCTTGGGATTTGGATAATAAAAGCATAGAGAAATTATCCTTTGTCTTAGAATAAAGGAAATGAACTCTTAAAGAACTCCACAACAAGACAGTTAGAATGGAAAGTAAGGCTTGGGAAGCCCCAAGAAATAGGAAATTATAAGGAGTGATTGAAAAGTCAAGTCAATGTTAATTTTTTTTTAAACTTCATTTATCTTTTGTGAACCAGGTCCAGCAGTGTAGGCCTTTATTTTCTACGTATTCATTTATTCTCAACGGGCATGTCGTGTGCCAGCTTGCCCATCTTGTGTGGTGCTGGAGAATCAAGCACAAATCCCGTGTTGTCAGGTAAGAACTCTTAACCACTGAGCTATGTCTCCAGTCCCAAATTACAAGTTAAATTAGATAAACTCACATTGCTATTAATTTCCTGCAAATTATTCCCCTGGTGTTGGAACCCCCCCCCCCCCATTGTTCTCACCACTTTCTAAAGGCAGTATGGAAGTCCTCATTGGTAAGAACCTGTAGCTGCACTGCCGTGGCTCCTAGATGTCCTGGATTGACTCGAAATGTTCACATTTGTGGTTATTTTGACTTTGGGGAAGAGCCAAAACTTGCACAGTAGAAGATCTAATGTGGATGAGGACATACCACCATATTTTTACAATTTTCCTTTCTATCAGATGATACTCTGCAGTAGCAGCCATCATAGTTTTGATCATATTTTATACAGACACTGACAAAAGAGGAAATGCTTCAGGCTGCAGTAAGAATGGTGAGACAGGTGCATTTAGAGCAAGAGGAAATGTTCTGAACGGAAATAGTGGCAACGCGTCTTTCACTGTAGAAATTTTTTTTAATGTAAACATCCACTGTGTATCTTCGTTACCCCATACATGTTTTGGGAACAGTAGTTAATTGAAACGTGAATGTCTTTAAGAAATTCAGATTTTTACATTCAACCCTTTCTGAAAAACCTCTTTAATTTCGGGAGTTATTCAATAAATTCCAAATGGCCTGGATTGAGTTTGGGATGGTAGTTTTAAAAGAGAAGTTAGTAAGAATTAAGAAAAAAGAAATTTCTTTGGACTGAGGATGGAGCCCAGGACGTTCACGCCGAGCTATGAACACAGCCATTTTTTTATCTCTTTATTTTGACAAAAGGACTTGCTAAGTTGCTACTGTCCGGGTAGAACTCAAACTTGCTATGCTTCTGCCTCAGCTTCCCAGAAGACTGGAGTGACGGGTGTGGCCCGCCATGCCCGACAAAGGAATCTTCCAAAAGAAAGCGTTCTACGTAAATGTAAAATATTCTTTGTGTCCAGAGATCCCTCAGACAAAGCAAGCAAGATGATTTTAGTTCTGATCTTGAAGTTGTTTGGACAGTCTCAGCAACTTTCACCATCACCATCCTCACTAGAACGACTCCTGTTGAAGTGGCAACTTACATTAAGGAATTTCTTTCTATGGTTCTGAAGAAGCCACAGGAACCAGGATCCTTCTGTGGAACAGGAAGGTGAGGCCTAATAAACTAAGCCGACTTATCCTCAGAATCCAATTTGAATCCTTGACTGGGCTGGGATTAACCACAGGTCCTTAGTCACATGAAGTATTTATACTTTCTAAAGATTTTAGATAAAATTTTTTTTTGCTTCTCTCCACAATATTCATTAGTTCTAATCATATTATGGTCCCAATGTAGCTATTTTAAAGTGAAATTAAAAGGCAGCCCAGCTTCGGAGGGTAAGAGCAATTGCAAGAGGTGTCTGGAGAGCCATTGAAAATTTTCAAGTAAAAAAAGGAGAGAGAGAATGTGTGTGAGAGAGCTATTCTTTTCTTTTTAAAAATTAAGAAATCAAATATAGAAATAGCCTAATTTACATTAATGATCTGCAATCTATGAAACAATTTTTAACCATTTTAAAGTGAAAGGCTGGTGATTATGTGGATAAGTAGACGGCAATAATAAGCATAAATCTTTGGAAGCTGTGGATGTGCTAGGTAGTATCGTATAAAAAGGAGGTTGGCTGGGATCCTGGCCAGAGAACCAGGATGAAGAAAGCCCGAGCCATCATTTGAGGCCCTGGAAAGTGTGGGATTTACAGTTTTTACTTGTCCTTACATATGAAGGGCTGGTATTTTCCCTTAAGTCCCAAGAACCCTAGTGAGGACCCCAGCACTGTCTGGTCTTAACTCCTCACCCCCCATTCCAGATGAAGGTATGGCCAAGAGAATGAACAGGTGGGGACACTGGAATGGTATAATGACACCCCATACAGAGTCACAGCTATCCTGAGTGGACTGCCAAGGAGGAATTCAGTGTCTACCCGGTGTTGCTGGGGATCAGCGTTCTTTCTTTTAGACTAGTGTCACAGAAATGTACTGTATATTAACCACTGAAACGCTATGCTCTTTTCTATTAGACCCAGTCTTGCTGAAATAAATAGATTTATTGCTTCATAGGAAAATAAGGGACTAAGATTTGACATTGAGGAAATGGAAGATGGCGATATATATATATAGAGAGAGATGTCTGGATCCACAGTAAACGGAATGAATCCCAGTTCACAGGCAAAGGAAAGACCGGGGATCATCGAACAGTTTGGTAAGAAGGAAAAGCAGACCTGAAATGAGCAAATGACTCAGATGTGCGAACTGTATTAGGACCTGATTGAAAACAGTGAAAATAAAGCCTACGAGCCTGTTTTCTAACTCTAGATTCCATGACGTCGGTGGGAAAGGAGCATATCATGGAAGGCCTACAAAACAGTCAGAAACAGATGTTAAACACACTCAGGGTGACTTTCAGATATGCTATGAATGAGCTTTTAAGGAATCCCCCCTTTTCACTTAGGCCACATAAGCACAATAATTTTTCCTACTTTTAACAATGTTTTCTAGTAATTTTAGTATCAACTATAATTCCAAATATCTTTAGTTAGATAACTAATGGTAATTATGTGCAGGTGTTCTACATTAAAGGAGATCTGTTGCACAGCTTGTTTTTATCTGCCAAGTCAGTACTACGAACAGTAGCTCAAGTTTTTACCTTGTTTTTAATGATTTTTTTAAATGCCTGTGAAAAATTCATTCTGGCAAAGCAGCACATTGCACATATCAGAGAAAAGGGGCATGACAAGCACTCAGAGTTTCAGAGAGAACTAGAATGCTACAAATGGTTCCTTCTCTGGAACCCTGAAAAATTCCACTTTGATTTAGCTCCAGTGGAATTGTTAATAAAAACTTCTTTGCACATCATGTATAAACAGCACAGTCCAGCCTGTATCAACTTTATGCTCCAATAAACAAGACAATAATGACAAATTATCAAAGCAGGCCTCAGATGTGACCCTCAATCGGGAGAGCAGCAATTTAATGAAGACAAAAGCTAGGTGAAAGCTGCTAATATCATTTACTGATAAACAGATTTTCTCGAGAGGCTCCTAGCTGAATCCCCTAAGGACCCATAAACCTGCATAATTCCATTTAAAATATTGTGCAATTCACTAAATTAGTCTTTGAACATCCTTACTATCCAATTACGAAGCCCCAGCATGGACAGGATAATGAAATTTTTCAAACTGTGGAATGCATGTGGTCTTAACAAACTTATGACAAACACCAAAATTAGCTTTCAATTTTGAGGCCAACGTAGCTCCCTTTAATACCTCAAGTCAGAATGGCAACAATAAAACACCATTGCAGGGCTAACCAGAACAGAAGAAAAATAAATCCAGACTTATTCAGAATTCTGAACACGGTTTACCTTCAGGAAAAAAAAAATATCATAAGAAGTTGAATGATGTTTTGCATTTGCAAGCTGTTTGGTCGCTTAAAGTCTAGTAAAAGCTTTACTGAATAAAGGGTACAAAATACCTCCTGGACAGTTCTATCTTCCAGGCAGACAGGAAAAGGCGAGAGTTTGAGGAAGTGAAATTTATTTCTGTTCAAGCATTGCAAGCTGCATTATTAAAGTCATTTGTCATGGTTTGAATATTTCTGCCTGATTCACCATTAAATTGGCCTTCTAATTACCAACTTTGTCATGAAAAGTGGTCTGGCTGTTTCATTCACCAGAAAACTTCAATTCTTTAGTCATTTCTTGTTTCATGAAAAAAAGAATAAGATTTAAAAATAAAATAGAAAACAAAGCACATATTTTTATCCTAAAACTTGAAAAGAAATGATGCCAACAAAATTATGCTTAACTTACAGCTACATATTTTAAAGACATTGATAAATATGTAGTAAGTTAATTATTATTTCATCTTTATAAAAGAACTTGCCAATGTAAAAATGCTATATGGCTGTGTAACTCTCTCTGGCTAGATTATACAACCTCTTACAATGGGTCCAGAATTAACAGGTATTAACTGTAATCGAAAAGTGCCATACTTTCTAGTTTATTGAATTTTTAAAAATCTCCAAAAATCCATACTTTTTAGCAATCTTGTGAAGTCTTTGACATACTGTTTACTTCTCGTGTAAGATAACTTTCTATTATGTAACAAAGAGAAGAGAGGAGATGAAAAGAAAGAGAAAGAGAAAGAGACAGAGAGAGAAAGAGTCAGAGTTGAGGTCCCTATATCCTCTTCAAGGGCATGCATGGCCCAACGTCAATTTCATCATATCTTACTGACAGCACAAGATGGTAACTGAGTCTCTAGCATATGGACCTTTGGGAGATATTTAATAGACAAACTGTCACACAACACTACTTGCCTGTGCTTTACGTTAGGAATGGAAAAATACAGTTGATAATCACACAGGTATGCTTGTTTAAACTGATTTCTGTTGGTTCTGATAGTGTTATAACATTCATTTATATTATAAACTACCCAATATAGTTTCTTTCAATGTTTGAAAGAAAAAGACTAACCTACTAACCTACCTATTGTAAAGAGATCCCCCCAAAAGGTGTAGCTCCACCCCATATTTTGGAAACATACATATAACCAAACAAAGAGTAGCAAAAATGTTTACAAATGAAGAAATAAAACGTAGAGGGTTTTGTATATTTCTTAAGCAGATATGAGGCAGGATTATAATTTGAATCATTGTCACCAAATCTTCTGAAGCTCCTGAATGTAAGAATTTCTCTGTGTGCGTAGAAGGCTTATAGCATTATGCCTCTAATGGGTATACATACTACATCTCTGAACTAGTAAATTTTATATCTAGGGTTTTAAAAATATGTATGCCCTTTTGATGTGTTTCTATTTAGGCTCCTAATGAAGAAATTATTTTTAGCTGCCACAAAGGCAATTGACAGCAAATCTAAAGAATTTGAAAATTATGTGGTTGGAATTTATATACTATTATATCATGATGACATGTACTGATGTCTTTTGTTCTGAAAATAAATATATTAGTCAGTTGTTGTCAATGAAATATAATAACTGACACTCAGAACTCGAAGTCTGAGAAGTTTAATTTGGCAGTTTCAGGGGACTCAGTCAGCTGTCAGTTGGCTGGAAGGCAGAAACATCATGGTGGAAGAGTGTGGCGTAGCAAAGGTGGCTGGGAAGGAAAGCAGGGGAACAGTGCCAGAGAAGAAGAGGAGAGAGATCCCTCAGGGCACCAAGGCCACACCTGCACGACCCACCTGACACACCAAGAGTGTGCTTTCCTAATCCCTAGGTGTACCTTACTTCAATCAAGTAGACACATCACAATTGAAGGCCGTGGCAACCTTTGGATAAGCATTTTCTAATTACTTACATAAGTGGTTAAATACTAGCATAAAGTGTGAGTGTTGAAAACACATTTTAACTTGCCCTTCTTTTGTTTACTTACTAACTTCACTTAGAAGAAAATTGCATTTGTTAATGAGCTTTCTTGTAGCATAATTATCTCATAGCTTCAAGACAATCATGTATATTTCCTGATTCATTTTCAGAATATGTGTAAATCTATCCTCTTGTTTCATTGTGTGCGTGTTTTTTTTCCAACTAAAACCAGATTGGGGCGATTTGGTTAAGAGTCTTGAATGTCATAAAATGTGAAAGTAGATATCCACCCTTTGAAAAAAACTAGAACAACATAGGAAAATAAAAGACCACACTACTTTTAGTGAAGTAATCAGACATGAAAGATTAAGTGTTGCATGATTTCAGTTATACGAGAAAACCAAAAGAGAAATGATCAAAAGAGAAAAGTAACAGAGAGAAGAGGGAAAATAAGAAGGAAAACAGAAATGGGAAGGGGATCTGAAGATGGGAACGGGGAATGAGTGCAGGAGGAAAAGCGGAAATAAAACAATGAAAACAGGATACGCATGTGCACCTGTTCCCCCAGCTTTATGTAGTCACTATGCGAATGAATACGTATGGTAAACATACACAAATCAAAGTGATATAAAAAGAGGTTCTACTACAAGTTATGCTAAGAACAAGGTGGCTAAATCAAGTCTGCTTCCCCAAAAAATGAAGACTTTTTTTTCACCCTAATATTAAAGTATTTGGTCTAAGTGTCTCTTCTTAATTTGTTCCTGACTGAATTATAACCTGTGGTGGGTATCTGAGAAAGGGTTATGGCACTTACCGTTTTTGGAGTTCAATGTGTTTAAATATGTATTTATTCTGTTCTCAGACCCAACTGAAAATGTGAATAAAATAAAGCGGGATGTGCACAGTCATTTTGCCTGAGAAGGCTGAAAGCAATTTTCCCACTTCTAGCTTCCAATGTTGTTTTTGAGAAATAAAAATCTTATTATAAGTCTGTGCTCTTGATCTGTTATATTTGACCTTTTGCCTTTTTTCTTAATCTTTTTTCTTTTTTTTTTTAAACTACATAGGGTTTTGATTATCTTCCTTGTTTCAAAATTCAAAATAATATGCCTCTGCTTTAATTCGGTCTCTTTATTTCTCTTAACCCTTTTTCTTCATTTGGTGAGCTAGGTACTGGCAATATTCTTGTAATCTGGAGATAAATGTCCTTCAGTTAAGCGTGTTTTCTTGTGTTATTTCTCAGATAACATTTTTGCTCTATTCCCCTTTCTCTGTCTAGATATTTTGTTAATGAGATATTATGTTATCCTTTAATTTCTTTTTATTCATTTTCTCTTTCTTTGCCTTTCTGTTATATTTTTGGGAAACATCCTTGTGTTTATCAAATTCTGTTGAATTGTGTCCTTCTATTCTAATTTATAGCAATACTTTCTTGTTCTCTTATTTTTTCATAACATTCTGTTCTTTTTTGTATACCCAATGTCTTTTCTTGAGTTACTAAGGTTATTATTGTCTTTAAATTTGTTTGGTTTTCTCCTTTATTCGTTTGTCCTGAATTCTTTTATTTGTATCATTATTTTTATACTATTTTTTCAAAATGGGGGCTTTATTTGAATACCTGATGGTTTCTTGCTTCTGTGTTCACTGTGCTCATCAGGGAGCAAGGTGACTTTTACTGGAAAGATGTCTGGAAGTCAGTTATGTTTCTTCAGAGAGAAGCCTTTTGGTTTTTCTGCAGTCAGGTTGGAGGGAACATTCTCTGAGCCTGCTTTCTCTATTTCTAGCACCATATTTCATTTAGGAAGACTTTTGTTCCCATTGTACATTGTACATAATTCTGGAAATTCACTGTTCAGTTTTTCATAAAATAAAATTCTAGTCTCCCTGGAAGACTAAACGACAGTGCACAGCCTCTAGAACAACCATATCTCTTTTTGGCTTTGCACTCATGGATTCCCTGATGTTTCTCTGTGCAGAACCTCTCAGGAGTTAATGGAGAAATCTAGCACACCTACATCACACTCCCACCTCTGGCAGAATGGATGTTACAATTTCCTCCACTTTGCTAAATCCATCAATTTCATTGGTGAAATCCATGACTATCCCTTCATCTGCTTTCTATCTTTCAAAACTCTGAGGAAACTTCTCTTCACATTGTCTTAGTTACTTTTTCATTGCTGGGACAGAATACCCAACATGCACAAGTTAGGAAGGAAAGATTTTAGCTCACAGTTTCAAAAGGTTTCAGTCCATTCATGAGCGGGCAGCTGGGAAATGTTAGATTCACAGGGCAGGGCTGGAGCTGAGTCCAGGGCCACACCTGGAGCTTCAGAGACAGTCATCCTCACAGCATGGCAGAACAGAGACAAGACTGGAAGAAGGGGCGGAACTAGTACACACCCGTCCAGATCAAGTCCCAAGTATCTGCCCCTTCCAGCCAGGTCCCACCTCCCAACAGCACACGGTATCCACAGGTACATGAGGTATGTAGGGGACATTCCAAATCCAAACCACAGATATCACTTCAGTAGACTATAGCAATTTAAAAAGTCTATAAAACAAATGGTACATTGCTGGAAGCTTTTTGCTAAGATATTTACATTTCTCCTATGTAATAATAATAAAAATTTGCACTGACATTTTGAGCTTATGTGAAGTAAACATTTTTTAGCACACTGATCACTACAAAAATGTTCCTGTGCTCCATTTTATTGTGCTGAAGGTAGGAAAGACTTGGTATCTTAATATGTAAGAGCACCTTAACATTTTTCTTTTTTTAGTATTATAATATTCTAACCACTCAGTGAATATGAACTCCGTGTGTGTCTCCCCAGATCTGCATACAAGGTATGATGTTTATTTTTGAGTTGAGTATGTCATTAGGTCAGATAAATTTCTTTATAAGCTTTAGAGATAGTAGAAGTGTAACTTGAAAAAGAATCGCTGATGAGAAAGGGATATAGTAATTTAATAACGCTTGAGTCTTAGCTGCTGAACTGGGATTGAGATATCAGACAGCTCCCAAAAGTAAATACCTTGATAGCCTGATCACAATGGAATTTAGAAATTAAATACAAAAGAGTATGCTAATGTGGTATAAATGGGAACATGAGAAAATATCAAAGTTGAAGTTTTTGTTAGAAAATGAATTTGAAATGATCTCTTATGCATATGCAACTTTTTAATACTACTCTCTGAGGTGCATTTATGCTCGCATTTAGAAGTCTAATTAGTAATAAAAAGAGAAGAGTTCATAATGATAGCACCCTGCTCTTAGGGTCCTCCATTATAGATTCTGAAAACAAATTCATTAATAGCTTAATCTACATGATGTCATCTTCTGTACTTCAGCCCAGAAGATGTGAATTTTACTTATTTATTTGTTGACACTTAACTTGTGAATTTGAGGCTTTCTTTCAAAATTAGGCTTCAGACATTTTATTTCTGCAAAACCAAACATTCAAAAAGGAAGGAGCCACATTGTTTTGGAACATGCGCCTTTTTTCTAATTTGTGGTGTTTCTTGAGAAGCTAGCAGGCATTTGGATAATGAAGCATCAAAACCATCCCTGCGCAGCTTCCCTTGCAGGCTATTACTGGTAGAAGCCTCTTAACCCTTGAGGCATCTCCACAATTGAGTTAAGGAGATTTTCATGTATCGGTTTTGCCTGTCACATGGTTGACTTAACTTCAGGATATACTTTGCAGCTGAAGGTTCATTTCCCTCAATTTGTTAAGTGCCTAATTATAAAGGTTCACAAAAGAATTGACACACGGCCTGGCTTCTATCAGCTGCCCCAAGAGACCTGTACAAGTGTCATTTGTAAAAAAACAGAGCACAAATTAAACAATGGCCATAATAGGCTGCGGTAGCGGGGGTGTATTGAAAAAAGAATTCTTATGTTGATGTAAAACAGGCACTAAATGCTTGGGACTTTTGTTTATTTTTGTTCAGTGATGACCAAGTCCCAACGTAAGTCGTGTATTTCATCTTCTGTGGCACAAATAAAATTTTAAATCTGAGTTAACCATGACAAACGAAATAAAAAGACAACAATTAATTTGTAGCTGCACACGGGATTTACAGTTTTATTTACTCTATATAATATATTGAAAATATTTTGAAGCCAAAAAACTGACAAATTTCTTAACTAAGTATATATATATATATATATATATATATATATATATATATATATATATATATATATATATATTAAGCAAGTTATTAGAAATTGTGATCACAAATGTGAGTATAAGTTGAAATACCTGTAGTAAGAGCAAATATTTTCTACCATATAACAGCTAGGTTTCCTATTTATAGATGGTACCATGGATCCTAAGTACCAGCGTTTTTAATGTTTGGGGAGAAAAAGCATAAACAACAAAGAAAATCCTCTTTAAATGAGTATACGGTAGTTAATGAAACAGAATGAAAATCGCTGCATCGTTTCTGCCTTTTATCAGAACATCGCTATGCATAGTATTCACATCATTATGTACGACATTTGCAAATATGTATAATGCTTTTGCCTATGGGAAAACACTCCTGCTCTAATGTATTCCTAAAAGATGAATGAACAATTCTTGAGGTATGATAAAAAGATTCAGAGGGGGGTAGCTATAACAGTGAGATTAAAATCACAAGCTCATCATTTAAAATTTTTAATGTCAGCTGCTAACACTGTATGTCTATGTTTTACTGTAGTTTTTTTTTTTTCTCTGAAAACTCACCACCTCTTTTCCAATTCCTTTTCTGACTCAAGATCAGCAACATCCTATTAGCTGGAGGCTGCCAGCTTTGATTCTTCAGCAGGGATCTTGTGAAGTTACATGTCTTCCTTGCCTTCAGATCTCTGGTCCGAATTTTTGCATGCATTCTGGACCTTCAGGTTTCTCTGAAATAATCCCTCAAATTTGGTCATCAGCAGATATCCATCCTCGTGTGTTGTTTATCTGTCGAATTGAAGATCAGGAAAACAGCTGATATTTAGAGGATATGTTCCGTTAAAATCATAGAATTGTGTGTTGTGGTTCACATAAGCTCAAAATGCAAATTTTTATTATTATTACATAGGAGAAATGTAAATATCTTAGCAAAAAGCTTCCAGCAATGTACCATTTGTTTTATAGATTTTTTAAATTGCTATAGTCTACTGAAGTGATATCTGACATTGCTTAATGAAAGACACATCTACTGTAGGTCTGTCCATTCACCCATGCTAAACTCTTTGCATAATGTTATAGAAAAAAATTCTTACTCCCTATGCCTGACAGTATGCCAGGCACAGTTCCAGGGCTCTTCTCGGTGAGTAGTTCATGAAAACCTTTTCATCTCGAGGGTGTGATACATAAACACTCTTGCCATCCCACTTTATAGGCCAGGGAGGGCAAGGTCACCGGAGCAGGAGGTGGCGAAACTGGGAAGAAGAACGGACATCTTGGCCCTACAGCCTGTCGTCTTGACCACCAGACCACGGTGATTTATTTCTCTGACTTATCAATTATGAATTTCTATTGATCAAAGTGGCAGAAGTCAGCTACTATTAGTATGACCATATAATTTATTGTGAAAACAGGGCACTCTTGAGAAGAAAATTGTCCTGTTAATAATTACACACCTAGACAACTGGCAAAAAGTAGGACTATCTCAGGCAAATTTGGGCATAGAGTTCTCTAGGAAACTACCTTGAAGTCTGTAATCTCAGCTTCTCTAAGGTGCAGACAAATTGAAGGTTGGTAATTCTTAGCAGTTCCTTCAATGTCCTGGAAAAATGACAGCAAATAGCATACATAGATAAGGTCATCAATAATCTACTTTACACATAAGAACCCCATTTTAAAATTAGTTTGAGAGTTCTTAAGAGATCTAACTTTTACAAATTACTAATGCGGCTAGTGTTAAAAAGCTGTGTTATCCTCTTGGATTAGCAATGGAAAGCCATTCGTCTTGTGGTTCACAATTACTTTCTCATTGCTGGGAAAAGTTGGCCAACACCCACAGCTTAAGGCAGGAAAGGTATATATACTTGAAGTTACAGTTTCAAACGGGTTTTAGTTCACTCATCGGCAGCTGCAATAGTGAAAGCTCATGACAGATGCCTACGTGACCATGGCAACAGGAAGCTGAATGAGCAAAGAAAGCAGGGCTATCATGTATCCTTCCAGGTCAAGCCCAGGGATCCACCCCTTCCAGCCAAGTCCTACCTACTAACAGCGCATGGAATCCATAAATACCCCACAACATCCAAATACATAAGGTTTGGAGGGACATTCTAGATCCAAACCACAGCATCATATAACAATCCTTGCAGCAAAACGAGCTCGGTAAGATTTAGTTACAAGCTTAGTAAGTGCTACCAGCTACTTTCTTGTTACTACCACCATCATCCAGCAGGTCCTAACCTGTGTCAATCATCTCAGTCTTCTAATATTGTCATAGTCATAAGGTGACGAGAAATGCCCAGAAGTATTCCCACCAACCGGCCAGACGTGCTTATCACTTAGTACGAGCAACATATATAATAGGAGCTTAATCTAGATTGCTGATTGAATGCATGAATAACAAATGAACATAGGGAAAAGGCTATTGCCACTTTAGCATTTTTAGTAGTGGATACGGTGAAATACTAATGGGATTTTTGGTCATGATTTCACAGCACTTTGTGTTAAAGGGAATAGATTGTAAAATATTCTAGCTTAAAGTCAAGTTTCCTATAAAAATAGAAAATCTACAATCTTTATGCCTGAGTGGCCTATTAGATAGATTAATTATGGAGTTATTGCTGCTAAGACACCTATAATTTGATGATAATGTTGCTTATACTCAGATGTTGTTCCAACTTTGCTGGCCTGAGGAAGAAAAGTACATTTTCAAAAAGGTATGGCCGTGTCAAAGGTGTTTTCATTTGTGAACTTTTATTGGCTCCTCTGCTCAGGATGCATCTGTCCTCCTCCTTCCACTAAGACTTGACCTTCCTTGAGCCTCTGGCCTCAAACTTCCAACCCTCCAGCCTCAGTGTGCAGAAGGCTTAGATTATAGGCGTGTGCCACAGAGCCTGGCTCCAGTTTACCTTCTGTAATTGTTTCCTCAACCACCACAGTTGTTGGTGAACTCTTACCTAGACTATGTAGCATATTCTGTTAGATGATAAAAGATACACCATTTGCTGCTTGAATTGGGAGGTGTATATTTATTTGCATAATAAGTTACGTAAGAATGTGTTCGCAGAGTTATGCAAAACTGTGATGTGTCTCTTCCATCTTGTTTACTGGTAGATACTGATGGATATTTTATTAATTCTCAGGTTTGGTTTCACTGAAACATACCATCAAGTGATAATGTTTTGGGAGAGGAAAACCTTAGCCTGCACCTTCCTATATTGTAATTACTGGAAGCCATGAGTAGGAACTGAAGGACCCGATAGTGATTCTAACCAGCTTAAATCATTAACAAGAATATTAATAAAAGACTTGAAGACTTAAGTGTTGTAATTTTCTTTTTAATATATGATTCCTTAGTTTATAATGTATAAATCAGACATATACATGCACACTGTGTTTATGGCATTTATTTTATAAGTAAATGCAATTGTACATAGGACTTCAAGATGACGCGTGTTTTGTCAATCAGAATAATATGCATAATAGGAGACACAGCAGTTTAGGTAAATGACGAATCGTGAATTTTGAAGTTCTCCTAAAGATACAGGCACATTTTCCAAATCCCCACTTAAAACGAGAATGAATATTTTTATGCTGATATAGTATACTCCATACGGCCATAGTGTTTTAAGAGTTTGTTCAAATATCTCCATGTGAGTCCAACATACACCAGTGTCCAGTGAGAATAATCTGTTTTTTCCTTGGCTCTCCAAGTTTGCTAAGTAAAAAGAAGTAAAAAGTTAAACTGAGGCACCAGAATGCTTGTTACTCTCACAAAGAAGAAGAAGGGAAAAAAAACCAGAGAGATTCTATGATTTCAGACTCCGTGTTTTCTTCTTTGCCATGCTACAGGATGAATTTGAGTCATTCGTGGTGAGATACACGGAGGGCATTGGCCAGATAGATCTTCATGTTCCCCCTCTTGCCACCATCCGGGCTCACTGGATGGAAGAGGTAATAATCACTCAGAGGTAAGCTACTGTCACCGATGTGGATGTTATTCCACTCTTTCTGCATATTTCCACAACACTTTTCACATATGGGAGGATAATAAATATATTTTGGCGCTTTTAATGAAGAATTCATGGTAAGAAGAAAGTGATTGGTAAGGCATGAGTGAAAAGCATACTCTTTGTTTTCAAGTGACTTTGTTTTCTAGCTGGTGTTTCAGGGGGACAGTGAGAAATCTTTCAGCCTGCACATGGAAGGCAGGTCTCCTTTGTGTTGGTGAATAAAGAGTGTGGGCACACAGTTGCTGTGATAAATCACATTAACACAGAGTAATGCTTCCAAAGTACGATATGTTCTTGGGGAAGTCAGAATGCAAGAACGTGTTCCATCATGTACCTGTGTGGCATCCATGTAGCAACTTTGTAGATTCTCTGTCAACTTTACATATTAATTCTTCCAGTGACAAGTTGAGAGTTTTAAGCATATTGTTCTTAACTACATGATCATGATGGATAGAAACAAATTAGACATATTATTCTATGTAGCAAGCAGTATTGACCTATTCTAAAATGCATTATTGGACCAATTTTAAAGCAGAAGAATCAAAGTAATTGATTGGTGGTTGTGGGAACGTTCTTCCATCAATATTTAAGTGTATTTTTGAACTCTCTGTATGCAGCTAAGGGAATGTAATTGAAGTCACATACGCTTGATTTTGATGCAACAAAAATATAAAGAATATTCAGAGTGACAAATGTTAAAGCTATACCTAATATTGCATTAAAATAAGAATGAAGGGTCCTTATTTCCATTTGTATAAATACTTTTATCTCTTTAAATAATTTGTATAGTAGTTTGTTCCTGAAAGAAAGTGTTCCAAAGTAAGAAAATTTGCCAACGTGTTCTTAGAACAATAACAAGGAAAGGCCAATTTGAGACGGTTAACACTTTAGGGATGCAAAAGAAAAATTAGAATAGAAGTGTAAATTTTAAGAATGTAAAGCTCTGGTGATAATTTTGTTATCATTTATGGGAATACCTTAAATATTTTTATATAAAATATGCAAAATAAATGCAGT
Organism: Ctenodactylus gundi; assembly: GCA_004027205.1. NCBI lineage: Eukaryota > Metazoa > Chordata > Mammalia > Rodentia > Ctenodactylidae > Ctenodactylus > Ctenodactylus gundi. The sequence goes on along the minus strand of PVKB01000492.1, from coordinate 599,438 downwards.
TTTATTATTTACACTACTTTTTTCCCAATCATACTCCTGATATCTTATGGCACCTTACCTTGATTTTCTTATAATTCTCAAATTACTTTGGCTTAAAGTATCACCAAGAGCAAGCACATTACTTCTTCCCATTGAGGCCAACTGAAGAAAAAAATCAAGACACATCTACTTGCATGTATATAGCCTGTTATGCGTTTACATAAAAAAGTCACGTGGCAGGTTAAGAGATGAAGAAGAGCTTCCCATGAATCATAGAATAATTCCCCTCCAATGAAAATTCACCGATCACTGTCATGGATGCCTTGCATCTCAATTGCCCCTGCATTGTTTTCACGGTTGAGAGACACTCGTCATTCTTAAGCAGATTTGGGGACTCATGAGTACGCAGCAACCAGCAACGCCAGTGGCATGGCAGTGTGTTTGCTGATCTCGGTGCGCCCTGATGGAAGCCATCCAAACTGTGCTTCTTCCTCCTTCGCTTAACGAGCACAATAATAAATGAATATTTAAAGTAGCGGATAATATATTAACTGAAAACAAATAGGTTTCATTTGTTACAAGTGCACACAGGTTAATTAACAAGAAGGAGCTTTTGTGTTGAAACAAGGCTCCCCGACGCTGTTCGGCAGGTGCTGTTGAGGGCCAATTGAGCTCCGCAGGATAATTATGAAGTACCAGCGCGCTCTTCCGTTTGTTAACAAAGTGCTGGCCAGGATTTGCCTAAACCTATAAACCATCATCTGCGATCCTCAGCAGCAATTAAATGGCAAACATCTCCTGATCCGAGACTAGGGAAAACCAAACAAAACAGAAGACCTGATCACATTAAGGAGCCAGATGGATATTTTTGGACGTTATCTTCGCAGACTTATTGTTCGATGACAGAATATTAGACTGAAACATGTATGTACCATGTGCTTTTTAGGGAGGAAACTAAAATGGATGTGGGTGAATTGAATAATTGAAGCAGAGCATATTTGAACAGCTTCGGCTGTGAAGTCTTGGCAGGTACCACAGTCTTACTGGAAGATAACGCTGTGGGTCACCATTTTTCCTACCACCGACCCACATTGAGGATATTACAAGGAGCATGGAAGTTACCTTGCAGCGTGAGGGGAAGCACTAATAAATATCATACGGTGCACTTCCTCCAGGGCATGAGATACTAATTAGTTCCTTTTAAAAAAATGCTTATTACTGAAAATGATATATCAGCACAAAAAAGTAATTTTAGACATAGAGATCGCCTTCTACCACAAACTAATTGATCTAGAAGGTTTAAGGATATAACATTTAAAATGCTCTGTAAGCAAAGCAACAGTGCCAGGAGCTATAAACCTTACACAGGCGCCATTGAGTTAGTTCAATTAATCGTTGGTTGGAAGAGCCTCCAAAAGATGCAGAAGCACTTGATTTTATAGTTAAGGTTCTTCTGGGCATTTAGTTACTCACATGAAACAATGTTGTCAAATAGGCTTGCATAAGGAGTAGAGCGAAAAGCTGTATCACAACATTAAAAATACAATTATAAATGTATATTATAAATGTATGAATCTCACCCAGACAGAAGGCACTCATTCTTTTTTCTTTAGTGCCAAAATAATAGCGTTTGCAAATGTTTTCGTGGGCTGAGAAGCCACTTCTCCGTGTGTTTTATTGTAGTATTAGGTCAACAGCTCTCTTGAAAGAACAAAACCGACCCAGGGCCAAACAGGCAGGCGGGCCTAATTAAGCACTCTGGAGAAAGAAACGCTCTCAGAAAACCACAACCAACTTGACCCCTGCTTTGTTCTTCCCCGGATTTCTCTCTACCTTTGCCACTTTTCTCTGGATTTTTTTTAATGAATTATTTAAACATGGCCATTTCACATCTACAATTAATTTTCAAAGAAAAGACAACAAGAGAAATAATCACAAGTTAAACAGCGTGAGAACCACTCCGGTTTTGGCAACCCGTGAAAGGCCTGCCTCCCCGTCTCGGAGCTGCCTGCGGTGGTGGCTTCCCAAATCCTCTTTTGTTTTAAGTTCTTCAGATTCAATCTACCTCCTCACCCCAACTCTTACTTCCAACAGGGAGGACATGCAAATATCAGAGAATCTCTTTCCTAGGAAACTTGCTTGTGTTTCTTTTATGTGAATGTGGGGGAATGGATGATCACGATTTCAGTAGGAGAAAAAAAAATAGCCTTCAAAGATCAAGAAGTATTCATTATTGTGAAAGAGTAACAATCTAGGGAAAAATGAATCACAGTTCCACCTGCGTAAATGGAAGTGGATAACAATTGTTTTATGTCATTTACTCTTTCCCCATCAGCACATAGAGTTGTCCTGTTGTAGCAGACAAAGCTTCTGAAATTCACGGTGTCCTGACACAATAATTTCTTATCATGGAGCCATTCAATTGGAGTAGAAATCAAGTGATCATTAAACTCACCCTTCACTCTCAGGTGTGACTACCCTCTGCTGGAACTTATCACATTGAAATATATTAATATGATATGGTATGGCAAGATATTACATTATATGATATAATGTAATGTAAAGTAATGTAATGTAATATAATGTAGTGTAATATAATTTAAGGTGTTTTATCCAACAGACTGGCATCTTTTTGGGCAGAAGTGGAGGCTCAGTCATTTGTCTTAGCTTGGCATGTAACAGGTCTTCAACATATCTGTACATGAAAAATTAGAACCCTAAACATCTTTCTTTTAGAAAAAAATCATATACGAAAAAGACTATATATAAGTCGATCTGCCCATCTTTTCCTCCCATTTGGATACTACTCAGCACTCCTTTTGAATATTCTTTATAGTTAAACAATTACAATTCCTACCTCACAATTATTGTTCCAGTGAAAGCATTATCCTGAAAATTAATTTAAAAATTGTCACCTTAATAGTGCCACTTAAACTTAAATTTAAGAAGAAGTCATTAATCTATTATATGGTTTAAAAGCAAAGAGCTAAAACATTTAACTATTAGGAATTCTATTTGATATAACATTAGACCCATTTAAGAATATGAATAGGTATTTATTGAAAAACTACTATTTCCTGGCATTCAGTGAAAGATTATTACTAAACTCTTACAAAGATATCACAATGTAAATTTTGTTACCCCCATTTAACATATGTGGAAGCCAAAGCTCAAGTATGTGAAATGACTGTCCCAAGGTTACATAGGAGAGGAGCCAAGGAGCCAGAGTTCTGCTGCTACACCAGATGTTGGTCATCTGACTTTAAACCTGGGCCAATGAAACCATTTTTTTGTGTGTGTGACTGAGTGAGCTCTGAACTAAGATGTGACAAGTGATTAGTAATGAAGGCCAAGTCAATTGGAGTGGGAAGGATAATACTGGTTCCTAGCTGGCTAACACTATCTCACTTGTCATACAGTACAGTTTATCAGTCACAGAATCATAAAAGTGACGCAGCTTGAGCTCCCCACAAGGGGGCACTTCCCTCAGTGCTGGGGAGTGAGCTGCAGCCATGACAAAAACAACAGCGAGTCCCACCCCTACCAGCTGCCGCCATGGGACCAGCCTGTGAGTTCCTGTTATTCGTTTCCCAACTTCTTTCTCCTAGGGACAAGTCTTAAGTCAGTCTACTCCACAGTAGTACTCACATAAAATATACATAACAAAGGGAAAATATCAATAAGCTCAACTTAAAATACCTCCTTTTTAGTAAGCCAGAACTGATGAAAGTGATGTAGACAAAGCTTGGGAAAATAATGGATTATTTGACAACTTCAAGGACTACTAGTCACAACCATTGTCATTTTTTCATGTGCCAACAAGATAAGGCAGAAATCTAGCATATTACCCAATATATGAAAGATGATTGCTAAAAATATCTAAGATATTAAGTGAAATTTCAAGAATAGAGGGTCTGTGGCATGTGGAGGAAAGGACAAGGAAAAATGCAGATTGTTTTAATCATAGGAAATCAGAGCTGCGACTGGGCCAGTGTCTCTCTGTTTGCGACCTTTTGCTCTCTGCTGTTTTCGAGCTGAAGAGCATAAAGAAACCCTGACGCTGTTCTGCTTGGCACTTTGCCCACAACGAAGCTGAGCACAATGTAGCACAGGACTCAGTCTCAAGTCCAAAGCTTGTGTATGTGTCAGAGACAACCGCGCTCATTCTAAGTAGCAAACACACTTTTCTACCAGCACCTCATCAGCGCCCACCGCTCAGTGCCCACTCCCCTGTCTTCATTGTCTTCTGAGAAAGAGCCCCTCACCAAATGCCTTCTACCGGTGTGCTTTTTCTCAAAGAAAATCTAAGCTATCTGAAATATTACTCCTTTGCTGACCTTTGCAATAAAAATTTACTTTAAAAATCATGATAAGATGTGAAAATTATGTTCTGCGCAAGATGTCTTTCAAACACCATGAAATAAAATACTGCAGTCCTTAGACCTAAAGGCTATTAACCTAATTAGTGAATGAAGCAGGAAACCTTAATGGTTACGGTTGTCCTATGTTGTGAAAAAAAAATAATTGAAAAGAATGGCTAGATGCATTTAAGAATTATACAAATGACACAATTATTTTTATCTTATAAATGTTAAAGTGACAGGAATATTATTAAATAAATGAGTTAAAAAGATGACTTTTGGGGACCCTATAATTTCCATATTACCTGCTAGAGCTGAGTGTAAAGCTTTGAGTATATATGTATTAAATCAGAAGGTTGGCCAGGGAAAGGCAAAGTTTGCCTTCCATTGCAGTATAATTTATTATAATTTATAATTACTTTCTTCCTTTGCTAACTAAAGGACAGAGGAGTAGAGTTAGGAGGTGAAGGAGTAAAGAGGTGACGGACAAATAAAGGATAAGCCAGGTGCAACCCATAGGCCCTTTCAGTGTGGCCCCAAATCAAGTTTTAGAAACAGGCAAAAATGGATGGGGACACTCTGTAAGGACAGAAACCATCTTTTCACCTTTTTCATTTTCTCCTTTTTCTTTTCTTTTTTTCTTTTTTTTTTTGCCATCTGTGCCTGCTGAAACTAACATAACATTTGACATAATACAATCATTCAGTAGGAAAGCAGGTGATGAGTATATACGAAAGGATAGGGAGAGTGAGCAACAGGCATCCTTCTACACAGCTAAGAGCATGTTCTCTTGCTTAACGCCTTCGGGGCTCTCTATCAAAAGTAATAGGATTCAAATATCATTATCACGGTGAGGTACACAGGTTTGCACTCAGGCCTTGTCTAGCCATGGGCCAGAATGGGTGCTGCAGCAGCAACAGGTGCTTGGCAGATCTGCCCGCCAGCTTTCCCCTCAGATCAGCCATCCTCCTGGCTTCTGCCTGCATGGTGCGCTTCTATTGGCTGCCCAGCACTTCGGCTTTTGCGTTGTCGTGACGCCTAGAAGACATGTTCTACTAGAACTGCCCGAGTGTGTCTCGACTGGGAGCTGAGTCTGACTCATCTTTGAGTTTCCAGCAATCTAATCATTCAATAAATCACAGAAGCTTTTGAATGGGCGAAATGAAGAGAAAAGCCAAGCAGACAGTTCAAATAGAGAACGAAGCTGTTTCGCGACTGAATGTGCCAAGCGAGTGGGAAACACGTGGTTTCCAAGTTTCTGACTTAGAAGAACAACAGGTTACTCATTATCGGGCAAAGAAATACTTTCCTGTTACGAGCCTGGGGATTTTACCAAATTGTAATACACTATTTATCTCTTGAAAATCTTAAACTTATAATAATACACACTATTTCCAGCATTAACATTTACCATGATTTTAACTGACTTAGAGTAAATTCCAAAGATGATGTTTCTTTCCTTCCGAATAGTTCAATTTGTGTTTTCTACAAAAAAGAATTCTTTTGTGCAACCACTGGGCAGTTAACAAAACCAGGGGATCATCTACTGTCACTGAGACAGTCTACTTATCTCAACAGATCTTTATTCAGATTTTCCAACTGACTAGTCTTCTGTAACAAAGAAAACCCAAGGTCTGTGCTGTACTTAGCAGTTGGATCTTTTTAATATTGGAGACAGTCTTTTAAGTTTTTATTTGTATTTACTGACACTGACTTTTCTTGAGTGTGAGGGAATATTTCATAGAACATCTCTCATCCCTCATTTGGATGAGTCTAATGTTTTCTTATTAATCTATATTTAGATTTTGGATTTACTGGGTTTTTTTTTTTTTTTTTTTTGTATTAGGAAACACACTTGACTGGTGCATTTTCTAGCTATGGTGGCTTTATTCCTGGCCTATAGGAATGCTTACCTCGCTCCTCCATTTCTAAGCTTCTGTTTTGCAGAGACATGCTAAGAGACTAGGTAAGCACTCTTTCTCAAGCTTTCTACCACTGCTTCTAGTGCTTTGATCAATGAGTGCTCCCTGAATCTGTTATAATCATGGTCATTCAATGGTAACTTTTATGATCTTATAATTTTTCCCATTCTCTAATTGCCTTTCTCGCCTAAGCAAAAGCTTTTCCTTTTTACTCATTTGTTTATATTTTCAATGTTACCATGGATTCATGTAACTTTATTCTACTGATCACATATGTTTCCCATAACTATTCTTGCGTGGTTCATATTTGGTTTGTGAGAGTCCCTTGAACTGGCTTCTGAGAATCACCAAATTTTAATGAGCTTTCGAGTGGTTTTGTTTATATCATAAATTTATTAACCTATTGATCTCACATTTTGGCCTTTTTCTTTTCATTCTGTGATGTAAGGTAGCTGTGTAAAGATTATCATGGTAAGTAATTTTAAACTGGAATACTTTTTAAAAAATGTATCTTTGAAGATTGTATCCTTTATAATCATACACACACACACAAAGCAAATCTCAGTAGTAATTTAGGCTGATGACTAGGATGGTAGCTGAATTAGCAGGGGTTTAAATAAATATGCATTTCTCCCCATTTCTTCCTTTGTTGATCATTTTACTTGTAGGTTCAGAAATGGTTCATATTTTTTTCATAAAATTCAGTTTTGGTTAATAGAGGCGAAGTGAAATAGAAAATTGAAGAAATCATATGAATTGTTACAGGGAACACCCACATGTTGTGAGCGGACATATTACTGGCTTCCTGTTTTGTTTTAGGACTGATAGTGCACATAGGGGCACATGGTGGCAATGGGAATTGAGGGGTAAGAGGTGTAGGAATCCTTAATCAATAAGTCTTGGCAGTGGCAGTTTACACTGACAAAGTATAAGAACAATTACTCAGTTAACCCTGTTTACAGATATATTTGTCTCAGGACCCCCTTTCAGAGAGTGGGAGATTTCACCCCTCTATCCTTTGTTTCTCAATAAAGACTTGTTATTCCACACCTTACTTCCTTCCACAATTCCATTCTTCAGCATTGTGGGACACACACACACACACACACACACACACACACACACACACACACACAAAGAGATATATTTGCCTTTGCAAATAAATTTCGAATACTATAGAATGTGGAGGTTTCTGGGGTTATTTTGATTAAAACTTACTACTAAGCAATACTCGCCTAAAGAAACCTTTCTTATCTTTTCAAACAATAGACTTTATGTGCAAATTACAGTAGATGTAGCCATAAAATCTGTAGTCATGTCCAATTTGGTAGCAAGGGTGTGTCATCCTGAGCTTCCATTTCTAGCCAGGACCCCACCCCGAAGGTCAGGGCGCCCTCACAGATCCAGCTGCCCCTGTAGAGGAATTCAAGCTGAATGCAATTCTCCGTGTCATCCTTGACCACCGCTCGTGTCAACAGCTGTCCAGAGCCAGCCTGCATGTTCGCTCTTTTGCAGTTTCGCGTGTCCAGCAGCGTATTCCCCCGTCAGTTTTCCCTGACTGTCAGAGGTCTCGCTTCCATTTTGGTGGCTCTAAGAAGTTCGGAAGGTAGCAACCGGGGAAAAGTTTGGCAACTCGACCCTCCTGGCCCTGGCAGTAGCCGTCCCATCTGTGCTTGGGTGTGACTCATCACCCACCATTAGAGTTGATCAGGGTGAAAAGGCAGATTCGGATTCTGGGGCAGCGCGGTCGGTCGCTGGAGCGCAGTTTACAGATTGTGCTCTGGCTCCAGGATGCGTCCCGAGGAGGCGGTGAGCAGAAACGCTCTTTTGTGCAGAAGATGAGCGCTTGTCACACACGTGACAACCAGAAGGTGGCGCGGTCTCAACATTGACTAAGGGCTGTCACCTCCAAGCCGGAATCCAGGCAGATGGGTTTGCAGAGACACCTGCTTCTTGCTCTGCGCACATTCTGTGTCTGTGGCTGCTCGCAGGGCCGGCCCTACCATCCCTTCCTTGGGCCTGTGAACAGAAAGCTCTACTTGCTCCTGTCTTCTTTGTACTCTCTTCTCCCTCGTTCATAGGAATTTAATTTTACTTCGTACTTTGGAAGACTTGAATGCTGCTTTGTGCTTAGCAGAAGTATTTGGTTAATGAAACCTAAATGGTTTCATGATGTAAATCCTGCCGATACCTGATTTGTAACTAATTAGCATTAAATGAAGAAGATCTTAATTTTATATTCATTCATTAGAAACGTTCAGTTGAAACGGAAGTTAACTCTTCCATCAAAATTAGCAACAAATAAATCACTCATGGAGTGATGCGACTGTGTATTATTTAAAGGGTAGTCTAAATTTCAGATGTGGTAAACATTGCAATTACATAATGTATTTTGCTATAAAAAGAAAAGGCCATGAACTTGCTAATTATTTTTCATTAAAAGAAGAAAGAGCATGCCTTCTAATTATGAAATTAGATATATTATTATAATGTAGCAAAGGCCTTAAAAGTAAAAACGAGCAGTGTTTAAACAAGTCAACAATATCTCATCACAACCTGTGAATGGTAGCAAGTGGGTATTATGTTGATATTTTTAAAAAGTCCTCTTCTTGGGACCACAAAGTAAACTGTCTAAAAATGATCAAGCCAGACACAGTGGAACCTGTCTTGAAAAGACTGAGGCAGGAGGATTGCCAGGGCTGTACTACATTGTGACTGCATGGCTAGATAAGGCTATGTCCTTGTCTCAAAGAAAGATATAGGGATATAAAAATATTATATATATATATAATATATATATAATATATATATTATATATATATATATATATATATATATATATATATATATGTATGATTAGTTTAGTCACCACCCTTCAGTTGTGAGTAAAGCCACCTTTCTTGGTGTACTTTCTCTATTTACTGTTTGCTTCTTTCTTAGTCATTCAGGTGGAAGGTCTGCATGAAAATTAAGCCTCCTGTTTGCTAACATTCTTCTCGGCACCTCCATGTACCCCTTACCCCATGTGTTTCCACACTCACACCCTTTCAACAAATGGCAGCAGTTTTCCTGTAAGCTGTGCCTTCCTTTCAGCCTTCCGGTGTCCCATCCTCCCAGCCCCACCATCTGGAGGCCTTTGGCCCTCACACGGCCCCCCTCTACTTTTTCCACCGTGCCTGTCAGGATGCGTACTGAGAGGGGCCACTGTCTCGGGCTGGGAACCGTGCTTAGCCCTTACCTAGGAGCCGGCATCTAAAACTAATTGAACTGAACTGCCACCTGATCAATGTCCATGTTTAATACCAGCATAAATGCTGAAGCAATGACTCGTTCCTATGGGCATCCCCTCCAACTAAGTACCCCTTTAAAATAAAAAATCAATAATCAGATTATAGATGCTTCTCTTTTCATGATGTGGGAAAACAGGCTTGAGTGAAGCCAAGTGTGCAAAATTCATAAATATAAGAAGCTTTTGTTTTATTTTTAGGTTGGTCTGTAACTAATAGCGTATCATACATCAGAGAGCCTCAAAGTTTTATCTCAGGCATCTTAACCTTAGCCTTCCATGCTTTAGAATCAATAAAGGCATTTCCACTTCCTCCCTGGTTCCATTTCTACCCTTGCCATAAACAACAGAGGTGGAAGCTTAGCCTCACACTGGCTGTATGACATTTTGACTCTTCCCTAAGGGTGCTAAAATACCCCAGCATATGCCCGTTCTGGCATAGATCAGAGGACAGCAGGCTCAGGGGACGCCATATGGCCATGGGCCTGTGTGAAATGCTGGGCTCTGCCGGGACTTCAGGTACCCTGGCCACACTTGGATCTGCTGTGGGTCTCAAGGGCCAGAATCGGATACCAAGACATCCTCTGGGGATGAAAGTCTAGTCCATAGAGCACTGAGAAGAGTTGCTTCAACTTGTAAAATTTTCAAAAATGCCTGTTAATTACCCTGCGCTATCATCCTGCCGCGTGCATCATGAATTGTGGGCCTCTTTTGCTCTAAAATGGACAAGGAACAAGGAAGGCCTCTCTCCTAACTGCAACACCCCAGAGTGGCTCAAAGAAGTGAAGGACAGTTTCTGGACTCTTACTTTGGCATACAATAGGTGCTCAGTAATTTTTGAGTGGAAAAAGCACACTCTCACTTTCCTGAATTTGCACTTGGGACATGGAATTTTAACCTGAGATTGAATTTCTGTGTCTTACAGCTGCTTTTCTCTTTGGGTCCCAGGTCTACACCAGGAGTCACCCATTCCCCATTTTGGAATGGCGAGAAGAGGCAGATAAGGGATTCTGAGTTACAACAAACGCCAACCAGGACACATGCTATTTTCTGAATGAAGCACAGCAATCCAAACCAACTAAGCTTTGGAACAGTGTAACATGACCAACTACATGGGAGGACAAGGAAGACGATAAAGCAAATGTAGAAGGGAAGATTCAGAAAGAGAAGGAAAAATAACAAAAACGTATGGATAAGAATATGCAAAGAAGTGAAGGAAATAGGCCAGGAAAAATTGTTACTGAAAAAGAAAACATAAAATTAGCAGACCAGTGTCTTCCTAAGGATTGTTTTCTTCTCCGCACTTGAGTAATCTCCGCTGTACCTATGTGCCGTTCCTGAAAACCACTGCAGATTACAAACTGTGAGGATTAAAAAACAACACAGCACGTGAGAAGCCCTCAGAATACTCAGCCATTACTTTTTTTTTTCCTTTGAGACAGTGTCTCGCTCTGTAAGCCCAGGCTGGTCCTTGGACTCACGGCAACCCTCCCGCCTCAGCCTCCAGAGTGCTGGGATTATCGGCACGCACTACGATTCCCGGCTTCATTTGGAACAGAGGAACCAAAATTAGGGCCATGTGTTTGCTAAGCAAGCACTTTAACCACTATACCATTCCTCCAGCCCTATTGTTTATCTTAAGGGAAAATCAACCTTATAAATATATCATATACTTACAAATTAATTTTTCAGTTTAACAAAATGGTAACAAAGATCCTGGTGGAATTTGGTGTGAAGGATGCATTAACAAAATTATTCAATTTATCCAATGCACAAAATAAATGAAAATATTTTTAAAAAATAATTCAAGGACCTTTTTTTCTGTGTTGTAAAATAAGACAAAAAACTCATCAGGAAAAGAATGACTGAAAAATTAGCAATGTGTATATGTAGATTTTTTAAAGTGCAGCGTTTACGTGTCTATTAACTTCTCTTTTTTCTCCATTTGTGTTAGTTAATATATATATATATATATATATATATATATATATATACCTGATACACAATGGTAACACTGATCTTGAATATTTTGTGGACATACATCCTCATTAACTTAAGCAAACACCAAATAGTTCTGTTTTGGAATGTATTTTCAAGAAGACATGATTTTGTCTTTTTTTTGGTCACTTATTCCATGCCATGGACCCAAGAAGTCTCACTTTCTTCCGCTGCCAGGCCATCATAGCTTCCTGTTTGCTGGTGAGCAGATCAAAGTCACTGGTCCAGTCCTATCTCCCCTGAAGTCTCAGATGAGCCTGCGCTCAGTTGGACTTTCCTCTTATACCTGACATCACTTTACCTACCACTCCATTGGCACCGTGAGCATAATAGTGACATGGGTTGGTGATTTAAATATAAAACCCAAAACACAGAGAAGATACAAAAAATAGAAACCATTTAACTGAGCTTTAAAATATGAGGGGCTTTTAAACACCAGAGAAAGGGAAAGAAAATGTAATAGGTTACACTACGTGAAAAAACAAGTCCTCAAAAATTTATACACATAAAAACAATTCGGCAAAGTGGCTATTGGTAAACTGAGAGAAATAATTGGAGAGACTAAAACAAAGAATAAATAAGGTAAATGTATAGAAAATATTTGAGATTATTAAATAACTGTCAATCCATCAGTAGAAATGTGGGTGACAATTGTTATCATTGAAAAAAAAAGGACCTAATATAAAGGCCAAGACACATAGGAAGCATTTCCTGGTAGTGACTCAATAAGCATATATTAACATGAGAAACTACCAATTTACTAATGGTTTTAAGTATTATGTAATAGGTAAGAAAACCATATGTTCTCATGTGCGCCAGGAAATACAGTAGGAGCAAACTCTCTAAAAGTCATTTAGCAATATATGTCTTAATACTAGTAAATCATCAGGTTTTTTTAACTTTTAATACTGAGTCAATAATTTATCATAAGAATCCTAAGCCAAAGAACAAATTAAAACATAAAGCGAAGATTTCTTATAGAGTGAAAAATAAGCTAGATATAATTTTAATGTTTGTTTACAGAGAAACTAATTTTATGTACTCATAGAATTTTATATTTCTACTAAAATAATATTTTCAAATAATATTAGAAACAGTTCTTAAGAGTAATACAGCAGGACCCCATATAATTTCCATAGTGAGACCAGTAGTTCTTCTACATTATTTTTATTTTCTTTGCTTCTCTGTTTTCTGACAATTCCTCCAAAAACAGGACTTATCTTCATAATCTAGGAAGGTATTGAGTGACAAGGGGTTCAATGGTAGAGTGCGTGCCTAGCATGGGTCGGACCCTGGGCTCAATCACTAGTACTGCAAAAATAAAAATAATAAGCAAAATAAAATAGTACAGACTTTTTTGTGTGCTTAGTCTTTCTAACACTACATACCTAAAAGTAGTATAGATTGAATACTGGGATGAGAATACTAGCGAGCCCTGGCAGGAAGAGGACAGAAAATGCTTTATTATGAGATTGGGAGGGAAGGGAGAAGACCTGGATAGAAAAGAGGGAAGTCCACAGTGCTGAATTGAACCCTGTCAGCTCTGATGGAAAAAATGTTCCAGAGTCTAATTCAGTAGAGCCTGAACTTCACGAGGCACTTGGGTAAACACAACTCCATTACTTTTGCTGTCCGATTACTTAAACCTTCGTACTTTAAAACTGAGAGCTGAACTCTGAGCCGCTTCTTGAGAGGATGAGAGTAGTGTGAAAGCAGCCATAACCAAGGCGATGTCACCCTGTGGGTGAGACGAAGCGAGTCCGGAGTGAGCTGAGCTGGAAGTCCACACCTGTGTCAACAACAATTCCTCATCTCTGGTCTGACAACCAGGAGGCTGCTACATCCTATATCCACTGACCTGAAAGTTTTCCCTGAAGAACCTCCAGGTGAGGGTGCTACTCTGATGGCTTACGTCTTGCATCTGATGTTCATGGCAAGCTGTGGGAAACTGCAGAGCTGGAGCTCTGGTATTCATTCAAAAATGACAACCCTTCCTTAGTGTCCATATTTGTTTCCTGATGGCGGCGAGAAGCATCTGACTCTCCCTCCTTTCTCTCTCCTTGTCGGCTGGTGGTTTTGTTGTCTCTGTCTTGCCCGACCACCCCACCCACCCGCCCCTGACTTTTCCAAGGGAACAGATTGCCTCAATGTCTGTTCTCCGGTTGCAGCTTTGCTCCAGCCACTCCAGAGGCTCCTACTGCTTCTTGAACATCCCAAACCTCCTTAAACCCCAGTAAGCTCTGATTTCCACAGCTAGCCCTCCCTGAATCTACCCGGATGTGGCATTTTCTATCCAGACTTGACAGTTGCCAGACTGTCCTGGTCACCTCATACCAACTCCCAGATATGGCTGCCTGGCATGAAGTTAAACCACACAGTAAAAATGAACTTGAGCTAATGAGTAGACTCAGATAAGAAGGCTTGTGTTTGGACCAGTCACCAGCCTTGAATTTAGACCAAGCACTGGCCTACTGGGGCAGCACACCTCTCATACCCATGGATAGGTCTAGGAGGGCTTCTCTGAGGTACTTATTCCACTGTATTGCAGCACAAGGCTTGTTTACATAAAGTCTTGTTCTGGTGGTGCTGTGAATCCACTTGTGATTTATTTCTTGGGTAGTGTGGGCTCAGAAGGTCCTGTAAATCTATTGAGGATTGTTATCATACGTAGGGTGGAGAGAGTAGTTGCTTTAAAAGAAAGAGCTGGAAACACTAGAGGCTCCCCCCCGATTCTATAGGTATGTTTAAGTGCAAAATTTAAGATTTACACTGAAGTTTAGTATTTTGTGCACCTACGTATCCTGTCAAGGTGACAAGGACTTTCCCACTCTCCTTTTGTCCCTTCCCCTACCCACCCCTTCCTCCCTCCCCACCCTACCCCCCTGTTTCATTTTGTTTTTTGTTTTTTAACTCTGAAAATTTTCAGAAATCACTGATAAAGAAACAGTAACGGGCAGAGTCAAACAACAGCACCTGGCACAAGCTGACTTCAAATGGCATCAGTTGGTAGGGTATAGAGCTATCATCACAAGGTTGACTGGTGGCATCAGGGTGCTAGTGGTACTGCACTTTGCCAATTCCTGGCTTCTATCTAAATCAAGCAAGAGAATCCTAAGATAGCTAGCAACACTTCTCAACATTGTCTGGTCTTCTAATTTCTTTTTAAATATAGAGCTAGAAATCCAGATTTTAAAAATAATATATATGTATATATCTCATTCCTTAAAGTTTCCAATTAGTTAGAAATAGGTAAACCTGCAGCTGGGCAACTCTTTGTGGTCGAAACAGAGCATGCTGGTCCCATCAGGTCCAAAATTTGCAATTTGAAACTTTCCTTCTGTAGTGTTGACTAAATGGATCTGAAAATAATGTGTGTCTTAGTGATCAGAGGTATAAGGATGGATAAAGCGCACTCTCTGACTTCAGGCAGTTCCTTGTCGAGGACAGTAGAAAGACTACAGAGGACAGGTCGCCCTACAACAGGGACTAGGGAGGACAAAGAAGGTGGTTTTGTTTACGGAAATCAAGGAAGGTTTAATGAAGGAGGAGCTGCTAAAGGTGGGTGAGTTCTGTGATCTCCAAACAGAAAAGACCCTGGATAGTTCGTTTTGCTGCTTGAGGAAGACAGGCCGTGTGAACTGAAGCAGAGTCAAGACTCTGTGGACAACTGCAATTTTCTTGGAGGATAAAAATAGTTCTATCTCTTCAAGTTAAAGTAGAAAATAAGGAAACAGCAGGCAAAACAATGGAAGCAGACAGTGTTGAGAAGATGTGAACTCCAAGAAACAGATTGAGCTCATAAAAAGAAACATAGTACAATACAAAATGAACTTCTAATGACTTTCAGAGATACCTTAAAACTCTGAGTAATCTAAACATCTGGGTCTTGCTTGGGAGGGTAGATGTTGTGGTTAGTGCAGGGGCCTGAACTTTTTCCTTTCTAGTTCTAGCCACGGGGAACTGGTGACAAGAACATTTTGGTTCCCGTATGCCTTTCACTTGAGATGGAGACGGTGTGAGTGCTGCCCTGCAAACTTGACACGTTATTATATTCTCATGTTGAGCTCTTCTGGGAATAAACTTTTATTTGATGTTCTAAATCAGTGCCTCAACCAAATCCTTGTTGCGTTTATCCTGTGACCAGTGTTTCAGGAGTCACAGTGTCCCTGGCTGAATCAGCCTGCAAGTACACTCACCAGAGAAAAGAAGGCTTATGTGAATAAAAGTGGTGACATTCTTACATACGATTAGTTCAGAATTACCCTTGAACCATACAAGATTTTCCTTCTCATTCCACACAGAATTCTGGGGTTGTATTTTGCCATATTGTGACTTGAACTGCATTTTAAGTTTTCCCTCCGTGCTAATTTTAGCTTGATTTGATCTGGACAAAAACGTCTTTGAAACAAGAAACAAGCAATGAGATTTGTTCTGAACAGTATTCGTCCAAATGAGAAATAACACCAGTATTTTCAGTACATAAGGATATTATAAAGATATCTAATTTTCCCAGCACTATTTGGTGAAGAGGCTAGCATACTGGTCAGAATAGGCAAAATTACATTATGCTAATAAATAATCCTAAAATCTCCCAAAATTAATTTTGTACATTTCCTGTGACCAACTTCCCATGCTCACTTTACTTCCTCGATCACTTACATAAGGAGAAGGTGTGTGTAGAGTCATGCACAGCTTCTGGAAGCTTCTGCAGAGGCATCCTCCAAACTACTTCTATTTCCTTGAATAAAGCCAAGTCCTGCCACCTAAGTCTGAAATGAGCAAGGAAGTGCAATCGTACAACATACCTAGAAGGAGAGAAGAGTTGGAATATTTATGAGCACATCTAATGGCTATCATAGGCATAGTCCCTGGTGAGAGAAATTTCCTCTTTAGGTTACTACAAAGTGCGAGCTAATAGCTGCCAGCAGATGAGAGGAGTCATTTGATCCATGCCCCAAGTCATCACTCAAGAGGAGACATGACTTAGGGGTACAGAGATGAAAAGATAATCCTTTTTCTCAAGCATCTTTCAGGCCAGTAGCAGAGAAAGAAGTAATGGTATGCACATAAGTAATCGCAGTGCCTGGTAATAATTGCTGGGATGGAGGGAAGCTAAAGAATCAGTGGGATCATGGGGAAAGGGAGGGACTTGAGAGATGGTAGAGGATGTAACAGCTGAAGGATCGTGGTAACAGATTAGTTACCGAGCATGGGAGACAAACCTTGGGATTCCTAAGTATTTGATTTGGTTAATTGCACAGGCATTGGTACAATAAGGAAAGGATTATAGGGTCAAGAACAACTGTGGGCAATTACAGGGGAATGCATGAATTCAATTCATCCGAATTATGTTCGAATCCTGGTGGGAGATTAAACAGAGATGTGCAGTGGACACTGAAGCACAGGTATCTAAGAAGCAAGGTATTTACATTTAGCTGAAAACTACTTCTACAGAGACTACTATATGAAGTACTTTGCAGATATGTTAGGTACAAAGTTAAACAGAACCCATACCATTAAGAAGTTATATTTAGTAGGAACAAAACACACACAAACAGATAGTTATTTTGCCAGATGGTCCCAATCTAAGAGCTGCGCAGGGTGCTGTGAGAGTCATCAGCCTGTTCTCCAATCAAACGTGTAAGGGTGATTACATTCACTCTTCAAGCAAATTTTCTAGGTGGTGATATCCGAATTGGCTAAGAAAACTCGCATGGAAGAACTTTGGAATAATAAACAAGGGTAGTTTGTATTCTCTGGAGTTAAGCTTCTGGATTTAGATCCTGGACTCATTAATTTTTCATGCAGTCCTTAAATCTCTCAGTTCCTTGATTTTTTTAATCCCTCAAATGATGAGTATACTTGTCCTATAATATCTATCAAAGTACTTCTGAGGATAAAATGCAATGTTACCTATCAAAAGCAAGGTACAAAGCAAATATATAGTAAATGTTCAACGAACACCATCATGACTAGTTGTGGAAATGGGGTGGCAGGGGGCGATATTCCAAATAATTGATGAACAAAACTAACATTGACAAAGTCATAATAGCAGGGCTATTTGGAAAATAACAAAGTTTTTCTTTAGCTAGAATTTAAAGTGTGAGACGGGGGATGTGAAAAAAGAAGAGATTGTCAGAGGTAAAATGAAAATGACACATGTTTGGGAATTATTTCACAAGGAAGTTCTTTATGGGATTTAAGAAAAGCAAAAAATAATCAGATTTCTGTAATTAATCACTCTTACAAGGAACTATTTGGCATTGTAAAGGAAAGTAAAGGGGGCTGATGTACTCATTAGAGGTATAATTATTTGTAGATCAGAAATGGAGTATAACTAAATTATGCAGTAATTGTGAAAATACAGGTAATAGGTTGAACTTAATTAGAAAATAAAACCAACAAATTTGTGTGAATATACAAGGTCAGGGTAAGAAAAGGAATGCTTGATTGGGAATCAGGAATAAGACAGCCTCATTTTTAAATGCAGAAGGATAATCAGGTTTGGGAATATCATGTTGTGTTTGCAATGTTTCTCAATCAAAATAGTCAAATTGAATATGGAAGAAACTTAAAGACACAAATAAATGATATGTGTCAATAATATGTAATCTTTAGGCAAAATTAGGAGAATAGATGAATGCCACAAAAAAAAAAGTGTTGAGGAGGAATCCCATTGAGGAGAGGATAAAATGAGTGAGTGCCTCAAGATGAGGAAAAGGAAGTGACGCATAAAAGAAACTGGAACAATTGCCAAAAAGTTGTGTTTTTTAAAGAAAAATTTTGCTTATATGGAAGCAAAGAGAGTGGTCAATTATATGTTTAAATAACTAATTAATATATTGAGCATCTGCTTTTCCTAGTTGTGTGGCCAATACAGTCAGAGAAAGTCATTGGCCACTTAAGTAGGAGTGAGTTTTGTAGATGGTTAGGAGCAATGGTATAAGGAATGAATGTAGGTAAGAGAAATAGCAAGAAAGATAAATTATGTATAACTTTGTATACAAAAATAAATAATGAAAAGAAGGTTAGGAATAGAAGTAAATGATAGAGAAGAAAACCATGAATGGTCTCTCTGATATGAGAAACCCAGATCACAAGTATCTCATGGAACGTAAAGTGAAAAATAAAGTGAACCAAGGGGGAAGGGCGGGGAGGGGGGAAGGTGTGGGCCGGGGGAGGGACAAAAGGAGAGTGGGAAAGTCCTTGTCGCCTTGACAAGATACGTATGTGCACAAAATGCTCAACTTCATTGTAAACCTTAAATTTTGTGCTTATACATATCAATAAAATAAATGGGGGGAGGGGGAGAAAACCATGAAGAAGACAAGGAAGAATTTATCAGATTTAGAATGGGAATGTGAAAGGAGTTCTACACATAAGACAAAATGAGAAAACTTGAAATAGGCAAGCTGGACATGGTGGTACATGACTGTAACTTGAGTTACTCAGAAGGCAGGAGGATTGCAAGTGTAAGGCCAAACTACGTAATCTAACAGGACCCTGACTTTTCTTTCCTCTATTCTTTCCTTTCCTTTTCTTTTTTCCTTTTCTTTTCCTTCTCTCCTTTCTTTATTCCTTCTTTTCTCTCTCTCTGTCTCTCTCTCTTTCTTTCTTTCTTTCTCTCTTTCTTTCTTTCTTTCTCTCTGTGATGTTGGGAATCAAACCCAAGGCTTTGCACATAATAAACACTCAACCACTGAGCTATATTCGCAACCCCTGTGAAACCCTGTCTTTAAAAAAAATGCTTAGAATTGGAGCACCCTGGGTTCAAGTGGAGTCACACACATGGGCACATGCAAACACGCACACAGAGGGTTTCTTATAGATGTAATTTTTCATTTTGAATTTTTTATTTATAATTTCTATATCTCTACTGAGAATTTTTGTTTTTCCATTTTACAAGAATATTTGCATTTTTCTTATGGAATATACTTATGATAGTTGCTTTAAATGTTTTATTTGATAATTGTAGCATCCGGATCCTGTCAAAATTAACACTAATTGATAGCCCCTTTGAAATTAGTCACATTTGTCTAGCTTTGCTTTTATAAATGGCGCACATTTTATTATATCCTGTACATTTATAACTATTATCTACTTAGATACTGTTAAAAATCCTTAGGAAAATGTTGATTTTTGTCGTTGCCGTTGTTTGGCCCTCAACCAAGTCAGATTCAGATTGCAATCTCGTTCTCATTGTCTTAACTATATGCTTCTGGGTCAGAATCCTTGACCTCCACAGCCAACGGGAAGCAAGATTTCCTTTAGCTCAGAGTTTCAGGAAGTGTTAGCTCACTCATGCGTGGCTAGCAATGGCAGAAAGGGGTTGGCACAAAGCAGCTGTGCATGGCAGCTCAAGAGGAAGCATCAAGGGCATGTGAAGAAGCCCTGGCACGAGTGACATTTTTGCAGGCCTCATGGCCAGTAGCACACCACATGCCTATAACCCACCACGTGTCTATAATCGATGCCATGTTCACAATCTGCCACATACTTATAATCTACTCCATGTGACCAGGCCTCACTTCCTAATGGCATGTGAAACCAATAAATATTCCACAACATCCAAATACATGTGGCTTTTGGGGACATTGCACATCTAAACCGTAACACTTGTCATCAGAGGATGATAGCTCAGTTCAGTTTGCGAAGCCTGTGACGTGCTATTTTGAGTCTTCTGTGAACATGGGCACTCAGGGCTCAGTCAGATATAGATAATATGTTAATGCTAGATCTCAGAGATTTTTGTTATGCTTTTTATTTTTTGGTCTCTATCCTGCACAAATTGCAGAACAAGATTAAGTCCAAAAGCTAGACTAGTTGTTTGCTCTCAGAATTAGAATATACCCTTCTCTAAAACACTAATCTTGAAGACCTCCCCATCGCTGTCAGGCTAGAAGGGCACTTTTTCTGTTCCTGACCAAAAAGATAGAGTTCATCTTGCCTGTGTTGCCGCTACACGTGGCATAACTCCAATAATTCCTCTAAGTGATAACCTCAGGCAAACAAGGGAGAGAAATGAGAAACAAGTTAGAAGGCTTCTTCTCCAGTGCTCTCTTGATTGTAGGAACCCTGTTACCCAATTTCTCTGACAAGAAGTATTTATTGGAGGTTGAGCTTAAAGCAAAGACTACCAGCTGAGTTTCAAAGGAGTCTCATCCTTATTAAGTCCTGAGAAGATAAAAAGATAATGATCCTTCACCGTCTCTGGCTCTAAGAGGCTGCTTCTCAGTATTCTGTATAGAAAGACAGAATTTATCTCAGAGTGTTGACTACCACAGTGCTACTGTTTCAGATTCACTGCCCTAGTTCAAGTTCATGAGAGAAAAGATGAGTTTGATTTATCTTGACACACCTGCTCAGTCCACCTGCTTTTATTTATTTTTCAAGTTCTAGAGACAGGTGACTTTAATATTTTGAATAAAAATTTCAGCCATAGTTGCCAGGATTATAGTGAAATTATTTCATTTTGGCTGCACTAATGTCCTAAAAAGGATGAAATTAAATACTAAGAAACCCAAAGTAAAGTTGAAAACCTGGAAATTTATTAGACGTATATGAAATTTACACAGTGCAAGGGCCAGATAAGACTGTGGAGGGGCGAGGGGCAAGCAGGGAGCAGAAGAGCGGGATGTGTATGGACAGGTTTTGTCGTGAAGGAAGGCTGGCAGGAGTATTAATGCAGGAAGCATGAAGACTGAAGAATAGCACACGAGGAAGGAGGACATAGTATGTGTGCAATGACCAACATCAGTTGACGTGTTAGTAATAAGATAAGATATTTCTCTCGGATTTTGATTTCTCTCTCTGGGAGACAATACTTGAAGGTATAAGCTAAGAATCAGGAAGGAGAGGAGTCAAAGTTTCAAGAAGAGAAATATATGGTAATCATCTTGATAAGAAAGAAATTCAACTTTCTAGTGAACAATTACATGGTTGAGGAGAGGTATGAAAGTCTCACTTGTAGAACGTATTGCTAAACTGAAAACCAAGTTCATCCAATCTGTAAGTTTCATAAATTTGTTTCTTCCTATTCTCTCACCTTCAATCCTTGTCTACAATTCACTGTGTGGTCACACTTTATACCTTGCGGTCATCAGGAGTGATTCCTATCAGAGACAACCTGAGGACGATGGGTACTAGCGGGGTACTAGGTTTTGTTAAAGTTTGGAGAGAAATTACTTCTAAGGGTAGATAAAGTCACAGCATCAGAAGAAAGAAGAAAGCTGCAGTTAATAAGGAAACTCAGGTTTTGTTAGGTCAATGAAGAATCCACTTGGAACCAAAATATTACCAGTAGCAACAGAATTTGAAGTTAAAATGCATTGCTCCCATTACCTGATGCCTGGGTAGCAAGTCCAGATATAGGACTTTGATTTGGGGGTGAACAAATCTCAGTGAGAGGGTCAGGTTTGGCTGTATGTGGTTCTGGGGACACAGTGGGGATGTCTAACAGGTGGGGAGAGCAGGCAGGTCGGCTACGCGTTTGTGGGAGACAGGTCCATGCTAGAAGTCAGGATTGTTATCACCAGTTGGCTGACTGCCGAGGCCAGGAAGATTGTTATCTTGAAGCTAGAAAAGTTGCTATAGTCCTGCCTAAGAAGGAAGAAGGAAGTCTCTAGGCCACAGTCATCAGCAAAAAGCCAAGTTCTGTGTGTGAAGACGTTCAGTATGGGAGTCACAGCACAGCAACTCCACAGATGTCTTAAAAGACAATTGATTAGTCATTCAATGGAAGGTGCTTAAGTAGAAGCAGACACGTATTACGTGCTAAATGATTATAATAAGTCAGGTCAGGGGTATAAAACCGAGGAGTGAGTAGAGAAGCAGGAAATGTGACAAGATACAAAATCCCAATCCGTAAGGGTAAAGTTGGTCGTTCTTTCCACATAAACTGCTATACAACTTGGAGTAAGGATGGGTTGCCTCATCTCTAAAATCGAATCCCAATCGAAATCTCTGGCTATCATCTACTGTTCTTTACTCTTAGTAAATTTGTCCTTCGTCAATTTTTCTAATTCTATTGATTATGTCCCTAATGGTTGTTCCTAACTTATCAGCACATCACAGCAGATCTTGCTTTGTTTCTATCCCAAAACAATGACCTTTTATTTCAATTTTGAGTTTTTGGCACCCACATATCTGACACACATACATGTAAAATGTCCTCAAAATAAATAGTCGATGGGGCCGTTAGTCCTGTCTCCCACTTAGCCACCACTTCGCTCTCCGGTCACCACAGCAGCTGCTGACCCAACTCGCTCCCCACACTCTCGCCCATCATTTATATCTTCTAGGCTAAAATGTCCTCATGAACCTTATGAAAGAGATGAGTTCACCACTTTTCTTTTCATAACTCTTCAAAGGACTTGTTTTTTTCCATTAGGACTCATGGCCTGCTTTCTTTTGACCAGGTGCCTGTGACCTGATTCTACTTAGCCCTCCCACTCTGGCTACACCAATCTTTTAATCTCCCTTCCTCCTCATTCATGCTGTTATTATTATTTTTTTTTCTTTTGGCCATTTCTTTCAAAGGGCATACTCTCATTCCAGCCTCAGGGCTGTTGTCTGCTGCCCTCTGCGGAGTCCCCGCGTACCTTCTCCGTCTTGTACAGGCCAAGCTCAGGAGTCACCTCTTCCACTCTGAGTGAAAAGGCCCTTCAGTCTTTAGCACCGTCTGTGCCTTTGCTCTGCTTTGCTGTTTCCTCACAGGGCTTCTCGCTCTCTGAATCTACACCATTTGTTTGCTTGCTTATTCCTTTGCTGTGGCCGACGCTAAATCTGAACCTCCTCAAAGGCAAGACCTTAAAACCATCTTGTTTAGCTCTTTTATCTATAACAGACAAAATGATGCTCAGCATACAATATGCACTGAGTAAGTATTTGGAACCACTGCACTCTTAGTATGAAAGCTAAAGTCTTCTAGGATCATGGAGGAAGTAGAAATGAGGTGTCAGTGTCCCAGGATGAACTAAACAAAGGATAAATTTACCACTAGAGTAAAATATTAAATGACATATTAAAAGTTGTTATATTTTATGAAACAGGGTTTTACTCTGCAGTCTAGGTAAAAGTTGTTTTATTTTTAAAATGTGCAAGGGGTCAATATTAAAATATGGTGTACAATTGATACGACAAGTGAGAGTTAATGCAACCCATGTGCAAATATCATCTGTGTTGTCCTCAGTTTTGCAATTGAAATGTTAGTAAAAAATAAATGTAAGTAGCTTAGGAAGAAATAATTGGTATATTTTTCATTTTATGGCCTGTATATGGCATGGATTCTAGATATGTGGAATCAGTAACAAGAGAAAAATGTTAATATGTAGCTAAAGCAAAAGCCCAATAAAACATTTTGCTTTGTGCAGTGTTCAGTATTTTAACCCAGTTCTATATTTTAACTCCAATATGGACATACAGAGCAAGTTCATGCTTTTTCTGTCTTTTTGAGGGGAAAAGGAAAATCACAATTTACCTGGCATTCAGCAGCAGATCTTGGAAAAAGAAAAGGAAAAATTGGAAGGCTGATAATAGCATCATTTCCTCCATTTATATAAGTCTATATTAACTAGATTTCTATGACCATAAAGGATTCTTCAAGCTTTTTGATTCCACAAGTACCTAAAAGTTTCCTATGAGACAGCATGGACCAGCCACTACCTTTCCATTGATTTTAGGCATATGTTCATTAAATTGATTTGGTTATGAAGCCAAAGTGGCTGTAATTAATGTCAACATAAAGGGATTATTAACTAGGCCAACCGTGGGGATCTACTGATAGAATGTCTCTAGGCCATCAACATCTTGAAACTTAACAGAATGTAAGTTCTTGGGCTTCCCTATAGACCAACAGAACTCCCAGGGGTGGAGTCCAGCAGTCTGTTTCAACAAGCCCCCCTAGTGATTCTGTTGTATAAAGGCCTTTGAAAATATTAATGAAACTGAATACTTACAAATGCTTAAGTGCAGAAATCTGAACAAGGTACAAAGAAAGGTACAAAGTGTCTGGACATTTAAATCTTGTCTCATGAATAGGAATTCAGGTAAGGGGTGGGATGTCTCCTCAGGCAGAGGAAACAGAAGTTCATGGTGGGCAGGTCGCTAAGACCAGATCCATCTCAAGTTTTACAATGGCCCAGGGGGCTTCTGGTGAAAGAAACCTTCTACTCCTGACACTTCCCGTCCTGATTCACCAGTGATGTTGCCATCTATGATGTTAGTGGAGAACACCAAATGAGCGTAGAGATGGTGCCATGAAACCTATGGCCTGTGTGTCAAATTGTCCTTATAGATGGACTATATTTGTTTGACGTGGTATTACAAAAATTAATGTAAGCCAAGTAAGTTAATGACTAATATTTTTGACATTTTGAAATGTTCTTCAATTTCGTTTTTCATCCTCATTTTTGGCATTTCTTTAAAACATGGTTGATGTCGGCAACATTTTGTGGACGTTAATAGCAGCTGCTGGTTCTGGGTGGGCTGTGTCTCCTCCACAGAACTCTCTACTCACTTTTATAACTGCAGTCATCTTAAACTGTTTAGTTCATGTGGTAGACGAATTATTCTCCATATTCATATTGAAGTCAAAGGTGAAAACATGCCAGAGGAACCAGGAGTGCTTCTCTTTCAAAACAAATGGAAAAGAGTATGTATTTTTGTATGTTTGATAGTGATTGCAATGAAACCTCTAAACAATATTTAGTAGGAGGAAAAGGTGATAAACTTTAACTCCAAAAGAATACACAAATACAGTAAAATAGAGAAAAGGGTATTGAAGAATGAGTAGGAGCTTTCTAGAAGCAAATTCACCTCTTTGACAGTCATCCGTTGCATAAAATATGGCATGTGAGGCAATTTATCACTTTAGATGTGTGTACTTTTTTCTGTAATTAAAATGAATTGATAATCTCTCATCATAGGGTCACATATCATGTGGCCATGTTGTTCAAGGGTACATTTTAATCACCCTGGCCCGAGGCCTTTCTGAAGCCCAGGGGTACCTCGAAGTCCTTTTTAATAAGGAGTTAATGCTCAAGGCCCACTGCAAAGCCACAGCCAGTCTCATTTGAAAATGAGGAGAGTAGATACGTTTCATAAATCAAAACCCTGAGGAAAAAGAGTTAACCCAACATGTTCTGAACTTTTCAAGGCTTCCTTAAGGGTACTCATTATGAATGAATACTTCGCTAGGTCACTGAAATATTTAAAGGGGAGAAGCAAAAGACATCAGAATCTAACCTTATGTGCATGCATGTGTTTTTCAAACCAGTACATTCTTTAAAAAGGATGACGCAAGAAAGCATTCCTTAAGAATTTTGAAGTGTCACCTCACCAGAAGCAGGGGTACCAGACAGATGCTCCTGATGCCAGCTAATTGAGACACTTTTATTTCCAGTAGTAGCTCGTTGTCTTGAAGTGGAAGTTGCAGTTCAGACCTGGATGTGGACGGATTCATTGCAAGAACACCCACTAACGGTCCAGATGGACCCTCCCAAGAGCAGAAGGGATGAGTTGGTATACACCTGCGTGGGAGAGCTCTGCACCAGGGGCACATTCACAGCTTTACTCCTGGTCTGTGTGTGCATTCGCCGTCGCGTGCTTTGCAACCAGACAAGGAGAGTGTAATGGCGTCCCCTCATAGCTGGAGGCCTGGAACCAGAGTGCAAGCACAATTCCTGCCGACCGCTAATGGAGCATCACTGTCAGAGCCAATGGTAGAGATGCTGCTTTTGCCGCCCAGGTATCTTGGGTTTCATCCCAGAAAACTTCTCACAGTGAACTGATCGATGTTTCAAACAAAATGTCTACACTGGCCAAGTTGTTGCTCTCGCTTTCTTTTCAGTTCCCCATCTCTACAACTCAAAGACAGATGGGTGGCAGTTCAGAGGTAAAGTGTTCGCTGGGCAATGCAAGGGAGGAAAGGGAATGCCCAGAGGGCTTTGCCCGCACCTTCTCTGGAAAAGAAGCAACTGGTAGAGCCGGAATGCTGAAAGAGGAGGAAGGAAAACACAAGAGCCACCACGGGCAAACTGCAGAGAGCTGACGACAAACTAGTTAGTGTTGGAGGTTGTACTGATTAACGCTGTCTATCAGCTTGATTGGATTAAGAGATTCCTGGAGAGACTGGATTGTGAGGGCATGTACTGTTATGTTCCTGTTATGTTTTGGATCTGGAATGTTCCCCAAAAGCTTCATGTAATTTGGAAGGTGATTGGATTATGGGCATTAATTAAATCCAACAGATTCACCGACAGATCTCACATGTTGTTAAGAGGGGGGCCTGGTCAGCAGGGGCAGATCATCGAGTGTGTGGTGGATCACTGAGGATGTGGCCTGGAAAGACGCATTCTTGTTCTGGCTTCTCCTTCTCAACCCCTCTCCTTTCTCTTATGACGTGGTCAGCACCTGTTCTCTGTCAGTGCCTTCTGCCATGCGATCATACACAGCCAATGATGCACAGAACTCTGGTCTAGGGGCAGCCTTTCCTCCCTTAAGTCATAGCTCTGAGTTGGTGTCACAGGTTAAGAAAGAGCCTGAGACATCGCATCAATGGGTGATTCCTAATAACTGAATGGGCTACTAGAAAGTGGCCTACCTGGAGACTAAGGGTCATTGAAGAGTGACCTTCAGGGTTATATTTGGCCCCTGCGCTCTTCCTGTTGGGTTCTTTCAGTGCTTTCTGGATGACATAATGGGAGGGATTTTTAACCATTATGCCCTTCTCCCTTGGAATCAGCCCACCATGAACTGTAACCTCTGAATATATGAGCCAAAACCAAACCTCTGTTCTGTAGGAAGCAAATTGTGTACCTGCAATAGAAAAAATGAGTAATATAAAGGTTTGTCCTTTCTTCTTTTGAAGTCATTCACGAGTCCATTAACTCCAGGGATGATGTCATAATTTTATAATGCCAATGGAGATCACTAGGCATAGGACCAGGAATAATATACACCTACAAGAATAAAATTAAAATTTGAAATAAGAAGTGGTATGGCCCACTAGACTGAAACCTATGCTTTCTTGTGTGTGTCTCCCAAACTATCCTGATTCATGAATTCTTACTGCTTCCCTGGTCTGGGAATACGTACGTGGCTCCACATAAATGCTTCTATTTAACCATTTGTTTCAGTAGCAAAATAGAAATAGTCTCCAGTTCTGGGACTCTTTTACAGAATATTTGCCATTTATTGCAATTGTGATGCTGTAATTATCTTTGTATGTAACTTGTCCCTTAGTAATTATGCTTCCATTTCCTCATGAATTCAGCCCATAGTTTTTGAGCAGTTTTGTGCTGGAGAATATTCTAAGTACAGGAATAGCAAACAAATGAACAAAGGAACCAATAGTTTCCATTACCCACTCTTATGACTTATTACTCAATCACTTAGTGATGAAGCAGAAGCAAAAGTTGCTTCGAAGAACACTAAGGAGGGCTGCCCAGTAGGTGAGACACTCTAGAAACAAAAGGATGTTGTAAGAAGACAGGAGCCCTCAGCTTCATCATCTGAGTTCTGCTTGTTTCTTTGGGCAAGGGAGAGGTCACTGGGGACCTTTATAAAAATATATCAGTGGGACACTGTGAACAAAGGTCTGGGGTGATAACACAAAAAATAAAGACATGCTTACTATTTTGTTCATCTTTGTAGCATTTTTACTTCCATTGTCTAACAAATAGTCTACACTTAACAACTTCACTGAACATATGAATTCCTTGGTTCTCCAGCCCAACCTATATAGATTATAATTTAATTTTTGAACACCATTGTATCTTATGTCAGCCTCTTTCGTAACAGTGGCATGTTGCCTTATTAATTTATTTACATGAATATCTGTCTCTACTAAGTCATATTTTCCTTTAGGAAAGGAATTTTATCGTATTTATTTTTATATACTCTAGAAAAATCAACACTTTATGAAATATAGTAGTCATTCAGGAAGTAAATATCTGATGATGAGTATTTATTAAATAATTTCATTTGCTTCACCTTTTTTCCTAAACTTTGTTAGCATATATTTTGTTTTTAAATTGACCAATAAGGAAATTTTAAAATTGAACTAGACAAGACATTAATAAACAAAAAAACCCATAAAAAGTAAAATTTAGCTCCTTACTTTTAAAAATCAAATTTGCAGACTGATTTATTATCATACAAGTAGTAGCTAACGTTTATTAAATGATTATTGTTGATGGATCCTGTGCTAAATAATATATTCAGAAACATGAGTTTGTTTAATTTTCAGAATCTTAGTAGGCCTTAGCCATTAAAGAAATGAAAATCAAAAGAACACTGACAGGCGATCTCACTCCAGTGAGAATGGCTTCTATCAAGAAGTGAGTCAGAAGCAGAAAGTGAAACATCGGATGGTCTCTCTGTTATGAGAAAGCCAGATCACAACTATCTCATGGAACTTAAAACAAACAACAAAGTGAACCAGGGGTGTAGGGTGGGGAGGGAGGGAAAGGTGGGTAGGGGGTGGGACAAAAGGAGAGTGGGCAAGCCCTTGTCACCTTGACAAGATACGTAGGTGCACAAAATGCTCAACTTCATTGTAAACCTTAAATTTTGTGCTTATACGTATCAATAAAATGGGAGCGAAAAAGCATGCTGACACAGGTGTTAGGAAAATCAAACTCTTTTACATTGCTGGTGGGACAGCAAAATCGTTCTGCAACTATAGAAAGCAGTGTTGAGATTCCTTAAAAAACATTAAAATGGATATTCCACCTGATCTAGTGGTATCTTTTCAGAGTATCTTTCCTGAAGAATTAAAGGCAGAATTAAAACAGAAATACATATTATCCATGTTTATAATAGCACAACTAATAATAGCTGAATTATGGAAGATGGTGAAATACCTATCAACAAACCAACTGATACAAAAAGTGACTCTATATATATATATATATATATATATATATATATATATATATATATATTGATTAATACACACACACACACACACACACATTTCTCTGCCATACAGACAGGTACATTTGAGCTATTTGTAGGTGAATGGAAGCAATGTTCCACCGTTCAGCTTAGTGAAGTGAGTCAGACTCACAAGGTTAAACCTTGCATGATTCCTGTAATATGAGAAACCTAGTGTATATGTAAATAAAACCCAGATGAGTGAGATGTTCAGAGTCAGGACGGATGAAGGCGGGGTAAGAGGAGAGAAGTGAGGGGAAGGGAATGTGAAGTTCAGGCAATGCGTACTTTCAAAAAATTCTCAAGGTCATTGTAACTATTGTGCATTGCATGCACATACTGAGAAAATAAGAAAAAGAAAAAAACAGGATCTCACTAGGTAAGCAGCGCCCTCCCATTCTAAAGATGCGGAAACTCAGGCTTGGAGAAAACTGGAACTTGGTAGGGGCCATGAAGATCGGGCCTCTGTGTGATTAAGAATTGATCTTTTTGCCCTGTGCTCTTCAGCCTCTGGGAAGAATTTCCAAAATACTCTGCTTTTAACAATGAGGATAAGAGAAATGCTTTACTGAAGTCCTTATTAAAACCTTGGTTTTATTATCTCAAGTAACAGTTCCCCACAATGGAAGATCCCACACACCACACACCACCGTGTGCGGTGCTTACGTTCTCATCCCCCTAAGCTCATAGCGTGACCGTCAGTGACAGATGCCAAATTGAGGCTCTGGGACGTTGTCCAGCTGCCCCACATCGCGGGAATGGTGGAGGGTGAGAAGGGGCTGTCCTCCAGGTCTTCTTCCAGCTCCGTCTACGGTGTTTCCACTCGGCGTAATTTTTTCCCTTACATCCAAATACAGCAGTACCCCAAGTACCAGAAACAAAGCAAGGCGGACACAGCAAAACACCATCTTCTTAGCTCAGAAAACGAAAGAAACGTATCCTCAAAGGGCGCTGGCGATCTGCTCCTTAAAGAAGCCCAGAAGCAGCTTTAAAGCAGTCAGTTCTACAGAATGAAGCAGGGCGCCCAAGAGGTAGTGCAATCCAGAGACGTGGCTCTCTCCGTACCAAGTGAGCATCCCCGCCATCACCTCCGCTTCCCACCCTCATTCTCCTCCCTCCCTGCCTGACAGCCCGGTTGGCTCCTGGACACCTCTGATGAGCCACCCAGCCCTGACTCAGCGGCGCTGGACCTTCACCTGGGGCCCAGCTCTCAGCAGCTGCCTCGCGGCGCGCTCGCCAACAGCGGTGTGCCAGCTGTCTCTGACTGCACTACACCGCAGTAATGTGAACAACTGGAAGCAATAATGTGTCTCCCCATTTGCCTAACAATACCAACATGGACAATAACTCAGAAGACTGAAGATTTGTGCTGTAATTTAATAAACCCCATGCACATTTCTACAATTGAGTATCACATCTGTGCAATGGATCCTAGAAGTATAATATTCTTTTATAAGGGACCATTAACCAATCTTAAGTTTATAGGTTTCCTTAAATCTTTTTCATCAGCTGTTAAACTACAGTAAAGAGAAAATTGCCTCTTATGAGACAAGGGATAGTAAAATACAAAGACTGTGATTAAACGTCAATCAATTAAGGATTATAATATAATAAAATGCTGACTGATGATTAAAATGAGCACTTTCGAGGAGAATTTTATAAGCAATATTATGAATTATTTTTAAAAGTCAGTAGAATAAACTTCAATTAGATCATTTTTGATAGGAATCCTTGCCCTACATTTTTTTTTTTTTTAATTCACAGAATTATTCTTCAGGTACAACCATCTCAAAATGAGTATGAACTTCTGTACTAAAAAACATTCTTTTAAATTTCTCATTTTATTATTCCCCTGTCTAGAGAATTTTAAATTTGTTTCTGAAAAGAATAAATAATGACATTTTTGTTTCAGCTGGTTTTCCAGCAATGTGTGCAGCTGGGCAACAGTTTATGAAAATGGGTTGAGTAGTAAAATCACCAAACAAACAAACAAACAACATAGCAATTGAGGTAACAAAACATTGCCCAGAACGTAGGGCCCTGGAAAGCAGCTCTGGGACTGTTTATAAAACTTAGCAATCTGAGCCTTCCTGAAATGAGGCCTTGTAGAATTTCTTCCCTTGGAGGTCAGACAGCCCTGCTGCCTGGGAAGAGCTGCAAGTAATCCAAAGTGATCCATTCTAGTCACTGATGCCTTCCATCCGTCACACATCTTCAGCCATCAGTGTCTCCGCTTTGGGCAAGAGGATGTTAGATAATCTGAGCTAGTCACCTTAGGTGTGGCAGCCTAGTGTGTCAAAGGAGCCCAAGTGAGACGCTTCTTTCTTTTTCTCTTGCTGCTGTAATTTTTCACCAAGTTTTTCAATTTTTTCTTTTGCCAAATTGGCGAGAGGTCTTTCTTTCTTCTTTTTTCCCCTCTCTCCTCTGTACTGAGTGGCTTTTTGTTTAGACCGCTCCCTCATTGCCTTCCCAAAGCAATTTTCCTGCTACACTGCCTGTTCCTGGTCCCTCTGCCACTCTGAGGACATTCGGATTCCTGCTAGTTTGCACAGAGCATTCTGAAGCTTGTTGCAACAGCTGCCTTATATGAGCCTTGAAGGAAAAGCATGTGCACATGTGGTAGCACATTTGAAGTACAGAAGCATCTGGCAAAGTAAGCAGATACCAAAAGGTGCAGGTAACTCAGAGCTTTGCTAGAGACTGAGGGGACTTGCACCGAACACAGTGACAGAAGCATACTTAATGAATAAGTCCCACTGCACTCTGGCTTCTGCCCTTATCACTATATGGAAACTGCTCTGACGGAAGTCACCAGTGACCTTCTAATTACCCAATGTGATGGATGTGTTTCAGCCAATGTTTTCCCAGGCAATTCTGCTGGACACGGCTGGACAGCTGAGTGACAGGTAGAAAATCACACACTAACAAAATTACAGAGTAAAATTTAAAACTGATCAATTTAACCCCAAATTCAGGATCTTCTCATTTGAACTTCTTAATATCTTACGAGTATACAGAAAGAGTGAAGGAGAAACAGGATGGATTGATTCCATACCCTTATTTTTTTTTCTTCTTTGTGGAACAGATCTAACATGACAGTAACAGTTTTTGAAAAGAAGTACAGTCACAAAGATGAAGATAATGAAAGAAGGTGAAGAGAAAAAAGGACCTTGAAAGGATTTTGAAAGATGGGTGCAGGCAAAAACCCAAGGGCATGCAGGAATCAGAAGGAAATCCATTAAAATCCATGAATGTATCCTAAAAGAGACTTTTTAATAACTATGTACTAAAAAACAAACAGATAAGGCAAATTAACTTGTTCAACAGAATAGGCCTCTTGGACCCCATGCGCTATGGAAAGTGGAAATGATACACAGATAAAAAATAATCATGATCCCTTGAGAGTCTGTTTACAATCTAGATTCCTGTCTCTTCACCAATCCAAGACAGAAGGACTTCAAATTTTGAGTATATATCAGAGTAAATCTCGAGCTGAAACAATGAGTAAGTGGAATTCTTCTCAGCCAATGATAGAATAACTCACCTCTTCCATGTTTCAGCAGTCCAATTCCCAGAATACTTAGAGTCAGGTGGATATTATCTCTTCCCCTCCATTCCTGCTTCCGAGTCCTAGATTTTTTTTTTTCCTCTACAAAGCTTGAAATCTCTCAAAGAGAAAATTTCTAGATACTAGCAGAAGAAAGCCAGATTGCAGCTTAGTCACTGTGGAGTTGACACTTTCCTGTGGACAGAGCTTCCAGGCACCTCTACGGCTCTGCCTAGTGATTATAAAGGTGGCCCTGTACTACACCATCAAGGTGAAAGGACAACACCAAAAAGTAGTTACAGCAAGGAAATGGCTAACAAGGAAAAATGAATAAGATATTCTCAAATAGGTAAGAACTTATTGCACTCACAAAACAAAACTCCTCAATAACAAGGATTCTTGAGATTGGAAATCAAGTAGCCAAAAAGAGAAATGAATTAGAAAGTTTAAGGTATAAGCAAATATATGGAAAATACTAAAATAATCAATACTAGTACTGTTTTATTTGCTATGGCAACCTAATCGCACAGAGACTCCCTTCATGCACTCGCCTACCCTGCATCTCGCCCGCTAAGCTCCTGCCTTGCCTGCTCTGGTCCCTTCATTTTGCTGTGATTTTGTATTTTATTTGGCATCCACACAGTTGTTCTCAACAGGAAGTCTGATCTGATAAACACTCTATTGAAGCAGTGAGCACAAACTTCATAGACACAGTACAATAACTTGAGCATTCAGAGACAGGAAGAGTTAACGCGAAGACCTTGGAGCAAAAACCTCCTCGGGAAGTGGAAAGAAAGACCAGAAGTGTGTACAGCTGAGTAGTAAGAAGAAGTCTGGAAACTGAATTTGAACTGCAGGTAGGAGGCAGGTCTGATGGGGCCTAATATGCCAAGATGAGGGGCGCTGCTCATCTGCCAGTGGGGCATCATTGTAAAATCTTAAGCTTGGAGAGGAGTCTGTATGTACACAGGCATGTGTATGTGTGTTGTTGTGTGTATATACAAAACACACATATAACATATATATTACATATAATACATACATATTTTTGTTCACACACATGTATGTGTTTCTGTTGACAACAATGGATCAAAGGGTCTAAAAGGAGACAGAGATATTAATAGCAGAATGCCATAAAAATCCACTTGAGTGAATTTTTGACTAAGGCGATAGCTGCTGCAGATTGTGCGGGGACCGTTGTGCAGGGGCCCATCTGCCAATGGCTTGGACCTCGGCATGATGCTATCATGAGACGGCAGAATCTTTATGAACTGGGCCTTAGTGGGAATTCTGGAATTACTGGGGACGTGGCCTTGAAGAAAATAGTGGGACTCCATCCCTTTTCTGTCTCTCTTGTTTTCCAGTTGCCATGAGGTAAGTGGCTTAGCTTTACAATGCATTCCCTGTCAGGATGTGCTGTTTGAAAACAATGGAGTCCACGAGTTATGGATTCAAACTTCTGAAACCACCAGCTGAAGTATGCTTTTCTAAATTAATTCTCTCAGGTACTTTGTTATAGTAGCAGAAAGCTGACCAACACAAAAGCCAAGATAATGGTGACAAAGGTTACATCTCTGACATGTTGCATGTGGCAGGACTTGCTAATAGTTTGAATATTATGTTGGGAGAACAAAAAATATAACATGACTTGAACATTTTTTTTCAGCCTGAGCAATAGGTAATGTGGGGAAACTTTATCCAATAAATCAAAAAGTTTAAGAGCAAAGACTGAAACTTCCTTAAGAAGAAGGAAGTCAGTTTTCTAATTGTAACCCTGAAATTCCATCTGAGTTTATAGCCTTCTCACCACCATATCAGCTATTAATTTATGTCTCCAGCCAACTGGCTTAACCTATCATTATTAGACTTAACATGTGCATTTTTCATATTTCTTTTGTCTGGGACATAATCCTCAAATCCACAGCTTAAAGGAGGAGAACTTTGATTTGGCTCCCAGTTTCTGGGGATTCAGTGCGTAGTAGATTAGCTCTAAGACAAAAATTGATAGGGAAAGGACATGGTACAGCAAAGCTGCTTAGCACAGCACGAGAAGAGTACCAGACAGGAAGAGGCCATGCTCTGTAAATAGTACACCATGTCTCCCCCAACCCCGACACACTCCGAAGTATATTTTACTAATCCTCTAGGCAACTCTCAAACCAATCTAATTAATAATCTTAACCACCATAACATCTCCCATAATCGTGTGAGCTAATTCTCATTAAGTAAGCCTTCCTCTGTTTCATATTCTGTTGGTTTTGTTTCTCTGTAGGACTCTGACTATTAAAGTAATGAAGTGCAAATATCATATAGGCAGTTCGACCTACTGACCTGCAGTTTAGGTAAGAAGTTGTTCACGATCTTGGCCTGAAATGACCACTGTGGAATTACAACATCACATAATTGTGCTAGCGATCTAAGGCTCCCGGGACAAATTGCAACAAGCTGAAGGTCTTCAAAGAACAGAAGTTCAATTCATTTTGTTTCAGTCCAGAAATCAGAGTGGCCGTAATGTCAATTCCTCCGACACGCTGGGCCAATCTGTGCTTCACCTTTCTCCAATTTCTTGTGTCTGCCAGCAACTTTCAGGACTCCTTAGCTTGTACATGTAAAGATTTCTTCTTCTGTCTTCACGTGGACTTCTCCTGTATGCCTTTATGTTTCTTCTCCATATAAGAACAGGTACCAGTAGTGATTATCCTTGCCCAGGATAACATCATCTTGAAATCTTTACATCAAATATATTTGAAAAAACTTTATTTTAAATAAGATTGCATTCTGAGATTACAATTTCATATATATTTTGGAAGCATTCAATCTACTATAATTATGTGAAAAGCTATCTAATGCTGATACTATTTCTACATCAGTAACTGATAGAAATAGAAGCAGCACTGCAAGATCCCGTGTACTGGAATGCTATCAACTTCAGGTATAATTATGTTCATCACTGTTGACAAAGCTAGCTTTGTATTAGTTACATGAGTGCTTGATCTTATCACCTATACTTTATACTTTATGTACAGAGTAAAAATATATCAGGATTGTGTGTTCCACAGTGTCACTGACACTGGCTTTGCTACAGACACAGTAGAAATGTCTTTCAATAATAATATTCCAGTCCACAAAATAGAGCCAAGCGTCTGATGGATCAGGGTGTGTATAGTTTGCTTCAGTTTAAATTTCCCTTGTTCCTATTGTGAGGGAAATTAGATGATCAATGTTTTTGATCTACCATCTTGGCTACATTTTTATGGCTTTCTGCCCCTAGAGATATGCCACTTTCTTTACACTGAGTGATCTGCAAAGTGTCTCGTCCAAAGTGACTAGAATTGGCCCCATTTAGATCAGGCCTCAGAGAAAAGATTAAAGACCAAGTCCCTTCCTCTGCTGCCTTTGTATCAGACTTTTGTGGTCACTTCTGCTGACGTCAGCTCCCCTGTCTCCAGCTGTCACCATCACTTTCCTACAGATGGATGGCCAAGCAGGCCACTGGAGTAGCCATCCGTCACTTATGTCTATGGCCGATCAAGGCCATGTCTGTGGTTCCAAATTTGGCAGCAATTAAGTGGGGGTTGTATCCAGCAAAACAGCTTTCTTGTGCCACCCACTGAGAAGCATGGAATTGGAAAAATAAATATTTTTGCTTCTTTCAGGATGCTGCCACGTACTCATTTATTAAGACTGAAAAGTGTGATTAATGATGAAATGAAAACTGAAAAAGAGTTGAAAGAAAGGGGTTGAAAAGCTAATGCTGTCCAAGAACCAGGGTGATGTGGTCCAGGGCCTGTGAGCGCGCTTCCTGGGTGCTGAGCAACTTGTTGTGTGAGCCAAAGCTTACTCTAAGTACAACGATGCCTTTTAAGCCGAAGGAACAAGGGGTGTTTAGTTAGGTCCACTCCAGGAGTAAGAGAAGTGACTCTTGACGACTCTCCAATGTGGAAAAGCAAGAGAGAGTAAGAGCTTGGTGAACAGTTGGACAGGATCTACTTTGTTCTCTCAGGCATGAATTTGGTGCTTCATTCATTCAACGCTTTTTAAGCAGATACTACAACTGGTGACAAACGAAAACAGTGAGTGACAGAAAGTGCAGGACTGCCATAAGGACAACCTGAGAGCAAAGGGTTAGGCTCCCAGGCCACTTAAGATCTACTTAAAAACAGAGAACACACCAAAATACCCACCAACAGACCAGTGGATACACAAAATGTGGCATTTATACACAACGGAATACTAGGCATCTATAAAGTCCAACAGCGTGGAGGCTTTTACGGGCAAATGGAAGAAGCTTGGGAACATCATGTTTAGTGAAGTGAGTCAGAAGCAGAAGGTGAAACATCGAATGGTCTCTCTGATATGAGAGACCCAGATCACAACACCTATGGAACTTAAGAGGAAAGACAAAGTGAAAGAGGGGAGGAGGGTGGGGGAGGAGGGAGGGAAGGGTGGGGAGGGGGACAAAAGGAGAGTGGGAAAGCCCTTGTCACCTTGACAAGATACGTATGTGCACAAAATGCTCAACTCCATTCTAAACCTTGAATTTTGCATGTGTACATATCAATAAAATGTGGGGGAGAAAACAGAGAAAGCAGTAATTATGAAAAAGGATTAACATGCGAAAAACAACGCATTTCTTCTAGATTGGCAAATTCTTTAGGACCCACAGGAATTACAGTTCTCTCTCTCTCTCCAACAGTCAGTCATTCAGCAAACACTAAGTCAGTTCTTAGTATTTGGTTACAAGCAGTTATTTTCTTTTTTAAATTTTATTTTGTATTATTTTAGTACATTTTATATTTTATTTTATTTATTTTGCTTAGTGGTATTGGTACTGGGGATTGAACTCAGGACTTTCTTTCACACTGAGAAACATCCCTAGCCCTCCCCTTCATTAAAATTTTGAGACAATGTCTCACTAAATTATGAATTCCTCACTCTGGGCTCAAATCTGTGATCCTCCTGTCTCAGCTTCCCCAGACCTCTAGGACTGCAGAGCTGGGTGCTGTGGAATATTTCTTTATTTGAGTGGAGGCAAATTCAGAATTGAACTCAGAGCCTTTGCACTGAACTGCATCTCTAGCCACTTAAGTATTCATTTTTTAAAAGAGAGAATCTTGCTGAATGTTTAAGTTGTCCAGGCTGCACTTAAATTTGCAAAATTGTGATCTTCTTGACTCAGCTTCCCAGAATTCTGAGATTATAAATGTATGCCACTTTGTGGCAGTTCCTTCTTTCCTCTATCCCTTCCTTCCTTCCTTCCTTCCTTCCTTCCTTCCTTCCTTCCTTTCTTTTGTGCACAAAATACACAAACTCAATGTAAATATTGTGTATTGCATATATACCATATATATATATTAATAAAAATGAAAAAAATCTAAAACCAAGCTAAAAAAGAGAAAAATTTGCATAAAAATTTAGGCTGTTCCTGGACCTTCCAAAGACCTTCCATAAAATTGCCATAGGCCCTCAGACCCACAGGGAACCACTTACCTCCGACAGGGAACCACTTACCAAAGCAATAAGAAAACGTCCTTGCAAAAAGTCGCCTTTCCTTCAGTATTTATTGTGCCATATGCTGATACTAAGATGAATATCACACAAGGATTCACACTTCAGGAAAGTCAAGTATATTACAGCACAGTTTGTGGTATTGTGGTGATAAATGTAAGGTAAAAGGCAGATTGGTGATTTCATGGGCCAAAATTTTCCACGGGTGAGCAGACAGTTTTTTAATCTCAAATGAGTCCATTAAATCAAATATTCTACTCTATAGTATTACCTTCCTTTTGTAAAAAGAAGAAATCTAGTTTTAGAATAAGAGAAAATATTTAAAATTAGTCACATAGAATTTTTAATGCAATTTTTTTCTCTTATTTCATCATGAACCTCCGACCGCTACACATGTGCTCGTACCGGTATGAAGTACTTGAATCTCCCTTCCTTCAGCAGTCAGCGAAGCCCTTCCTGGAATAACTCTCTGTGTTGATTCTTCAGGAATAAGCGAGGTGCCAAGGTGAGAAGAGAATCGGGGCAAAGAGTTCAAATTCAGGCAGATAAACCTGTACACGCAAGTCTGTGAAACAGGGTGGTAGGGCGGGAAGGAAGGGAGGGGTGGGTGGGGGAGGGACAATAGGAGAGTGCGAAAGTCTTTGTCACCTTGACAAGATACATAGGTGCACAAAATGCTAAACTTCATTGTAAACCTTAAATTTTGCACATACATATCAATAAAATGGGGGAAAAAAACTTGTGCGTATGAGGCGGTAACAAGGTGAGTTCAAGTTCATAGGAAATTCCTCATGGGAAAAGGTGAATTAGAGTGGCACTGAAAATTCTTAGGAATTGGATTCGAGGAAAGAGAGAGTGAGATGTGAATGGAATTCAGTGGCAAAAAATTGCTGCAGGCTGGAGCAGAAGCTTAGGGAACTTGCGTGAGGACTGATTTACTTGGAAGCCATGTATAAGAGTAGATTAACCAGAGAGTTGCTTCTGTTCTGAGGAGCTGGCAGCTAGCAGAAGGTGAGGTAGTCGACAGGCATTGAGGAGGGCCTGTGAGTCTCTCTCTGCAGGAAGGGACATGGAAGATCCCCAGGGAAGGCTGGCTGGAGATCAGCGTCTTCCCAGTAGACTGAGGGGAAGATGAGGTGACCAGAATCAAGGTCAGTCTCCAGGACCTGCTTGGCTGGTAAGGTCTTTCCTGGGTTAGAAGCAGGGGGGATGGAAAGAGAGCATAAGGGTGAAATCAAAAACTAGACAGAGCAGCAGAATTTGAGGCAGATGCACATATACAAAAACCTATAAAGGTAATATTCTCTAATTTAAAAAATAATTGATGGTGTAGTTGGGCCCAGTGGGCTTGTAGTAGTAGCATTCTCTGAGAGGCCAAGTCAGGAGGACATCAAGTTCAAGCCCAGCTTGAACAACTTAGTGACTTAACAAGACCCTAAGTTGAAATAAAAAATAAGGGTCAGGGATATAACGAAGCAGTTAGAGTGCTTGCCAAGGTAGCTCAAGGCCTTAGATTTGATTCCCCAACATCGTATCAGCTGAGCAAGGTGACACACTTCTGTAATTACAGCACTTAGGAGGCAGAGGCAGGAGGATTGCTGT
The DNA here is from genome assembly GCA_004027205.1 of Ctenodactylus gundi. Classification (NCBI taxonomy): domain Eukaryota; kingdom Metazoa; phylum Chordata; class Mammalia; order Rodentia; family Ctenodactylidae; genus Ctenodactylus; species Ctenodactylus gundi. The sequence continues at coordinate 559,298 of PVKB01000492.1, read as the reverse complement.
GAGTTTGAGGCCAGCCTTGGCTATCTAGTGAGCTCAAGATCAACCTGCTCTACAGAGCAAGAGTCTGTCTCATAAATAAACAAATAAATAAATATTTTAAAATGGGTTGGGGTTATACCTTCATTGCCAAGGCCTGGACTCAATCCCCAGCATCACAAAATAACAATAATAATTTGTTCTCTGAGATGAGAAGATTACAAGGTCAAGTAGAGTCTGAGTAATTTAGTGAGAACCTGTCTGAAAGGTGCAATGGCCTCAGGTTTAATCCACCGTATCACTGAAAAAAAATTCTCTTATCAATCATACAATGTTATGATTTTCTTTAATCAGCATTAAATTGACTGCTGAAACTTTAGCAAATACCTAATTCACTTTTTAAAAAAAATTGTAATTAAATTAATTCTATTACTCAATATTTGTTGACAGTGATTTTAAGTTTCACCCTTGAAAGAGTTTACAAATAGATTAATTATCCAGACATTCCAGTCACTTTACAGTAATTCCTGGTGTTAAATATTCCAAAATAGTGTGTGTGTGTGTGTGTGTGTGTGTGTGTGTGTGTGTGTGTTCCTAATGATCAAATCCACAGCCTCTGGCATTCTAAGCACAAAAATTACTCCTTTGGAACAAACCACCTCAAGAACATCTACACAGAAAACTGCTAATCCAATTTAGGACTACTGCTACTAAATAATCCTGTATTTAAAAAAAAAAACAAGTCTTTCATCAAAAAACTTGTGAGTATATACATGTGAGTAGATGTCGAAAAACCATTTTGACCAGAAGTTTTGCTTCTACCGCAAGCATCCTTCTACCAACTTCTAGGCATCTTGCCCTCTTTGCGGAGTCAGTTTCCATTGAGAGAATATTGTGTGTTATCCACAGCTCATTTGACATGTGAATTTTTAAAAGGCATCTTCTCCTGGAGCCACCATTTCCTGTCTGCCTTTTTCTCTGCCCAAGATTCTCCATTTAAATCTGTAGCAAATAACTGTAGACGCATTTCTTATTATAGCACAACCACAAGCAGCACAAACATCTTCTTTTCCCTTTCGCCCACCATGTGTACACATAATGGAGTTTCTTATTAAATATACATGCAGTCCCTCGTTGCATACAAATGCGCCGCATCGAAGAGGAAGGGAGACCCCACAACTCTGCTATCGATTCGTCCTGAAGACAGTGGAACATCTGAATGGTGTGCTTGAGCTGTCTTAAAAAAAAACAAAAAACAAAAAACAAAAAAACTGCAAGAGTCATGCAACTTTATCAACCATCATGAGCAGCTTTAATGTGGCTGCCTTCCTGCAAATTTATTAGGCTGCTTTCCTGCGAAGACCACAGAGAGTGGCAGCTGCATTTCGACTTGGTGGTTCTTCACGGAGTAAGAGCTTCGTCTTTGGGGAACATACCTGTCTGATGAAATCCACACGCCTATTTTGGAGGTCAGGGAGCTAGGAGGTGAAGTTAATCAGTAAAGACACACTTTCCGATTCAAGAATCTCAGAGAACGCCCCAAGCAGTGCCATGGAAGGCATCCTTCAGAGGAGAAAGGCAAAGGAGCACTGCTCACATCCGGACAGATTCATTTTAACGTTGGATGCAAATGACTCGGAATTCGCAACTGTTAGGAACGAAGGAGAAAGTCTGAAGCGTGTTCACGAGCAGCACAACCAGGGGAAAGAAGATGTGTTGCTGTCGTTGAAGGTTCAAGGCCTCTCAGAAAACTGCTCTCCCTCTGGCTTGGGAGTGCTAAATTACATTATTGGAAAACACACTTGGATGGGCGACTTAAGCCAAGTCGGCACACGCCGGTGGAAATCTGTACCTATTGACTTACAAGCTGGATGCATGTGTCGAAGTGCAATCCGGTATTTTTGCAATAATAGCTAGCAGTCACTGCTGTGAATTATTTACGGAGAGCATTCAGTGCAATCAGGTTAGCGCACACACCCCTTCAGCGCGGCTGCCCTGGTTTTAGATCACACAGACATGCAACTCCTCAGAGATCTGTTCCTATCACTGCAAACCCTAAAGGGGGCCCCAACTGCAGTCAGTTCAGTGGCTCAAAGCTGCCTGGCCACTTGCTAAAGCTCTACCTAAGGTTCACTGAGTAAACACAGTCCCCCTGCCCCCCTCTCGCACACCCGCCTGGCCCTGGTGATGTAAGGTAATACCAGACATGAAGGCAGATCGATCTCCGGAGTGGAGCCACGGCCGTGCTCCCTATCTTTGTGCAGAAACATGGAAGAATGTGTGCAGCAAAGGCCGCCGGTGAGCTTAACGCAAGCTGACATTTCGCTAATGCCATGCTGCTGAAGCTGGGGAAGAGCTGGCTCTCCCGCCAAGCCCTCAGTTTACGTTTAAGGGAACACGGTGCCCTATTGCAAGGCGGAGCGTGGATTTCCCCTTCTGCCCCGACTGTTTCAGCCATGGTCATTTCCATTTCTTCTCAGTGATCAATGTAGGCAGGTGGGCCTCTCTGCCGTCACCTTGATGGCTAGAAAGGTTACAGCATCTTTTACATTTTAAGAATTAAAGCCACAAGGGAAAGCAAACTCTCTGTTAATATTTCAAGAAGGCTACTCTACTTCCCCCATCGAACAGGCAATTAATGAGATATGGACCTTAGATGTCCCAGGTCAGATAACTATACATTTTGCTATATCTTCTTTGTCCTTTAAGGTAAAAAGATACTACAGACTTTCCACTGCTTAAGATGGGAGAACTATTTTTGTCATAAGAGATCACAGCCTTCATCTGTGGTCTTAGGACTGGACCTGGGTTAAGTCTGTGTTCAAAGGCAGAATGGAGAAATGATAGCGCAACCCCACAGCAAAATTTGAAAGCGTCACTGGCCTTGTAAAATGGGTAGAGTAGAAATAAAGTCTCTGAGTGCCATAAAAGAGCTTCCTTTAGGACGACATATCATCAACTGTTTACCTCCCCAATCATTTTTGTGAAGTTTTAGAGGCCAATGTGAATAACATCCCTGTAGCTACAGACATTGCCCCATGAGGCAGGAGTCCTAGGTCCATCATGTAGAAGCTTGCATGATGCTGGACCATTTTATCAGCTCCTTAGAGTGCAGTTTCTTCATCTGCAAATTAGGGAAGGTAGGATCTTTCCTGGGCTTCATTTTGTTGTAAGAAAAAAAAGTCAAGATATAAGAAAAAGAGGATTGTTAGGATAAATTTAATGGTGGCCTTCCTAAAAGATATGTTGTCTTAATGCCTGGAATCTGTGAATGCAATCTAAATTGAAAAATAAAGAAAAAATGAAGGAGGACATAAGGAGGTGGGATTTAATGTAGGATTTTAAGAAGAGATGATACTGGATTATCGAGGAAGCCCCTAAAGTGTCCTTGGGAAATATATCATCTAAGTCCTTGGGGGGAAAATGACAAATGTCCTTGGAATAATGACAAATGCGCTTTGAAAAGACACAGACCTAAAGGAGAAACCACATGGCGATGGAGGCAGAGAGTAGAGCTATGATGTCACAACCAAGAATGCCAACAGTAACTGGAAGCTGCTAGAAGCAAGAAAGTGTCCTCCCCTAGCGATTTTGGAGGGAGCCTGGGCTGGGTGAGCCTTGTTGAGTTGTTTGAGATCTTTGTATATTATAGATATTAACCTCTCTATAGGGATCGCAAACATTTTCTCTCGTTCTGATGATGTAATCTTTGCTCCAGTGTAGGACCTTCTAATTTTTACATAATCCTATTTTTCTGTTTTGCTTTTGTCACGTGTGCTTTTGGGCTCATATCCAAACAATCTTTGCCAACACCAGTGACAAGAAACATTGCTCCTCCATTTTTATTTAGTGCTGTTATAGTTTTAAGTTTTACTATTTAAGGCATTAATAATTTTTTCCCATTTTATTGATATGTATAAGTGTAAAATTTAAGGTTTACAATGAAGTTTAGCATTTTGTGCACCTGCGTATCTTATCAAGGTGACAAGGACTTTCCCACTCTCCTTTTGTCCCGCCCCTACCCACCTCTCCCTACCTCCCTACCCTACCCCCTCTTTCACTTTGTCTTTCCTCTTAAGTTCCATAAGAGTTGTGCTCTGGGTCTCTCATATCAGCGAGACCCTTCGATGTTTCATTTTCTGCTTCTGATTCACTCACTAAGCATGATATTCTCAAGTTTCTTCCATTTGCCCATATACTAGGTATCTATAAAGGCATTCATAAATTTTGAGCTGCTTATTGTGTAGTTTGTGAAACAAAAATCTAATTTGTTTCTTTTATATGCATGTAAATATTTAGTTTTCCAATAATACCACTTGAAGAGATTTCTTCATTGCAATTTTTTAGCATAGTTGACAAAATCAATTCACTGTAAATATGTGAGTTTATTTCTGAGTTCTCTGTTCTGTTCCACCAGTTTTTATTTCAGTTTTGATGTTAATATCATACTTTCATTGCTATATCCAGTAAATATAGTTCTATACAACTATAGATTATTAAATTTTGTTTCTTCTCACAAGTTTTAGTATGCTTGTGGTACATAATAATTACATTCACCTTGGGAAGTCAGTGCATCTACATATATCATGTCAGCCATTTTCACTTCCCCTTCCTCTTTCAGCTCTCCCATCTCCACCATTTCCCAAATTTCGAAGTTTTTTTTTTTTTTAACCACAGAAAGACTAGATGCTAAAATCTCATCTATTATGTGGTATCTTTTTTGTTTTGGTTTTTAAACTCTTACTGAGAAATACAAACCTCTTTCCAGAGCTGGATTTGAGGGGAGCTACAGAGGCATAAATTAATAGTGTTGCGTTTTAAGAAAATGAACCAAGGCTCTAGGTGCTGTGGGTATTTCCTAAGAGTCACAGGACAATATAAGAGGCCTGGTATGAAAAACGTGTAAAAAGAAAGTGGGATTCTGACAACGTATCATAGGGTCTGAGAGCACAGAGATGATTTACACTTCTGCATCCTCAAACAACGATGAGGAGGAAACCACAGTTTCTCCCACCTTCCTCTTCCTGACTAACCACTTTTGAGCTCATTCCTTGCCATTACATTTTTGTAAGCCTACAAAGATAACATTGGAATAAATACAGCAGCCTGGGGATCAAGGGAAAGGTAGAGGCAAGGGAACATGTAGGCAGAAAGAAGGCAGCTGGGTGGCCTCAGCTCAATTTCAGACTCTGAGATGCACAGGCACTGGGGCCACCAGCCTCTTAGGTGTAGCCTCCAACGAGGCCAAATTGGGGTATTATATTAATTAATCAAATACTGTTTTCTTAAGACCCTTAGAAAGGAAGCCCATGTCTATTTCAGTTGAACATTCTCAGAGAATACCCAAGGTTTAAATTTCAGACTCATTGCAGAGACCGTACCTGGACCAGACAGACAAGCAGCATGCTGGGGCCAAATGACCTGAGGGCTTTTCTTGCTTCTGTCACCTTCTTCTCCAATGACCTTAGGCAAGATGCTCTGAATTTGAGTTTCTTTCTCTCTAAAGGGAAGGTAACACTATCTCATTCACGTGGCCTGGAAACATGAGCCAAAACAGTGTGTGCCATGTACCTGCACATTGGATAAAGAAGTAATATGTCTGTGAAGTAAATCTCCAAGTTGGATGTAAATATTATGTATTACAAATGCATATTAATATAAAAATAATTATGGGAAAAAGGTATGAGGAGAAAAATAATACAGAAATTACCTTCACAATGAAATTCTTTCTTGTAGTTTCCATGAATATTTAAGAATACAGTTCCATGCTAGTTGCCCTGTGATCAATCATTTTGAAACTTGGAACTACTAACAAAACCAAAGAGCCCAGATCAAGGACTACATTTGCCTATATACATGTTTAAATTCCAGAAACATAAATATTTGGAAATTTACATAAATTTGTAATATAAGGAGAACGTGGAGCATGAGTTGATATGACCGTTTCCCTCATAAATACTACTTTTAAATGAAAAGCATCATTGTTTATTGAAAATAGAAATTTCTAAAGCATTATCCCTTTGGTCTATTTTTATCAGAGACTAACAGTTTTTTCAGTAAATGAGGAAACAGAAGGACATCAAAGCTCAGCCTTATCCTTCTATCTAATTACTCTGCTAGTAGCCAGGGAAAGGTAGAGATTTCTCTATCTTCATGTGCATATTTATATTTCACTAGCAAGTAGATATTCTGACAACCTGAAATAATTTTCTTAAAAACTTACATCCTACCAATAGAAGACTAAACTGATTAATTAATCTTTTTATTTGAGACAGGGTCTCGCTTTGTAGCCCAGGCTGGTCTTGTGGCAATCCTTCTGCCTCAGCATTCTATGCACCACCAAGCCTGTGGTGCTGGGAAATCAAACTCATGGTCTTGCACTCACAAGGCAAGCACTTTAAATGCTGTGCCATTCCTCCATTCCCAAGCCTACATTAATTAATAACATCAAGAGTGCTATTCATCTTCTGAAATAGTGTTGCCAGGTAAAACACAGATCACCTAGCTAAACTACAATTTCAAATAAACAGCAACAAAGTACAACAATATACAATGCTAGGTATATGCATGTACTAAAGTAATATTCACTAAATTTCTAAAATTCTGATTTAATTGATGCTTCTGGCTTTTCTTTTCTTTTTTGCTAAATCCTGTAGCTCTGCCTGAAGAAACGAGTTGTTCCTTGATTCCTTATCACCATCACCATCCTTTAACCTCATAAGGTAAAAGGCTCTGCCGCATTTGGTCTGTGCAATCTAGTTTCTCTCCCATCGTTCCTGAGGTGGGAGGTGGAAGTCATATAACCAATCATCAAACTAACTAACTAACTAACTAACTATATATATATATATATATATATATATATATATATATATATATATATGCCCAAATAGCTTAAAATTCAACTGCATCCTTACTTCTGTTGAAGAGGCCTGAAGATATAACTCCAGGATCTTTAGAACAACCATAGCACAACCTCCTTTTCTAAATTCTTGGGAGCTCCAGATTCAATTCTACCAGGGATGAATACATGCGATCTTGATTACTATTTACATTGTCTTCTCTTGACGTTTATTTCATTATTTTTGGAAATGCCATTGTTGCAAAGTTAATTAGAATCTAATTATTGCCATAGGTTAGTGAGTGTTTTTAATCCTGTGTCTCAGGCAGGTCATGGGACGTTGGTCTCAGCTTCCTCCCATTTACATCATTAAGGAAAAAACAAGGAAAGGGTAGAATTCTGTGTAATTGGAAGCTTTAATTAAAAACTAGACTATGACATTGCATAGTAGTAACTTGATAAACCTTTTAAGTCTAGCTCAGATTCTACTGCATTCTGGTTAGAATTATATGAATCTGGAGATTTCCACTTCCATTTTCTCCATTAAAACATGGTAATTTCAGGCCTAGAAATAAATCCAAGCCAAGGAGTCAGCTTCAAAACTCTTGTGGTGAGAAGAATGTGAAAATCTCTTGAACGTGATCCAAGTCTTATGGTTTTGTATAATAAGATAGTGTTCAAAATGACTGCTTATTGCTGGGACATACTCGACACTCAGAACTTAAGGGGGAAAAAAAGGTTATTTTATAACAGGTTTCAGTCCATTCACGGGCAGCTGGCCATGGTGGAAAGGACCTGGTAGAGAACAGGTAGCCTGGTAGCCTCACAAGAGGAAGGGATCAGGCAGAAAGAAGCCACCAGGACAAGCATATATTTGGTTCCATACCACACCCTCAGGGAACTATCACATATCCAGTAATCTACCTGTCACACCCTGCAATCTACCCCACCCTACCAGCCCCACCCCTGATAGCACTTGAAATCCACAGACAATTCATATCATCATGTATAGGAGGCTTTTGATGGATATCTCAGATTCAAATCATAACATTGTTACATCTCAAAGGGGATGCTCAACTTCCTTAACACGTGTGAAAGATCTAACATTTTTAAGGATCACAAAGTAATTTGCATCTCTTACCATTATCACATTTGAGGATTTTCTTCGGAGGCGCATGATAATAATTTCTCTTGTAACAATTAAAGTCAATAAAAGTAGTTGATTCACCTTTTATACAACCACCACCGGTAATGTTTCAGATCTAGCTTTTCACTGTGGAGTGGGGTGTAAGTTGTGGTTTTGGGATCTATGGCCTTTCTCATGTGGCACTGAGTTCCTTCTGCATTTAGGTTTGTTCAGTTTGTATCACGAAACGATGTTGAATTTTTGCCAATCATGATCATATGGTTTTTGTCCTTCATTCTGTCAATCCGATGTATCATATACATAGATGTATGCGTGTTTGCCATAACTGTATCCCTGAGATAAATTCCACTTGATAATTACCCACGATTTTCCAATGTGCTATTGAATTTGGTTTGCTGGTGTTACGTTTTGGAGGATTTTTACTTCTGTGTTCATAGGAATACGCTCTTGTGACTTCATTTTCTCCCAATGTCCGTTGTAGCTGTGGTTTCAGGACAACGCTGGACTCATGCTGGAGTCGGAAGGGGAAGAGCTTCTTCTTACTTTGTTTCTACCATAACGAGAATCCGACACCTTATTATTTCTCCTCTTGATTATTGTCCTGACCTGTTTACTGAATTCTTAGCCTGTGTCTCAAGGTATTTTGTAAGCAATCTTTCTAAAATGAAAATTTTGTCATGTCACTCTTCTGGGTGGGAAAATTCTAAGTCACTTTCCTTCCCTATGAATAAATAATATATTTCTGATTGGGCCGTTGGCCTTAGCTTGGGGCATTAGCCCTTCTCTACCATCCCATAATGCTTCAGCCTGGCATCCTGCTGTAACTTTCCCCAGTGATTCTAACCTCCTTGATGGAAGTCTCATTCTTTCAGTCGTGCCTTCCCTGCTTCCTTATCAGGATACCTGCTATTTGCCTAAGTTTAAGTTTTTCTACTTTTAGGGATCTTTAAAAGATCAAAGTAACACACAACAGGAGAAGTACTGTTTCTTTCTAACATGCACGATGGTCAGCATGTCAGGAGAGCACTGTTGGATGGGCCCAGAGAGGCGACCTTCAGTTCTGATTTAGTACTGAAAGCTGCTTGGAATGGCAGGCTCTGTCAGGTGCAGGCCTCACCATGCTCCAACTGACACTGTATCATTTTTCCTTTTCCATCTGAACAAAGGCAGATTTTTATTTTCCTGGCAAACTGAGACTAGTTTTCACCATTTGGCAACAAAAATTCTATAATTCATTTGCTTTTTTCCCTTCTACTTCCTAACAAGTAAGAGTTACATTTAGCAAGCAAATTTTCCATGTGGCTTCATCATACTCCTAGTTGCCACTAGCTGATTACCATTTTCTCTTTTTTTCCAAATACATGATCGTGTTTCATTTCTGCTTATGCTTTTTGGTTGGTTTCTAATCCTGTGATCTCACTATAAGTACCTCAGGACCTTTCTGGAAGGTTGGTGGAACTAAATAACTCATAAGATGGAGGCAGTTATTTATTCTTCAACTTATCAGCCACCCTACAAGACCATGAAAGTCATGATGTACAGAACATTAATCTCCTCTTATTTTTATGGATATTATATATAGAAAATGTACAGATGCAATTCTATTGCTATGGAACAAACACTCCTCTTATCTGTGCAGTTTTCACTTGATACAATTATAGTTGTCAGAAATTTAGAGAATTTTAGTTTTCCATTCTAGTTGAAAGAACAACCAAAAATGAACACTCTCAAGTTTATCCTTACTCTACCATGGTGCTTCTTTATAATAATTACTGGATACTGTATATAATCATCAAAACCTCTTGTTGTGCACCATCACTGTATACAACTTTTGTCTTTTGTTTTCCAATGGAATTATTTAAAAAATAAAGACTACATGAGAAATGAAAGAAAGAGTATAAATCCAACAAGGTGCAATGCAGGCCAACTTCTGACTTCTTAGAAGACATAGAAGATGATTGGGTGAGGGGGGTGAAGGGCTGAAGCACAGATGGGAAAGAAAAATTTTAGAATGATTCCTGCCTTCTGCCTTGGGTGTCTGCATAAATGCTGACATTATCAAACAAAAGAGATGATGAATTCAGACTTGAAATGTTTCTGTTTGAGTTTTGTGGCCATTTGGACAGATATATCCACCCAGAAGCTAACTTCCACTAAGCACTAAGTATATCCTAGACACTGCTAGCCATATAAGTTAGGCATCAACTTCACCTTTATTTATTTATTTATTTATTTAATTTGTTTGTTTGTTTGTTTTAAGACAGATGCTCACGCTGAAGCCCAGGGTTGTCAACTTTATTTTTAAGAGTCTCACAAAAATAACTATTGCCGCCTTTATCTTGTGTACAAGGAATCTGAAATTGACACAACAAAGTTATTTGCTCAAAATCGTGGAGCTGGAGTACGGCTGAGAAGGAATTCAGATACAAGGCTGTCTGCCCGTGTCCACTTCTGTCGTAAGTTCTACGCTGTACAGGGTTGGTAAAGTAGAGACTCAAATCAGAGAAACAAATGACATTTGAAAATGTGGTTGTGGATGCGGCTATCAAATCACACCCTATTTTTGTAGAAAGAAGAAATCCAAGGCGAAGCTGCAAGGCATACCAACGTTTTAATACACCAGCTACAAATTACTGCTCTCCACTTGACTGTGCTTACAATTTGATTATTTTCATCCCTGATGCTCCCTCCCTCCTTTCTACCCTTCTTTCTTATCACTACAAGTTGACCTTCTATTTTTCTGTCTTCTCCCCTTTGTTCTAGTATTTATTTTTATTACTTTATTTTTAGATTTCTGAAATAAGAGAGAGCATGAGGCCTGCAACTTTTCCAAGACTGGCTTATTTTGCTTAACGTGGTAATAAAAATCATATTTGACTGCCCTCTGGACAGGAAACCGGACACTCCAGAGCCCTTTCTTCACAGACCCCACCACCTGAGAATTACCCATACTGCTTCTCACCTATACATTTCCTGCCAGTCTCCAATTGCACTCAATTGCAGCCCCTGAAGAGTTGATGAAACAGAAAACCATGTACAGTGGGGATAAAGTCAATAAATATAAGTGAAAATAAAGAAGAAACAGTAGAAAAATGTGGTTGCAAGAAATTGAGAGAATCAGGGAGAAGGGGATAGTCAATCAGATCTAATTAATGTTCTAGACGATCAAGTAAGAGGAAGACGAGACAGTTTTTTCTGAATGTGGCAGTGTTGTCATTCAACTCTTCAAAAAAGACATGAGTATTTTAGAAAAGTCAAATTATAGTGGAGTGATGAGAGGAAGGGCACTGAGGAAGTGGGAAGAGATTGGTTAGTTAGCCTCTTTAAGGAAGCTTCACTCACAGGCAGGCAACTAAGGGGATATCTGTGGTCAGATGGAAGTTTTCGTTTTCAAAATGGAAAACATCTGAGCATATTTTAAGAGAAAAATGTAGCCATTGGGGTCATCAGATGGAAATATGGAAGAGAAAAGATAGTGAGCTCAAAGTGGTTTTAGAAGTGGCACAGGCATTAGGCATTGCCTTAAGGTCCTTTCAGGTAGGGGTAGGATGAGCATGGAAGGTCTCTCTTTTCATTATTTTCTGTTGCAGGGGACTTTTTCTTAGGGTTGACAGAGGTGGCCTGGGGAGGTGCCCTCCAGCCTAAATGAATAACCAGTAGCCTGTGAACTTGGTAGTGGGAATGAGACAGGTATGACTGGAAAAAGAAAGTAGCTGCAGTGACTCAGGAACTACAGAGGGGGGAGAAATAAGACCAGAGAGGTAACAGGGGTTGGACACCACACCATGAAGCCAGTACACAGTAAGGGTTGGATTTATTGAAAGTGCGATGAGCAGCTGTGGAAGGACTTTAGGCAGGATGGGGGACTACCAGCCATAGAGGGGAGGGGATGTGTCCTGAGCAAGTGCATCGCTACCTTCCACTGAGACAGAGGAAGCAAGAAAGAGCAGTGGGAAGTGAGGAGGTTTGTAGGTAGTCTAGAAGCACCATGAAAGAGTTGATAGAACATTTCAATTTTCTCTGTGAAGTTAGAGGCAAGATCACCTGCTAAGGGTGTAAGGGACGATTGTGGAGTACAATGCTGTATTATTCAGCTTGAGCTCCTACAGAAGAACACTATATGCCTCCAGACTGGGTAGCATAATCAAAAGAGATTTTACTTTTTCAGTTTCGGAAGGTGGAAGGACGTGACAAAGATGCTGTTTAAGCTCTAGCAAGGACCCTCCAGTGGACAGCTGATTTCTGTTTCATATTCTTGTGGTGGACAGAGACAAAGCTTTGGTGTCTTTCCTCTTCTTATAAGGAATGTTCCTTGCCCTGTTGGATTAAAGTTTTCCTTTCCAATCTCTTTTAATCTTCTATCGCTTCCATCCCTTCCTCACTGGCTGTATATCCAAATGCAGTCATGTGGAAGGTTCAAGCTCCACATCATGAACTCAAGAGAGACACAAACATGTTGTTCATAATGTGAAACAACATTGAGAGATGACGAAAATTTTGGAGATTTGTTGAAGAAATCAGAAAGGAAATTGATTAAGAATGGATCAAAGACGGAATTGGAGAAATGACAGGAAGCTGGGAGGTGGGTTTTGGAGATGAGAAAGGGAATCCACGGAGGGGCTCCAAGGACTGCTGATGGAATTGGAAGGGATCAAGATGCGCTCAATGCATTTACCAGTTTTCAAAATTGACCTCACCGTCCTGTATAACTAACACGTACTAATAAAACTAAGAATTTAAAGAATCTTTCCAATTTTTTTTTTAATCTCTATTCAAGTTAGATAATTTCTTTGTCATGACAATTCCAAACCTCATATAGCAGGAAAATATTTGGGTAAGTATATCACTTTTTAATGTACACGTTCCCATTGACTTAGACATTGGGTGGATTTTGATAGCTGGTAAGTTCTTTATTTGGGAGCAGATAAGGCTCACCGGCACGAGAGCCTGGAGGCGGTTTGCGTAAAAAGAGGGCGAGAAAGGAGAAGACCCAAGGGCCAGAGGCAGATGTGCGGGAGCTCTGGGACTTGCACTAGAGAAAGAAAAGCTGTGAAGACCTGATAACCGGTAGCAAAGACAGGCGTGGACGATAAGGCAGACGCTTCAGGATTCATATCCGTCTCCTTCTGACGCAAACAGGTGCTGCCTTCTCCATAAGAAACCCGCAGCCAAGCCTCCCATGCTCATTAGCGCTGTGGGGAAGGGTTTTGCTGCTATTCTGAAGCAGAAGAGCGGTGAGCCCTGTTTTGAAATCAGCACATGGAGACAGAGGAAGACAGCCACCACCTAGAGCCTCTAGCCGCCCACACCTGGCAACAACGCGTGAAAACCTACCAGCGTGCGACAGTTTAATGCTAACGTCACAAAGTTTTTGATGTTGACTGAGGATCCTGCTGAATATTTCCTGGCAGGCAGCACATGCAGGCCATTTCGAGGCACGTTGGCATCTCGTCGTGTTCCCCTCACACCCTGGCGCTGCTGCCCTCAATCGCAGCTCGGGTCTCAGCCTTGCTGAGTCCAGCCTTGGTTGGTAACAGGCACAGCTGATATCTCCGACTAGCCCTTACTGAAAACAGACATGACACGTAATGATTCTGATCCAGAATGTAAACTGGAGCAACTCCAGACCCTTCTAGTTTGTTTCTTGACTCCATATTAGGATTAAATTATTGCGTGCAGATTTTCACTTCATTTCAGTTCCCCGGAACCTAAGAAAGACCTACTGGTCCATTGTTTCTCACTGTTAGGTCCCCCCCCCCCAGTCACGTGTGTATGTGATTATGAGTAGACACTGTATTTTCTCTTTTTCTTGGGTCTCGGTTTTGGTATCATGCCTAGAGTGGTTCATTAATCACATTGGTAGTATTGATCATATAAATAAATAATAATTAATGGCCACTCTGACTCACTCAAGTGTTTCTCTGTTCAGTGGTGCTGTGGAGGATCCAGGGTATCTACCTTCTACAGGAATAGTTGCTGGCTGGAAAACCTACGGATGGATGTGAACAGAGTGGCTGCTTTATGTTCTAGGTTTTCCCGGAGCAGCCCGGGGCTTTGTGAGTTTTCACTGACAGTGATTACAGGAGTGGCATGTGGAGAGCGGGCTGGGAAGTAAAATATATGCAGGGAAAGAGGAAATCACCAAGGAAAACGACTGAAGGGGGAATCAATAAGAGGTGAGAGGTCAACAAGCCTCCCGCTGTTAGTCTGTCAAAATGTATTTAATGGGTTCATTGGATATTTTTCACATTTAAGAAATTGACACTAGAAAATACTAGCCTGCAATAACTTTTTATCTCTCACTTACAAAATAGCTTTATTTTTTTTTCTTTTGAGAATTTTACCTCTAATCTCAGTATTTCACTCATGCCCAGGGGTGTGAGACTTCAGCATAACCATAATGACACGCCCTTGAAGCAGCTTAAAATAGTTAATGTCTAAGTAGTTCATTCTTTAATCATAGCTACATTAATTTGTTAATGTAGTTTTAAATATATATTAAAATCAAGTAAGGATCCAGTGTTGGACAAAAGTCCAGTTTCTTGGTCTGAGCCTAACAGATTTATTTAAAATGATGTCTAATTTATTCTCTTTTCTACCACCTATTCAAGACTAATCTGTAATTATCTCTTTTCAAGAAAGAATATGCCAGAGCAAAACTAACAGGAAAAGGAAACAAGTACATGCAGTTCAAATAATTTCCAGCAGTAGACTTTGCCAAAGGAATTTAAAAATAAATTTTCTCTACATAAAGTTTCATTTGTACTGTCTTTTTAAAATCTCTTTGTTCTCACTTGATGAATATTCCTACTTTTATAGATTCTCCTCATTTTTAAGACAATTCTGCCATCATCTTATTAGAGGTTGAAATTTTTGTATTACTCTAGTGTCTTTAATCAAAGTACCTTTAGGTATATTAGAAATATTAATTCATTCAGTGGTTTCTGTGCTATACAGAGAGATTGAGCATTAAACTTTAATATCTGGAAAATTCAGTATGGTGCAGTTATATATGATAACCATTATCTTCCCTTCAGGAAGAAACTAAGGAATTACGTTCTAGATCTAAATCTTCTTTAGCTTTTCATTTTGAACACCTGACACCAACTTGGAAAAGTCCTTCCAGAATCTTGGATTTCAGTAAAGTCTGTTTCTTTCATTTTGGTGAGAATGCTATGAAGCATGACTCAAGGTGGTTTCTTGAAAGCCTCAAGGCCCTCTGGCATCTAGCACCTTGGCTCGCCCTGGGCAACATTAACAAAGCACAAATAAGGTCTGAAGGATAGAGGTGTCATATAAATCTTCTTGGAATATACTGGGATTTGAAATTTCAGAGAAATTTTTAGAAATTTTTGTATTTTCATGTCTAGAATGATAACCCATTCATCATTTGTTAAGAGAAGTTTATTAAAATGTCTTATATTCAGAGCATTTTTCTAGATAATGGTGAAATCAAGGTGAAAGGACACAAGCGCTGCTCTTTCAGAGCACTTTGCCATCAAGGAAAGATTAATGTACACGAGAATGTGTGAGACGTGCTGCATGTCATTGTCCCACTGCTGTGGAATAAGTGGCCACAAACTAAATGACAGAATCAGCCACATGGTATCTGTGAGTCAGAAGCCTGGGCACAGCCTACTTGGATCCTCTAGTTCGTATCTTAGAACGATGAAATTCAAGAGTTGACCTGGGTTAGTGTCTGTCTCATCTGAGGCTCAGGGATTCTCTTTCAAACGCACGTGATTGTTGAGAACCAACCAGGATAATCTCCCTTTGATCAATTCAACATCAGCTGATTAGAAGTCTTAAATTACATCTGCGATTTTTCACTTTTACCTCATAACCTGGTTGGGGAATGATACTAGCAGTTCCTGCCCACACTCAGAGGGAAGTTGTTATTAAAAGAGTGTGGGTTACTCATGTCATCTTATAATTTCATATTTAAGAAAACATTGACAAATAATTGAAGTCTAACAATGGAGAAAAAGTCATGGGCACTATCAACTGTGGGCAAGCTAGGTTATTAAAGAACTTTTGTGCCGCTTGGAGAAAATAAGGTAATTCAGATTTAAAACAAAAAGCCCCAAAGCTCTAATAGATACAGGTATAACTAAGACATTATGCGAAGCTCACACATGAGTTGAAATTCAGATACCACAATCCACAGTCACTCAACTCTGGTAAAAGAAATATTTGAACAATATGATACTCCAAGGAGAAGCTCTAAAAGTTCTGGGATGGTGGATCTTCATACTTTTTTATGAGTTGCCTTACATTATGTTCTCTTTCAGACAGAAGCTTATGTGCCAAAAGTTGTTTTGAGAATATTAGTCCTGGAGCGAAGTGAGAGGGACACGACAGGATTAAGAATGGGAGGAGGGAAAATCAATACCAAGAAAAAAAGATTGTTTTGAGCTGATTACTGCTCAAGTCCAAGGAACATTGTGAGGATCTGAAAAAAAAAATCAGAACTTATTCTTTGGGGATAAAATAGAAAAACATTGATATACTGATTTTTGGAACCCAATGGTCATAAGAAACCAATGGATAGATCCAAAATTTATGTAGGTACATTGATGTGGATGAAGACCCAGAGAAAAATAAAGTAGGATGAAAAGATTTCAAGCAACTCCCCCACCCCCAATAAAAAGGGTCAAAAATATTCAGAAATGGTGACTAGAGTAATGTCAGAGCACAGGAAGGGTACAAGGTGGAGGTGAAGGATTGGGAGGAGGGCACACTTGACAAGTTGATTTTTTGCCAACACGAAGAGAACTATGAAACCAAAGCCCAAAAGTGTGCTTGCGTGCGTGCGTGCGTGCGTGCGTGTGTGTGTGTGTGTGTGTGTGTGTGTGTGTGTGTGTGTGTGTGTGTTTGCTTTTGCCCCTGATTCAGAACCCACATTTAACACACTTATGACAAGGAAATGAGTTTGACACTTTGGTATTCATGTGAAAAATTGCGTAGATTCCTCACGACAAGTATGTGCTTCTTTGAATATTTGCCTTCTTTGCTGTTTGAAATATTTTTAAATCCTTTTTTTTTTCTTCAGGGGGCAACTATCAAGTAGTAGCTTACTTTGTATCTCCTCAAGTATGAGATTCTTCTTAGTTTGAAGTCATTAGGTGTAGCAGAGGTCCGAAGAGTAAGCAGCAAAGTTAGAGTCTGTTAAGTTGGAGCCTGCTGGGAAAGCCGAATGCATTTTAAGGAAAGCACCTAAGACATGAGAAGTCTATTCTGAAAAAGATTTCTTCTGCCTTAGCAATGAGAAACTGACCAAGATAATTTCTATAATATGAGCTGACACATGCCCAGTGCAATGATAACTTGATTTCTAACTCTGACTTTGAAACAAAAATTATCACAAGTATGAGAACCAGTAAGATGGAGGTTACAAGTTTAATCATCATACATCAGTTTTGCTCTGCTCAAGGACCATGGTCTGAGCTCTTAGTTCAGTCAACCATTCCATTTATTCTTGGGAAAGAAAATGAGTCACTAGGTCAGTGCAACCACATGCAAGTGAAAGGGCCTCCAAAGCCACTCTCTTCCCTGGGAAACAGGTGCAAAGAACTGCACATTCACTTAGGCCTAGCTTTCACAGCATGTTAGTTTGCATGATGAAAACAAATCCCATTAAAATTCCCCCTCAAACAAAGGGAGAGTCATGTAAGAAGGAAAGTAGAGTTAAAGTAATGTGAGGGGATGTGGAGGTCAATAACAGAAATTACAGGCACACAAAATCTAAAGAAAATTATAAAGAAGCAATTGAATTTCCTTCCAGTAGTTCTTAAGACGTCCAGTAAAATACAGGAAAGAGAGGCACAGAGCAAACTCTGACATCAGATATAGATTTGAGTATAGATTTGTCATGGTTATTTTTTTTCATCTTTGGGAATGGATGGAAATATTGAAAATTTGAAGATGCCAGTGCACGTCAATCATTGAATGCGTAATGATTTTAAAGCTCATCAGAGAGAACATGAGAATTATTCTACAAAAATCCTATATGAGATTTTAAAAGAATATGGAGAATGTCAAAATTTGTAGTATTCATAAGACTGTTAAAGTCTCTCTGCAACTCATTCATCATTCATTGACTTCATAATCACCTTTTTAAAATCAGATGTCTCTCTGTGACCTTTGAGTATGCATTTTAGATCTTATTCCTTCCACTTCATTCTTACTCCTGTGATAACTGAGATTGATGGGGCTGTACAGTTTGGGGCAAATGGAGGAGTATGTAAGAAATTTCTGCTTTTCGCTTGCTAACCCAAAAGAACCATCCTTAGTAGCAACTTTCAAGTCAAATTATAGTCAACACTTCTGATCACCTCAGTACCTTCTTGATATCAGTCCTCAAATATGCTAGAGAAAAGTATACCCACTGTATCTTTCAGCTATCTATAGTGTTGAAGGAGCTAATGCACAAATGCTGTTCCTTGTTTTTAAAGTAGAATAGCTTACTCTCCAATTGTTACAGAGGAGAAATTAAAGCCTGTATGTGAATTAAACAATCTAAAAATGGAAGACATCATATAAGAGAGATACTTAACTATTCCTTAAGCCAGATGTAGCTTGTCAAACTAAACCACATGAAACATATCAACTTTTTAAAAACCATCCACTGAATATAGAACACACAACTAAATTCCACACACACACTAATTCTAAACCTCCCTACAAACCACCCACACATCCACTTTTAACCTATTTATTCCTAGCTTTAAAGTGTACTGTCTGGATGCAGCAGGTATTTGTGTTTGACCAAATCTTTCAAGTAGTCTTTTAACATAGATATGTAGATATATTTAGATATTTTTTATTTAATGTAATTATTTCTATAGTTAGGTTTAAATGGATTATATTGTATTTTTTTCCACTTGTCCTATTTTTCCCTTCTTTGCATTTTTCCTTGAATCAAGTGGTTTTGCTTTTAGTATTCAGTGTTTTCTACGTTATTGGCTCACTCACTGTAACTGCACTAAGATTTTAAGTATACATGTTCAACTTACCAGTCTACTTTCTGAAGTTGATACAAGAGTCTTTTGAGAGTATATCTCCATTTTTCTCCCTACCTTAATACTACTGTCATATAATTTATCCATACATATTTAATAAACCGCAGACTATATATTTTCTAGGAAATTACCATTTAAATTGATTTTAATAACATGAAAATTACATATTCATCAGTATTCTTCAATACCTTGTAAAGATCTTTATTCTATCTGATATCATTTTACTTTTGTCTTATGGTTTACTTTAATATTGCTTATAGTGAAGCTTCTGAGTAATTAATTCTTTCAACAAATGTATTATGAAAATATCTTTTTAGCACCTTTGAATTTAAAGATATTTTTGCTGGGTATAGAATTCTAGCTTGACATTTTTTTCCTATTATTGTAGCAAAGATGTTACTAGTCTTTCATTGACCTTATTTCTCATAAGAAATATTCTATTGTTTTTATTATTTGTATTGTGTCTTTATATTGGTTATTCTGACTTCTTCCCTCTTTTACTTATGGTTAACAACTTAATTATGACACTCTGTGTTGTTATTTTCTTTCCTTCTTGTCCTTCAGGATTGTTGAGCTCCTTGAACATGTGGGTTTATGGTTTTTATCAAATTTTTGAATATTTCTGGTCATCATCATCTTCTCATATTACGTTTCCTAATTTCAGAGAAAAATACAGAAATGTGATTAGGTATGCACTCTGCCAAATTCAAGAATTCACTCTTGATATCAATTTGACTCTGCCTTGAAGAAATAAACTCTTTTTATCCCATCTCTGTAGAGAAGATAGGATTAATTATCTTGATGAGCTAACAGCCTCATTAGGCTTCTAGTCTTTCATTAAAAACATGCCATTATAACTCCTTGTTGAGATTTATTATTAAAATGGGTATTTAACCTTAAGTTATAACAGTGTCCCTGCACTTTAAATTTTTCTTACAAGCATAACTCTTAATCATTTGTTACTCTATCTAGTAGGAAAAAATTGAAAGAAATAGCATTTAATAGATAATGTGATAATGTCTTTGATAGTAAAACATGTGTTGCATAATGAGCCAAATTAGGGGCAAAATTTTTTTGTTTGTCCTGTGTAAAGACTTGAATAGACCAATTTCAGTGGTCTACCTTGGAGAAAAATAGTGAGAAAATCATAATTTTTTTTATTTAGTCAAGACAAGAATTCTGGTAAATTGCTGTTTATTACATGATAAAATGATAATCATAGATCAATGGAATAGACCTTTGACTCCAGAAACAAATTCTTATGTTTAACAACAATTAATATTTAACAGATATGCCAAGACAACTCGGTGGAGTAATAATTATCTGCTTGACAAGTGCTAAGATGATGGACCATCCAAAAGGAAAAGAGAAGACCTCAGGCTCATCTTGTATCCTGCAGGGGGGAAAAAAATGGCTGACAGACCCAAATGTAAGGCAGAAATCTCGCCTTTAGAGTAAAACATAAGAAAAACTGTTTGATACCTTAAGTCAGAAAAACATACCTTAGGCTTGACACTAAAAACCTGAGCAAATAATTGGACAGTCAAAATTGAAAACTTATATACAACAAAATAATTTTAAGAAAGTTAAAAGAGAGCTCAGAAGATTGTATAAAATATGTACCTACCATGTATTTCTTAAGAGATTTATACAGGGAATACAATAAAAATTTTATGATTCAGAAATAAGAAAACAAAAAAATCTACTAAAAATTGCCAAATGATTTGAGTACACAGTTCACTAAAAATACATATAAATGGGGAATAATTATACTAAAAGACACTCGGTGTCATTATTCATTAGAAAACTACAAACAAAAGCATTAATGGTGCATCTTTTTGCATCCATTAGAAAAGAGATAATTTTTAAAGAAATAATAGATATTGTCAATGAAGTAAAAAATGGGGACTCGCATACATCACTGGTGGTGATACGAAGTAGAGTAGGTCACTTTGAAGACAGCTGCTCAGTTTCTTAGGAGGTTGTTCCAGAGTTACTGTATCGTGCAGCAAATCCATTTGTGTTTCCCCAAGAGAAGTGAAAGTACGTTCACGAAAGGATTTGTGAACAGAAAGTTTGCAGTAGCGTTATCGATCATTTCACAAAATGGGACTGATCCAAATGTCCATGGGATGTGAGTGGAAGAACAAAATGTCATACATTCGTATAATAAATACTATCCAGCAAGAAAACAGAACAGACTTCTGGTATGTGGATAACATCCATGAACCTAAAAAATGTGGAGCTAGAAAAGAAATTGGGCAGAAAAGATAACATACATGTTTTCACTTACATAAAATAAATACAAATCTCTGGAGATGAAAAGTGATTTGTGGTTGTCCAGAAGGGAAGTGGGAGTTTGATAATCATAAAATGTCATGGGAAAATCTCACTGGCATTACTGGCATGATAAGCATATTCCAAAACTGGATTGGAATGATGGATACACAATTCAGTAAGCTTCCTAAGACTTCATGAATTATAAACTTAAGTTAATAAAAGATACAATTCAATAAAATCAATTAAAAATGCCAAATGTATCTTTAAGGAAAGGTATCTCAGGTGGAAGCACCTGACACTTGCCCTCAAGCTCTTAATGCCCACAGCAGACAACGAGAAAAGTAGCACCCCTTTGAGTCAGACTCCAAGTATCGCCAAATTTTCTAATCTTTAATTGTCACGATTCAGTAGTGCTGAGTTCAATGAGGTCATATTTTTTTCTTGAACCATAGCTTTCTAATGCATGATATGATGTCTATAGAAACAAACTCCCCTAACCTAAACAGTTAGATCAATACAAGCGTAAAAGTCCCTACCCCCACTCATGGCCAAGAATGAATAATCAATATGTCAGACTACATTCATCTCCGGTGAGGAAACTCAGAGTGACAAGACAGAAATGAATGATTATACTTTAGTATTACAGGTTTGTCTACCTGGTTATTTTTTAATGGTACTGCAGATATTTATGAAAGCAAGGAAATCTTTTCTTCTTCCTCAAAGAATATCAAATAGGTGTTACTGGTCACATTCCACGGAATATACAGGAAGTCCTTGAATCTTTGTAAGGACTCCGAGCATATACACACCTTTGATAAGGTCCAAAATAAAACATGTAAGACAGGCCAAGAACATATTGAAATTAAATATTTTTTGAATTTATAAGATGTATTCCTTGGAGGAATGTAGTACAACCATAGAAGAAAAATTAAACTTTGCATCTTTAGTACATGAGTAAAGACTCCATTATATAAAATATCCAATTAATATTTTATAAATAATAACTAGAATGACAGTTATTAATCAAACCATTAATTAGTTCTATTCTCTTTTTCGAGCCTTTAAAAAATTAACTTTTAAATTTTAGAGCAGTGTCAGATTTACAGAAAAATTGGAAAGATAATAGAGTTCCCAGATATTCTGCAACCAGGAACGCTGTTGTTAACGTCTTGTTTCAATTAATCAACAAGTAGTAATTCACTATTGTAAACTATAGTGTATAATTTATTTAGTTTCTTTGTTTTAGCTGATGTCCTTTGTGTCCCAAGATCTCATCCAGAATATCATATCACATCTAGCTGTCTGTCTCCTGAGCTCCTCGGGGCTGACAGTCTCCAGGACTTTCCTGGTTTGGGATACCAATTGTGAGAAAGGCGGGTGAGGTATTTTTGTAGAATATCTTTCAATTGAAATTTGTCTTCTTTTTCCCATAATTTTTTTAGTAAATGTTTACTTTCACTTCCTCTCTCCACTATTCCATCTCTCCATAAAGTCTATCTTTTATTTTACTTTTACATTTTTACATTTTGAGTTACTCATATAGGAAAAATCATGCATTATGTGATATTCTCTGTCTGGTTTATTTCATTTAGCATTATGGTCTCAAGTTGGAACCATTTACTGTAAATAACTCAAATTTATTCTTCTTTATGGCAGAAGATATTATACATATATAATATTTTCTTTACTCATTCTTCTGTGATGGGTAAATACACTGCTTTCAAGGTTTAGCTACTAAATTTGACTTGAGCTATTATAAATCTGTACATGTGTCACCGCAATATGGTATCTTTAATACCTTCAGGAACATACTCGCTGGAGGTATAGCTGAGTCAAATGAAATTTTAGTTTTTTTAGTTTTTTGAGGAAACTCTGTACTGCTCCATACTGATTTCCATAGTGGTTGTACTATGTAGAAGAGTTCCTTTCTAAAAGAAAGAAGAAAAAAACTCACCAGCATTCATTGCTTTGTGAGTTCCTGATGATACCCATTCTTTTTGAGTAAGATGGAATCTTGGTGCTTGATTTAATGACCAAAGATGCTAATTTTTTTCATGTGCTTCTTGGCCATTTATACTTCTTCTTCTGAGAATTGTCTATTTCCTTCCATTGCCCCTTTTTCATTGGACTTTTCATTTTGGGGGTTGATGTCTTTTAGTTCTTTTTATATTGTCAGGCTAGTGTTCTGTCTCAAAAGTCGCTGGCAATTTTTCTCCCATTTCATCAGTTCTTTCTTCATTCTGTTGGCTATTCATTTGCTGTGAAAAGTTTTTTTTTTTTTTTAATTTGAGATAAACCACTTGTTGATTCTTGGTGTTATTTCTTGTACACTTGGTTTCTGTTCAGAAACTCCTTGCCAAGCCAATGCCTTTGAGTTTTGCCTATTTTGTCTTATAGTAGATCCAGTGTTTGCATTTTAATATTTAAGTCTCCAATTTATTTCACTTTGACTGTACTACAATGTGAGGATATGAGTGTAGATGCACTCTTCTGCATGTGGGTAACTTGCTGTCCTGGCACAGTTTGCTAGGGAGGCCATCTTTTCTCCAGCACAAGTTAGGGGCCCTTGTCCTAGTTCAGATGACTGGAAGTGCTACAATAAGTCAGTCAACAGCACGTAATACTTTACTCATTTGTTTACTAGTTTAACATAAAATTTCCAAGTATCTTCTACGTGGTAAATATAGTCTTAGGTGCTGAAATAACAATGTCAAAAAGTCAGCCTTAGCTCTGGAGGTCAGAAATAGACTGAGATGACTTCTAAAACTGTGAGCTAAATAAACCTCCTTTTCTTCATAAGTGTTCCATCTCAGACATATCATTATAGTGATGAAAAGCTAAAAGCTAATGTAGAAACCCACTAAGTTAAGTAAAGTTCTTTTCTTCATGTATTACCTAGTGCCAGCTATTTTGTTATGGGAATAGAAAATGGACTAAGATATAGGATGAGGTCAATAGTTTCTTGGAGGACATGAAATTCAACGGTTGTGTTTGAGGCGGGTGTGTAGCATAGGTCCTACCCCACAGTGATGTCACAAGATGTGTCAAAGGAAAGAAGGGTGAGATAAGAAATCACGTATGTTTGTATGTTTTAGAAGATCTCATGTGTGCACTGATGAGGAATGAGGCCATGGAGTGGCAGACGACGGGAAGAGGTTTGTATTATTATACGGGAGTGAAGAGATGGAAAGAGCAGAAAGAGCTTCCTTTTCTTCCACCTACATTATGATTGGCAATAAAGAGAAATTAAATCCAAAAAATGAATTAAATAAATTGTTCTATGCTATTAAAAGTATTTCCAGAAAAAATACTATTTTTAAGATTTTTCTGACTGATTCAAGTATTTTTAATATATTGTGGCATCGAATTCAACGCTCTTTACACCAACATAATCATTGAATGTCAATTACCAATCCTTCCCTTTATAAAGAAATGAAACTCCAGGATTTTGAAGATGGAACTAATCCACAATAATTTATGTCGTGTTGAACTTTCTAATAGCCAATGTTTTTAAACCCCTTCTGTCACATAAGTAGAAAGTAGTAATAATATAGTAACAGAGCTACCATTGGCGGAGCACTTGCTACATGATAACACAGTGGCAAAGGCTTAATAAACACCTTTTCTCTGAAACATGTGCTACATGACCTAACTGGTGGAAATTACTTTCTTTATCCTAACAAGAAACCAAACATAAGCACAGCGAGTCTAATTAACTGCCCATACTCAACAGATAAGAAGTTCCAGAGCTCATACTCATCCACATCTTGCTCTAAAAATTTCTATCTTAATGTGATACCACAAACTGAATTGATGCATTTTGGAGTATAGTTTCCCTTTATATTCTTTGATGTGTCTGCCACATAGTCTGCTTGGGCACTGTCTAATTCACTTCCACTTTTGACCCCGTTTGCCATCGAGAGAAGTGTCACTCCAGAGCAGTCAAAACAACACAGCTCATACCTTCCCAGCATGATCATGACTGGCAAGTTCTGAGACCCGATGACATTGTCGATATTTCCAGGTGCTCATTGCAAAATCACATCTACTTTTTGGGTTTAGTCACGGTCATATTTAAATCTCTTTAAGTACTACTGTCATCCAAATGCTTCCTCCCCAGGCATTCTGCATAATTAATGGAATGGAGTTAAATACAGGGGTTTTAAAATGAACTTGCTTCCAAATATATTAGACTTCATCTTCCCACTTTGACATTCTTTATTTCTTGATATTGCTATTTTTTCATAAGCCCTTCTGTCGCATTTCTTTATCTACTCTTGTGTTCTTAGTATCTAGCTAATTAATACCTCTTCCAACTTAACTGACACTGTTAGTAACATGTCTACTGTCTCGAATTAAGATACTATCTGATTCCTTTTAGAAGGCCATAACAAAATAGCACAAACCAACAAAAGTTGATTTCTTACTGTTCTTGAGCCTAGGAAGTCTAAGATCAAGGTGCTAGCAAGTTAGTGTCTGGAGAACCCCTGCTTCTTGGGTAACTGTAGCTTCATATGATGGCAGGCCTGAGGGAACTGTCTGGGGCTTCTCTTGGGGCCACAAATCCCAAAGTGACACAGACTGGGATAGGATTTTAATGTATGAAAGATGACACAAAAATTCAGACTATGGCGGGCCATCAGCTATAGCCCTACACTGAACTTCCCAGCATGCTCCTGGATGGCTCCTTGTACAGGAGTACGCTTCTATTTATCATGATCACATAGCCTTCTCTGTCCATTTTGTTCCTGAGCAAGGTGACCATCACATTACAAACCACCATCACCATTCATTCCTCAGCTATTACAAATTAATTTTGTAGTCAGCATGGTCCTATCAAATCATTTAATCTAATTAGGTGTTTGTCTTAGTTGCTTTCTCATTACTGTGACAGAAATATCCAACATCCACAACTTAAGGGAGGAAAGATTTATTTTAGCTCAAAGTTTCAGAAGGTCTGACATCATCCATTCATGGGATTCAGGCAGAGGCGGAGGAAAGCCATTGTAGACAGGAAGCCAAGTGAGAGAGAAAAGGCAGAAGTAGGGTATACCCTTCTAGGCCATGTTCCAGGGATCTGCCCCTTCCAGGTCACATGCCCAGTGACATGCCAGACAACTGTAATCTACACCCTACCATATGTCTGTCTCCCACCACACACCTAATCCATAATCTACCACATGCCTGTCCTCTACCACACAGGCCCACAGGCCCCATTCTCCTAACAGCACTTGGTTTCACTGGTAACCCATAATATCCAAATAGATGAGGCTTTTGGAGGACGTTCCACAGTCAAGCCACAACAATATTTCCCTTTTCTGTTGATAAATCTTAAGAGAATGTGTGCAGCCTGAGAGACGACAGGCAAGCGGGGGAATGAGGATGACAAAGAGAAAATAAAGATGTATAATCTGGTGGCGCAGAGAAATACAGACCATGCGGTCTCAATCTCTGACTGGATTAATTTGTCCTGGAAATAAACGTAGCAGGTGAGTTCAATAAAAAAATTCTGGAATTAATTTTTGAAATAAAATAAAATTGTAGAATGTATTCCTCAGTACTGATACTCTTCATTATCTGGCACAGCAGACCCTGGATCGTCTGTAGAAATGGAATAAGCCTCGTTTTGACAGCAACCTGTGTTATCCGAATCATCTTTTCTGATGTATCTTCCTTTAGGAAAAAATATTAAGTGGAACTATCATGTAATGCCATAGTATTGACATTTCAATTCGAAAATACATGCAAAAGAATCTGACTTGGGAACTTGACCAAGGAAGATCTGAAATGTTCTGAACTTGCTGTTTGTAATGTAACCTAACTAGACACCCAATGGAAAGTATCTAGATGTATTCTAGGCTTGCAATATGATAGACAGTGCACTAAGTAATTTTTTATACAGCAACTTTAAACCTCACAATAACCCTACGAGTAACAATCTCATCTTACAGAGAAGAAAACTGAACTTCAGAGAATTTAAATGATCTTAGCCAACACTGTATAGGTGATACTACTGGCATATAGTGAGTAGAAGCCAGGGATGTTGCTAACCACAGTACAGTGCAAAATGGAAGTATCACAAGAGAGAATTCGCCATTCCAAGTTGTCCACATGCTAAGAGACCTTGTTCAATATACCCAGTTTTAATGCTCTAGGAAAAGTGGGGCCTTGTGATCACAGCAATTCGACTAACAAAGTTGCAGTCACTGGAAAGCAGAGATTTGTGATTCAGGAAGTTTGCTCCATACTTCCATAAGGCTGCTCTGGTCTGTGCTGTAAAGTCTGGCTCTTGTTGATAGGCCGAGTTAGCCAGCTACTACCTCTGGAGCCATAGATTGTAGGATTAACAGAGCATTTTTTGCCCTCTCTATGATCAAAGTCCCTTGCCCTAATGTCCATTTAATTGTTCCACAAGGAGTCATTTAGTGCATGCAATAGGTAGGAGTCAAAGATTTTGTGAGAATGTTTCCTTTCTATTCTCTGAAGACGTAAGAGAACTCCAAAGCCAATAAAAATAAAATACTTCTAATGATAATTCAAGTTATTTTGTTCCTGATAATAATTCTGTGACACCTTGAAGTGTATAGGGACCCTGTGACAGAATGAGGAGAGAAGATAAGGAAGATAAGAGGCAGTATCTATTGTGAACTTGGAGCACAACTAGATCAGGCTTTGCAGACTCTGACCACTGTCTGTGGGTCCCCAGCCCCGTGCCCATCTGATGGCACTAGAAATGATGTGGAATTTGTAGCACCACATGGTAAGGACACTGACATCAGAGAATAATAGGCTGAATAAGAGACTTTGAAAATGCAAAAGGAAGGTGATTAGCCAAAGAGAACTTCATGGGAATGTTATAACCATCTCGAGAGGTCTAAAGAATAGCCAAGCAAAACAGAATTTAGATTCTTTTTTTGACAGAAGAACGAACAAGAATCCGTGGAGTAAAAGCTTCATTCAGCAAGATAAAATTTCTGATTAAACAGAGGGGAAAATAGCTAATTACATAGGTGTACAATAATGGAAGGGTTCCTATGACAGTAGTGATAGATATTTGAAGAATCAAACCATGGCTGAACAACTCAGAGATAAGCTTCATGAATACATGAAAGAGATAAGACTGAAATATAAAGAGATAAGACTGAAAAATTGCTGTATCTTTCCTAAGACAAGATCCTATGTATTTAGTGCATCTGTTTTCTCATGAAATTCAAGTACATGATTGAAACACTTTTAATTATGCTTTGCACACATTTAGTCATCTTTAGTTTCTATGGGTATGCATTAAAACTCTTAGAAAATGGAGGATCATTTACAAAAACATAAATTTTCATTCTTAAGTATTTGTTTGAATACTCTCCCTGCAATCCATTTACTTTTGCCTCCACTGTCCAGTTCAGCCTTCATCAATTCTTCCATGGATTATTGAATAAGCTTCTGAGGCTCTTTTTATTTTTTTCCACTTTCTATCTTTCAGCCCACCTTCTCTGGGACTACCGGTGTGACAGAGTTGGTCCACTGAGCACTTCCCAGTTAAAACATGCTGATGACGATCCCTAACTACTCATGGATAAAGGCCAGTCTTCTACACATGGGACCAAAGATCCATGGCAGGGGGACTCAGCCACTTGCACCTGACCTTGCTCCCTGCTGTCTTCCCTTCAAAATGTTCCCTCCAGAGAGGAAATGGGGGCAATACTGTCTCACATTTTTAAGACTTCATGAATAATATTTTAATTGTTTTTATATCCCTTTCACACTACTTGCCCATTTGGCCCAATTACATATTATTTTAATGATCAAATCCATGGTTTTTTATTAATTACTCCATTAAATAATCTATCCATTCTCTCTCTCTGTAACAATTTGCCATCAGGACTTTGGGGGAGGTAAAACAGGAAAATAAAACAATAGTTATAATCTAAATTGTGTCCCGCACAAGCTCTTTTTGAAGAAGTTCCCCTTGATTTCCTTGAATTATGTATGTAAAGCTCAGTGCCCATTTCTATCACTAAGTTTTATTAAAACGTATTTTTATCATAATTAACAAATTTTACACATTTAACAAATATTACAGTAACTCTTTTTATTAAAAAGCATTACCAACTCATAAATATTAATCATAATTTCCTTTTGCCGTGTGCCACACTTTATCCAAAATCCTGATCAAATTCAGAGAGTGTCTTCTGATATCAGACTGTGAAAATTCTCTGCTTCTAAAACACTAAAACCAGATTATTTTGCTTCCAAAATGGGCAGCACACAATTTTATGTACACTGTGCCCACAAATATAGCATTCATCATCCTTGATGTACAATAGGTATAGTTCAAGTACATTTTAAACATAAATCCTTACATGCATGAAACTTGAAAGGGGATCTGGTGTCCTTTAGGCAAAGGCAATGTACAAGTGCAGGACTTTTGATGAATTAGGATAAAAGAATTGCCATAAAGATGAATTCAGTCTGATAACAGGAGCCCCCAGTAGAACAACATAATAATCAAAGCTTTAAGTGCAATAATGTTTAGGAATTGAGCCGGCACCAGGGAGACTAAGTTCTCAAGTCAATATTTGAAAATTAGAGCTGTTGTGTGAAATGAAGTGCTGAGTTGGAGAGCTGCCAAGTGCTGAAAGCCCACGCGCCGCGCCGGAGCTGTGCCTGAGAAAGCGTAGAGCTTCTGTGGGAAGCCGAGGCAGGGTTCCTGGGAGAGGTAGGCTCATTATCATGTCTTGGAATGGCCCAGTCCTTGAGACCCGTTCTTTTCCTCCTCTCCCTTCCTGTTTATAAATTCTTTAGCTTAGATTTTCTGTTTTCCTCAGTGAATTTATTTTCTGTTATCAGCTTTTGGAACCAAGAAACAATGGAACACACAATTATCTTTAGGGTAGTGGTGGTGGCTTGGTTTTTCTCTCAACACTGTTACGATCTATGCAGTGTCGCTGCACAGGAAGTAGAAACACAAAGCAAAAGTGAGAGAACTGCGTCGGCTTCAGGGTTGGGAAACCTTCTAGTGACGGTGCGACGTAAAGAAGAAAAACCAAACAGGTGGAAATACTGGATGTAAGCTAAACTGAAGATATAAGCCTTCACACTAAGCCATATCCCCGATTCCCATCCTTTTTTTAAAGTTTTGATTTTAAGATAGGGTCTCACAAAGTCACTAAAGCCACCCAGCTGGGCTCAAACTTGTGATCCTCCTGCTTCTGTCTCCCACTTGAAAGTACACTGGCCAATTTTGTATATCTTTTTCAGACACACCAAAGTGCTACAGTGATTTCTTGTGGAAGAAGAGAGATATGATAATGGCTTCTGTCACAATTCAGTCAAGGAAGCAGACTTTGCACTAGGTAATTAAATAGAAGAAATGTAATATATGGAATTAGATGAAGGGGTATTGGGAGAGTCAAAAAGCCAAATGGGAACTATGAGGCAACCTAGAAATTATGGACAACAAGATGTTTCTATAACTCCGAAGTCTGGAAAGTCATAGAAATGAGAGGTATGATCAGCTCTTAGAACAGAGCCGTCATGATGGGAGCTTGAAACAATATGGAAGCTTCCCTGCTTCAGCAGAGACTGAAGAAGTTGGGTATGATGGGAAATAAAGCAATACTATACAAACACCCCTCGTTAGAGATACAAACACAAAAAAGTTAAGGGGGAGTTTAGACGCATGCTCCCTTCCTCTCACTCTCCATCTCCCACTCATCCCTTTCACTGGACAAGCCTGGCAGGAAGTCAGGGGCAAGGAATGCTGGGATTGCAAGATTAATTCTGAAAATGCAGAGCAGACCAGCAAAAGTAGAAAAACAGATCAGAGAATAAATGGGAAAGCATTGACCTGGGCATATACAAATCAGAATAAATCCTTATAAATGAGTAGGATAGCAATAATCTGACTTGTAGATTTCTCCCCGAAATGCCTGAAAGCATAAAAAGAAAAATCTAACCTCATGGTGAGTGACATGGAGTTCATAGATACAGTTTGATCTATCTCTCAATGACAATCCTTTGCCCATCCTGAGTTTCTAGACATGTTAATATAAATCTGCCTGTAATTAAAGTTTGTTTGCTTGCTTGCTTGCTTTGCTTTGAGATAGGGTTTCATTCTGTAGTCCCACCTGGTCCTCAACTTCCTAAGCAGCTCAGGCTGGCCTACAGCTCTTGGCAATTCTCCCGCCACAGCCTCCCGAGTGCTGGGATTGCAGGCATGCTCTACCGCGTTCAACTAGAATGTGTTGCTGGGAGATCAGAGGTCTCATGTTTCCTAGCAAGTACTCCAATCACTGAGAGATGTCCCAGCCCCAAAAAGTTTTGACTGAAAGTTTACAGCTTGCTGAGTGTTGGAACACAATCTAACAAACAAAATATTAAACTAGGTAAGACTTCCAAAATAAAATGTGCTGTGCCACTGTACCGTATTTCACATTCATATGCACATATACATATATATGTATACACATACATACATAATGGACTTTAACAACCACACATACATGTCTGTGCATTTACATACATATAAGAAAACTTCCCCGGAATAAGAGAAGTACAAGAACACATATTAAGAAATAACCATAAAAAGAAGAGGTTTGAGAGCACAGTGGTTTTTAAAAAGGATATTAAATTAATATATAAGAAAGAGAAATATTTAATATTTCAAGGCAGAAGCAAGTAGAGAGAAAGCACCTACGCAGCTGGGCTCCTTTTGAATCAGTTAGGCAGCCGTTCCGTTAGAAAGGAGAATGCGAGTTAGTGATACTGGGGGGAAATAGCGATGAAACACTCGCGCGGAGCTAGACACCTAGCGGCGAGGCCACAGGCCCGCAGCTCCGTTGGCAGTTCTGCTGCCCCAAAGCTCGTGCCCCAGCAACTGCGGCCGTGGTCACGGGTGGGGTGGCAAGTGGGACCAGAGCCCTGCCTCTCTCCACCTGATGCTGTCACTCTAAAGCGTCTTCCTGCTTAACCAGTTTAACCACCTCTGAAATGTAACCGGCGTATTCTTTCCAAAAATGTTTTGGAGAATCAAGGCTGGTGGGTGGGTAGATAAAGCAGGAAAAGTAATAATAAGTGTTTCAAAATTTTCCTTGCTATTCAACACACTCAGTTACAGTTAAAATAAAACTTAGCTCCTCTGAATGCAATTTGACTATTTTTCAATCCATGTGTATTATTCATTCTATGGCAGTGGTGGTCCACTTTGTTTGAATGTTTCTATTAAATATTTCGACTTATCCAATGAACATGCGTTTCATTTTTAGAGCAAAATACATTTATTTTACTGTAGAATAATAGCTCTAGTAAGCCTAAAATAAAAATGACATGTTTTATAAATAGGTAATAGTATCCAAAGACAGGTTTACTGCTTGACACCCTCCAGATTTAAAGTTACATACATAAAATATCCATTTTCTACGATTGCCTGAACAGCAGTTTGTGATCAGATGTTTGAAAATAATTGTGCAACTGATATCCACGCATTGATTTAAAAAGTAGATTCCAATTACTTGATCATTTATCAATTACTTGGCCAGGCAACAAAGAAAACAAACATTCATTTAAGAAGTCTGATCTCACGGGGCTGGAGGAATACCACAGCGGTTAAGGTGCCTGATTATCAAGTGCAAGGCCCTGGGTTAGATGTCCCAGCACCAAATAAAATATGGGTGTGGTTGCACATGCCTGTAATCCCAACACTCAGGAGGCTGAGACAGGAGGACTGCCACGAGTTTGAGGCCAGTGTAGGCTACATAGTGAGTTTAGGACCAGCCTGAATTACAGAGCGAGACTCAGTCTCAAAAAAAAGTCTATGTCAGATTCAAACATAATTACACAATTTTACTCCGAATATTTGGAGAATTTTAAAAAGGTATGAAGAATTAGACATCATTTGGCACCATTTATCAGTTATAGGACCTAAAACTGTAAGTTAGTTGATAAGAAAAATTGAGTTGTTCATCCACATATTTTGCAAAGACCATCACATGATAAAATGGACAAATTGGCAGTTGACAGAATACCTGTCCTGAGCTCTAGTCTCCCAGATATTACCCTTTCTTTCTACTCAAGTCAACTTTAGTAGCACAACAACTTCTTTTCAAGATACTTATGACCCAACTTCCAGAAATGAAGTGTGTTGCCTTACATGGCAAGAGAGATTTTCCAATGTGATAAATCTAAGGAACTTGAGATACACTGTCCTATATCATATAAGTGGTCTCCATTTATCACAACAGTCCACACACACACACACACACACACACACACACACACACACACACAGCAGGAAGATGAAATTGAGCAGAGATTCAACATTAAAAGTAATGTTGAATCTCTGAGAAACACTTTGAAGATGCAATACTTCTGATTTTGAAGATACAGAAGAATGCAGGCAGCTTCTAGGTGCTGGAAGAGGCAAAGAGCCAGATTGTCCTCTAGAGTATCTACAGGAAATATGTCCGCCCAACTGTGAGTTAATATATCTTGTTTTTGAGTGATAAGTTTTAAACAGTATATCACGGGAACAATAGGAAATTAATATGCCAACCGTCTTGAATGTGAGTCATATTCACTCTACCTGCCTCAGCACTCCTGTTCACTCTTGTCTCCCCACAATTTCGTCACCCTACTCTTCTTCTATGAACTGGTTGCTTTAAATAGCCTTGATTGATTACTAGTGATGTCAGTGTTGACACTTTTTTCAAGTTTTTTATTTTTTTATTTTTTATTTTTTTATTTTTATTTTTTTATTTTTTTTTATTTTTTTGGGTACTTGACTAATACTATGGCTTGGATCTGGATTGTCTCCTACAAGCCTTGTGTATTTTGATGTCATTAGGTAACTGTGGAACTATGTGCTCCTGGGACATGGGGACTTGCTGTGAGGGGTGGAGGCTTGGAGCTTGACCTGGAGTGACTGTGTCAGCTTGTGAGGTTAAAGGATGACCAGGGCAGAGCTTTCAGTTTGACTTGTGAGGCAAAAAGTGATGGAGGGATGCCTGTTGGAAGCAAGTAAAGGGAGCTTGAAGTATGTAAAGGAAGAAACATCATGTTACAGCTTCTTTTTGGAAAAGTCCTGGCCCCTGCCTAAGGCTCCAGACATCAACTCATTCCTCACTTCACTTGACTCTTGACTTACTTTTCACTCTTTAATTGGTACCAGAGGAGTGGGCATTGTTGCTGTGACTTTACCCGGTTTGGTATCCTCTGCTAATTTTTAGCAGTCAGTCCTTGGCTTGTAGGGGTATTATCTAGATGTCTTCCTTCAGTTTAAAACAATCTTTATCTCTGTGCATGTCTGTGTTCAAATTTTCCCATTTAATAAGGCCACCAGTCATGTTGGATTAGGGCCTTATATCAACATGAATT
The DNA here is from genome assembly GCA_004027205.1 of Ctenodactylus gundi. NCBI lineage: Eukaryota > Metazoa > Chordata > Mammalia > Rodentia > Ctenodactylidae > Ctenodactylus > Ctenodactylus gundi. The sequence goes on along the minus strand of PVKB01000492.1, from coordinate 524,665 downwards.
TTTCCTAGTTTAACCAATTTTATTCATAATTACCCTATTTCCAAATAAAGATATATTCTGGTGAATTGAAGATTAAGACTTCAACATATAAATTCTGAGAAGACACAGTTTAACCCATGATAATACTTATTACCACCTCTTGGTTAAAACCCAAAATTCATCCAAAAAAAGAAAGAAGGAAGAAAAGAAAGGAAGGAAGGAAGGAAGGAAGGAAGGAAGAAAAAGAAAGAAAGAAAAGAAAGAAAATCCTACTGATCCATTTTGTCATTACTGACCCTGATCATGCAAGGCTCTCATACCAGGGCCTCCTCTCAGAACCTAGGATGTTCCCATAAATTGACTGTCCCCGATGGATGACCATTGGCCCCAAAGCACAATCATCTACATATCTGTATATTGAAACCACCAGGGTATATTATTTTTGGAAGGAGTTATGGGACTATCAAGCACAAATTCCTAAGCTTATCTTCCCTCTGAGAGTTCAAAGACATCACTTTTCCAGGTTTTGCCTTTAGCTCTGCTGCACAACAGTGTGACATTAAGCAAAGCGTCCCCCACTTGCAGTTAAAGTCCCCCGGACTTTGTTCTCAGTCCTATTCCTTTCTTTCTTTCTTTCTTTCTTTCTTTCTTTCTTTCTTTCTTTTTTTGACACTTTGTTCTTGATGACTTTATCCAAATTCATGACTTCAAAAGTAACTTTTGACTTCCAAAGCTATTCTGCAGCAGCCTAAGGCATTGTACTGAGCATAGCTATTGCTTGGCTTCTATATCAAGTAGTTGTCTTAGCCTCAAAAGATTTAAATCTGATCTCACCAGCTCACTGCCCCAAAACAAGCCTGCTCTCAAGCTTACCTATTCTGGGATCCTCCCAGTTCCTCAAATAAAGACAACAACCATTCTTCCCTCTCACCAGTCACCTTGACATACTCAGGCAGTTGCCAAGAAGTCACAGACTTCTTCCTACATATATCTCAAGTCTTTCTCCTTAGAGCCATTCCTCGCATTGGCACGTGGACTCAGATCCCCTTTGCCACTGCTCTGTGCAGTTCCTCCTTCCTGATGATACTAAATCTCTCTTAAAATTAAATATTACAAAGTAATAATTTATGTCATCACTTTTCTGCATAAAATCACTTAGCAATATCTGATGTATTAGGAATAAAGTCGAAGCTTACAAAATATCTGATCTCTAGAATTAGAATCCTAGAAAAATTCTAGAGAACTTTCTCTTTTTAGCCCTTCATCTTCTGATTGCATTCCAAGAAATACTCAGTGCAAGACACTAGTAGATCATGTTAAAATGATTCTATGATCAAAAAGTGATCCAGTCTTATCCATCTTTTAAAATGCCCCCCTTTAATTTGACTTATATTTAGGGCCACATTTGTATTGGCGTTACTCTCCTTCCCATTTAGTTCTGCATTGCACACCATCATAGTTCTTACTGAATTATACTATCATTATGAATTTACTCCTGCTATAAAATAAATTTCTTGAGATTAGGTACTCGTTTCCTTTATGTCCTCAGAGCTTAGGGATGTGCTCAATGATTTGCTTTTAAATAAATATATGAATACATTAAACGCCATAGTGAACACCCTGAACGTCTTGCCCTTAAGGAACCATACTGAAGAAAACACATTTTGGTGAGTAATTGTAATACTAAGTGGATATTTAGCAAAGTATGCAAAGTATGAGGCTTGGGATGGGAAAGGAAATGTCTTCAGGTAATGTGAATAATTAAAGAAGATAGAGTCTCATATTCTCATCAAGGAGACCCAGATAAGATGAATTCAAGACACCATTTAATAGTTAAACCCTGTACCAGTGATGATTCGCAAGTGCTGCCCTTTGGAAGGATTTCTTCACATGTTGCTGTTGATTTAAACATGGTCTGTCCCTGTCAAAACTCAAGCTTGAGGCTTGACGCCCAAAGTAGTGGTGTTAACAAGTGACGAGGCTGTTTAGAGGTGTTTAGTGTCTTACAGTCCATCTGCAGAAGGGCTCCACGCCCATTTCTCAGGAATGGTTCGGGTCTAGCAGGAATAAGGTGGGTTGTTTCCGGTCAAGGCCATCCCCTGGGCTTGCCCACTTTGGTACCTGCCTGCGTTCCCATTCTTTTCTCTTTCATGTTTTGATACAGCCAGTGACCTCTCACCAGACACTGACACCATGTTATTTGCAATTCCTAGCCACCAGAATTATAAGTCAAAGATCTTCCCTTTATAATTCTTTCAGTCTCCAGATTTTTAAAAGAATAACACAAAATGTACCAAGCACATACCTAACCATATGGATCTTTGCTTTAAATCTGAACACTTTTTGTTTAAAATTTAACACAATAATTTGTCCAAATCTAGTAACTTGATGAGAAAATTCTGCATTAAGTACAGGAAGAAGTTGTTACAGAGCTGGTGAGCAATATGAAGGAATGCCTTAAAAATAGGCAATTTTCCCCTATCGCTGGGAAAATTTTCCAGGATCTGGAAAGCCTACTTTTGGGGAATTTTTGAAAGATGTTCCTAAACTAGATGTAAAGATAAATAATGTTATCCTAAAGCTAATTCCAGGCATGAACTTCCAGTTTTTAGATTTCAGTGACCGAAAACAGATTTGATGTGATTGTTTTATTCTTTAGTTTTGAAATCTTTATTTTCCAGGCTTCATATCATACAGCATATTAAAAACATTTTTTCTTTTTCATTAAATTTCTCATGTTATATTGACATTTTCCTGTGTCTCTAATGCCATTTATTGATTCCAATTAACTTTCATTCTATTTACGCTTTATGCACACATATGCTTATGTTTGCTTGCATGCACAGTGTTGTGTGAGCCAGAGAAAGAGAAAAGAGAGAAAGATCCTAATTCTATGGAGTGTAATGTCAGGAAAGATTTATTTTTATTCATTCAAGCGCTTGGTCAAAGGGTTATATATGCAGGAGATTATGAGGGTTAACAAGGGACTTGAATCTTGAAGTGTCATTCATCTTGAAGAAGCAAGTTCCCAGGCCCCTATAAATGGAATGTCACATTATTTTTAGATGAAGCCTTTACCAAGAGGATCCAGGACGTGGTGAACAATGTGCAGTCTTATTAGCAACCTTATTTAAACATGTGAATGAATGCAATTCCTTAATGTTACTTGCAATAAGTCTGTGGCAGGCATATTCCCTTAGTGAGGGTGCATTATTTGGTTCATAAATTTAAAAGAGAGAAAAAAAAAGTCTTTCAAAGGATTCAGGCTTGTTGCCTAATAACAGAACATGGAAGCCTAAAGTGGGAGAGCTATTAACGTGCAGTTCCTGTTAAGTAGGGCCTCATCGTGTTTTCTCCACCTGAGGTCGTGGACAGTAGGGTTCTCATGGACATCTATTTTGCAACATTTTCTAGATCCAGAGATTCTCACCTAGAAGTCAGAGCCTAAGGATCAACTCTTTTAAGAGATCACCGTCAGCGCACCCAGGAGAGAAGAGGCGATGCAGAATATTAAATGGGAACAAAGCAAGCAATCGTTACTTTATTAGACTATTGCAGTAGAGAAAATCATGTCATGAAAAACAACCCCCTAGATAGATGCTAGGGATGCTTATGAGTATGTATGAGGAGAAATCTATAAGCAGGGAGGCTTGCATAGCTATAAATCTCTGTCACTATGGAGGAAGGCTCTGGAAGCTTCATAAAAGATGTGTTTGAGGCTCAAAGATAATATTCCACTGGACTTTCATATCAAACTTTTTTACTAAAGGCTCCATATAATAAAAACTATAATCTTAGCTAAAAGCTTTAAAAATTAGATAGTTTCTCAAGTCATCATATTACATTTATTCCTCTTTCTTTTTACTTTAGGAAGCTGAAACTTGATCCTCGTTTTTACTCTTTTCTCTCCCAATCTCTTTCCCCCCTCCCCATTTTATGTCTATGTATAAGTGCAAAATTTAAGGTTTACAATGAAGTTGAGCATTTTGAGCACATACGTATCTTGTCAAGGCAACAAGGACTTTCCTACTCTCCTTTTGTCCCTCCCCCTACCCACCTCTCCCTCCCTCCCCACCCTACCCCCCTGGTTCACTTTGTTTTTCACTTTAAGTTCCATGAGAGTTGTGATCTGGGACTTTTATATCAGAGAGACCATTCGATGTTTCACCTTCTGCTTCTGACTCACTTCACTAAGCATGATGTTCTCTAGTTTCTTCCATTTGCCTCCAAAAGCCTCCAAGCTGTTAGACTTTATAGATGCATAGTATTCCATTGAGTATAAATACCACAATTTGTGTATCCATTGGTCTGTTGATGGGTATTTTGGTGACTTCCATATTTTAGCTCTTGTTAGTTGTGCTGCTATGAACATGGGTATACATATGTCTCTGTTATGTGTTGTTTTGGCCTCTTTTGGATATATTCCCAGAAGGGGTGTCACTGGATCGAAGGGGATATATTTCCATTGTTTTGAGAGATCTCCATACTGCTTTCCATAGTCGTTGTATGAATTTACATTCCCACCAGCAGTGCAGGAGGGTTCCTTTCTCCCCGCAGCCATGCCAGCACTGACTACTATTTGACTAGTTGATATAGGCCATTCTCTCTGGAGTGAGATGGTATCTTAGTGTTGTTTTGATTTGCATTTCTCTTATGGCTAGAGATGTTGAACATTTTTTCATAATATATCTATTGGCCTTTTGTACTTCTTCTTGAGTGAACTGTCTCTTCATTTCATTTGCCCACTTTTCAATAGGATCCTTTATTTTGGTTGGCTTACTTTTCTTCAGCACCCTGTATATTCTAGTTATGAGTTTCCCATCTGAGATGTTGGTGGTGAATATGTTTTCCCAGTCTGTTGGTTCTCTTTTTACATCGTTGATAGCTTCCTTTGCTGTGCAGAAACTTTTTAATTTGACAAGATCCCATTTGTTAATAACGGGGATTTCTTTTGCTTTTGGTGTCTTGTGAAGGAAATCTTTGCTTACCGCTCTGTCTTTTAGATATTTGCCTAATTTGTCTGCAGGAGGTTCAGTGTTTCACTTTTAATGTCTAGGTCTTTGATCCACTTTGATTTGATTTAGGTGTATGATGATAGGTATGTAACCTAACTGTCTCACCTCAGGGCTTCAATGCAGCCCCTAAATAATAGACACAGGACTAGTTCCTACAGTCACTGCTCCTGACCACATAGAGAAAAAAGCATTTTTGGAAAGAACAGTGCTTTCATCCCAAGGTAAATGTCCTTCAGATAAAAAAATAATAATAAAAACCTGTTATTTGGTATAAAGAGATTACAATGATCTGGAAGCTATGAAAATCAATTGGTAAGTGCACTGACCCCAGGAGGAATGCTGTACATCTAGATCTATTAGTTTATTATGGGAAAACAAAAGGAGAGAGAGCCTGATGAAACTCCTGAATGCCCACAGAACAAAGAATTTCCTTGAGTAATCAGTCTTTACATCACCAAATTCTGAAAATCCCCACTAAAGCGACTAACCTTTAGCCAGACTCTAATTCTTTTTTTTTTTAACATGGCCACTGGGTTACAAATGAGATTGAGCAGCATATCAAATTTCCTAAAACATAAATAGTATCCTGGCTCAGCAGAAATATTCTGACTTCTGCACCCTTTTCCACTAATCTCTTAGAGCTTCTCACGTAGGAAATGCTTTAGCTGCTTTGGAGAGTGTAACTCCACATGGTCTTTTATTTTTGACCTATGTAGTTACTCAGAAGTTGAATTTTCCTTTGTGACTTTTTGTGTTCTACATAACAATGGCATTTGTTACATACTCAGAGTTTAAGCAGTTTAAGAGTTTAAGTTCATGATTGCAATTTAGGAGATAATCTGTAGGAAAAATGAAATAGTTTATTTTTTACCAAGTAGGTTATTTCAAAAAGGAACTTTTTCATTACTTTCCATTCATTAGAATGAAAATAAGTGTCTTATCTTGAGAATAAAAAGAGAAAGTAAGCTTGAAGTTTTTGGAGGTCCTCTCAAATTTATTCAATATATCGTAAAAGATAGCATTTTCTAAGGTCACAATGAGAAAGAAAAGGTGGATAAAACTCATTTAAAAATTTATTAGATATTTATATTTTTCAAAATGACAAGTTTCTATCACAGAGATTCCAGAAATAATAATGATGATTAGCTTTATGAGATATTTCTTACACTTTTATGCCTTGGAATTTTAGTGTGGTCCTTGTTTTCATTCAAAAGATCAGAACACAAAGAAATGAAAATGCTGCCCATTCACCCCAGGAGAACATGAGCCTGGGATAAGATGCCACTTTGCTATCAAGGCCTTTGATCATGAAAGGTTAACTGAACGGGGCAGCATGACATAACGTGTAGCCCATCAGAATGCATGGGTTTCCCAATGTTCCTTTCTGGAGCATGCTGGAGGCCTTTGTGACATGAACAGCAACTACTGTGGGCTAATTATGTGCAGTTATATAAAACAGACTAATGCCAGCCAAGCAAATTGTGTGAAAGGACTGGTTGTGTTCCTTGTTAAATGTTTTGTCAAGCTGACCATGCCCTTTATTTATCTCTAATACAACATGCTTATTCTGCCCCATCTACTGTATTCACTCTGCAAATTTATGAGGCTCTATTAATCTTCTGCCCTGCTGACTATCTCTGTTGCCAAGTGTCAGCAGACTTTTGTACCTTGCTAATGTACAAAGGGCTTCCTATGAGTAATATCAGCATTTTGCCTTTTAATTGCACATATAATTTTTAGGTCTTACAGCTAATAAGGGAATTGAGACTACAGTTCATCACTGTCTCGAATGGTACTCCAGGGGTGTGGGGACTGTGGAGGCTGAGAAAAGAATATAGCTATTCTGGTTTCAAGTAATAGTTTTTCTCATTATAATGGAACTATCCCACTGTAGTGTTAAGGATCTGTCACTTTTCCCATTATATATCCCACTTTTCTGGGGCTTCACAATACCATAGTAAAAATGCCCTCTTTTTTTAAAGATTTTTTGTGGTAGATCTAGGCTCACAAATATTTTTATCACCCTTTATATCAATCCCAAAAGAAATTAACTGTGCTATTTTTTAAGTCGAAGGAATCAATATTACCTATTGGTGAAGCTCCTAAAATTCTGAGGTTTTCAGATGGGTGTGCTTTGGCTAGTCCTTCTACTGATCTTTTACTACTGGATTTTTTTTTTTAAAGAAATGCAGGACTTAGTTTTAAGTACTTTCAAAAAATGGTAAAATAAATAGAGGATTAGTGTTTGCAATCGGGCATTTTACTTTTGCATTAATAGCCTTTCACAAACATTTTTACTATGCTTGAAAAACGTGCATTATTGATGAGTGAACTTCTTACTGTGAAAAAGCCGTTAGGAAAGAAATGAGAGGTTTGTGGCAACGAGTAGATAGATGCACAGAGAGGGCCGGGCGGCAGGCGTGTTCGGTGAGCAGCTAAGGAGTACCAGTACCGCCATCCCGGACAGAAGCACTTCATTTGGGCCCTCCTACAGGTACCCCCATGAGAGACTGCACACCTTTATTTGGCACCTGGGAAACAAATACTAGTGAAACTATGATTATATGACATTGTAAGCAAATTGCTACGTTTATCGTGCAATCAATTTAATCATGAGAGCAAATTAGACTCTCATGTTTATTTTTAATGTTTTCCCCATTTTATTAATATATACGTGTGTGTGTGTGTGTGCAATCCACTGTGTTTACATTGAATGTGAGTATTTTGTGCACATATATATTACGTCAAATTACAATCCCTTCCACTCTCCCCTTTTTGACCCTACCATACTTTCTTCTTCCCCGTAATTCCCACTGTCACATCAGTTCGATTCTTTTTTTTCTAACGTATCACCTTCCTTTCTCCTTCCTACATTCTCACTCATATTTAAAAAGAAAATTTTGAGGAAGTGAGAGGATGGGGTTCTTGCCTTGACTAATGATGATTCTCGGTATAGTCCTAAACCTCTGTGGATTTTTCTGTGACTCAGGGAGCTTGCATATGGTTAAATTTCCTTTCCATGGCTTTATTGTGTACAGGTGGGGAGAAAGTTTGGACTGACTGACTTCAACCTGATCCCATCAGGAAAAGATAATTCCAATAAAACTGAATGTCATATGTGGCAATTCAGCCTCCTGTTTATATTTCCTGCTGGTGGTAACTGTATTTCTTTCACATGTAAACACCTACCCATGGGATTAACGCACCTCATGGCAGATGGAGCCTCTTTTCTTGAGTGATATGACTCAGAAGATTCACAGCACCACCTCTACTCATGCCTAGGAGTCCAGGAATTACAGGTGCCCTTTGGCTGAGCAACATCTCCAAAGCAGAAGAAAGCCTTTGAGGGGTCCTAGGTATACCACTCAGACACTGAACTAAAACGAACAGCAGATGATGAAGAGAAATCTACAGCTCTTTACTAGAATGGAAATCAGAGGAAGAAACTAACTTAATCATTAGCTCTCGTGTGCCATATGCTCTCTCATTAAATTCATTAACCTAAGTAGATATTACTATCAACATCAGGTGAGAATGTTGAAGTTGATAAAGTTTAAATAATCTTTCCTACACAGCAGCTCAAATCTATGCTTGTTGAATGTTGAATCATCATTTTGTCTAAGAATTCCACGAGAAGATATTGGTATAAGCTGGGATTTATCATTAAAGTCATGATTTTAAACATATTATTCTTGTAATCACTTTCCACTTAAACTTTTGCCTTGTTTATTCATCCCATTCTTCTACTTCTGTTGTTTCTGCATCCCTAACGCAAAGTGCTGCTGCTTAAGGGATTGTCTCCCACGTAACAATCTGGTCCAGGAGGCTGGTGAGCAGGCAGCAGTTCTTCCCTACAGAAGGCCTCCCTATTAGAAGCATCTTATTAGACTGGCAGGCAACAATCTCCCAAATTCTTCTGATCTCAATGGTCTAGATATTGTTTTTTGTCTGACTTTTGATTTTTTTTTATTTTGCCATAATATATGATCATTCCATTAAAACTTCCTTAAAAACTAAACAATAACTGTTATTAACGCTATCATGTTAATCATGTCACTAAGAACCTTGCCAAGCAAGCATATAAGGGTGCATTGTTTTCTTGAACAAAGATCAGCTTGATCAAAGAATAATATGTTTGTAGTTAACAAGTTCTTGTAGTAAAAATTAGGAATATATTTTCAGAGTTTATCTCAACAACTTACAATTCATACTAATGCCAGAAAAACTTATTTGTCAGTGGCTTCATTGTATCTGATAATATTGATTAAGAATTCATAAAGCATTCCATAAACCATTTATCAATAGTGGAAAAAAAAGGACTCTGTTTTTTTTTTTTTCCAACACTTTAGCTACTGAAAACTTTGCTCTATACAGTGAGGATTCTCTGGGGATTATAGCAGCCAATATGAGCCAAATCTAAATATGGGTTATAGATTCAAGAAGAAGTGAGCACCTTTCTAGGAAAATGCCTTTGAAGAAGGAGAAATATATTTTCATTAACTTTTTATACTCCAAGATATTCAATAGAGAAACAACAATATAAATTTCAATGGTGACTGATTTGATTGCTTTCCATTGTCACTGTGGTCAATGTCTGCCTTAACATATTTTTTTCAGAAAAAAGCAATATGGCATGTGGCATTCTAAACGGTGCTTTGACTATTTCCCAAAAACTAATTGACTGCATTATTATGTTTATGTCTTGAATGCTTTGAAACCACTGGGCCAGAGGGCCTGCTTCCCAAACCCCGGTTCCATTATCCACTAGGTGTATAATTTAGATGAAGGTAGTTAAACCCTGCCTGCCTCAAATTTTCCTTGTATAAGGTATGGATCAAATTAAACTACTTCAAATTATCGTTGTGAGGATCAAATTAGATTATACAAGCAAGCTCGAGGCTCTGAGTTTGATTCCCCAGTAACACATAAACTGGTCATGGTGGAGCATACGTGTAATCCCAGCACTCACCAGGCTAAGGCAAAAGGAATGATGTAAGATCAAGGCCAGCCTGGGCTACATGGTGAGTAAAGGACCAGCCTAGACTACAGAGCAAGACCTTGTCTCAAGAAAAAAAGAAAGAAAAAGTAAAACACAAGAAACTATCAAGACCCTAGATATAAATGTTGATTTGAAAATCTATCCCAAAGTCTCATTTTTCTATCAGTTTTACTGCCACCTCCATGAATATCTCTTAAGTCTACTGAATAGAAAACTATTGCTTACTTTAAAACAATACAAAATATTACTGTGCAATAATTGGATATACAAAACTAAAAACTCTTAATATACTTTTAAAATTTATCCTCATGTGATGTCATGGTTCAACTTGCAATAACTACACAACATGTCTATGGTAGAAACCCACAAGTATTTTAAAGTCATAACTGAGAGATGCAGATCCTGCTCGACACAGATGCAAAGGGAATTGGCTGCTGGGATGGGCAGTCTCAGAGATAACCTCTAGTGGCTACTACCTTCTGGTACTGAAGCTATTGAGAAATCCCTTCTCACAAAAATCCTAAGATCAGTGTAACCATTGTATATCACACACACAAACACACACACTCAAGCACACACACACACACACACACACACACACACACATTAATAAAAATGTGGAAAAATCCTTTCTTTTGAGTGTGGGCTGAATGGATTGCCTGATTTCTACAACAAGAGTGGTAGAAGCTTGATTCAGAGATCCGGTGAAGAATAGTCTCTGGATTCTGTCCTATCTTGCTCAGTTTTCCAGCACTCAATAACAGTAGTCAGTTGCGACACTTGAGGTAACCTCATGTAAATTCCACGTGGTGAAAGACTAAAGATTACCAAAATATATGAGTGATCTTGGAAGCAGGTCCTCCCCACCTACCTTTAGATGGGATAGCTCTCTATCTTAGCAACCCTCCATATAACTGAGAACTAGAGATATACGGGTTAGATGCATCTGTATCTCTCATAAGCCTATAAGATAATAGATGTCGCTTTATTATTAATAAATTTTGGTGTAATTTTTACACAGCAAGACATAGCTAAGACTAGTACTATGGAACTGAAAAGAACCAGGTTTCTACTTTTAGCGGGAGATAAATTAGGGTTTGACAAGGTATCGCTTGTAAGCTAAAGTCACCCAATCTTTTTGTGTAGCTTCTAAGTTAGGAATTGTTTTCACATTTTTAAAGGGCTGTAAAAAATAAAACAAACTAGATGAAGAATATATAACAGACATTCTATTTGTAAAGAAAAAATCTAAAATATGTGCTACCTAACCTTTAACAGAAAAGTTTAATGAGACCTGAAGGAAACCATAACACTTCCCAGAGGATCAGCAGCCGTCCCAAAGTCACTGGGGTGAACTGCAGACTAGAACACAGTTGTTCAGTGCTCCAGATGGCAGATGCTTAAATGAGTTATCCTCTCTACCCTATGCCAAATGTTCTGGGCATTCATCTGCACAGGGGTATAATAATAATTATAACCACCTCTAATTATATAAAGTTGTCCAGATAGAGAGTACTTAAAACAAACAGAGAACTAAAGCACCTTACATGACTGTGCATATATATTAAATTATATTTTCAAGTGTACATTTTAATTGATGCTCTTAAGATCCTAAAATGTGGATGAGCTATCTGTTGCATAACCTTAGTCATTGGTGCCTAGCAATTCTATGAGAGTAGATGCCATAAATTCTCAAAACAGAGCATGAAAATAGACATCACCCTGACCATGGATGTGGAAACGCCCCAATGAGCTCTGGACTACCGCTATTAAAATATGGGCCATGGACCACGGTGGACTATAAACTGTACTGAGTCAGTCTGTAATGGGCGACATTGCTGGTGGGACTCTAAACTCACGAAACCACTGTGGATCACAAAAGGGAGATTCCTAGGCTGGAAAAAAAAAAGATATCACATTCAATCCAGCAAGGCCTCTTTTGAGTATCTTTCCGAAAGAGTTAAAAGCAAGGTATAGTAGGAATACATGTATGCTTATGTTTATAACGGCATAGTTAACAATAGCTAAACTGTGGAAAACATCAAAATATCCTTGAACAGACCATGGATACAAAAGCTGTGATATATATACACAATGAAGCACTACTCTTCTATAAAGACAGATAAATCTGAGGCTTTTGTTGGTAAATAGATGCAACTTGAGACCATCATGTTCAGTGAAGTGAGTCAAACTCATAAAGTAAAATATTCCATGATTTCTCTAATACAAGAAACCCAGAATATGGGCATTTTACAGAACCAAGTGGGTGTGTTGGGTGTGTTGGGGGGGCGGATAAAGGAGGGAGTGGGAGGGACAATAACACGGGAAGTGATTGTAATGTTATTGTGACATGCACATGCACAAAATCCTCAAGCTCAATGTAATCATCATATATTAACATACACACTAGTAAATATTGGGGGGAATAAATATTAAAACAGAGAGAAGTGATTTAGAAACTATAGCAATTGGTAAATAGATTGCATCTGAAAAATATAATTATTTTCCAACCTGAAGTTTGCCTTTTATTATCTTTGAGTTTTGTTTTCTTTTCTTCTAGTAATAATTATTTATTATGTTTTACCAAAATATCAAGCTTCAGAGATCTTAAATTTTTTAAAATGTTCTTTCACTAGAAAACTGGTGAACACTTTAAGGTTTTAGAAAACTAAAACAAAACCAAATAAAACAAAACAAAAGCCATAGAACACCATGGAGTTAAAATGATGTTTTATTTTTAAAAAAATCTATTTCTATCAATACTAAAAATATTTTGAGCAACAGTGCAGTGAATCAAAATGCACAAACTGAAAAGAATACATGAGGGCTAAGGAAGCTTCTTAAGATGATCAGACGGTAGGAGGGAGAGGGCATAGAGCCTGGTTTTCTACCTCTCGGGATGGTCCCTCCTTCCATTTAATGTTTAAGTATGATTCACTAAACACAGGCACAACCCTCTTCTACATCCTATACTTTTGTCCAACAAAGAATGAGAGGGGTTACAATGGGGCACTGGGACAGAGCTGTGGAAAATTTGCAGCCACGTGTCACAGATTTGTCCATCCTGTGCGCTGGACACTTGGGTGCTGTGTCCTTAATGGAAACTGATATCACCAGGCAGCACATTCTTTCCCGCCAAGCCATGTGCACCTTCAGGAACCTTCTCAGCAGATCACTCTAGGAAACTACCCCTGACCTATGTGAGAGGGTGATTGGAGTGCAGCCTCTCCACTGCCTTAGTGTAAGGAGCAGAGCACACGCATCACAGGAACTGGACTCAACCTACATCTGTACATCTGTGTGTGTGAGCTGTGACGAAGGGAGTTGGAACAAAATTATAGACTCACATTAAAACTCAGTGCAGCCTTTAAAGAAAACTGATGCTTAAGTCCCATCTTTCATTCTTTCTTTAAGCACCTTAAACACTAACACGTTTTGAAGGTATCCCAGTGATTCTAATGAACAGTCAGCCACGAGAACTGTTAGATTAGAGAATGTCTACAGTCTTTCCTAACTCCAATATTACAAGAATCCCTGGTTATTTTAAGTAAGGATAGAGCCAGTCCCACAGATTTAGAGTAACAAACTAAATTGAATTGGCTAGGACTTGAAGACTCAACTTGGTTTCGTGGGCAGCTAACAACCAGAAGAATAAAAAGCCTAGGCGTTTTGAAGTATGAGGTAATAACTATTTTGGGTGAATGTAGTCACAGCCACTCAAGCTTCATGCTTGTGGTCTTTACTACCTCTCCCAGTGCTTTGCAAGAATTATCATTACAGCCCCATAAATCACTATTGCATATTATTTCAAATACATCATAATTTATAATATTAACTAATTTTAATAACAATGTGAATTATAATAATTCAAGTTGTTTTATTTCAGTTTATAGACTTTAAGCTCATTAACCTTATGGTCTCTGTGAAAAGGCCATATGCCTGTCATCAGCTGAATTTTTTTAGGTAAGGAGGTTAAGTCAAATAATCCAGTGCTTGTACACATACACACAAACAAAAGTGAGCCCAGTCTATGGATTTTACTATTACAATGCTAAGTATGTAGAGTTTTAAATATCCTTTTGAAAAGTTTTGTAAAATGCAGTCTTATTCTCTTTAACATTTCATACCTACTATATCCCAGACACTGAAGATTGATAGATAAACAGCCCTGGCATTGGGTTGAAGAGAGATAAATGATCTAAGAGAAATCCTTGTGGGGTACCAGTGTGGCGCTGGAAAGAGGTGGGCTGCCTTTAACGCTGAGAAGAAGCTGCATAGGAAATGGCTTGAGAGTTGGGGCTGGCAAGGCCCCTGGAGGCCAGGAGATGCAAGAAGCCAGGGCAACGCGATCTAAGCAGAGCGCTGTGTCAAAACTCAGGTAGAGGACGGTGACATCTGCTGTGGGTGGGGAGTGGAAGCGGGACAAGATAAAAGTGGGAAAGAAGGCTTAGAATCAATCTCGAGTTTTAGGAGATGGGCTAAAGTCTGGGTCTTTTTATAGGCAATTTATATTGATGGTTATATGTACACTCTTCTTTTAATATGAAAACTCACACACGGCAAGTATATAGTTTAATACTATGCACTTTAGCAATAGATTTTGAAGCCTTCAGAAAAATAATAAAAATAAATCTGCATCTCTACATCTTATTAAACAAGAGTCTCAGTGGATGTCCTCCATCACTTGCCAATTTCCTAAGCCATAAGAGATGAAGGAGTAAAGCAGCACTGGAGAGTTTTTGAATTGAGAACCACCTCAGAAGCCAAATGCAGAAGATTTGTACTCGCCCACCACTAACCTTATGTCTCATCCAGTAGCACGTACAGCATTTGTACAGTGCACTCTCAAAAGGCTTCATGGGAAAAGGGAAGGCTCGTAATCTAGTTTAGGAAGACTTACACATCAGAGTGCTGCCTCGAGCAGTTACAAAACGTAATTGAATTTTAAAGACCATTAGAAGTTCTGTGAGAAACAGCGCTGCTAAAGTTTGTTTAAACCAATATTTCTCAAACTTCTTGCATTTCTTAACTTGACAAAAATTGTATATATTTACTTTAAACATGTTGTTTTGAAATACACATACATTGTGAACTGGTTACACTGTATGCGCTGGGAAGAAAACACTTAAAACTTCGCAGCAACTTCCAAGAACGCAGTACATTGTTTAACTACAGTCACCACTGTAGACAGCAGATCTCCTCCCTTCATTCCTTATGAATGTGAAATTTTACATTCTTTGTCTGACAGCTCCCTGACCCATACTCTGCTAGTGCTTGGTAACTACCTTTACATTATTTATTTCTCTGAGTTTATTCTGTTTTGGGTTTTCCATATAAGTCAGATTGGGAGATGCCTGTCCTCTTGACTCTGAATTATTTCTATTAACATCGTGTCCCCACCTTGTCCAGTTTCCATATCTTGGCTTCCGTGACTAGCACTGCAATAAACATGGTGGGATAGATATGTGTCCCACATGTTGAATTAAGTTTTGAACACATGCTTTGTAGTCTATTTGCTAGGTCACGTGGTAGATCTTTTTTTTTTTTTTAAGGAAATACCCAGTAGGCCGCCCTTGCATTTTCAACAAGTGTCTGTTTCCTGTCCTTCACGTACTACCCTACTTGTTATTTTGTCTTTTTTATAAGAACCATTTTAAATGGAGTGATTTTTTGGTTTGTGGTTTAGATTTGTACTCATCTATTGGTGCACAGGTTGAACATTCTAAAATATACCGATTGACTATTTCTGTTCTTTTGAGAACTATTTGGTTTTTTCTCCAGGTTATTTGTTTTCTTGCTATTGACTTGCATTTCTTATATATTCTAGGGATCAACCTTGTATCAGATGTCCGGCTTGCAAGCATTTGTACCATTCTGTAGTTTGCCAGCTGCTTCACCCTGTTCTTTTGTTTCTTCTTTTGACATAATACAATTTGCCTATTCTGTTGTTGTTGCCTATGTTTTTAGTCATGCTGAAAACGTTATTTGCTCAGACCTGTCTCAGAGTTTTCCCTTTTGTTTCCTTCCAGTAGCTTTACAGTTCTCAGTCCTACATTTAACTCTCAAACCCATCTTGAGTTAATTTTTGTGTAAAGGGTGGGATGAGAGTCTAATTTTAATTTTATACATATAGATATAGTTACCCCAAGTCTGTTTATTAAATAGACTGTCCTTTCCCTGTTCTGTCTTCTTGGAAACTATTGAAAATAAGCCAGCTATAACAGTTTGAATTTATTTCTTGGATCTATCAGTCCGCATTTCTGGTATCATGCCATTATCCTGATATTGTACTAAAATAATGTCACATTGTATTTTGAAGTTAAATAGTGTGGTATCTCCATTTTTGTCCTTTCTGCTCTAATGCTTTGGCTATCTGGGGGGTTTTGTTCTACATAAGCAGAATTTTTCTTTCTATTTATATGAACAATGTTTTTGATATTGCAAGAGATCTGGTTGAATCTAATTACTTTGGATAATATGGATATTTTAATAATATGAATTCTCCTAACCCACACCTATGGGATATCTTTCACCAATAGTTGGTAGTTTTCCATATACATGACTTTTATCTCCTGTTTTAAATGTACTCCTAAATATTTTGATTTTCATAGTTATTATAAATGGGCTGCTTGTTTCCTTGACTTTTTTCTTTTTTATCAAATAGGGTTTATGTGGATAGGATGAGAGCCTGTGTCCCCAGAGGCCAGCCCTGAACAAGGATGCATACGCATGCTCAGTTCACAGGCATTGCTCTGACCCTGCAAGGAACTTGGAGCTAGAGTCCATGGTGGCTGGTTTTGGTCATGGGTCCACAGTGGCTGGGTTTGAGCTTAGGTCTGCAGTATTATTTAGAAGACTCATTTCATGGGATGTGTCCTGGTATTGGGGTCTCCCGGAATTTCCACAGCTCTTCACTCTGCTAGTACAAGTATCAACCCTTCACTCCCTGAAGCATTGTACACAGGGACCAACTTAAAGCCTGGGTCTGAAATGGTACTAGACCTGCACCCCAAAAGTCTCACGTGTTTGGATGTTATGGAGTATCTGTGGAACCATGTGCTATTAGATGAGGACCTTGTCTGTTCTGGTGGATTATGGGAATGTGGTAGAAGATAGGTGTGTGCTAGATTACAGACTATAGTTGTGTGGTGGATTAGGGACTTAAACCTGCAAAGAGCAGAACACTGAGGCTGAACCTGGAAGGGGTGGATCCCTGGGACAAGACCTGGAAGCATATATGTCACTTCTTCCCTTCCTCAGGTCTTGGCTTCCTGTTTGTAATTTCATGAGGAGCTGCCTCCACCTCTGCCTCAGCCATGTGCTTCCACTATTGCCAACCACCCATGGATGGACTGTGATCTTCTGAAACTGTGAGCTAAAATAAACTTTTCCTCCCCTAATTTGTGTGTTGGGCATTTTGTCATTGCAATGAAAAAAAATTAATACAGTCATTTAGGATCATGTGCCTGTGCTGGTAACTGTAGACTCTGGGGATGGCCTATGCCTGATGCTAAGGAGACAAGCTTTGGGCTTATGTCTGCTGTTGTCTGCCTGAAGGATGAGTATGCAGGTGTTGGTTTGGGGACTAGTTTCACAAGCTACAGCCCTGCTCTTGGAGTTCTGGGAACCAATTTAGCCCAGTCCTGGAGTCTGTGTATGTGGGTTTATTTTTAAGTGATAGTATCTATCAAAATGGGTTGAACACTGGATCTACCGCAGTGTCCGCGCACAGGAGATGACCCAGAGGCTGGTCTATTTGTCGCAATCTAATGATTAGTCCTGGAATGTTTGGCCTCATGCTAGAACAGGCCTAAAGCCCGAGGCCATGAAGTCCACCTGATTCTGAGGATGGTCCAGGGCCTGATGTTGCCAAGGTTGAGCCGGCAGTGAAGCAACAACCTAGAGACCTGCAACTGTACTGTGCAGCCCCGCAGCTTGAGGCTACAGGATCCAGCCTGCCCTTGGATGGACCAGAGGCTTTCCTTGGGGAGGACCTAATTTTTAAACCAAAGGCAAAACTCTACGCTCATGCCCTCTCCATACTGTACTTTCTGGGTTTGGAGAAGAAGTGATAATGGTAATGTTAAAAAAAAAATCCTACACTATCTAAAGCATATTTTTCTTATAACTGCTCACATTGGTGCTTCTGTGGGTCACTGGGGGTCCTATTTTACCATCTTGCTGATGTTTTTTTCTCCCCAAAAGTTTTTGTAAGGAGAAATTTCTTTAAAAATTACATATGCTGCTGTCACGAGATTCTTTTTGGACAGAGCTGGGCTGAGAAGACCACCTACTTTTTCACTATGTGCCATCTTTACTCACATGACCTACATCTCATTAGGAGTTCTTGGAAAAAAAAAACCTGTAAAGCAACAATCTATTTTTCCCATTTTTTTCTCTGACATTCACCAGCAAGTATTGTTAATTTTAATCTATTCTTCACTCTTTAACATTCCAGCTACATTATTGGTTGATTTCTTTTTTATTTTTTTCCACCTGACTTATCTTTAAAATGTCTAATCAGCTATGACAAAAAAAAATGTTTGCTTCTTTCATTCTGTTCGTTAGCAGCATAAGTAACTTACTCAGAGAGTGCTCAAGGGTTTCCCATCTCAGGGTACAAACAGAATTCTTTCTCGAAGTGCTTCTTCCATTTTTCACAAATGTCTTTTCTCATTTTTTTTATTCTGAGCTCAAGTGCTCCTAAAGAATTTCCCCCCTTACTTAACTGTAGGATCCCCATGATGAGGAGAGGGCAAAAGGTCAGCCAGTGTGCCTTAAATACCTTCACACAGCATCCAAGGCAATCCTTCCTCCCTAACCCAAATAGTCCAAAAATATCAAACATGCATTTGGGGTTTTTTACATATAGACCAATTTAGGAAAAATAAGAATATTTTCAGAGTACTTTTTATTTAGCTAAAAGTGAAAATAGCTTAAATGCATTCCATGGAGGCATTTCTGCATTGCGATTTAGAATACTGCATTTTTAAACGGAAAAGTGTTAATGAGCAAGTGATATCGCCTTTAAACCATAGAGAATATTATCATTTGGTTCTGCTGGAGATGGAGTGTCTCACGGTCTACCTCTACTGATTCATCACTTCTATTTGTTAAAACCTTTACAACTCAGTTGGTGAGCTCACAGTCATTTTCAGATTTCAAAGTCAATTGTATACAACAAGCACAGATCATCATTGCACCCATGTTAAAGTCCCAAATAATCATAGCTCAAAGAAGTACAATAAAATGACACAAGGTGACTCTGCTGGGCTTGCCCTTGAGTGAGCTGATTTCTTTTACCACCACCAGAGTGGGAACCCCAGATTAAGCAGGTCCCATCTAGTGCTCACCGTTGATATCAATAGATGAGACACACACATAGGATTTCAAACAACTTTCCACTCAAGGCAGACTTACTGTGTTTGCGACAAAACCTCCACATTCAAGCTGCAAGTTCAGGTGTTCAACTCAAGCAGTTCTAATATACCCACATTTTTCAGAAAGTCTGGATGCCCTGTTTGCTTTAGAGCAGCCCAGCCTCACTTACTTTTAATATGAATCTGGGCCTAAATGTATTATTTTCTCTATACCTGAACTCAATCTTGCTACCGCAGACCAGGAAACAAAAAATTTTAAATATATTTTATACAGTCACAGGGTGGTAAGTGAGTGATTCTCTAAGTCTAGCCTGCTCCTCAAATCTGAGCACACAGCAAAATCATGTGGAACACTGGAGGGCTTATTCAATCTTAACTTACTGAGTCACAGCCCAAGAGCTTGAGATTCAGCATGTCTGAAGTACAGACAGGACATTAACTTTTCTTCTTCTTCTTCTTTTTTGGTGGTTTCCTGGTAACATTGATGCTGATGGTGTGGGGAACATACTTTGCTGGTCACAAATGTCTCATTTACTCTGACTATGACTTTGTTCATTTCTTCAAGTATTAAAATATTTTGAAATCATGTCTTCTAAACTCCAGATCTTCAGTATTCCCAGAAGTTAGATATCTTCTTCATTCATGAATCAGAAGTTGTTTAATTACAAAGAACAGAAAAATGGGGGTAGTATCTAACCACAAAATTTCTGAAGCCAGTCGTTAATTCTAGTTTTGCATTCTAGAGCTTTTAGGCTTTAGGTCACAAACATCTCTGCTGAGGAGATGGTTTGTCCAGTCTCTTTCAAGAAGATAACAATAAAATTATACTCTATTTTTAAAAATACTATTTTTTACCCTAAAAGGGACTGATCTAGACGTAAGAGCAAAATTTAGATCTTTTTACATTGTGGAACAAATGCAGTACCAGTGTAGAGCTACTTATCTAAGAATATACAGCAAGAAAAGGCAGATTCAAATAGAGAAATCAGTCCTATTCATTCCTCTCACAGATTTCCCTCAGGTGCACTACTCCACAACAATAACAATAGTAGATAAATACTCAAATGGGCTTTAGAAATCCTAATATAGAACCTGACAAGAAATAAAATGATCCATCCACTCCTCTAGGTATCTATTTCAATGAATCCATTAGTAATAGAATTTCTCTTCTGGATGCATAATTGATAACAAAATAAAAATAAAAATAGATCTTTAATCTAAGTATCTAAGTACCATACATATTGTAACACAGCAAGCACTTCTGCAAAACTCAGGGGTGTGATTTCATTATGCCAGGTTTCAAATTCCCTTAAAGCTCATTGACAGGGCTTTCAGCTAAGTTTAGTATGAGAGATGTTTGTATTTGCATGGGTGGGGAGTGAGCTCCTTGTTTTGTAAGTGAGGGTCTTCATCTTTTCCAAAAATAATTCTACCAAGGTAAATATTTTTCATTCATCTTAACATGAATAATTTAAAACTCAAGCTCCAAGAATGATAGCGTGATAAGAGAACTCTGCAGATGCTGAGAATGAGGCATATTAGTGGGAGGCCATCTAGGGGTTAGATGGGACAAACTGGAAAAATAGCCTGAGGGTGAATTGATTTTTCTTCTAAAAATGGGAGTGTAAATAGAGTAGAGCTGAATATAGTCTTCAAGAAGTAAAATCTTGCTCATATTAATAAAAGGAAATGAAATTCTGTGTGGTGGTTTGGATCTGGAGTGTCCCCCAAAGCCTCATGTATTTATAGATACTGTGTACTGTTGGGAGGTGGGTCCTGGCTAGAAGGGGCAGGTGCTTAGGGTTTGACCAGGAGGAACATGATGCTGGTTC
Organism: Ctenodactylus gundi; assembly: GCA_004027205.1. Classification (NCBI taxonomy): domain Eukaryota; kingdom Metazoa; phylum Chordata; class Mammalia; order Rodentia; family Ctenodactylidae; genus Ctenodactylus; species Ctenodactylus gundi. The sequence continues at coordinate 503,460 of PVKB01000492.1, read as the reverse complement.
CTCCCTTCCTCTCAGATTTCTCTCTGTTCCACCACGCTGTAAGGATCTCTGTCCCCAGAACTTCAGTTCCAGCTCTGCCTGCAGCTCCACCAGATGACTCCACCATTTTCCAGCCACCCACCCTGAACAGAGACCTTCTGAAACTGTGAGCTACAATAAATCTTTCCTCCCTAAGTTCTGGATGTTGGATATTGAGACACAAAAGTAACTAAGACATTCTGTTTAACCATCAAACCAATGTCTTTGGTGTACCTGGCCATATTTGAGTCATTGGGAACACAAAAACATGAGAGACATAACCTCCATCCTCAATGGATTGGCAAAAGTCAGCCAAGGCAACGCTTTTAGTTCCACACTTACACTGCCAAAATTGAACATAAATCATATTAGATAAACTCAAACGTGCTTGATCAATTCAGATCAACAAGCACAGTGTGGTAAGGGACTATGCTATCAGGAGCACATCATAAACAAAACACAATGCCTGTCTGCAGGCTGTGACCCAGCATCTCGTAGGAATCACAGACAGAAAAGGATTGATATAGTGTATGCTAAACATTCTCTCAAGGGAAGAATCACGTGTAACTTCTAAGAGTACATTTCATCACCAGAAGCATTAACATTGCTTCAATGTGAATTTGGAACCTGTGTTCATCAAACTCTTTCAGGCTTGAGTCTGAGGGAGCTCAAGGACTAAGAGTAGTCATGTTCTAAGATTATGAAACCATGAGAAAAAGATCAAAAGATCAAAAGTATTTCAACTGACACTGTTTTCTGTAGCTCGCTCTCCCAATTTGAGAACTTGGCTGAAATGAAAGGTAAATGTTAACAAAACTGCTCTGAAGTTAAGAAAAGAGGTAAAAGTGCTCTAATCATGGGGAAGGGAAGGCAAGCCGCTGGCCTCCCAGGCTCTGGTTTGTATCAAAATGTCCCACAAGTATACAAGATTTTTTTCCCCGTCTTGTGGATTGATCCCAGATAATGCTAGGTAACACTCCAGCTTTTTTTTTTTTTTTTTTTTTGAAACAGAGTCTCATTAGCCCATCTAGCCTTAAATTTGCTCTCTGCTTGCTTCAGCCCCCCAGGGCACTCAATTTTTAAAAGCTTTTCAAGACATTTGAGCACAAAAACATTCCTTTAGCATCCTAGATAGAACAATAATATAGACATCAGCACAGTCAGTTGAGCTTTACTCTTCACTCTGAGACATATTTTCTAATCCCTTTTTGTTGTTTATTTGAGATAATCATATTGGGTTCTAACATGGAAACTTGAGATCCTCCTGCCTCAGCTTCTCAGAGTGCTAGGATTACAGGCATGTGTCATCAGTCCAGCTTATTATTATTAATATGTATTTGTCAAACACACAGAAGCCAGGAAAAAACACCAATTATGAAGTAGTTCAGGAGAATTACCAGTGAAGTTCATAAATGATACCTTTACTCTGTGTCCCAGCCATCTGTGCCATACTAGTTCATGAAAGTAGTGAAATCACCAGAAAGTATTGAAAAAGAAGAGATGGAATGAAGAGAACAGTGATCACACAACTAAAAGAAGAAAAAATACAAGTAAACGGAAGAGTGGAAGAAATGGTGTTTAAAATCTTTCTACACAGTGGGATTATGGGTAATGTTTTCCACATGTTTAAATACTTTTCTGTACTTCCAATGTTCTAAAGTTCACATGCCTCAGCTTTACCACAATCTGTGAGTTGCAAAATTCACCACCTACATCCCTCAGGGAAGCTGGCAGTTATGCATATTATGGTTTAGATAAGTTAATACAAGAGGCCACGTCAGTTATCTGAGTTAAATCAAAATATGTTGAATATATGCTAAATCTCACTGCAGAAACACTCTTCCAGCTTATTATGCTTATGTTTATGATTATTACATCAGTGAAACAAGTAATAAATAATCATTTCATATTTTTCCCAGAATGCAGATTAACTGTTTCTCTCTTCTGCAAAGGATTTATAAGTGAAAATTCTAGTTTAAGATACCAAGTATATGGCATTTGCAAATAAGTCCAAAAACCCGCCTAGGGTTATATAATTAGGCTTGTATAATTACTTTAATATTGGGAATATTTATTAAATCTTATATTTCCTTTACCTATACATAATACATAAAATGTATATGGTTCTCTGATTTTTCTCATATGCCCTGCAGAAGCACTTTGTAAACTATTATTATCAAATCTATTTTTAATGTTTAGAACATATTAGTAATAACACTTCATGTATACTTTTTGTATGCAATGTTGAACCTCTGGAATAAATTGTGAAATACATATTTCTAAACCTCCACTTAGGCTGTTATTTGACTAAATTAGTAAGCTACAATACAGTAAAAATCACAAATATTTCCCAATATTATTTAAAGAAGGTGGTTTTATTTAAAGGGCCCACTCCTTAGTTTGTGATCCCATAAAATAGGAATTGTTTTGTCAGCACATTTATGAGTGCCAGATAAAAGGCTACATTAGCCTCTGGAGGAACATGAAGCTTAATCTAGAATAGATATTCGTTGCCAGAAGCACTGAGTGTAGTTGCGGAAAAAAAAAAAAGACTTGAAAACATGTGCATTTAAAATGAACAAAGTGATAAAGAGGACAGAGAAGCACAGATCGAATACCACGGAAACACGAGAAGGGAATAAGAGACGAAGTAGCCCGTGAGCCGGAATGGAGAAGATACACCTATTTGGAGGCAGATACAGTAAGCAGTACAGCTTCGAGCTCTTATCTCTCATATTAAATTATAACTGCTGGTTTACATGTCTATCTGTATGTCCCTAGACAGAGAACTCTGAGTGCTGGAAACAGGTGTTGTCCTCTGCATGCTTTCTTAGCCACTATGACAGGGTCCAACACAGCACTGACACATACACATTGAATGTTCAACGACTGCGATGTAAGCAAGTCCAACAGGAGAAGGTCACAGAACCTTTGGAGGGGGGCGAGGCCCGTAGATGCAGTGATCAAGAGCTTCGTTTGCAGGCAGGGTACAGTCGTAAGGAGCAAAGTGAGGAATCTCAGCTGGGAATAGTGGGTCAAAGGTCTGACGTTTTCGGCTTGGACTTTATCTTACACGTAAATGGAGAACTGGTAGAGAGGGGCCAGTTTTGCATAGGGAAAGCTACTGTGGGAGCTGTGCTAATCTGCAAGAATTTAGAGGTAAGAGGGATGAAGGCAAAGGTGGGAGGGTGAGCGGACTTGTCACAGGATAGAACCACAAGGTAAGGCAACTGAAGGACATTAGGTCTCAAAGAATGAAGATAAGCGAGGACAGGGGTTTCACTTCAGCCGTTGAGGAAGGAGGGGCTCAATTTTTGTTTGTTTGGTTTTTGAGACGAGGTCCTGCTCTGTAGTCCAGACCGGTTCTGAACACACTATGTAGTCCCAGGCTGGCTTTGAACTCCTGGTCATCCTCGTCCTTCAGCCTTCCAAGAGCTGGAATAATAACTGTGTGCCACCACACCCAGCTTCTGTGATATTTGGAAACTGAACGCAGGGCCTTGAGCTTTCTTTGCAAGCTCTTCAACCGCTGAGCTATGTTGTGGAATCTACTTCGACAGTGCTGAAACAGAAGCCACCTCTTTACACAGACAGCTATGGTCAAATCCATGCTCAAGTTCAGATCTTTTACCTCCATCTAATTTCAGAACATAATAGGCTCCTTATTCTAAAACACATGATTGATGGACTCTTTCTTGAAATCTATTGAAATAAAATTTCCTTTGAAGTAAAAATACATTGCTGTGGATTCAATTCTTCATCCCCATATTGGAGCCTCCCCTCCCAGTGTGACTATAGTACAGCAAGGGCTTTTAAGAGATGCTAAGTTCAAATGATGTCATGCATGTGTTATCCTAATCTGATAAAATTGGTGGTCGTACTATGAGAGGAAGAAAAAGATTGTTTTCTTTTTCTTTGCTCATGTAGGAGGAAAGGCCAGATGAGGACACAGTTAGAAAGTGTCTATCTAAACTCCAGGAAGGGAGTCCTCACCAGAATCTCCCCATGCTGACACTGGGACATCAAGCCTTCCAAGCTGTAACAAAATACATTTTAAGACACCACGGCTATGGTGTTTTGCTACATTAGCCTGATTTAATATACATGTTGCTATATATGGCAATAAGGATCTGATCAACCTTAAGGTTGAACTATCACTCCAACTCAAACTGCATTTTTTCCCTCAAATAACAACAATGCTCCTTATGTGCATTTTGACTTTGACTTTCAATCTGAACTGAGTCTTCTCAGCTCCTCACTGGTCAGTAGCTTATATGATCCTCGGGACAGAGCCTACATTCTGGCCGCCATGGTAACTGCACACAGGAGGCACACAAAACTTTCCTTCTGGCCAAACAAGTGTTGTTAATTTTCCAGCCTTGAGGATAGACTTGCGTTAGACCTTAACTTTAACCTGAGCAGGGGCTCTAAAAACATCTCACTGCCTTAGAGATCCAATGGCACAAACCTAAGGAACACATAAAGTGACATTTTCGGAGATATTTATCCTTAGGTTCTTTTCTCATTTAAAATACATCCCACAGTCAATCAATAGAACTATATAAGCAATACAGAAGTGACTTTAGAGAGCTTAGTAACGAATATAAAGTTACAAGTCCATTTTATAGAATGATTTAACCCATCCAGATAAACAAGCATTGAATACCTATAAATGACTTAGCCAAAAAAAATTAAGCAATAAAGCAGAGCTTGTGAAAATATTTTATGTTTATTTCTATGCATCAAAAGAGACATCAGGGTTGACTTCTCTAAAACTTCTTTAGAGCTTAGTGGCACAGTTTTATTGTATTTAGATTTAATTTATGAAAGGATGTGGTCAAGTCACATTAGTCATCCCCTGTACGTTATATCATTACTTCAACTCCATGAGTACAACCAAACGGATGATTTTCATTACAGTGGCATGACCTCTGTTCATCTCACCCTCTTTGCTTGTCCTCAGGGTCAAAGCACAGCCATTCTAGCGGGCTTTCCATGTGGAGCATATGTGACCACACACACTACCAAAGGGACACAAAGGCTCAGTTTAGAAGCTAATTTTTGCAAGATCAAGTATGCCAACTGATAATGATCTCTCAGAATGCCTAGCTTGCTCGTTGTCATAAAGGCCATCTACACTGTTGTTTGTGTTTATCCAGGATGCGTCCCTACAAGTGGTATTCATAAGGCGGATTGGCGGCACACGCCTGTGTTGGGAACTAACAGGCCATTACTGAATTCTTGTCTATTCATTTTAGATGGTTTCTATAGTGGATTTATAGAAATAATACCAAGGTGGCACCAAGGTGGCCATCAATGCTGTTTACAGACAATTTAGAGGAATAAACCTGCAGTTAGACCAGGGCTGGCTTCCCCTGTGGCCCTAGGGCACAGTGTTCTAACCCTATTGTGATGTGATTGTTTCACCATAAAGTGCTCCACAGAGGCCTGTAATTGGTGTACAGGTTCAAATTAGATTGCTGTGTGTTTAGAAAAGTGAGGGTCATTTCACATCAGCACCTCTCATTAAGAAGCAGGCTGTGAAGTTCTGCATTACAGGAAACCTAATGTATACATTATCTTTTATTATAAAGACAATACCTCCAGTGTATGCTCACTGACACGTGCACACATATGTTACCCATCTTGTCTTTCATCACAGGGAGGAGGAAGGTCATGCAAAAATGCTAAACACATTGCTGAGAATGGATATTAAATAGTTACCAGCAATGCATTGTGGAACACTGTCCTTAACAACCAAAACAGAAAGCAAAGGAGAAAATACTGGATGAAAAAAAAATCCAACAATTAGTTTTATTTTCTTATACAAACATCAGGACATTGTGGTAGCCTCTCTAGAAACCAAAAGGGTCAGTGGGATCTAAGCTCTGTGCCAGTGACAGGATGACCACAAAATGGGTCCTTGAAATATGCCTCTTGGGGCTTCTTTTCCAAATTCCTAAGTCATCAAACCACTGACAAAATGCTCATGTTAAAGGATAGTTCATATGGAAAGCAAAGTTATTCTCTGGATAATTGAATCTTAGGACAAACTTGCTATGACAGTAGCAAGGATAGAAATTCTACAATGAAAAACATAAACAAAGAAATCTATTTCAGGTCATTGTTTCAGTCTTTCTGACAACCATGGAGAAAAGAATATTTGAAGGAGGCTGAAATGAGAGGAAAATCATGCAAACTAAAAGAAATATGTTATAAAATAAAGAAATAAAGAAGTTTAGATAAATTATGATCACAAAAGAGGGACATGAAGGATAGTTGGGGAATTAATGAGTAGAAAGCACAAGAAGAATGTATTTAAAAAGTGAGTGAGGGAGGTAGAGGGAAAGAGGCAGCGCTGTGGTCTCAAAGTTTGTCCCCCACTTCAAATACTCATGTTGAAATCACAATCCCCAACGTGATAGTGGTAAAAGTTTGAATATTAGGAGATAAGGCCATGGATAGAATTAATTCCCACATAAAAGATTCCAGCGAGAAAGCCAGCCCCTTCAGCCCTGTGGGGACAAAGGGGCACTGTATGCGGACACTCGCCAATGGATCTAGAGATGGGACTCATCACACACCAAATGTGCTGGCACCTTGATTTTTGGACTTCTTAGCCTCCAGGACTGTGAAAAAAATTCCATTGCTTTTAAGTTCCTTAGCTTAGAGTATTTGATTATATCTTTTCAAACAAACTAAGACAGGTAATAGGAGGGAGATGGAGGTGGGGATATTTTCCACTAAAAAAAATTGATTTCTTTTCAAACATGCAAAACTTGTGGAAGAACACATTAAGTCCTATTCCAAGAAGAAAACCAATTAGTACACACATTTTTAACATACATATACATAAACACACACAAATGCATATACACAGTTCTCTGGAAAAGAAATACTGGTCCCAGCTATTATACATGTTATACATGGCCATACATGTTAGCATAAAGTCCCTGTTATGGGTTGAACTATGCCCCCTCCACAAATACCCAATCATCAGTACTTCAAAATGCAATCATATTTTGACATTGGGTATTCAGTGGGATAATCAAGTTAAAATATGGTAATTCAGGGAGACCTGAACCTCAAGTGACTGTTGTCCCTATTTTTAAAAAAGTCAATTTGTACACAGAGATAGACTTGAACAGAGGAAAGATGATATGAGGTGACATGAAGAATTTCATCATCTACACCCCAAGGAAGGAAATCTGCTCCCGGTCTTTCCTGGTACCTCAGAAGGAACCAACATTTCTGATCCCTTGATCTTGGATTCCAGTTTCCAGAACTGTGAAAGAGTACATTTTTATTGCTTCATGGATGAGCCTGAAGGATATTAAGGTGAAATATGACAGGCACAAAAAGGATACTTTGAAATGGAATCTCTTTTTTTTTTTTTTTTTTTTTTTTTTTTGAGACAGGGTCTCACTCTGTGGTCCAGGCTGGTCCTGAATTCACTTCAGAGCCCAGGCTGGCCTTGGACTCAAGGCAATCCTCCTGTCTCAGCCTCCTGAGTGCTGGGATTACAGGCGTGCTCCACCACGCCCAGCTTATGTGGTGCTGGGGAATTGAACTCGGGTACTTAGTGCTTGGTTTAGTGCTTGCTCAAGTGCTTTAACCGCTGAGCCATTCCTCCAGCCCTTGAAATGGAATCTTGAAGAGGCCAAACTCAAAGAAGTAGAAAGCAGGATGAATGCAGGGTAGGAGAGATGTTGCAGAGACTGGAGAGGAGGGTTGGGGAGGAAGCTGATGCAAAGTTTTGTCAAGATAGAAGAAATGCCTGTTGGAGATACATTGCCTAACACGTTGTCCATAGTTAATAATGATGTGTTGGCTATTTCAAAATTGCTAAAAGAGTAGTTTTTCAATATTTTCACTACAAAAAGTACATAACATGACCAACATGTGAAGTCACTTGATCTAATTATTATACAATGCAAACATATTAAAACCTAATACTGTGCCTCATAAATATTTATGATTACTACCTGTCAATTAAAAACAGAATAAATACTTTTGTTTCTGTTGTTTAAACCATTCAGTTTGCCACAGAAGCCCCAGCAAGTTAATGTAACCTCACATTGAAGACATCTGACTCAGTTAATCGATCCTTCAACACCTCTCTCTCAACTTTGCAAATTCCTCAGTCCCTTCAGGAAGCTCCCTAACGTGAACCTTAGGGCTGCAGATGCCTTGCCTTCTGCACTGCAACCTAGGAATTTCTGCTTCTTCTTCTTTTTTTTTTTTTTTTTTTTTGCTTGTGCACATCAAAGAGACATAATTACCCACTGGCAAATGCTTTCGGCCTACTGTCTTCAGGGACTTATGCTATTCAAAGCCTGCTGGGATAAAAGAACTTCCTAAGGTTCAAAAGCATAGCCTAGTACCAGTACCTAGGGAAACAATGCCAAGCTTCCTCCACAAAGGCTACAGTCACCAAGGAAAGAGCTCTCTTCAAATGGGCACAGTTGCAACAGTTTCCATAGTCTTCAATGGATATGTTGCATTCTTCACAAACACAGGGGCATGATGGAACACAGCAGCTGAGAAATTTGTGGTGGCCACTCTTTTATAAGACACTCATGTGCTGTTGCTCCATGCTCTGAATCCCTGGAAACTAGTCCCCCCACCCACCCACAGAGCCAACCTCCTCCCTTCTAACATACTCTCCACTATGATTTTAGAAAATAATCTTTTTTAAAAATCCTTTATATGGTAGCAATCTTAGCAGCAATTGCATCCTAGATATCCCAGGCACGATGATCAAAGGTCACATCCTTCCTTTCTTTTGTCCCAGAAAGACCTTGTAGTGGGGTTAAGAAAAAAAAAATAAAAGCATAAACAAGTGACCTTGAAACCATCAACCTCATCATTTAGAAAACAAGGAGAAAGTGTACCAGAAAATACATAGATTCCTCGCTCGGGTAGTGATGATAGTGTTATTTTGAAGAGTCTCTCTTTCGTAAGTCCTCGGTGTGTGCCACAGTCTTGGAATCATTCCCAATGTGCTCCTTTATCAGCCTGTCTGGCCCCATCAAGGTGAATGCTCACATAGCTCCCTCTGAGTCTCTGTTACAAGTAAAGAATGAACACCCCAGACGCCGTAGAAAACCCTAGCACAGCAGTGGTTTCAGCGGATGCCTTTCACCACCAGAAAGCTCTGTTACGTAATATACCTATTAGGCTAGGCAGAACTTCAGCTGATGATAAATGATAGGTCGCAGAAGGTTCACACCCAATAACAGAAGTAGAGCATCAGCTACCAGGAACACACACGCACATACACACACAGGATTTCAGAGCCTTCAGTAAGCACGTTTGCTTCTGATAATTATTATCAGCTTAATAACAGTTTTTGCTCTTCTCACTCTGCTGATTTAGTAAAGAGCAACTAATAACAACAAGGGGTCAAGTGTACAAACAAAACGGTGCTCTTCGTCCAAACACTTGCGGCGTTCCTACTGAGCTAGTAAACACTGCGTGTAGCAGAGTGGGCTGTGTGCAAGGTACGTGTGTGTTGGGGGCGCGTGACGCCGGAAAATTAAACTTGCTGGGTGGCAGGGGAGTCGCCGACCACTGCATCTCCTTTTCTTTTTGCTAAATCATACGCCTACCTTCAGCTGCCTTTGAAACTCTGCAACGTAGCAGGGACTAGCGAAAGAAAGAATTCTCCTTCTGGCGGCACTTTGAATCTTCTTAAAACCTAATTCAAAGTATTGTCATTCTTTTGTAGACACGAGTCTATAAGCTCATTCTCCAGATAGAAGTTTTGAAACATAACATGGGGACTTCTGAGACACGAAGGGCTTCTTAGTAATTAAGATAAAATAAGGATTCCCACCTTGGCCCTCTGTTACAGATCTGTGGGACAGCTCGATACTTCACTTCACTGGGCTGAAGCCCACTCGGGCCATTGAGTTGAAAACCGCTGTATTATTATTCTTTGATGTCTACAGCTTAGTAGCACAAAGCTGGTCTCTGAGCACTTACTCTCTATAAAGACACTCCAAATGTTTGGCCTTTGGGCTGTAAATATTGTGTCACCATTGATTTTTAACATATAAAGTGTATTTTCCTGAATGTCAAGTATTTTCAAAGTGCAGGCCCTCCCAAGAGCACGAAGTAGAAGGAATTAAAGATGCCTTAAAAGCTAGAGCTACAAGCAAGTGGGGGAAGAAAGGCCAGGTAAGGAAGAAAGGAAAGAGGGGAATAAATGTGGACGATATTTCACATATTGTACTCGCTGCCGTGGGTTAGTTTAGAATGCTATGTGAAAATATCTCTGTCACTAAAGACACTTTATCACCGGTATTACTAACTCCCTCCCTTTGCACTCACAGCTGTGTTCGACGACACTGCAGGTCAGCAATGCTGTAAAGCCTGTTTGTAGAAAAGTTGCCTAATTACTTTCTGTATCTTTTTAGTTACTCTTCATAAAAGATGCAAAAAAAGAAATTCAAAGGGATAAAGTTAACCAAATCTTCTACTTCCTAAACACTCAAATTACATTTCAAAGCAGCGACTGCCAAGTGCCCTGTTAGAACTGCCAAAGAAAACAAATCCATCAGAAAATGATCTTGAGCAGTTATTAATGCATAAGAAATCTGTCAAACCTCCCCTTTATTTCACAGTGGGGTATTGAGTACAGTAAGCTTTTAAAAAATACAGTAACATTTTTAACAAATAAGGAAGAAATGTCCTGAGCTACATCTCAGACTCTGGGACACACTGGTATTTCTTCACCAGCCTCCTGTGCCAATTCACAATTGAACCATCAAAGAGTCCTGATCTCCTAGATGTAAGTGGAAATGTCCCTGGGGACTCAGGGAAGCTGGGGCAGAGGTTGCTCTCCCCCCTCAGTCAATCAAGTCCTTACCAGACAGAGGCAACTGAAATCAGGAAAAGCCTCTTTATCCGAAGTACCCTTGACTTTCTTCTGCCTGTGTGTGGCTCTAAAAGGAATAAAGGTTTCTGTCACCTATCTTTTAAAATAAAAGAATAAGACCTGACCCCTTTGTTTTACAATAAAAGGAGTACAAATATCATCACACTTCCAAATCTCTGAGTGCTTATAAAATGTAAAATAATGTATACCAATTCAGAATACAAATAATTATTCAATTCCAAAGGAGTTTAAAATGAGGACTTCTAACTTGAAAGCCTAAAGAAACGAAAGTGCTGGAACAGATCAAATAAGGTAGAAGGTAAGATATTTACGAGAAAAGATGGCACCTTATAAAAAAGGTTCACGGTAGATGTTTAAACTGTCCCCACCAATTCCATCTAAGCTACTAATGTGCTCTCCTACAAAGCTCTGCTGCCTTGCTAGGGATTTTCACAGTGATCCTTTGTGATTCTTGAAAATCATTCACCCATGATTCCTCCACCTCTTGTAATTTTTCCTGACCTTCACTAATGAACTGGGAAAATGTATTTGTATCTACCCTTCAACAATTCATTTAGCAAAATACCATCAAGTTCCCGAGTTGTGCTCTAGCTATGCTTGAAACTACAACCTTTTATGTCCTCTTAGGGTGTTTTCATTTTGCTAATTAAAAAACAAAAACAGGTTAACTATTTTTATATCTACATAATATGTAACAACATTTCTTACTAACTCAGTTGAATGTGAACTAGCCACTATTAATTGAGATTCCCTTCGTAGCCTCAGCTGAATGCAGAGGTGGATCATTAATGGAAAAGCAAGGGAAATTAGCCTGCGCCAAGGATTGGAGAAACCTCCGTTCCATCGTCACCATGAAGGAGCTACATAACCTTTGGCCCTTCATTTCTCTGGCTTCCAGTTTCTATAAATGAAAATAACGAGGCTGGGTGGACTTTTAGGTCTCTCTAGCACGTCCAGTAATTTCAATCTCTTCTGAACCTTAAAAAACGTGTGAATATTTTTAATCATACCTGAAGTGTATAGACAAATGAGATCAAGAGTGGAAAAGAGACTAAACTGAGAGATAAAATGATAAACAATATACACTTGTTTGTTATTTGGCTATAAAGGGGAAACCTGAAGTTAAATAACGACTGAATACAAAATGTTTACAGCTTTGAAACTACAGCATCATACTTGTAAGAAAGTAGGGCTATTTTCCTTTGTACCTATTTTATTTAGAAAATTGATTATTCACTTGGTTATGCAACAGTCTAAAACCTTAATAACAATGATTTATTCAAACTTAAGATAGTAATAAATGTGCAGACTATCCTTTTAGAAATATTAAGATATTTTAGGTTCTTATTCTTAGTTGCAATAATAAAACTTTCTCTCTAAATGGGCAGAAAATCAAGTTGCAAATAAAGTTCTAGCAGCTTAGGGTATAGCTTAGTAATTAGAGTGCTTGCCTAGGAATTGCAAGGACCCAGGTTCAGTTCCCCAGCACCATCTAATAGCTGGGTATGGTGGCACACACCCGTAATTCCAGCCCTCAGGAGGTTGAGTCAGGAGGACTGCTGTGTGTTCTTGGCCAGCCTGGGCTACACAGTGAGTTCAGGACCAGCCTAAACTACAGAGGGAGACCCTATCTCAAAAAGAAATAAAAAATGAAATTTCATTTACTATTTACTTGAAAAGAATAACAATCTAAATCTTTAGATATGACTTGGCAATATTAACTATGAAAATAATCACAGGCTGAGGTTAGCAATGAACTCCTTATGAAGCAACAACCCACTAATGTAATTTAATTCATTATTACCTTTTCAATGCAATGATCATTAAGAACCTAGAAAAGGCTGGACACCTTGAAATGTGGCTCTCTACTGAGGAGTTTTAATCCTTCACATCAACAGCTCCCATAGATAGTATAATGCTTTTCTCATTCCACTTTCTTGATCGCATTTGATTATCTGATAATAATATATTCAGTACACAATTTGGGAATCACCTAATTCCCTGACTTTATCATATTTGATAAAATAGTTTAAACGTCACTTTGCGCACAATTATCCTAATTTCTTAGGTAATAATTAAAGCTAATGTTTTGTATCTAACTTTACGCCAAGCATCATTTGAAACATTCGACCACATCTCTAACCAAAACAGAGAATAAAAATTTCTTCATCTCTGACCACTGACTTTCCAATGTTAGGAAGACATAAGAAACAGAATAAACATAAAAATTGTCTAGTGCTATTTAAAAAGTGGCAGTACCTATGTCGGACTATTTTTCTTTATAAAGAGATTCAGTCTTGGTTATGAATAATGTATCTTGCTTCCACAAAGGACTAAGATACTGATATAATTAGACTCATTTCTGAGGTCTTTCTATAGTTCATGCATCAAACACAGGCCCTTCAGGCAGATGAGCTTGGGTCTATAGGCATGGGACGTTACAGAAATGAGCCCAGTCATGCTAAGACTGCCCTCCCTCCCTGACAGATGTAGGATGACAGTGATTGCCCAAGGCATTCTAATTACTAAGTATTTAGTAGTCAGGATCTAGCTCACACCTGCCAGAAACCTGAGAGGAGGGATGTGGCACCAGGATTTTTATCTTACACAGGAACCCAGCTGAAAGCCAAGTTCTGAAGAAGCTGGTGGCGGCAGAAAAACCACACACCCTCAGAGTTTGGTTGGAAGTCCCTAGAATTTTTTCTATGGAGGAGCAGGTGCTCCTCCTCAGCCACAGTTTCTCTTTCCACAAGATTCAATCGCAGGCCTTGAAAAAGAGCGTATGGTTTCACCACAATAGGAATTTAAAACATGCTTTGTGGATCCAGATAACTGCACATCTCACCTGAGCATGAATCAGAATAGTTTTCAAATGAAGATTACGATAACGTTTGGTTGAGAGTTACACATCAGTGTCAAAACGCTGTAAATAAATGATTTCAGAAGAAATAAGATGAATATGTTTTTCAATGGCTCCTCAAATTTAGGGCTGAGAACATTAAACCACAAGTATTACAGTAAAAATTCAAATTTCAGAGCCGCGGGTTCAGCTCAATGGTAGAGTGTTTAGTGAACAGCCCTGAGTTCAACACCCCACACTACCAAAGAATTCTCAATGATATGTAGAAATTATTATTGAGTGGCTGGAGGAATAGTTTAGTGGTTAAAGCACTTGCCTAGCAAGCTCAAGGCCCAGAGTTCAATTTCCCACCACCATATAAACCAGGGGTGGTGGCACGTGCCTATAATCCTAGTAGTCTGAGGCAGGAGGATTGCAGTGAGTTTTGAGGTCAACGTGGGCTCCCTAGTGAGTTCAGAACCAGCCTGGACTACAGAATGAGACCCTGACTCGAAGAGGAAGGAGGAGGAGGAGGAGGACAACGAGGAGGTCTTGTTAAAATGACAACTTTTTAAGCATTTTCAGAAGACAATTTTAACTCAACGTGTCTGCCATTGCTGTTACTGTTTATAGATAAAATATTCTATTTGTGAATACTTTAGATTTTAATGATCCTGTTCTTAATAATGTGTTATGTAAAAATCCAAGAAAACAAGAGGAAAAGCCCCCAAAAATTTGCCTCCAGACTGTCAAAAGCAAACTTAGAAAACAATGTCAAACACATTTGCTTATTGCATATGCCTGATGGGTTAATCGGATAATAATAGGAGATATAAATAATTAACTGCTATCTCCCAAGCTACTGTGTAGGTGCAAACCAGAAATCTCCTTCTGCCTGTGATGAAGTTAAAGAAGCAAAGCTACATAAAGCCAAAGCTTCATTTTCCCTTCTGCTTGGGGAATGCAAATTCTCAAATGGCTCTTATTGACATTTTATTTCTATAAAAACTTTATTCATTAAATTTCTACCCACTCGTGTATGTAGAACTTGTATGACATCATATCATCCTTAAAGCGTGACCAAAGGAACATTTCAGATCACAGACTTAGTGACAAGAGAGAACCTGAGATATTAACAAGCCTTTGTCTTAACAGTCCAGCAACATCTTTCCACAAACACCCAGGCAAGGGCCTACCTATCCCATGCTAGACACAGACACTAAGAGATTGTAAACTTTCCACTTTGTGATACTGGGTTCTGCATTCTAAAATGTTATGCTTTTAAAAGTAGACATTGTGTCAAATCCAAACTCTTGTTGCTGTTGTTGTCAGTTTCCTCTGTCTGTTCCTCCCATAGGTAGAGAACCGTGTCTATCTGCTCCAGATTATCAGTGTGTTATATATTGGTAAATTCTGCAATCCAATCACTGTCTGGTTCCCGTCTTCTTAGTGCAAAGGTTCTAATGCTATTTACCGTATAAGCCTAATTTTTTTTTATTTTTCCCACATTTCATTGATATGTATACCTGCAAAATTCAAGGTCTACAATGGAGTTGAGCATTTTGTGCACATACGTATCTTGTCAAGGCGACAAGGGCTTTCCTACTCTCCTTTTGTCCCTCCCCCTGACTTCTTATCCATCATAAACCATTCCAGATTCAGGATAGAGAAATCTATGTGTCTATCCCTTAAAGCTTGTTTCACGCAGGGATCCAGAAATCTGCTTCCCACTTTCTGGGTATTAAATGCTAAACTGTGCGTGTCATCTGGTTTCGAAGCAGAAACTTGCAATGGAGATGGACCCCCATCTCAGTTTCCAGAGTTTGCTGCATTTGAGCTCCAGAAGCAACTGCGTCACCATGGACAGCGCCCCAGAGGCGGTAGCCTAGGTAGGGGATGGTCTGTGTTGACTTTCAGCTAGAGAAACTGCTCAGCTTTACATTAAAGCGTGAGAATCCTTAAGCGAGCTTGTTAGGACTGCAGAGCCTATTTGCGATATTCCTTACTCCTCAGATGCTAGCATGGGTTATTTATTTGGACTAGCACCCAGAAAGAGCATTTTTAAACAGCCTGTACTTACGGTCGCTACTCAACTAATCCCAGTGAGGTAAATTCTCTGCAGAGGGACTTTTCCCTACCTGCCATTATCCTTGTCTTCCAGGCTTCCCTGTGGACAGTCACGTGTTCATCGTAGATCGCCCAGGAAGAGAGTCTGACCAGAGTCACTGTGTTCGCACTGGGACAGCAAGCTCCATGGATACTGCAGGGAAGTGAAGAGCCGACGGCATCGTCTTAGCCAGCACAGCCTTCTCACTTTACTTACGTTTCTTGTGCATTCACTCATTCATGCCTCCATTCATACCAAAAGATTAGGATTCAATGGGAACCAATAATTTCTTAGATTTAGGAGGTCAATAAACTTAGAGTTGAAATAAATTCTTTTTCAAACTCTGTAAGAGTCTTGATAATCAATGAGAAAAATAGAAAATATGAATGTCTAAAAATGAAATAAGTTATAAATAATAGTGGTCTGAACAGTGTAGAAAAATTCAACATGCTTTCAATCATTCAATAAATATCTGCTGAACTTGAGTGAATTGATGAAAAAAAGCCGAGCACTCTAATACAAAAGGCAATGAACAGACAATACAGTGCATACCAAACCACAGATTTCATCCACCTCTGAGACATTTGCAGAGCATTTACTATGTACCAAACAACTAAAAACATGTAAGCAATTTCTTCAACTACCTCTATTTATCGGATGCTTACTAGGTGCCAAAACTTTTTTAGGCTCTGAAGATACAGCATCAAAAAGAAAAAAAAACTCTACAAATATTCCTGATGCCATTAGGCTTGGATTCTAGGGTTTCTGCTGGGGTTCACAGCAAGGAGAAAAGCTACAACAGATGAAAATCCATGGAATTCAGCCATGGAGAAAAGGACTAAGCAAAGGAGGAAGAAGAGAAATTCGAGGGGCGAGGGTATTGTGGCTGCCATGTTTTAAAGAGGCTAGGGTGGAATTCAGAAGAAAAAACTTTAAAACCAATGAGAGGAACTAGAATTCAAGTGGAAAATGTTGGTAGACACGACTGGGAAAATGGTAATGGAATCGAAAGTAGTTCAAGTCTGATAGGATTTGGTGGATAGAAGAAAATGTTTGCAGATGGTTTGGACATGAAGTCTAGGGAAAATAAAAGACTTAAGAATGATTTTAAGTCATTGAGCTGGAAGCCTGATGTTTCAAAAACCAGTGTTTGAGGTGATGAGAGACACAAGTGTGGAGAACAAGGTCAGGAAATCTGTCTTTGGACCTATTATGTAGAAGGTGTCTTTTAGACCTAGAGACAGGATGTGAAGGAGTCATTGGATATTTGGATATTCAGGGAGAAAGTCATGGCCTAGGGTGTAAATCGGTGTGTTGTGGGTATACAAATAACGTTTAAGACAATCAAACTGGGTGACACTTTAATACAATGACTGTAGCAAAACATGTTTGAGTTTGGATGGAGGGACAAGAATGGGAACCGACCAAAGGTAACTCTCACAAAGAATAAAGCTTTACGGATGTCTAGAATTTCATTCCTCATTCTGTGTCTTGAATAATCTTTTCTAGATAAAATAGAGTTCTCCAAACTCCTACTCCCTAACTAGTGATCTTAGAACAGGACGTTCATGAGCAGGTTTTAGACACCCATGTTGAGGGGGAAGTCCCTTCACAAGCTCAGCTTGTGCCTCTTCCCCTCTGTTCTCCCAACACGTTGCTGTCTTTCAGCTCTTCAAAGAAGGCTCCTCTTTCTTTCCTCTGGGCCTTTGCAAAGATAAACATATCCTCTTCCCTTCCTTCTCTTCTTGTTGACTCTCCCCAGAAGCTTCTCTGCCACAGTCCTTCTTGCCATGTGCTCTCTGCCCCATACACATTTCAGGCCTAGCACTTGCTCTATGTTAATATTACCTTCACGTGGATAATCATCCGGTTTTTGGTGCTTTCCCTCCAGGCATAAGCACTACTGATAGGATCGCAAGGGTGGTGGACACTGTTCTCTCCAACCACTGCCACAAGACAGCACATGAGTCAATGCTCAGTAGATCTCTGAAGGCAAAAATAAAGAACAGAGATAAACAAAAGTTTTATTTCTAAAGATGTGGGCCAGTAACATATTCACTTTTTTCTGAGTTCCTCAAAGTAATTTATATGTATAGCCAGAAGTACTCTCACAACTGTTAGGAAAAAAAAAAAAACAATAATCCACTTCTCTTTGGAATGAGGTAAGTTTAATTTCTCTTACATTTTGCCTAATTTCAAAGAAATGTTCCTTTTTAAGCAAATCATTGAACCAGAGCTCCAGGCATAGACTGTGTGCATCTGATAGGTCTTAGCTTGTGAAGGGAGAGAGAAGGAACGTGCCCAGAGGGGCGAGTTTACCCCTGACCCCACGCAAACAGATGACCTCCAATTTACTATGTGGCACAAATTATGTAATGCTGAATACTAGATGTGCAATAAGAAAAGGTCAGCCTGTGGAGGATGTCACAAACCCGTGGAGAAAAGGAGCCTGCTCTGTCTGTGGCTGGAATGGCTGCCTGGGGACCCGGGGCTCAGGCAAGTGAGCTCTCAGCCCCGAGCGTGTCTGCTCCAGCGTCCACGTCAATCATGTGATGGCTTTTCAATCTTTTGCACTAAAGCAATTTCTTCACCCTGGGTCTCACTTTGCACTTGAATCAACATGATCTGTTAGATTTTTATATAAAGGGAAGAACTGATCACAATCCACGAGGACTTTTCATTTGAGATTCTCAGGATCATTTGAACCATGAACTAAAGATCACACATCTATCAAGTGTATAATATTAAAAAAATTGTGTTGAATACATCTTTCCAGCAAGTGAAAATGATATATATTATAATTGACATATTCTTTATTATATTATTATTATGGAATATCATTACAATTAAATGACATATAACACTTAATTTTGATTATTTAAAAAAACATAACTTATGGAGACAACTTGTTTATCTGTGCATCATTGTGATGGAAATATGAATAATTCCATTTTATGACTGAGAAAAATGAAAACGTTAGCTAAACAAGACTTAAAATAAGTGTTCAGAGTATTTGTGTCATGGAATAAAGTCTAATACATGAATGTCTTGATGTTTAGTTTCTTCAGTGGAAAGGAGTCTTGCTAAGTTGGGCAGTTTCAAAGTCATGCATGTACAAGGGTCTAAAAATCACATATACAATAAGTTTAAATGCTGTGTAAAATGGAGCACATAATTACTTTCAATGATTATCTCTTCCTTATACTAATACATGGAATTTGGGATTCTTTCAGTAATTTCAAATCCATCGGGCCTTTAAAGCAAGAAATATGTTGATCTCCTCTAGCATGAAAACTTAGGGCAAGCATAAAGAATTCTGCAATCAGGGCTGCAGACCCACCTCTGAGCCCTTCTTCTGGCCCTACACCTTCTGCCTGTGACAGCTTTGTCCTCTTTCCGGGTCTCCTCTTAGTTTCAGGAGGGTGTCAGCAACTGGGACATAGGGCCTGATCTCTTTCATATCCAGCTGAAAGATATTATCTCTTTCTAATGTGGAATCAAACCTTTCCTCTCATCCAATTGGCCCAGCCTGCTCACATGCCTACCATAGACCGACCGACAACAGAGATCAGTACAACACCAAATGCTCATTGGCTTCTCACAGCACACATCAAACTGAAGATGGGTTCAGCCTTCCAGGAGTTACATGCGCCACCAGGAAAGAAGATTGAATGAGGTCAGAGTCTTGGTTAGAGGAAGAGAGAAACAACCCGTCACCAAACAATCATCAGAATTTACTGACAATACTATCCCCAAACAATTTAGCTCTTATCCTTTAAAAAACTGTCCTGAGAAGAATTTTTAATAACAGAAATGTTGTGTTTACTAAGCTTAACTGTTACATAATTTGGAATATTGAATCACTAACAGAATCTTTAATCCATCATTCTGTTGTTGTATTTTTATTTACTTCTATTTTCTATGGTCACTTCTCCTCATTAGAGTTTGAACCCCTTCTTCTGCCTTCTGCATCCTAGAGAGCCTCCAGCCCCAGTCCGTTACTGAGCTTCCAGCAGGGGCAAACCATTTGACTGACGCCTCAGTTCCAGCCAATTGGCCGCCTTCCTTCTTGGCCTTTTGGCTAAGAGCACGCACAGCAGCAGCTTAGTCCGTGTGACATCTTCTATCCAGGGAGTCTTCCCTGTCCTGGCAGGAAGACAAACCCTTCAGGCTAATTGCTAAGCATGTGGTTTTTAATTAATAATGTCTATGATTAACATGGAACAATTTTTATCTAATGCAGGCTAATATGTAGACTGAAAAAATATAAACACTCTAAAGCACATTTGATTTTAGGGAATAAAGGAAACAAACATATCTTAAATGGTTAACAGACATTACAAATTATGCACACACATACTCAATTATGCACACATACACAAAATCACAAAGTTAAGTCTTCCTTGGTACAGTGAGCCAATTATAAAAGATTCCAGCATGATCTAAAATAATTTTTCTATCTCAAAGAATTGTGAAAGGCAATGAAGACTGTTGATAAATAAAGTGAATAAGTAAACCTTGGCCACTTCTGACAACATTTTTTATAATAACTCTAGATGTAAAACCCCAGATACATGCTACAGAAGTGTGTAATTGCAGCCTTTTCCCCTAATGGATGTAGTTACAGGAGAGTGTTGCTCAAGTGTCTGCTATTGACCTTATGTGCTTAGTGTGGTAAAGAGGACAAAGCCCATGTATGTTTTGCTGACTCAAAAGAAATTTCCACCAAAATTAAGAATTTGTATGTGCTGCAGTGAATGAAGTAGTTTATATTCTCCAACATGCCTACCTACTTTATTATTAATCTTTAAGACAATAATTAAGTAGTCTGGTTTAATTCAATTCTTAAAAAATAAAAAGAATAAGGTAGAAATTATAATACCACCTACATATGGCAGAGATTTTCAGTGTTGGAGTGCAAGAATAGTATTGTGCACAACGTATACTGCAATATAAAAAGCATTAAGTAATTTGCTAAGTGACCCCAAGGGATATTAACAAATTTCCAAGTCATTTCTTAATCATTGTTTTAGTTCTCTTTTCCAACAATTTTAGGAATAATATTTTATAGCTGGCCCCCAAAAAAGTGCATTGGAAGTTTATTTTTTATTACCTTTCCTTACTTAGCTACTCTAAAAGCAGTACAATTCTTGAGTTTAATAGAAATGTCCCACATGGTCAATATTAACCCTCCAACAGAAGTAGTTAGTGTGGATAATTAAAATATAAAATAATCCCCAACTTAGTGAATATTGAAAGCTCCCCAAAGCCACATCTTTTATCAGACTTAAACAAATATTAATAACAATAAGAGCTCTCTACACTAATCATTTCCCATATTTATCATATCAACTTTAGAGTAAGTTTTATTGTCATGTCTATTTGGTAAACTAGCAAAGGTACAGAAAGCTTGTAGTATCAACTCATCTTTTGTATTAAACACAGTCTGGTACTCTTAACTATCAAATGGCACAATTAAAAAGCAGTCTGTGAGGCAAGAACTTCTCAAGGATTTGAGGCAAGTGCAATGCCCACGGTTCAATAATGAAGAAACCGAGACAGGGATGAGGGAAGTGTTTTGACAGCATATGGGTTTTAGCTCGGATTACTTAATGCAGACTGAAGAACCTGAGATTCAGTCGACACTGCAGCAACACCCCCGGCCAGAAGGAGCATCTTGCTCGACGCTGGCATATCACAATTGCTACTCAAAGAAAACAATATTTCTTCCTGGTACTTAATGAAAATAAAGACTTGCATCAGAAATGATCAAACAGCTTAGATATTAGCTATTAAAATGTAAAGTAATGATAAAGAATATGATAATGATTATGATAAAATATTTGAAATATTAGGCAAATACTTAAATAATCCGGAAGTATGGAATGATTTTTGAATATGAGCCTAAAAACAAAGCCATAAAGAAAAAAAGTAATGACTTTAATTACATAACAAATAAAATGTAGAAAAATAGTTAAGATAAAAACAGTATAAATGATAGGGGAAGGGGCTGGAGGAATGGCTCAGCGGTTAAAGCGCTTGAGCAAGCGCTAAGCCAAGCGCTAAGTACCCGAATTCGATTCCCCAGCACCACATGAGCTGGGCGTGGTGGCGCACGCCTGTAATTCCAGCACTCAGGAGGCTGAGACAGGAGGATTGCCGTGAGTCCAAGGCCAACCTGGGCTCTGAAGTGAATTCAGGACCAGCCTGGACCACAGAGCAAGACTCTGTCTCAAAAAAAAAAAAAATGATGGGGGGGGGGTGTAAATCAGACATGGCTTAGCAGGGAAAAGTTAAACAACAGGTATGGCCAGCAAATGGTTACTCTCCTTAATGTAGAAAAGGTGTTGGCAAACAGGAAGGAGGGAAAACACCAATCCCATGTCAGAATAGATTAGGCAAAAGAATAAGGACACCAATAGGTAAAAGAAATCATTGTAAATGATCAAGAAATGTAATTTTAAATGTTCATTTTTACTAATAATAGCCGGAATAAGTGATAAGTCTAATAAGAATGGTATTTTGATTCTATTAATTTTATAATAAAGAAATAGGAAAGAATTTTTTAAAATTCAATCCCCCTTTTTCACTTGAAAATAGAATTAATCTCTATTTTTATGAAGTCATCCAAGATTCAGCAAGTATAATATTGAATCAGTAATTTCACATTAAAGTAATTTAAATATATATATATATATATATATATATATATATATATATATATATTAGCACAAATAGCTATATTTTGAATATAAAGTATCCAAAAAAATCCATATGGTAACTTGATTCCCTGCACAGCACTACTGTGAGGTTATGGAGCCATTAAGAGGTGGGATGTAGAGGAAGTTTTTCGGGTCACTAGGGGCATGACTTTGAGGGAGGTTGTAAGACTCTAGCCCCTCCTCTTTCTCTCTTTTACTCCTTGGTCAGGAGATAAGCAATTTCGTCTGCCATGCACCCGTACCATTTCCATCTGACATCCCTGTCAAAGATATAAAAAACAACGACCTACCTATCATGAGCTGGAATCTTCAAATCTGTGAACCAAAATAAACCTTTTCTCTCTGTGAGTGTGATCACCTCAGGTGTTTGTTACACTGACAGATAGCTGACTAACACAGTAACACAAGACTTATTTTTCTAAGACCTCTCCAAAGTGACACGGTTCAAACTTTTAAAACATTTTATTGGCCTACATTACAAAGGGTCTTTGACAGGCACCTCTGCTGAAATACAAGGTAACTTTGGAACCATAAGACTGGACATCCGATGGAAGCTTCTGATTTCCTGTAACACCCAGCGACTTCATTGTCTCTCATAGCACCTCCAAGTTTAAGATTTATCTTTGTGAATCCAATGTGCGTTTGCGGCTTTGAATAAACAGGTTTCTCTTTTCAAATCGGAAAATCTACATATGTGTTTAGCTCACCTTTATTTAAAGAATGAGTCTACTACAAAACCAAGCATAAGAATTTTATATTACTTTTAATTCATAAAAACCACACAGAGAAAAGTGTATAGACTTTGGATTTGAAAAGATCTTGATTTAAATACTGACTTCCCTACTGAAGTATTGTTATCTTTAGAAATGTATATAAAACTCAAATTCTTGGTGCACAGTTGGAATTATGGCACCTCTCTTGCCTAAGTGTTAAAAAAAACGTTTTCAAATATGTGGCAAGTACAAAGCATTCCACTCACTGAATAAGTAGGTATTACTTAATGGAGTAGTTGTAAAAATGAGGTTTGTTGTTTGTGTGGCTTGAATTTGTGTCCTCCAAAGAGATATGATAAAGACCTAATCTTCAGCCTTAAAAATGCTAATTTATTTGTAGGCATAATCGCAACGTACTGGAATAGAGCGGGACTGAATCTAGTGACTAGTGTCCTTACACAGGAGAAGAGGACACAAGACAGAGACACAGAAGACCACGTGAATGCAAGGACAGAGATTCGACAGATGTTTAGTCTTTACAAACTAAAGAAGGTCAAAGATGTCTGCAGTCACCAGAAACTGACAGGCAAGCAAGAACTCTGTTCCAGAACCTTCAGAGGAAACAGGGCCTTCCTGACATCTTAATTGCGCACACCTAGCCCCCAAAACTGAGAGAACACGTTTATTAACGTAAGTTACAGTACTTCGGTAGACAGATATACCTGGATGAGGCTAGTTGCAGTAAAATAGGTTTTTTTAAAAAAATTGCCCATGATATCAAAATAATTCAAGCAAATTTTAAAGATGTGTATGTTGAAGTATGCATCTAGATAATTTTATATCTTTGTGCCCATACAGGTACACATCATTTTCACTTCTTGACAGACATAGAAAGGATGTTTTAATAATAATAATGGCTTTTTTCTAAAAATTGGTCCTATTGACAAATGAAAAAAATAATTACACCTAAAAAAATAGTGAGCCCTCTAGATGTGGAATGATGTTGACTGACTGATAGAAACTAGCAAGAAAAAAAAGGGAATTTACAATATAGATTTCACTTTAATTGACCTCAGAGGATTTTTTTCACTAGAGCAAAAATAGAATATTCCATTTCTTTACTTATGCAATTAAGTTTATGCAGCTCTATCTTATTATGGCTCGCTTCCTTCCCCTACTAAAAGCCAAAATAAAAGAACTTCAAATAATCTAGAATGATTTTGGTAATTAGTTTCTTCTTTTTTTTAAAAAAAAAAATCCTTTAAGGGTAAATCTTCCAAAGGAGATAATCTTTGAGTCCCAGACCAATTAAGTGTTCTGCTGAGTTGGAGCTGCAACAGTTTTGGACTTTAGGAAAATGTTAATACCAGCACTAAAATTTATTCTGTTAATTGCTCTAATAATCAATAAGTAATTTTCATTCTAAACTAGGTTCTTTATGTGACTTAAATAAACCAACCAAAGATCATTTACATCTCAATAACAATTCCTAATAATGTCACATCATTAAATTCCACCCTGGTTCTCAATAATGTTGGTTAGTGACCAGTAAAGGGACTTATTGCCTCGGCCAGGTCCTCAGGGGCTGAACCAACGGATGAAGGATTTTCTTGTTGCACCATGACCCTGAGCAAGGCTCCCTCGGGACTTTGGCCACAATTTGGACTCATAACCCTTTTCTGTTTTCCTGATCCCCTTTCCTTTCCTCTCTTTCCTCCTCTTCTTTTCCTTCTGTTCTCTCTCCCTCACTTTCTTCTCCCTCTCTTTCTTTCTTTCTCCACCTCTTTTTCTCCTTTTCATATCTGCTTCTCAATACAATAGTTTTGATCCTGGTATGGTGTAAAAGATTTACAATGGGAAAGAAATTTTCTGTACAGTATCTCTGATTGCAAAAATTAAGTAAGTCAAAAAGTAGTTTAGAAAAACCTCTGAATCATACATATAAAGCTCTTTACACTAAAAATATAGAGGAGGAGATATTTTAGATTATCTATGTATGTAAATCAATATAAGCATAATATTTAGATATTTCAAATAGAAATTTGGGGTCTGTATTTCTAAGTTGCTCATATATTTTGAGCAAATTAGATCACTTCCTTTTTTGCTTTGCTACATAGCTGCAGTGACATAGAATCTACTGCTTATCAGTAAAAAGTTTCCTTAGCTAAAATGTATAGGACTTAAACAATGAAAATCAGTGCTACTTTAAGACATACTTTTAAAAATGCTTTTGTGATCTCAACACACTTGCAGATGATGTTGAAATTTTTATGTTAATTAAACAGCCCCTAAACACGTGGTATGTTTCAGATATGTACACTTTGTAATTACCACCATTATTAAATAGCTGGCTTGATTTATCCAGGCTGCTCTAACATTGTAGCTTCTGTTATTTTTGTCTTTAGAAAAACATAGGTCCCAACGAGGGAATATAAAACTATTACTGTAAATTAAATATTAAAGCTAACTAATTCTTGCATAAGAATGCTGTCAAATAATAGTGGTAACTGTTGCTAAGATAGAAACTATTTTTTTTTGGCTTTTTTTGAAGCACAAATTAAAATCCAATTTTCACTTCTTTTGGCAAATGGCACATGGCTAGTGTGCGTAGGTTTACTGATGGTAGTAGCTTAAGGGGGAGCTATTATGGTCTTAGTTTAGCGATTAAGAAATACAACATTTGTTGAAGGGCTAGGCCTTTTAGTCTAGAATGGATTATCACTTGATCCTTCCTTAAGCATTTTTATACAGAAGTGCATTATCCTTGGAGCCACCCTGGGCTCCATGCCTCATTAGCTTGGGTGTTAGATAAATCAAAGGCAGCCTCTGAGACAAAGATAAGCAAACTGCAGGCCAGCAAGATGATGATGTATGGATCCAGGAGGCTAATAGGAAAGTATTGACAGGAAAATGGTGTGCTTATCCTGCAATCACGGCATATTGCAATGAGAGCTCCCAAAAGCAGATGGGATACACTTCAGGGAATGCGCAAGGACGAGACTGCTAGGCAGAAATGGATCCTTGTGCTTTAAATTCTAAGAACTTAGTTTCTTTTTTAGCGGCACTTCAGATGCATTAAAATGTGTAGTGGCACAAGCCATGCCAAACCTGAAGAAAGAAAGATATTTCAAAACATCAAGCATTGGATTTATTTTTGTTCTAGATTTTTTATCATCAATTATGACTTTTGTATAGCTATAAATAAATAAATAACCACTCCCACTTCCTAAGACTATAACTGTCCACTCAGTGTTTGATAGGTGACAGAGTCCGCTTCCCTCACTTTCTCTGTAGGATCAGTCTTCCATGCATTATAAAATTCACTTTCTATGCTTCTATGGGATTCAAAGTAAACACCATTGAAGCAATTTTTAATATGAAACACATACTTATGTATAATTCATTGTGCTCCATTGCTAAGTAACATTTTCTGAGTTTTATCTACAATCAATACCTTTAGATTAATCTTTTAAGATTATGAATACATTCAATATTACACCCAATTACACTCAATATTTTATCTTTTTTTCTGAAAAATATGTATTTTCTACCATTCTTAAGCTCATTTGGTTATTTTTAAAAATCTAAAAATTTGATGTATGAAATTATAGTATTGCTATGACCCTGCCCATTAGAATCCCACATTCAGACACATGCTCATTAATACTCACTTGACCTGAGCCTACTGAGCTACTGCAAAAGGTTGAAGGTTAACTAACACTGTTGATTTTCCAAATCATGATATGCTCTTTCAATCACTTCTTTCCTGGCTAAAAGTAGAGTTCCCTGGTTTACTGCAGGTGGTGCAAGTCTTTGAAAATGAGAGCAGCTATGAGCTTTCTGGTTCACTTTCTTTATTGCTGAGACAAGGGAAATAAACGTATTTATCCCAGTGCTGACCTAGGAGTTAGGAGGGCTACCCATGGTTAGTTCTCTGCTTGGTACACACACTAAAGCATCACGGTTGGGATGAGTGTGGGCCCGTTTTGGTATTGGTCACTGTTCTATCATGATGAGTGGGCATCTGACTTCAGACACTAAGTAAGCCAGAAGCATCTAGGTAAGAAAAGACAAGAAAAATAGGAAAACAGCTATACAAACTAGAGACTATAACCTATGATAAGTGAGATGTTAATTTTGTAGTTACCTGGAGTATTCTGCATCATTACCTAAAAAATTAAAATGTTTTTCTTATTAAAGTACAGGATACTTCATCCCATACACTGTACAGGTAAATTTAGTATAATTGTTACTATTGGTAAAAGTAGAATATTTTAATTGATAACAGATTTTATTAATCTAGATGTCTTTATCTTTTTTCAAAGTGAACCAGAGACATAGTGTTTTGTAATTCAATTGTATTTGAGGGTAATAAACAAAGAATCAATAAAATTTATGGCCAAGTCTGTACCTTACAGATTACAAGAAAAGGAGGACCCCTTTATACCCAAAATAAAACCTCTTGTCAAATTAATCATTGGAAAGACAAGGCTAGATTCTGAGAGTTCACTGATAACTGGTTTGATATATCCAATGTCATATCTCTATCAGTCAGCATAAAATTTGTGGATGAGAATATGAGATATTACCATACTACAGTTATTAAAAATGAAAATTAAAAATCAAGTTAGCAGAACATGGAACCGAATCATGAAATGAAAACAGGTTTTTCAGGCCACTAGGCATCTCTAATATAATTTCATCACTGCAAAGATATAAAAGCAGAACACTGCTCCTATTCTGGTCCATGTTATTGACTAGCGAGAAGGCTCACCTCACGGTGTCACTAGGGCCTGACCCCCTCAGGAGCTGGTTGCAGTCTGGCAGGGAAGAAACTCTATTCCTCAGATTTGTCTCTAGTGGATTTCGTTGCTGAAATTACTACTGAATTTCACTAGTCGCTCTCCCTTTTCTTCAAGCATTCCTGACTTAAAACTTAAAAAAGAAGAAGAGTTGGAGCTATAATTTCACAAAGTGAAGGACTATTTTAAAAATCACCTTAGTTCAGTACAATATAATTGGTATGAAAATCGTCTTCGTTACATTCCCTTTGCTGAGATGCAATACCTGACACCCACAGCGTAAGGGAGGGAAGGTCTATTTTAGGTCACAGTTTTAGGAGGTGTTAGTTCATTGAAGGGTGGTCTGTAATAGAGAAAAGGTACAGTAAAGGGCTGAGCTGGAAGAAAGCACTTCACAGTATGGTGGCCAGAAAACAGAGTGTGAAGGGTAGAGCTGGAAAGGGAGGTATGTCCTTCCATGTCCTAATAACCTGTCCCTTCTAGGTCGTGTCCTAGTGACTTGCCCCTCTGTGTCAACAACACAAGAATCCAATGCAATTGACCTCTATATGCTAATTACCTTCCACTAAAAAATATTTTTAGAAGTGTCTATTGGTTTGATTTTCACTGTACTATTATTCCTAAAACTCTGTGGTATTGGAGAATAAGAGAAATAGGTCATATAATTTTAATTTCTTCCTTAAAGTTTTGTTGTGCTTGGTCCATATTGTATATTGTCTCACCTCTCTCTCTCTCTCTCTCTCTCTCTCTCTCTCTCTCTCTCTCTCTCTCTCTCTCTCTGAAGCCTCAGAAAGACATGACCAGTGACCAAGTGGAGCATTAGAATTCACTACAGTTACAGTGGCCAGACTCTTTTTGAAAAATGAAGATCTATTGTTAAGCTAATTCTATTGTAACTTTAAGATTAATTTATAAATGTATTGCATGCAAGGATTTAAAACCCATAGTTTATTATGTCAGGTGTCATATCTCAGTTACTTAAAACATTTTTCAAATTCTAACCAGAAATCTAGAACTCAAATCAAGCAGGCAACATCCTTACTAGTATGTCCTTAGCCTCGAAGCTGTCCTACTTGGAAGGCAGCAAGGAAACCAGATGCCCAAATAAAATGAGTCCAGGCCCTTTTGGAAAGGAACACCAGAAGGAATAACAGTCACTCCCATAATAGTGCCACTCGCCAGGCCTTCCGCTCACAGTCTGTGTTCTTGGTATCATCATTTATTTTATTTCACCTTCTGAAAACCAGCCCTGCGAACTCCCACCTGGTGCCCTCTTCATCACATTTTGCCTTTGTTCTCCAGCCCAGCCACTTTCCCCGCAATGCCTGCTAGCCCAGGGAACATGGTGATTAATGCACGGGCTCTCTGCCCCCGTCGGCAGGCCCAGCCAGTGGCTGCCCCGGCGGCGCTCAGGAGTAGTCACCAGTGTCCCTGTGTCTTTAACAGACTTCCCTTTATCTGCCTGCCCAGGGCCTGCAGCTGGGCCTCCTTGGCCTGACCCACCGCCTCCTGCACCCTGGGACTCAGGCAGGGTGCGTTCATTACTCATCTGTGACAATAACCCATCGAGTAAGATGTAGAACTCAATTCCAGCAGAAAGACCTATAATGTGAGAGTCAGGAGGTTATCGCTGAGGGACCTGCACCTTGCTCCTGGTCTCTCTTATCGAAAGTTTTACAGGCTGTGCTGGGGCCAGCATCTTGTAGCGCTGAGGGTGGCAGATTTGGCTTCAGATTAGCATACATCTTCCTAAGTGGTGCTACATTTAATTAAAAAGTAAACCTTAGTTAATTTTTTGTTACTGTAGTATAGGAAAATAAAGAGACATACATTGTTCTCTCTAGGTTGGTGGTAAACAAGAAAAGAGAGTGGATTTCCTGAACACTCTGTCGCGTGTCTTCAGCCCTCTCTCCTCCTGCTACAGACTGATCACTCATCAATGTCTGGGAGTCACCTCTCTGTACCCCACGGGACTTGTCCCACCCCCAAAAGATCCCAGACTCACCTGCTGCTTAGCTCTAGAATATATTTTCCAACTATTCTACTGAGACCCATCTCTGGGAGCAGCATATGTGAGCTATTGACTAAAATCTGATATGTGTATCATTCAATGGAGCATTTACCACCCCCTGGAAAGCATGATCGGATGCTAGTTAGAGCCCAACTACAAAAAACCTGCGATCGGGATAGGTAGTTCTATCCCTGCACTATGATTTTTCATCATTCAATCATGTTCTAGAACTGTTTACACCGCAATATTAAAATAAAATGTAAGTGTTTGGGTCACTATAATTCTCTTACATTAAACAGACACTTATCAAATCACAATAATTAACCAGACACAAGAAAACATTCATGTTACTTGAAAAGAAAGATCAAGTTATAATCTCAGTATCAATGAAAACCAATTGTGTCATTAGATACTGCAAACTGCTTAAAATTTTTTCAGTGGTTTTAGAGGGTTTATTTTGAATATTATTATTGCTCTAAAACTTTAATATTATGTCAATTTAAAAAATAAGAAAAATTTATTTATGAGTTTAAGATAAAGTAGAACCAAGCCAAATATGAGGGTATTATTTCATGTTATTGTAATGATGTGTGTAACTTTTCTAGGAATTTCTTGACCTAAATGTTTAGTAGGTTACTCTCTTTCCTAAGTAACAGTCTTCCATGCTTTGCTCTTTTCTTCCCTTTTCATCTTCTTTTTCTTTCATTTTTCTTTTTTCTTTCTTTGTTTCATTGTTTGTTTTTTGTTGTTGTTGTTCTGCATTTTGTGTCACTTCACAACCTCTTAGTTTCTTTTGCTACAATTTCCACCATACCAATCAATCCTGGACACATGTATTAGAAATTATAACAAATATATAACAGAGAACTTCATCCCTCCTAAACTCTTTCTATTAAAACATGTACTCCAGAAAGCATACATATGTTTGCTTAGAAGTCAAAGGAGATCTTAAATCAGAACTTCCACTGTTCCACAAACTTTAGTTCCTTAATTTAGTTATAGCTGTTTCAAAGGAATTATAGTTTCATCGTGGGAAAGTCAAACATCTCAAGACTTCTCAGAATAAATCACGTTGTAAATATCACCTTGTCTACTCTAAATAGCAAAAGTAATCTTATTTGTCAAATATACTCACTGCACAATTGTTTTTTAAGTAGCATCTGTGAGGAGCAGCTTTCCCATACAGCAACCTGGAGAAGGTTACGCCTTTGCTTTCTCTGGATGACATCCCAGAAAATTCATCTATATTATAGCTTACCATAGAGAGCGTGAGGTAGGGGCAAGGTTAACATAGTGTACAATGAATGTGGTGGAATATGCAAAACTTTTACTAGTTTACAGGCTCTGGAAGATGGTAGTAGTCATTGCTTTTTTAAAAAAATGACCTTCATGACATATTTTGCTAATATTCGAAGCAGAGCTTTGCTTCCCCCAGCTTCCTCATTTTCTGCTCCAATCTCTATCAGTGCACCTGATGATTGCCTTGCTTTACAATAGTGAGCTGACATAAAGATTGGTCTCTTTATTTGCATCTTAAACAAGTGCCAATGTCATTCTTCTCCAGCTCTACTTCTTACTCTTATATTAAGGACATGGTTCTCCAAAAATGATTAAACCAACAACTCAAATTTTGTCATTCTATACTAAAGTGCAGCATATTTTTAAATACCGTAACAAGATCAAGACCTCTCCTGTACTACATCCAAAAAATATAGGGTATCCAGGCCTAGGGTTGCAGGCGTGTGATCCCAGCACTCGGGGAGGCTGAGACAGGAGAAATACAATTTGAAGCCCATCCTGGGCAACTTAGTGACTTAGCAAGACCTTGACTCAAAATCAAAATAAAAAATTGGGCTGGCAAAGTCCCTCAGTATAAGGCCCCGGCTCAAACTCAAGGACCATACTTCCAAAAAGAAAAAGAAAAAAGAAATAGTGGGTAACGGTTCTCATTATGACAAAAAAAAAAAAAAAAATCAACAACTCCATCAACAGTGTATCAAGGTGATTCTGTGCTGGGCATCTGCATAAGTTATCTTCCTGATCTTCACGATGCTTCTCTGAGGTAGATGTTATCCAACAATTAGATCAGATAACAATATTATCTATGTCTCTAGATAAATGAGAAGACTGAGGCTGAGATGCTGAGCAATGTGCCCACGGTCACGCAGGGACCGTAAAGCGGGGCACAAACATCGAAAACCAGGCTGGCCCGGGTCCAGGCTCATTAGCAGCAGTAGCAGCTCTGCGCTGCTGACAAGCTCACGGAGTGTGTAGAGCACAGCGCGGCGCTACCTTCATTCCTGCTTGTCAGTAGCTCTTCACTATCGAAGGGGGAAACGGCACCACTTGCCTGGCTCAGGAGAAGGCAGAACTTGGCGGAAAGTCACCACAATTTAGCGCCAGGTGTTTTGGTTCCGTAGGACAAATTGCTCCACTCTCTAAGTCCATGTTTTCTTATTATAATGGAGAGTGCAATGTTTATTTGCTTTGCCAGTCAACATGACACAGGTATGATTAAGTCCAGAGCCCTCCCTTGTAAAGGATTGATGGACTGCACCTGATAATTGCCTTGCTTTACAATAGTCAGTTGACACAAATAAGTAGAGGTTGACACCTCTACTCACTCACTTTGTTTGGGTTTATTATTATTATTGTGGTACTGTGAGTTGAGCCCAGGGCCTTTGCACTGAGCTATGTTCCCAGCAGCCCTTTTTAATTTTTTGATTTCGAGACAAGGTCTTGCTAAGTCACCACATTTTCCAGGCCAGGCTTGAACTTGTAGTCTTCCCCTTTTTTCCTCCAGAGCAGCGACTACAGGCCTGCACCCCCAGGCCTGACTGTCACTCACTCTGACCCCTTGATCAGTTTCTGACGTGATACTGTCTGTTTCAATCTGTGATATCTAAACCTGATGCTCTTTTTCAATTTTTATTTTTATGACTTTTATAACATTTCCAATTGCTTATAATGTTTACTAGAACCATCCCTATTTAAAATGCTAATCCTTAGTCATCGTACAAAAGTTTTAAATTACAAGAAAAATATTTAAAAGGAACTAAGATCATTTTCGTGCTCACTTTTTCATCTCTTCTCCTTCAGTAACCTCTTGTCAGGTTGGATTTGCGGTACATGACAATCAGCTTCAGAAATTGGTGCCTCTACGTGTTGCGTCTTCATCCCTCACTATCCCTAAATAAAACCACTTACATTTCAGTCCTTTTACTTTAATCCTTTTAATTATATGTATTTAAAGTCAAGATAACCTTATAAAGTTTGAATCCATCTACATTTACCTATTACACAAGCATGAATCTACGTATTTGAATTTTATCTTTTCAGCCAAAATTTTAAAGAACATGAGATACAATGTATTCAACTCTCTCCATTTTACTTAGAATGTAAGTATTATAGAAACACAAATGCATCTTTTACTGCCCGTGGAAAATAGTCCTTTTTAATTTTAAATACATTCATGCTTTGGATTCATGATATATACTAGTAAGGTTCATTCCACAACATTTAACCTACTTTTTTCAGTATGACATCCATTAGCCATATGTGATTATTTAAATGCAAGTTTAAATTCATTAGACTTAAGAAATTTTACAGATTTGTCTCAGAAGTGATAGCAGTCACTGGCCAAGTGTCTGCAACCACAGATGTGGAACTTCCCCATCCTCATGACGGCTTCTATTGAACAGTGCTGAGACAAGAGTGGGCCAGAGGAAGACAGAGCCATTTGCATTTCTACCTGGGTCTGGAAAAGGGAGCCGATTGAGAACTGGTAAATGACTCAAGTTATGCACATTAGGTAGCTATGGAGTGTAAGGGAGGCCAGATATGGAAAGGTCAGCTCATGTGTTTAACCAAAATTCAGTTGTTTTGACATTCAGGTACTTGAAATAAATTGGCTCACTTTTAGGAATAGAGTAGCTGCAAGACAAAAAGAAAACATCTTGTTTGTTTGTTTTTTAATTCTAAAAGATATTCAACATGTTTTCATCTTGCTGATGTCTTGAAAATCTGTACTAGTGACCACCAAGCCTCACTGTGGAAGAAAAGAAGCCCTGGGGCTTTTATTGAAGGGTACCAAAAGGAACAGGTGAAAACTAGAGGATTGTGGAAAGAGAGAAGGCGCCAATTGAGAGGACATTTACCCATTATGGAGTTTCAAATGTCTAAATAAATTCTCCTATTAGGGTGTGAACACAGAGTGCACAGATTTCAGGAAAGTACCAGGAAAAAAAAGACACTATTTAAAAAAAAAACATTCCTGTGTGCAGGCATGTTAAATCAGTGAATCATTTGCAGCCCTACAGAAATATAAACCATTTGGAAAGGCCAATCATCTAAATGAATCAGAAAATGTCTATAGTAAAGCCTACTTATGCATGGAACCTTTACACAAATGATTTATTCACCTGTAAGGACATCCCTACACTTTCCTAAATCACCCATAAACCTATGGAAAACCCAAAACACATAAATAGCTGAGGGAGAGCCAAGATGCTCATGGTCTAGACCAAGCTTCAGAGAGTAGCAACACCCTAGTGGCTGGAGCCTGCACGATGCTGTCAGTGAAGAACTAAGAACAGCGCTAAACACCACTACAAAGGGCTGTAAGAAGAGACACTTGTCTGAAGACAGTAAACCCAGTCTGCTTCATTGAATCAACACATTAGTTTGTCATGTTAACACTGTGAGGTGAGGTTTCCTTTCTTCTGTTGTCTGAGTCTAGATCTGAACAGAAACAACCAGAACATGTGGGCCACTGTGTGTTAAGGGGGCTAAATCAAGAGGTGCATCTCTAGGTGTTCTAACTCACCAAACCTTCATGTTATGTATTTTAACATCAAGGATGGGAAGTGCGGGAAATAGTGGTAAGATAATTTTTACCCTCAGTTGAGAGTTAACTGCAAAATGAAGCTTAATTCTAAGTTTTATTTATATAAGAGGCCTGTCCAGAAAATTTGAGCAAAATAATAAAGTTGATTCTTGAGCTCTGATAAAAAAAAATGAGTCTTAATAGAACCTAGGTAACTATTCCATTGACACTGAACTGCTGGGAGGGAACCACGGTAGAGGAGTCCATGTACCAGAGAGCTGTAGAAAGAGAGAGACCAGCTAAAGAATGGGATTTGAGCCCTTGGCTCCAGCAGTACCAGAAGTCAGAGCCAGCACCAAATTTCCAAGTTAGATTAGTTAATAAATTCCCTATGGGAATTCAAATCATCAAGTAAAATCAATTAATAAGAAAGATAAAATTGAGTCCTTTGCAGAAAAATGGATATACCTTGAGACCACTGTTTGGCAAAATGAATCAAATTTAGAAGGCTAAATATCACATCCTTAATATGAGAGACCTAAAGTATAAATAAGTAGAAGAGAAAATAAACAAGTAGAAAACAGGGCAACAGATTTTTGTGGAGAAGAAAGGTTACATAGGAGGCAGGAGAAGAGAAAAAAAGCTAAACGAGAAAGATGCAATATGCATGTGTGTCCATTCCTCAAGTGGAACATGATGGTTTGTATGTATCACAAAAATGTAACAGTAAAAGGACAATTTGGGAAAAAAGAAAACCATAATAACCCAAATGGTGGCTATCTCAAACGTATTTAAATAAAATTAAAGTTGTCTTTTTTCTACAATGTCTACTAGATATCAGTAGAGTAAGTGGAGAACTTATAAAAGAAAGTAAAGATACAATTGAAGCATCAGAATGGCATAATATCTATCAGAACATTCTAAATTCATATCACCTGAATTTAAATCTCAGTTCTACTATCTACTAGCTAGGTGACCATGTGAGTAGTACATAACATCTGTGTGCCTCAGGTTCTTCATGTGTTAAACAGGGGATAAGAATAGTACCTGACTCATGGATTGGTATAACAATATAATGAGTTAAAGCCTACAATACATTAGACTAGCACCTGCCACACTATGTAGAACACTGTAAATCTCACCACTATGATAGACCAACAGGTTAAAGCCAAAGTCCAGAATTATGTTTTATGTCTGTGAGTCTCAAAAGCAAAGCAGGATAGACCAGGAACGGGGATCACTATTTCAGGCTCCTATTCATACAACTGTTATACGATATTAACACTGACTTCCAGAAATACTGATTAGATCACTGATATGAATAATAGAATGAGTTGTAAAATAAGTCATTTGCCTAAGTAAGTTCAATTTTCACAATGCTTTAATATGTTGTTTTGTGGGTATGAAAATGTGCATGTTCCTCAAGACATCGAATAGACTTGACAACATACATCTTAATGATGGCCTGCGGGGTGACATCTAAGATGGTGCCTGCTGGAAATCCCGGGGTGGCCGCCTCTGCTGTTTACAAGGAAGATGATTGGGCCAAGCTGTTTTCTCCCTGGTGGACCGCGCTTGATCCCAATACTATTGCTGCCAGTGCCCGGTGCCTGCCTGCATGGACATCTCGCTGATTGGCTTGACACCTGCTTACATGGACACCACGTTCAATCACCTGCTCTCCCCTCTTTACCATGTTCTCCCTCTACCCTGTATAAGCTTCTGTACTTCCTGAATAAAGTGAGTTCCTGCTTCGACAGACTCCCGGCTGGGTCTGGTACTCTTGGGATGAGGGGGCCCAGCTGAGCTCTCACCTTTCCTCTCCTCCGGCCCTTGTGTGGTGGTAAGACCCCCACAGTGGCCTACCGTACTTTTTACCCTTCTTAATAAAACTACATATTTAAATGTAGGGAGTCTCTTATCTTTATTATTATTTTAACAATTTTTAAAATTTGATGAGTAAATGAAAACATTCCATCCTAATCTTGAAACTGAGATATAAATCAAAAGTTTGTCTTTGCAGTCTTTTTTCCCAAACTGTTCTTCTAATGAGTAAGAAAGAAAATCTGTATCAAAATCATCACCTTCAACTAGTACGGTGGGACATTCCTTATAGTATCCCATATCTGTAATTCCAGCACTTGAAAGGCTAAAACAGGAAGATTGCCATGTGTTTGAGGCCCACCTGGGCCTCTACAAAAGACATTTTTGAGAAAATGAGAAGGCAAATGCCAGGCTGGAAGAAAGTCTTTGAAGTAAAAAAAATCAAAAAGGACTTATGTCCCAAATTTGCAAAATAAACTCTTAAAAAAGAAAAAATAATTCGAAACTGCATGAAAGACATCTCACCAAAGAAGAACATGAGAACAGATATGCAATATGGCATATCATTATGTAATTGCAAATAAAAATAGTAATGAGATTTTGCTACATGCCTATGAGAATAGCTGAAACCTGAAAGGTTGAAAACAACCGATGAACACGAGGAGAACCAAGAATCTTTAGTCACTACTGATTCAAGTGCAAAATGGTACAGCCTTCTTGGGAAATAATTTGATGATTTCTTACACATCTACAACTTGATCTAACAACTACACTCCCACATCTGTATCCAAGTGTATTTAAGACAGAAAAAGTGAACCAGAATGCTTATAATAGCTTTATCCATAATTGCTCAAAACTGAAAGTGTTAAGAAATCCTTCAATGAGTGAATAAATAAGCTGCACCACAAATAGAATAGTAGTCGGCAATTAAAAAATACAGGAGCTATCAAGTTACTGAGAGATAAAGAGGAACCCAAGGAAGCCCAAGAGATAAGGAGTGTTGTTAAGTGAGAGAAACCAATTTGTAAGGAATACATGTTGTAAGATTCCAGCTATGAGGCATTCTTTAAAGGGCAGAAGTGTGGAAAAAAATATCAGGAGTGTGAGGCTTGGGATTAATACATGAGGGATTTTGAGGACAAATACCTAGTCTGTCTGACACTGGAATGGTGTGTACGTCACATTATGCATTTACAAAATCTCTAGAGATACATAGTAAAAAGGTGAACTCCAATGCAAACTATGAGCTTCACTTAATAATAACATATCAAATTTGTCTACCATTTGTACCAAATGTCCCCCACAATGCAAGATGAGAGGAGACTGGGGTCTTATGGGAATCTCTCTTACTTTCTGCTCAATTTTCCTGTAAATGTAGAGCTGCTCTAAAAAATAAATCTGCTAGTAAGAACATCTATTGGATTCTTAAAGTCATTTATAAAATTACGATGAAATAAATGACTAGCACAAAGACTCTACTGGTTGAATTTACTTGGTGAAATTATAAAATGAGTAGTGAGTAATTCACAGACAAAATCATGTAAAAACCAATGCTAACTGAAGAGACGAGAGCTCCTGCCTTGGGCTCGCCCGCGCACACAGGATCTGCATGGCCAAAAGAAGGCTCAGCGGTGGCAATTAGGAAAGAGGGATTCCACATAAGGAGGGGACAGATAAGTTTATCCATAGCCTTTATAGTAAAATAAAAACTGAGAAGTCCTCCTATTTTTATGTTGGCTAGTTAACTGATGCCTGGTATGCAATTGAGTCTATACTCTCTTCCAGGTCATTTATATTAAATCATATAAGTATAGACCATGCTTTTTATTAGTCATTCGCAGCTGCCCATAAGTTTTAGCTATACTATCAGAGACAAACAACTAACAAGAATAATTGGGGTCAGCTCTAAGGAGAGGAAGCAATTCTGGGGACGTGGAGCGGAGGAACACTATCGATTGGTGCGATATTGGTCAGAGAGCCCTACTCAGAAGTCATCAATGGTTAAATGTCAGCCTGGGGGCATATTGAGTAGCGGTCCTTGAGGGGTCCCTCCTGCACCTGATGCTCCTAAATGTTCGCACAACTGACTCCAACGACAGGCTCTAGATGTCTTTCCTATGCCGGCGTACATTAGAGTCTACTAGATGGTGGAGAAATAGTGAGCTGTTAACACAGAACATAAGAGCACAATACTGAGGGAAAGTGCAAGGAACCTTATTTTAGAAAATAAATGCCCTGTGTATGCCATGGAATGACTGCTTTAAAGAGAGAAGTGGGAGAGAGAGGAAGAGAGAGAGAGAGAGAGAGAGAGAGAGAGAGAGAGAGAGAGAGAGAGAGAGATCTCAACCCAGGCACCCTGGCTCTGCCTGTGTTTCCTTGGCTGTCCTATCTTCCATCCCTAACTGTGCATGGATAAGTTCTCTGTTCCTCAAGTAAAACCATCTGAGTCCTTCCTTGCCAGGTTATAGCTGCAGTGAAGAGCCTTAAATGTACTGGAAAACTTTCTCAAATGACCCAGACATCTAAATTAGCAAACTCTCTCCACCCCACATTACTGTTATCTGGAAGTAACTGGAGCTGAAGAGACCTCAAGGAGGCGCTCTGAAATGTACGGCTATTATGGACAGCAACGTGGACGTTCTTAAAGAAATCAAAAAGAGAACTACCGAAGGTTCCAACAATCTCTCTTCTGGGTATATGCCCAGAGGAGAAGAAATTATCGCTTGGGAGAGATGTCTGCACTTCATTATTTATCGCAGCATTATTCAAAATAGACAAGACACAAACAATGTAAAGGTCCATTAAGGATGAATTAAAAATGTAATGCATACACAAATGAGTATTACATTATATATAATATATTAATATTATTATGGCTTTTTGAAAGTAGGCAACCCTTTAATTTTCCACAATATGAGTGGCCTCCTAGGTTGTTATGTGAAATGAAATAAACCAGACACAGAAACAAAAAATATTGCATAATCTCATTTAAATATGCAATTTAAAAAGGAGCTCAAAAACACAGAGACTACCATGGGATAAGGGAAAAATAAAGACAGGTAGATAAAGAGTAGAAAGTAAAAAATGTATAGAAGGAAAAGGCTAGAGATCTGATGTACAATATGAGGCTAAAGCTCTAAAAGTTGCATTTGATTGGGGATTTTTGTTAATAAGCAGAATGTAGTTGCTTTGGTCACAGAGAAAAAGTGATCATATGACATAATAAATATGCATTCTACTTCGCTGTAGTAACCATTCACTACCACCACGTATTCTGTAATATCACACCTCAAGCTTAAACATACACAATAAAACTTCAACTTTTTTTAAGTGCACCTGTTAGAATAAAGGTGTTTTCAAATGCCCCATAATTTTAAAATGTTTATGGATAACAACAGGTAAAAATGTTCTAAATTATCATATTTAATTGATTAATTTATAAATATCTGCTTTTGCCAAAGTGTCTCATTATATTTTTTTCATGGTTCTGTAAGTATTACTGGCTTAATAAGTGCCCTGGGCACTGAAAGTGGGAAAAAAGTAGTCATTATGAATTAAAATGGACAAAGGAAGCTCCACCGTGGAGCAAAGCTTTGACTAAAATAAGACCTGGAAATTTTCTGAAAAAATACAAATAAAAGGTATGCACTGAAGTAGGATTTCTGACATTCATCTGATGTCTAATGATTGCTTCTTATCAGAGGTTGTTATATGCAGTAGGTAGGACCTTTAGCAGTATCAAGGGCCATGACCTACAACATGCAGTAACAACTCTCAGTTGTGATAACCAAAAGTATACCAAACATGGCAAATGTCCTCAGGCAGTGGGAGTGGGGCAGTATAGGGACAAGAAAATCTCTTTCTGAAGGAAAAGTGTTAGACACCAAAATATCATTTTCTAGGTGAAAAAGTTAAATGACAGTAAAATAAAGTAATTTGACCAAAGTCAGAAAGTAATTTAGATACAGATTCACAACTATCAATGGAACCCAGGTTAATTAGCTTAATTAATAATATGAATTCTGGAGACTTGAAGTAAATGAAGGAGAATGGCCTTGGATAGTTCATATGGGTACCCACGTAACCTCTGAATATTATGTGAGTTGTGCCTTTGAGCCCCTCAGGAGCTAGGCTGATAATATACCATAATTCCCTCAGAGATTTCTGAGTACCTCCGGGTTAAGGACAAGATAGAGAAAAAAAAAAGTTTATGAAAACAGTGAGCTTCCAACCTGAAAGTAATTTCTGATCTACTGTCATGACATCAGGCATTCCATAGAAGAAAAATTGACACTTCCAGTGGAAAATTAGGCCCAATTCTCTTGCAATTAAGGCGATAAAAATCACTTGTTGTATAATCATAAAGACACAAAGCAGAGCTTCCATAGTTAATTTATGGCTCCAAAAAAGGGAGTGAACCCTAAAAGAGTAGCAACAAATGTAATAATTAATAAATTGGATTTTGTTCAAATTTTAAATTTTGAGCTTCAAAATTTAAAGCTTTTTTGAGCTTTTCAAGGAAGCGAAAATATAACCCAGGTAATAGAAGAAAATATTTGCAAAGCATATCTGAAAAAGACTCCTACTCAGAATACATATAAAACTCTTACAAGTCAATAATAAAAAGCTAACAATGCAATTAAAATGATCACAGGAGTTGAATAAGCAATAATACATAGAATATCCAAATAGCCAAAAAGCATATAAAAAGACTGCCAACATTATTAGTCATTAGAAAAATCAAAATCACAATCACATGCCACTACATTCAGTTAAATGACTCTAATAAAAAAGAGAGACCTCAGGGGGGTAAGATGGCACATACATATAATCCCAATACTTTAGGAAGCTGAGGCAGGAGGATCATAAGTTGGAACTCAACCTCAACAACATCGCAAATTACCAAGATCATGTCTTGAAATACATACATTAAGGACTGGGGATGTAGTTCAGTGCAAAAACTCTGGACTCAATGGTTCCATCCTCAACCCCCACAGAGAAAGAACACACAAAGCAAGTGTTGGTGAGGACCCAGAGAAAGTAGAGCCTCTTATACACTTCTGAAGGGAATGAATCAACACCTTTGGAAAACATTTTGAAATTTTCTTAGAAGATTAAACATAAGTTCATCCTATCACTCAACAATTCCACTCAGAGGAACCTACACCACATCGGCCAAATAAAGAAAAACATGTCTGTGCAAGCGTGTGTACATGAGTGTGTGCAGCAGTGTCCGCCACCTTTGACGGCCAAAATGAACACCAGCTGGCAATCAGATGAAGAGCTGTGTGGCCATAGAACAGAATGTTATCAGCTGCAAAAGAGAGAAAGTATCAGTGCTACCGCCAGGAAAATCCTCGAACACATCTTCTTAAGCAAAGCACAGGCTACAAAGAACACATATGTAGAATTCCATGTGCATAAAATGTCCAACAAAGGTAAGGTACAGAGACCAGTAGGTGAGCCATTGCCTAAGCCTTCAAGTACAAAGAGGAAATACTTGTGACTGGGTATAGGTTTCTTTAAACATTTGAAAATTATACTGTGGGGATGGTTGCACAACTCAGTAAATACATTAAAATCCAATAAATTGAACAGTTAAAGATGAGCTGTGACACAGAAGTCATATTTGAATATGACTTTAAAAAGAAGAGTTTTCCTTAAGGTAAATAAGTCAGACACAATACATAATCAAATATATATTTCTTTAAAAATAAAATCTCTCTTGAGATAAAAGTAATATGATGCTCCCAAAGCACATTTCTTGGTATGTATCATTAATAGGACATAATACAAATTAAGTAAAGATTATAATACTTATGCTTCAGCCAAATAACAGAGAGAGAGAGAGCTAACAGATTTTGATAAGAGTCCTTTATTACAGAGCGTGTACTTACAGAACAATCTATACTCCAGATCAGTTCGCTTCTAATAACAGTGCCCCCAAAGGGACAACAAAAAAATGTGGCTGAAGCCCAAGTGGCAAAACACTGTGCCAAAAGGTTGCGTAAGGGACAACGCAAAGCATCACTCCAAAGCAGTTGGAGACGAAGGTCTCCCAACAGAAGGGACGCCGTGGCGATGTCTCTGCACGTGCGGAGAAGAGCAGATAGGAGGAGTGTGATCTCTGGCTGCGGGCAGGTAATAGCAGAGGAAAGGAAGGTTCCGGGGCCTCCCGCGCCTGGAAAGGCATCCGAAGGCTTCCCCCA
Organism: Ctenodactylus gundi; assembly: GCA_004027205.1. Taxonomy (NCBI): domain Eukaryota; kingdom Metazoa; phylum Chordata; class Mammalia; order Rodentia; family Ctenodactylidae; genus Ctenodactylus; species Ctenodactylus gundi. The sequence continues at coordinate 460,487 of PVKB01000492.1, read as the reverse complement.
TGCAGCCACGATTCCAGTTCTTGCCGCCGTCTGCAAGCGTCGCCCAGCCCTCCGTGCGCGCTGGACCTCTGCCATCCATATTATGTGTGTTTTCCCCACCCCAGCCCCCTAGCTTTGCCCGTCACTGTGCCATGTCCACCCTTCTTGTGTCTTCCTGTTGCAGCCATACTCAATTTTCAAAGCGCAGTTTAAAGGCATCCTTCTACCGTATGGCTTTCTTTAGGTCCACTTACTGGAAATAAGCTTTCCTCCTCAGCTCCACACAGCACTTTGTGTGTTTCTCCTGGCATTTGTCCCGTCTTTACTTTCAATGCTCTGTCATCTTCTCTCCATAACATAAACTCCTGTTAAGCAGCTTTGTTGAGTCACCTTCTTACTTCCACCTAAGGCTAAGTTCTCTATGCATTCTGAATGACATTTCCAAAATAAGGGCTAAGAAGGTATCACCATGAAATGTGCCATACCTGTACCCAATAGCAGTCAGCTTCTAGAAAAAGTGCCCAAATTAAATTATCAAATTAGAAGCGAAAAGAGGTTAATTCTGTTCACATACTTACTGTGATATACAAGAGGCAAAAGTGCTTGTGTGAAAGGATGTGTATTAAATATGGTATTAAACTGCCCCATAAGTATTCCTTTAAAAGTTATAGAAATCAATTTAATTTGCAACGTGGCTGAGGTGTTCCATAAGTAAACAACAGATTAGAGTAAATAAATCTGTGGGGACTGGAAAGGGTAAGAAACAACATAAAACAAGATAGTTATTTTTATAATGTATTAATTCATTAATAGCACTTAGAAGTGACGACAGAGGAGGATTTATGATAATGAAAATTAAATAAAATATAAGAACCTGATCATAGAAATAATTTTAAAAATTCTTTAGGAGTGGACATTTATTCAATTTGTCATTAAATGAAGCAAACAAAAAATTAGTATACTATACACCCCAAACTGGGCTAGATAGTGAGGAAACAACATAAAAACTTCATAAGAAGATGCAGATGAATTAAAATGTGAGTGAAATATAAAGTTAGATGTGCATTATTGTTGGGATCTAAAGTGTCTCCCCAAAACTTCCTGTGTTGAAGACTAGATTGCCACCTGATGGACTTTTGATAAACGATTGGATTATGACGGCCTCCTTTCATCAGTAGTGGGCTAATCAGTTCCATTAACAAGTTTATAAGCTGAACGGGCAGCTAGCGGGGAGCGACTAGAAAAAGCAGGTCCTATCTCATCCCATGCTCTTGGCTCCTCTCTCTCTCTGTCTCTCTCTCTCTGTCTCTCTCTGTCTCTGTCTCTCTGTCTCTCTGTCTGTCTCTCTCTCCCTCCCTCTTTCCCCCACCCACCAACATGTGTTGAATAGTTTTCCTCTACCCACCCTTTCCTCTGCCTTCTGTTCCAGCTTCACCACAGGTTTAATTGACCATGGACTGAAACCATGAGTCAAAATAAACTTGCCCTACTTCAAGCTGTTTTTCTCAGGTATCTTGTCACAGTAATTTTTTAAAAAATCTTATTATCACAATGTATTTCTACTCAACCTGCTAGCATCCAAAGTACATGAAATAGAAATTCTGACTGTCTTCCAAAGCGGTTCAAGAGAAATGTCAGAAAGGAAGAAAACCTAGAGCAGAGTATGGGAAGTCTTGAGGCAGCAGTAGGCTGCCACTGGTGGGGGTGAGGAGGGAGGAAGGGGGAAGGCTTCTTTTCAAATGAGGATTAGGAGTAAAAACACAAAACCAGGAACAACCCATGTGTCCTGAGAACTATAAGCAAAAGTTATCTGTAAGGAAAAATACATGAAGAAGCTCTTAGAGGTTCACTGAGCTGAAAAGTGTGAACTTAGGGCAACGTTGGACTCTTTGAAGAGTGTGAAGTTGGCCCTATGCAAGCAGTTTTGCACTTCAAAAGAGTCGTTTTGGAGGGAGGGGAGACGATGAATTAGAAGGAATGGAGAAAAGAGAAAAAGATGTGATTAGGAGACTTTCACAGCAGTCCCACCTACAGATGACGGAGGCCGGCAGTGCAGCAGTGAGGAGAGAGAGCAGACAGAACGAAGATATATTTAGGAAGCTAATTCAACAGGATGTGATGATTAATGGCTGGTAGGTGGGAAGAAGAAACGAGGAGTCCAGGTTTGGAGCTTCAGCAACTGGGTCATGTCATTTTGTGTTCTAGGACAAATGGAAGGAGTGGCTGATGAGAAGATGATGGATTCTATTTCAGACATCTTAGGTTTGAAGTCAACACAAGACATGGCAATTTCCAGCAGGCTGCTGGATTAATGTGTCTGGAGATCAGGGAGTGATGGAGCTGAAATTAGTCATCAAGGGGTCAACACCCTATCTTCATTAGCTTAGTCCATCAGAGCAAGTGAGACTTCCAAGGCCAGTGGGTAAAGTCTGCAGAGAACTAAAACTTGGAGAGAAACTCAGGAAACAACAAGCTTCGGACAGCATCCAACATAAAGTGGGAAAGACAGCTCCTTCAAAGGTTGCATATTCATACCCACTGTGACATATAATCCACGCTGGCATGTTTTATTCCTCCTAATTTAAGTCCAGCACAACCCTTCCTGGCCCTTGTTTGTCTATATTTTCCCAAATACTGCTTTAAAAAAATTCTCTGTCTAGAAATATTAGTTCTACACAAAAAGATTATAGACAAATTTAAGTTTTCTTAACATAAGAAAAATTATTTAGAAAATCTCCTGGCACAGGGGGAAAAAAGTGCAAACTCTCCTATCCCTGTCATGAAAATTAAATGCATATTCATGACTTTTTCTTTAGGTCATATTTTTTAAAATACTTCACTCTGTGTAATTACCTCACTAGAAAGCATCCATTAAGTATTTGCCTTTTACAACAAGCACACTGATCTGTCTACATTTGGTACTGCAGTGCTAAACAGATAGGAAGACGTAGTTCCACATGATTGATAACGTAGGGCTTGGAGGTAGTCGAGTTACCATAGAACAATCCTGAGATCGTTCCTAATGTGCCATGGTAGCTGGAACACAGTGGAGTATCAAGAATGCCACAATCAAGTCACCAAATCAGCAGGGTAGATAACTTGGGGGGTTGTCTGTAAGATTTATATTTTAAGGCATAAGGACAAAGCAAAGAGAATGAAAGATGGGTACATGTGTAGGTTGGCTATACTATTCTCTCTACTTCCATTTGGTTGGAATTGCTTGTAAGAAAAAGTTAAAAGACGGGGAAAAAAGTCCTCCAGATCAAGAACACAAGAGGAAAATGAGTTTTCCAACTAAATCTGCCTACCTAAAGGGGTAGAAGAGTTGAAAGAAACAAAATTTAAAATTAAGAATAGCAACTTCTGACACAAACTTTTGGAGGACCCATTCATTTCTCTTCACCTTCTGTGATCTTGGAGGATATACTTAATCTCTCTGTGCCTCAGTTTTCTTATCTGTAAATGGTATCAATATCCTTTGCTTTGAAGTGAGTAATAAATGAGATAAATTTAGCACAGTATTTAGCAGATACTAAACAGTTATAAGTATTATTTATTAACTTCAGTAATAATCTGCCATTGATATTAGCTATTGTTTATTATCTGTAACAGACTAGAATAAAGTAAAGCCACAAAGAAAGATTAGAAGAAAGAAGATCAACCAACAGTCTAATTTTTATGTTTTATGTTCCATTTTTCCTTCAATATATTTACTAATTTATTTTACATCTACTGTGAGGACCTCTAATTTTGATATCATATTTCTCCAATTGAGTTTAGATCCAAAATTAACCCCTTTGGGCTTAACCCAGTTACTCATCCCGGGATTTAGATGTGGTATAGCTGATGTATTTAAATTTAGCAACACACTAAAAAAAAGAAAAGAAAAGAAAAGAAAAAGCCTAAGGCCTAAGTGACCTTATTGCACTGCATCCTTGCACAACGTGGGAGCAGATTCATGAATCAAAAAATCCCTCGGCCCCCAGGTTACTGTGAATGATGCTGAAAGGGCTGAGTGAGACCACCTCAAATGACTGACTGTCTTTACAGAAACAGGTAACAAGCCTGTGTGGCTCACATTCCCAGAGGCAAGCATGAGGACCCTGTGATAAGAGAGCCAGAGGGCAGGTTCCCCTGCACGTTCGACTTGCAACCCTAGCAAGAGTGCCTAGATCACAGAGCAGTTCAAACCCGCGAATCCCGAGTCTGCTGAGCCTAGAACGGACGCGGCCCAGCTGTGCGCCTACAAAAAGGGTCTGATGAAGAGTGGGCAGGGCCTGACTGACAGGCAGGAGGGAGACTGGAAGGAGCTCAGGTCCTCCCGCTACACTGTTCTCCCCAAGTCCTGCGACAGCCCATCTAGGAAGGACCACGGCACACTGTCACTGGGGTGGTCGGTGCTGCTCAGTCTTTCCGCTTCTGTTCCCCGTGATGTTGGTGCTTCACTTTTTTGTCTCTCTATTAGGGTGATCGTCTCTTCAATTCCAAATGTCTGCTCTCTCCAAAGAACTTTCCTTAAGACAAGGTCTCACCTATACAGATATATTTAAGAAAAACGAAAGCAATTTTGGCCTTATGGCTTTCTTTCAAAGCAGAGACGGAGTCTCATAGAAAGCAAATACTCAAAAGCTCATCTATGTTTGTCCCTCACGGTGCCAGCACTGAGTTTTTTATTATTGTTGTTGTTTTGGATAGTTTTGGAATCCTGTCCCAGGGCTTGTGTTCGGTTTCCTCACCAGTGACAGTTTTTATCTTAACATGTTAGCTGTGTGATTCTATGTTCCTTTTTTCCCTAAAAGCTCTCTATGGCTCTCCTCATTGTAAGTGTACTTTTTTTTTTTCTCCTTGTAAGAGGGACAGAGATAACTGGCTCTCGGAGTAGTGGGGGTGGGGCTAGCTGCCACACTGAATGCGCAGGCAGGAGGCCGCCACAGCAGCTCACCAGGCGGCAGACTCGGCATGCCCAGTGTTCTCTGCACCTCCCAGGAACCAGGATGTACATTTGCTGTGTGGGACTTAAATTAGGCTTTTGAAAGATTATAGTCAATTGTGTGATATCTATAGAAAAACAAACATTTGTACTTCATCCTTTTCCCAAGTTTTTATGCTACATTTTTATAAAGTCATCTGATTAATAATCTGCAAACCTTGATAAACAATGCATATTTATTGTATTACATCTTCAAGTGTTAATTACTTACAGTATAAATGATCTGTATCTAATGACCAATCAGAGCCAAAATTATACTCAAAGTTTGTCCACATCAGCAACTTAAAACCCAAGGGCTGGCCAATTCTTCTCTTGGTTTGTTAGAAAATCATAGGGTGGAGGCCATTTTTTTTTTAACAAAGAACACAAATTTGGGAAACATGCAGACAAAAAGCAGATGGATTTTTACCTATTCATTCGGAGCGGGCAGGGATGGGCCCAGTGATTTGTGTGTTTTGCGTATCTCTACTGCAGGACAATAAACTGTGTGAGAGTGTTCTTTTGTTTTTGTTTTTGTTTTTTAAAGAAAAGGAGACAAGACTAAACCAACAACCATCTCTTTGGACGCCAGCTGACCTCGGATGGAGATTTAGTGCTAGATTTTAAAGGCTTTGTTTACAGACAATTAAAACCCACATGAATTTAAATTGTCAAAGAAGAAATGGTTTCCACAGCTTCTGACAGCCCTGTAGCCCCGCCTCAGCCCTGTGTGGGAAAAGGCCCGGAGGCAAATACGAAGCCACCGACCCAAATGCCTGTGGAGTTTTCTAGGAAGCCAGACCCTGCTGCTTCTGCTGCCTGCTACTGCCATGGCAAAACACAATCTTAACACGGCTTCAAACGTAGGTTCTTTGAGTGCTAATCAAACAGCAAGAAAGCCACAGAGTACCAGGGGGGAGGTGGCCGTACAAAAGCCCATGCAGAAGTACGGAATTACTGCAATTAAGCCCCGGGTGACCGATATGCTTGGATCTTTTGTGCACTTTCTATTTTTCACACCAACAGGATTAGATTTGAAAATCGAAAAGTGATACTCTCGGAACATCGTTGAATCTGAAGCATTACAAATCTCCTTAGCTGTGTATTTTTCCTTCTCATCAGCCATCAGGTAAATGGACAGAAGCCTCAAAAAAGAGCAGTTCCACAGGAAAAGCCAAAACAAAAACACCCTTGCCTGTTTGCAGCAATGTTTGGTGCTGATGCTGATGAATAAGTAATGATGTGTAGGTGTTGGTAACATTTATACATGTCCCTGATTGGTTCTGACACAGGTGCTCCATGGAGGATGAGGTTTACAAGCCGCACACGGTCAGGAGAAAGCCAGGGTTGCAGGCTGTCCCTCACAGATGCAGGATTTTGCACCTGTGTTTGAAGTTGCTTTCATTTTGTTTCTCTGCAGAAAAGCCAGGCATGATGTTCAAACTGGGAGCACCTGTGTTTGAGGCCAGCTTGGACAATTTTGTGGCCTGGGTGCAATCTCTTACATTCATTACTTGAACTTAACAAGAGATTTTTCTTTTTTTCTTGGAGTTTTTTTAATTTGTGGTTTTAAAAAAATGAGTTATAAATACACGTATTAATCTTACAAACATATGATGGGGCATATGCAAAATAGCAAAATTGCTTGCTAGCATTACTCAGGCACTCGAGTGATAAAAGACAACTACTATTAAAAATTGGATGGAGGCTAAATCCTTACTCATAGATTGAAATCTTTGTTTAAATCACAAGGCAATTTTCCTGGTAGTGAGGCTATGTCTAGGCACCAGAGTCAACTCTGATTTAATATAATCTTATTGTATTCTAAGTAAAGAAAGAAATTAAACATCATCTAAAGCTAAATTAAACTTTAGAAGATTTTTTTCTCTAATAAACTGACAACAATATTGATAGATTCTTCACTCTTGGCTTAATTGGGTTAAGAACATTAAAAATTCTTCGATTTAAAATAATAAGTCTTTTGCAACCGTAACTAATCTTTCATTCCCTGAGGTTTGGCCAGTGACAACTGGAGGCAAATCAAGAAGAATTTATCCCTTGGAATCATGGCCACAAGTCTCATTTAAAAAAAAATGCAGGGAGAACAATTAGGTGGCATGTTCAAATTCTTTGGACTTGGCATTGGGAAAGCTAAGAACTAAAAATATACTTTATGTAAATCTATCAGTTGCTTTAATGTTTCAGTCACACACGTAATATATGTTACATTTCAATAGATGGCTTTGATTTTTAGTAAAGAACACAAACACAGAAGATGATATACTTGATTATCCTTGAAGAAATAAAATACAGCTATCTGACCAATATTCTATTGATAAATTACATGGATAACAACATTCAGAGGCATAGGCTCATTATCAAGACCTCATACCCCAGAGCAGGTGTCAATCAAGCCATAACATGCTAAATAAACATTGCATATTTGACACCTGAAGAGACACACACAGATAAAAATGTTACACTATTAACGATCTGTGACAACTAATAACTGACTGCAAAAAATTTTCAGATTAACACTTGCTTTATTTTTTATCAATTAGCTAAGCCTTTGATTTGGATTTTCCACCCTCGGGCACCACGGAGATGCCTTTTCTTTTCTCTAAACAAAGGATTATTCTTCCTCAAAAGGGGTTTGTCTAGTTCTTTTATTGTGTTATGTCACACAAGGGAGAAGCGCTTTTGAGGCATCACTACTGAATTTAGCAGGGACAGAGTTTACTGCTATATAATCATTAGTCAATGCAGTCGCTGAAACCTTAAACAAAAGAAAACAAACTACAAACAGGCAAGCATCCCCTGAAGGCACATCAGAACACCAGAGAGGGGCGGCATGGATTTCAAACAAGGTTGCCCAAGCATGCGCTAAATATTGTTGCTCTTGACTTTAAACTGCACACCAAGGAATACGGTTTCACCTTCTATTCGGAAGCTGTACAGAAAAGCAGAGGGTGGGGCGCGGGGGGCGGGTAGAGATATAGGATTTAGCAAACACACTTTCCTCTGACTCTGTGACAACTTTGTGAACATTTTATTTCGAACATAATAAAATCTCTCAATACAGAGTCCTATCATGAAGCAATTAGAAAGCGATGCTTAAATCACTGCCTTGTGATTCCATACCCACTACCACTATATCCAGTTACTGTCCTACAACATAGCTGCACTGAATTAGAAGTCGTGGGAAAGCGTCTTAGCTAGGCTTCTTGCCTTCAAACAGACAGATAATTGTCAGGTTTTTAATGATAATCATCAGGATTTTTAATAATAAGGTGTTAAAATTTGCCTACTAGTAAGTTCCAAAGCAGGCTGACAAGGAAACAGTGCTTTGTGAGAACAAGCACAAACAAAAAAGTGTGGACCAGAAAGTAAAAGTAAGTAGTGACACATTTTTTAATAAGAAAATTGTGTATGGACTACGTTTCATAGATACAAACACATATGTTGGGGGGGGTAGTGTCTTCTACAATAAAAGTCAATAAAAGTATCTTTTACAACAAATATTTATCATCTAAAATATTTAAGTTATTGACTGCAATGTCTGGGCTTGTGTATACATGTGCTTTCTTGTTAATTAATCATGTTTGTGATCTGTTGTCATTCAAACTTGCTGATCAAAACAAAAAAAAATTAATCTCATAAAATAAAAACTAGTTAAATTGGTTGCTGGCCTGCACTGAACAAGCTGTATCAGGACAGACTATCTTAATCAACAACAAGACATGATTTTGCCATTTACTGCCAGGATATATACACATACTTCCCCTGATCTTCTCTCTAAAATAATTTTTACACTTACTATATATTTCCCAACTAACTATATGGGTGAGTTGGATAGTGTGTAGCTAATGTAACAATATATATACTTCTAAACTGCATCAACTTTCTGCATATGTGACCAGAGTATAATAAGACAGAGAATAGAAGGAGCAAAATGTCATTAACAATACTCCCAAAATGAACAATCGAAAATTTTTGACAAGATAAAACGGTATCATCAACAATAACATTGACCACTGTAAAAATTCACAGGTCTGATTTCCACAGTCACCTATCACCTTGCATTCATGTCACATTTTTACATGTATTAAACACTGAGATATGGAAAGATATCAATAGTTTTCAGTGCCTTCATTGACTCATACTTTTTTCCAATAGCTAGAATTAGTTCATAAGTTTATAATTGTGCTGCCTGTTTCAGATTTTATCAAGACTTGTGCAATCCACATGCTTGTCGTTGGGATCCAGGACTTGGATTCTCATCTTGTTCCCAGGTTAATACCCTTTGCACCCTTTTCCTGGCCCATAAAAGTCTACTCAGTAAATAAAGAAGTCAATGGATTAACAAATGCCCTTCCCAATAAGGATGGAAATTAGGAAACATAGATAAAGTAATTGAAATTTGAAAAGTCTCAGATGATATGTAGAAGAGTCCAAGCAAAGTACATATCTTCCTGCACTAATCAGTTGAGACTTTTCAGATTTTAAAAGCAATTTTGACATAAAATTCCCTAGTAAAGTAATTTTTCAATTAAGGACAGAGATAAGTTAAAAAAAAAGTAATTTGGCTATATTCAGAAAAATAGAACATGAAAATAATCAGAAATATTGTTTCCCAACTCTGTCTTGTTTCCCTTGAAAATCATCATGTTGACACTGTCTAGACACACACAGAAGGTTAAGCACTAATCATAAGTCACCTACTCACCTGCTGTAGATAAATGTTTCAATTAACTTCTTGTCCCACCTCACCCTTTCAACCTAGGACAAGGATTTTTGCCATAGTTATTTGAATTGCCAAAACTCTATCTTATCTGTGTACCCATATTTATATTATAGTGATAAAAATAGTTCATTTATTTTCATATTGCCTAATCAGTTCCATCAAAATAAGTTATTCTTTATGACCAAATTCAAATTAAAACTTCTAAAAATCAGAAATCAACTTTTTAGTCAAAAGCATTTCTTCTTATATATGCCAAATGTCCTAGTTTCAAAGTGTCCTTAAAAGACCATAAAAGCATTATTACAATGCTTGCAAATCTGGCGTTTTTTTATGAGTTAATGATATGGGATGAGAGATATTTCATCTTTTATACAGTTATTTGACAGTGATGAATTTAATTCATTCTATCACATTGAATGATACATTTATATTCAGTATGTAGTTTAAAATTTCATAAATGATTAAAGTCCCTGTCGTTTTAATTATAATATGCAGAGAGCAGCCAGAACTTATTTGCAAAGAATAATGTACAAGTCAATAAATTTGGTGAGTACTCCTGACAACATATAAGTAATGACTTGAGAAGTATAACTACCTGTAGCTGCAAACTAAATAACAAAGGTCTGTGTCTTGGTTTTTATGAACTAGCTCACCTAGCTTTCTATATAAGCTGTTTGGGGCTATAATTTGCTTTATTAAATTGAGTATGCTAAAAAGAAATGACATTATAATCCAACCCAGACTTCAACTTAAATAAGTCTTTCCTGCTTATGTTCCTACTCACGGACTTTGCTCGCCAAAAAGAGCTGTGGCCAGATTGTGCTCCTGTCAAGCTCTTTAAGCTAGAAATTGTCAAAGGTAAAGGCAGCTCCATCTTCTCCCTTACGGGAATGGCTCAACACTCAGAATCATACTTCCTACCATCTCAGATTATATACTTCTTCTTACAGCTGAAGTCATTTTCATTTTTTTAAAAGTTCACTTCAATCATTGATTGATTGGTTTAGAAAATATTTATTAGACATCAACTATAGGTCTGGTATTAATATATCATCTGTAGTTACAATAATAAAAAAAAAAAAGTCTGGCAGGGCCTGAAAAGAATTAGATTATATCATGTGAGTTAAAAAATAAAAGAAATTAGATGACCAGGATCTCATGGTGCTTCAGGATTACAGAGGATTCCAAAGTATGACCCAGTGTCTATGGGAACTACATTTCAGTTATTTCATTACATCCTCTCCATTTCAGAATTCCATTTCAATACAAGAAATTAAAATATACTGACAAAGCAGAGATGCTTTTCTTGAATCTCTGTTATGTTCAGGAATAATTGAGATAATCTAATTATCTTATGCAATGCATGATTAAATGGGGCAGAATGCCATCTCTCATCTCATGGATATCAGAAACTACCTCTCATTAAAGATCCATTGAAGAAGCAATCGTTGCTGTTGCATCCACAACTTTATTAGATAATGTAGGTGGAGCTTTGTGGAAAGACCTGTTAGCCCTGCCACTTGGTAAGATTATCAACCTGGTGTCATCTCATGAGTAGCTCAGAAGTGAGGTTTCAACTTGTGCATTTCAATCATGTGACTGAGTTCTATGATTCCATACCAGGTAACATCTTTCAAGATCACTGCTACTCAACTAGGGGAAGCTTTCCAGGTACTAGAACTGCAGGTTTTCATCTATACTTTTGTGGCAACTGGACATTAAGATGCTTCTATTTCTCAGAAAAAAAAGAATGAATAAAAATAGGAGAAAAGAGAACCAAAAGAAAGGAAGGAAATATCGATTCCAAACATTGTACATTAAACATTACACCCATAGAGGGATTAATACCCACCCAGATGCCACAGGGAACGTAAAACAAGGGAACAGCTGCCTTTGTGATGTCCCAAAGAAGACAGTCTGTGCCCACTTTGATCCAACTCACTTTTCTTTATCTCTTTTCTTATTCTAGAATTCCTCCCTCCAAGGCTCCCACTCCCAACAGCACCACCAAAAGACAGAAAACATCCCAGTGTTTGTCTCGAAAACAAAATCCAAAACGACTATTATCAGAGCAGATGAGTTAACCAGCACCCTCAGTTAAGTATCTGGCAAAAACTGAGACAGACTCTTTACTAGATTGCTATGGTTGGGTGATAGCCTAACGAACTGCCACCTAGAATCTCTGATGGTTAATAAGCCACCTGTCTTGAAAGTAACAGTCACATCAGTCTTTGAAGCCTGTCTCAATACTTAAACTCTTGATGAAGTTCTTACTGTGCCAAAGGAACTTACTAACAAAGCCACTGAGTCAATTTAACCTAGGGAAACTGGGCCCAGTAGACTAGGCTATCAGAGTTTTGTGTTGAGATAATTACTGCACTAAAGAGAGCATATGGGCTGTGAGGGCTGGCACATGGCCTGCACCAGCTGTTACCTGGGCGCTTTGGAAAACGTACTGAACAGCATTTTGGACACGGCGCAGCTCTGTGTAAGTTTTCCAAGGCTTCTATTGGGAGTTCTTCATAATAAATTTATTTCCTGTATAAGGGAGGATTGCACCCAGCAACCTAACTGGAACAGGCATGTTAAATTTTTTTTCTGGCAGATAGAGACTCACTGGATAAAAGGGGAAAACATTCTAGGGTATAAGTAGGCTCAAAGCCTGCAAAGCCAGGAAGAATCAAAACATTAGCTATGGCAGGTTCCTTATCTTAAATAAATAAGAAGGTAAATTTGACTCATTGAGAATTTCCTTGAGAAAATTTGGTATGAAAGATTAGGTACTTAAGACATTTATCATAGTACTCAGCACTTCATAAATAACCATGATGATGATGATGATGATGATGATTAATCCCACTAAAAAGTAACATCTAGGTTTCCTGACCTGCCACAAAGTAAGCCATTATTCTAGTATTGCTGCTAAAACTGTTTTACCTCAGGAACACAGTTTTCTCCAGAACAGATATCAACATGTCCACCAAGGAATACCCATCCCATAATGACAACCTTAATTTACAGGTAGCCCAGTTCCTTTCAAATGACCAACTCCAAATTAGATCACTATAGTACCTCTATCTTACATTATTAAAATTCAGTTACCTCTGAAAGTATCATTAGAAGCAGTGAAAGATCCAAAAATAAACCCAAGGAAACAAGGGGGAGAGGAGAGAAAATTTTTCATGCTAAAATTCATACAAAAGAAGAATTTCAAGAAACATAACCAAAAGAGGTATCTTTAATCTTTGACATTCAATTCTGTTAGCAATGCTTTCATATCTGTAACTTACACTTCCCTGTTCAAAAAGTTTCCCCCTTTGAGAAGGTTGGAAAGGAACCTTCCAACCTTCCAACCTTCCAAGGAACTTTGGACAACAGTGGTCTCAAGTCACTAAAGCACTGATTCAATGTGAGTGTCCAACTTGTAACAGTAAGCATGGATTTTATTTTTAAAAATTCAAAACTCTGAAATCTCTTTGAAAACATAAATAGAAAGATCATGACAGTCACAACTTTTCTTTACCTGATTAAGATGCCAACTCAGTATCTTTTCAAGGAAATAATTTAAGGCGAAACTTACTTACAAAATAGAACTTGTTTCAAGCTTTCCTTTAAATCAGATCCTGTTCTTTGTCTTGATTAAATGCATTCATTTTGAGAAAAAGCACACAACAGTAAAGACAAGCTATGGAAGCACCAAGTCCAGCTTTTCTCTTCCAACAGGAAAGCTGATTTGGGATCTCAGACAAAGAAAGGCATGCTTTAGTGAATTGAGTGCACATCCAGCTCAGAAAAATTCAGTCATTTGATTTAAATTTTTAAAATGTATGCCTTAAAAACATTCAGAACATTTAGAAAATCTACTGCGTTACATCACAGTAAGTGCATCACTGCATTATATTTTGCAAGCTTTAGCAAATAAAAAAATCCCCCAGAAGAATCTTAATTCTTATCTATGGAAAACATTAAACTGCTAAGCGCTAACAACTGGAATTAGTCCTTAAATCTCTAATGAGAATAATAAAACATAAGTGCAGTTTGTGCTGTAACTTGATAAGGACTGAATTTACTTGCTGTTAGGAAAAGTCACTGATCCAGCAGTATGGCTTTTTACTCCCTGAGGTACAGGAAACAATATCTGTCCTCTAGGAACCTTCCCTGCGGTAAGCAGTTCTTATCTGTGCTATCGGAGGACGGAGATAGCAGGCTAATATCTAGTAACAGCAGCTTTATGAGATGATCCGTTACTGATTTAAATCAATCTCAAAGCAGGTAGTTCTCCTTTAACCCATTCAGCCCCTAGCCACCCAGGGTCGCCAACTCTCTGTATTTTGCCAGTCCTGAACCTCCAGGCCAAAAACTCACAGCAAAACGCCACTTTTTATCCTGTACACCAAGAGTAATATTTTTTTAAATCTCGCTGCTCTGAAAGACTGTAGAATTGAAGCTGCTCACCACAATTGAAATCTAGTTTTAGTTACAATTATCAATTCCATGTTCGTACAGTAGATACACAAGCAGGGGCTTAATGAGCCCATTAGCAATTTGCAAAGGCCCAACAACTTGCCGTGAGGAATGTGAACACGAAACAACTCCTTCTTTCTGCACTTGGGGAATTTTGCTAAAGACATACTTGCTGGGAAGCAGGTCCCACTGTTTATAGCACAGATCAGCATAAAGTGAATGCAGGAGTGTTTAAGAGCAAATTAAGCCCTGAATTTCAGGAATTAAGTTAGCAGGGACCTCAGATATTATATCAGCAACATACGATATTGGATGGTAGTATGTTATAAATAAAAAGTGTTTTCTAACATCTTAGCAGTTGGATAAATAAAGGCCAAAGATAGATTTCAGTCTTATACAGTCAAATGAGTATTTAAATGAATATATAAATGTATGTGTGTATAGTTCACATGTGAATATAGTTATCAAATGATAAATTTTAGTGTGTGATGAGGCATTACATATTACAATTTATCCCACTTATTTTACAGAGCAAAAACACAGGAGATGAGAGGTTCAATAACTCCAAGGTCACAGGCAGATATTAACACAACGCAAATCGAACATCTGCAAGTGCTTTTCTAGCATAGTTTGCTTCTTTTAAACAGAAGCCTATGTAAATATGCAACACCCCACGTACATCTGAGACTTTAGTGCTTTCTGATTATCAGAACGAATTCAAGCAATATGAACAAAAACAGTCCTCACAGATTAAATATTTAAGATGACTTATATTGACTTTGCATGGAAGTTTTATTTCCATACCAATTAGATTTGAATATAGCCACCTTTTCACTCAGCATTGGAAAAGAAAAGCCTCAAAGTCAGAAGAAAACAAAAAACTGTCCAAACCACATACATGCGATGGTATCAACAACCTCAAATTTTTTCACATAATGTTGCCTTCAAAAGGTAGGGTTAAAAATCATCTTCTCCGCAATTATCAATTCAGTTATCAAATTTTGTGACCCACCACACTTCCAGAGTCAGTTTGTAACATGGGAACACGCTTTGTGATTTGCTGCTATCAGCAGCTGATGTGTTTCACTGATGCAACTTCTTTTTTGAAGTTTATTAAAGTCTCCATTCATTCCTCCTCTCTAGCCTGTCATGGCACTAATAATTGTTTTTTTTTTTTTATTGTCTAGAAATGCATTGGTACTTAGACACCAACAATCAAAAGAAAGTACTACTGCCCAACTTTCCTGCCGGAGACGCTCTTCCCTCTCCCACGCCACAGCCTCTGCTATGTCTGCCTCTTTCAGCTTCCAAATATTTTCACCTGAGCGCATCCAATTGCAGGCGCGCGGACGACCACCTAGACAACCACGGAGATGGGCTTCCCCCAGAGAGAGCCACATGCGACGCGTGCTTCTTCCTTTCATGTGGAAACGGCACGCAGGATATTTTATGATTCGCTTTTCCTTTTTTGATAAGATGTGAAAGAAATATCAAAAGAAATTCAGGTATATTTCCATTTTCTTGCGGTTAGATGAAGCACACGAAGGTGCTACTTAAGTAAGGTGATTTTTCTGGCATTCGGGTTCACAACATGAGAAAATTATTTTTACTGCTTTGCTTGTTTGATGCCTAAAAATGAGGTCTGGAGTCTTCTTGCATTTTTAAGCACTTTCATGTGTAATTGCTTGCATTGATTAATTTTTTAACATAAGAACAAAGCAGGACAATACCTAGCAATTGTATTTTAGTAAACACCAATACCATTTATTAAATTTCAAAAATTCAAAATAATGGAATGCAACAAAGGCAGCTGAAAATACACAAGGACAAAAAAAAAAAAAAAACTCTATGACTCCCAAACTAAAAGAAACTGATTTATAAATAGCATAATACTTTAGCAATATATTTCAATATCTTAGGTACTTGGTTAATAGGAAAGAAATAAACATATTTTCTATAACATACATATTTATCCAAATAATATGTCCATGGGCTGCAGGTTTATAGAAACAGACCTCTCCTTTTGCTATTTAATCTATTCTTACATATATCTTAAAATGTTAGCATCATTCCTAATATTTGAGAAGTTAACATTTTTATATTTAAATCACTTGGTAAATTATTGTTCTAAAATGTTTTGTTTTGGTGTTTCAATGATTTTGTGTGTTCAAATTCCTGGGTGCTTCAGCAATTGTGTCAAGTCACCACTTTAAAAAAAAAAAGTAGGACCAGGGGATTTGTTACCACCTACACAGTATTCATTCGATGGCCTAAGGCTACAGTTCTTGTCTCCTGTCTGATTTTTGCAATACTCAGTTCTCATAAAGAGGAGAACGTGGGCCCTATGTTAATACATTTAAGCCAAAATAACATTGAATTATGCAATCTTTATAATCACTGCGCATGAGGCGATATAATGCAGGCTGACAGCATTTCACTTGTTTTGCCGGTAAGCTTGTTTATAAATGACTTATCAAATTTCAGGAAACTTTGCTGCCAAACAACCATTAGCTAATCTTAAAATGATAAAAATAAACAAAACCAAACAAAAATCCCTGCATTTAGTCAAGTACCATTAAACAACTCCAAGACATGGTTAACATTTATCAATTCAATCTTTCTCACCTCTGAACACCGTAATTCAAGAAATCAGAAGGCCTCTTAACAAGGAACACTGAACATTTTCTAGAGTAAGCTCAAATACAATATCACATTTTGGTTATCCCCTATTCAGTTATAATATCAAGGATGAATAGGAATCTAGAGCTATCCGGACATCTGTACACCAAACATAAATTTAAAAGGGACTTACTTTTTGCTTATTATTTATACTACTTTTGGAATTCTTATTTGAATTAAAAATGTATTTTTCTCTTAGCTCTGAATCATTTCCCCCACTCTTAACGAGTATTATTCGTTCATTCACACAGAAAGGAAGATAAGTAATAATACAGTGAAGGCTCCACGTAAAATCTAGCCCAGTACAGACAGCGTAATAATGATGTCATTAAGCTCCTAGCTGAATGGGCTTCACACAGAACTGTTGTATAGCTGCAGACATAAATCTGAAAGAACTTTTTGGCTACATTCTCAGACTTACCTTGAGAGATATTTAGGAGCTCCAGCAAAATGAGTTGAGAGAAATGTACTCAGAAGGAGAAGGTGGGCAAACTGCAGAGAGGGATGTAGGCCCTGTAGGTGCAGCCTTCCGAGATGCAGGAAGGAACAGTTTGTTAAAAGGATAAAGACACAGAAACAATCGGAAGAAGGAGAAAACAGAAAACAAATAAACCTTAATTCTAGCACAAATAAATGAGAGAAAGGCAATTGTGGGGCCGCTCAAAGCCTTTTTGCCTAGCTGAATGAAAGCAATCCCTAAGACTGAATGGGTAATGAGATCCTGGCTCCTGAGATTTTAGCTTTCTTAATCATGTTCATAATTAATTCAAGAACATTGATAATTTCATTACATTCTTTTTGTCTTATCAATAAATGATGTGCCTGCACTTTTGGTCCTGTGTACAGGGAGAGGAGAGATGCTTTGGGTAATATTGCACTAGGAATAGTAGATATATATGATCCAAAAAGGTGAAGTGGTAATTATTATCCTTGACCAGCTTTCTATTATCAGAACACGATGACAAGCAGCTACAAATAATTAATAAGCTTTTTATGCAGAAATGCAAAGCCTTTGAAGAAAAATATGCTGCAAGTCGAATTCCTTACCGAAGATTATGTACACAGACAACATGCTTCCACAGAGGCACGGTTTGAAATGGAAGTCACAGAAATGCCTGCGTCGCAAATACAAGAAAGAAATCAATAACTTGTTTTTTAAATCTCACTTTTAAAAAAGTTTTCTCCATCTTAATGTTTTATTAAAAAAAAATTCTGTGTCCTTCCGACTGCCTTCCTAAAGTCCTTTTCAGGATCAACTTACAAAGATATTAAACTGAACCCAGTAAAACCTTCTGTTTTAAACCGCGATAGAAAGCTCTGTCATTACCTGTCAGTCATCATCAAAGGACTCCTATTCCTTTACAATTTTCTATCCACCTCCATGTAAGTTTTCACAAAGCTAACACTCATTAGTTTCACAATCCATTTACAAGTGTTAGGAGGAAATGTTTAATGTCATTTAATAGTATGGAATAGAAGGTCGCCTGATCTCCCAAACTGTTCAAATAATTAACATCGAATTAAGACCTGGTCAGTTAGGAAGAGCTGTGACTATGAGAATTCTCCTAATTGGTGGCAAGAATGATATTCAGCTTAAAATACTACATGCAATTCATGTTCAAGTGCACATAAGTGATGTACAAAATAGCATTTTTTTTAAGTCAACCGATATGGTGGGATAAAATTTCAACAGTGTAAACCATTCCACGAGCTTGTCTCTGGACTAACGGTGCTATTAAAGATAAAAACAATTGGGATGATGCTAAACAGTATTCATTTTGGCACTTTGATCTGATTACTAAACAAAATAGTCTTTGAGAAGACACTGCAGAATCACTTAGTAAGGCAAGCTGTTGCCCATGACATTGATATATGGGACAGAGATGATGTATATACTGGTTGGATTTATCAGTAAATCACTGACTCTATTTACTTCCCCAAGGAAAAAGACCTGTCCCTGAAAGAGAATTCTTTGTTAGCCCCACCAGTAGGGGATTGATATTGGCAAAACGTTCAATTTGGATAGAGTCCTGCAAAAGATTCATAAAACAATAATTTAATAAGTTAATGGACAAGGATTTAACACATTGGCAGCACACAATTGCCTTGAGAACATGAAGTTTCTTCATTAGTTTTGTCAAATTATTTCTCTGTGAACTCAGTTATGCAGGCACCGGCAACCTATTTCTTAGCTAAGGACAAGTTTGGGAGAAATTTTAAGTCCCTAAAAATAATATTTTCATAATAGGAAAAAATGTCAATATTATACAGACAAATTGCTAGTTGAAAGATTACTAAGTGATGATAAAGTTAATCCTTAAAGGTCAATTTTCATATTTTATATTTACTTTCATACATTTCAGTTCCATTGTTTAAAGTTCTGGATTGGAAATAGCATTGCAGATCAAATATCCAATCAATATTCCAAATTAATGCAGATCCAACTGAATTTCAGGGACAAAATCTGAAATTGTAAGTGCTTTCTATGCATTTTCATAAAAGCAGTAAAATTAGAAAGAAAGAAAGAAACAAATTCAAATTTTATAGCTTGTGTACATTTAAGCCTCAGTCTCTCCCTTAACGAACTCCAGAACCTCTCTTGGGTTCCTGGGAATCTTTACACAGACATTGCCTACGTAATTGGGCACCAGGTTGTTCGTTATTCTCTCTCTTCCCTGAGCCCATTCTCCTGCATCGAGAATCCTGGTGACCAAAGAAAGCAGCGAGGCTTTGGTCTTGACCCACCTCACCATTTCTTCCATCATATCCAAGCAAACAATCAGCCTGAAACACTTGGATTTCTCAAAGGTCTCTGTCGTCTACGCCTTCTCTTTATCTCCAAGAGCAGCACCTCGAGCAAGCCACTGGCCCCTGCTGCCTGACTGGGTTGTCCCTACCACCCTTGGGTCCCTAAGTGCACCTTCTCTTCTTTGCTCTCACTATTGCCCATCATCTTCTCAAAACGCAAATCAGGTCAGACCATTTCTCATACTCACACTGGCCATCTTGACTTGGCTGCTGCACCATTTCCTTAGTTGGATCCGTTAGTCTTACTGTTCCCCTGGAATTAATGGGATTAAGTGCTGTTCCCCTCATTGTCCTTTCCCCCTCAGACTTGGAAACATACAGCACAATTGCCGTATTCAGGGATCAACGGCCAAGTATTCTCTAACTGGCTTTTACAACACTTCTGAAGATTTTTCCATTGCTTTCTGCATTTTCTCCAAGCTCCCACCAAAATCCAACTTTTATCTGTGGGACTGGCAGGTCTAGTGCACTTAACTCTTTCTGCATGGGTGGATCAATGGGTTGTGTGTGCGCCCCTCAGCCTCCCCTGCAGACATGTGATCATGGCATGTGTCTCATGGCTGTCTTCAGCCTCTGCTGTTGGCTTCCCCACAGGACCAAAGAGTGAGGTGTGGAAGCACAGGGTCTCACCTGAGTTCACGTTTTGTCAGCTGGAGTTTAGTCTTGGAAAACCAGGCTATTTCTCTTTTCATCTCTTTAGAGTGAGAGTCGTGGTCTTTTCTGCATGCAATTATTTTATCAACTCACACACATTTTCCATTTTCTTCTGTTTTGCATATTCTTTTGAGTCTGCATAAGAAGGTGAAAGTTACTAAAATTGAGAAAACCAAATTAAGTGGCTTGAATACATACTGTATAAACATGTCATATTTTAGCACATTTTGACTGCATTTTTAAATTTCTTGTCTCTTATTTTCTGAAAAATAAATGGTTAATATGGGAGGAACGTGTATTCCTTGCATCTTATAAATTAGAATTCTTGCGTAATCTTAATATCATGACAATAAGAAATATTTCAATGTAAAAATAAGGAGACTATAGAAGATAAATACAATATCAAGAAAACCTGTTGGATTAATAAATAAAAGTAAACTGATCCTATAAGACTCAGTATCTAGGCTATCACTGCTTTGCAAGAACAACTTAAATTTGGTCAATTATTGTTAACTAAGGTATAAAAACATGTGACATAATTTGAAAAGGTATTCAGAAATTGCACAGTTTGGAAAAGCTAGTATTCTCAAAATTAGAATTTGCTCTCAAAGGATATCAACAAACGTACTCTAACTACAAAATGCACAGTGTCTTAGCAGAGTAAAAAGAAGGGAGGGTAAAGGAGTGAAGAATTATAAGCATTAAGAAAGCTATACTAAATTGGCAGAGGGAAGTTGTTTGAGTTGACATGAGAAAATTATAGCCAGGGGACGCTAGAAATTATAGCCAGGGGACGCTAGAGAGCTGGAGCCTTGCGGCCTGTGTGGGAAGAACTGGTCAGCTCCTTGACAAACATGTTAGAAAATTTCTCTCTTACTCTATTCTTTGA
This sequence comes from Ctenodactylus gundi, assembly GCA_004027205.1. Classification (NCBI taxonomy): domain Eukaryota; kingdom Metazoa; phylum Chordata; class Mammalia; order Rodentia; family Ctenodactylidae; genus Ctenodactylus; species Ctenodactylus gundi. The sequence goes on along the minus strand of PVKB01000492.1, from coordinate 439,301 downwards.
TATTGGAGTAATTTAAAATTTATATTTATGAGAGCATTAACATTTAGAGAATACTTAGAGGAACATTTATATTATCAATTAGATAAAAGGAGAAAATTTAAATGTTGACTCTTTTCTCATACCTTTTTTAATTTCAGAAGCCACTTTCTTCTGTTTTACATCAGAATTTGAGAATTCTCTTTTCCCTAGTTCAAGAATCAGAGCAATCTATTCCTTCAACATATAGTTTAAACCAACTTCTAAAATAAAAACAACAAAAAGAAAAGATTGTATTCTGCATTTTTTCTCATGCAAGAAATAATAACCTTATACAGATCAAATAAAATAGAAAATATCTCTTTTAAACCACATGTACATTAATACATGTTTTATAGAAAGAATTTTTCAGAGGCATAGTGAAATGTTTTTAATTATTTTTCCTGTTTTATGACAGGTGTATCTGTATAGTCCTGGTGAGCCTCAAACTCACAGAAATCCTCCTGTCTCATTCTCCAAATTCTGGGATTACAGGTGTGCACCTGTAACTTTTTATAGTCATTTTTAGAAACTGTTTGTTTGCTTGTTTCACAATAAATACAGTTCTAAATGTTCCTCTTCATCTAAAACACTACAGATTAAATATTTAGCCTCTTTTTGATGATTCAGTCAGATTTATGACTGCTCCGCACTATATGCACCATGAAACCGAGACCAGAGACAAGCCTGTACTATCAGTGCCATACTGAAGCTATACTGAGGCAGGGAAAGTAGAGTTTCTCTGGGCCACAGAGCTAGTGAAGTGTTAAAGTAAGATTTTCTTTTCTTTTGCTATGGCCTCTAATACAATGAAGACAACTGAAACTACAACATTCAAGTGAGCTAGCAAACTACAGATGACTCAACTGTACTGTGGCGTCTTGTTTATGTGCTCATCCCTTTTCACATACTCCTCAGCACTCAGAATCAAGAAATCTCAGGATCCCAGTAACAGTAAATTTCTTGTCCAAAAACTTTTCCAGAAATCACAGAATCCAAGGGCTGAGGACGAAGAGACACAATCTACCATCGTTTCCATGTCAGAAAGAGAAATCACGACGGGGTAGGACCAGGAAGTTCTAAACACTGGAGCCTCAGGGAAGGTGGGAGCTCTGTACAGAGGTGGGGGTGGGGGGTGCAGCATAGCCCTGGGGCAGCAGGCAGGCTGCAGGCCTGAGTGTCCAACAAAGTTTGTTTAGGATGGAGGTGGTAAAGGAGGAGATGCAATAAGAGGGTATAGGTTATGCTTCGTAGGAGATGTATGGCAATTATGGAAACATTTTTTTTATTGTCATGACAGGAAAAGGGCTCAAAGAACACCTATTGATTAGAGGTCAGGGCTATTGCTAAACCTCCTGTAAAGCACAAGATGCCCTACCTCCTGCAACAAAGAATTTCTATCCTACCATGTCAATGAGGCTGAGGTTCTGTTGAGGATGAAGTTGAGTATCAGAGAGAACACAGTACCTCTTCTTTATTCCTTCTCATTTAGGCAGCTGGAGAGAACATTCCAGCAAGCAGTTTCCATTGCCATTATCTTTCAAGTGAGCCTTGTGGCACAGGGCTAGGGCCATGAACTTGAGGCCACATAAACCTGGCTAAATTCTAGTTTAGCCACTGTCTTAGTGACTTTTTTGTCACTGACTCAATACCTGATATACACTACTTAGGAAGGAAAGATTTATTATGGCTTACAGTTGCAGAAAGTCTCAGCCCATTCGTGGGTGGGTGGCTGGAAAATAGTGGAGTCACATGACAGGGCTGGAGTGAGGGCAGGGCCCCAGCCAGAACTCCAGCTGCAGAGATCCTCACAGCAGGGTGGAAGAGAGAGAGACTGGGAGGAAGGGTGGAACTAGCAGCGGGCCCCTTTTAGTCAATCCCACATCCCTCCAGGTCAAGTCCTAAGTATCAGCCCCTTCCAGCCAGACTGCACCTCCTGACCCCTCCCAATACAGGATACATAGGAACATAAGGCTTTTGGGGGACACTCCAAATCCCAACCACCACAGCCACTTACAAGAGGAACCCTAGAAAAATGCTTTTTCTTACTTAAGCCTGCATTTTCTCACCTGCACAATTAACAAGATAAGAGCAAAGGTTGAGGTCAGCCTATTTTTCCAATTCCCAGTATTCTGCCTTAGTCTATTCTTGTCCTCATAATCATTCCAGCGGGTATTAGCAACCCATTAGGACTGTTCTGTGTTTCTACATTTCTTCACTTGGGGGGGAACGGCTCCCTTTCTCAATCTAAGTCATTCCGTGATTCTTCCCCCCTGAGTCCAGGTGTAGGTTTCTGACTAGGCCTGATAAATTAGAATGTTCCACCAATCTGGGCAGCAATTTGTTTGGGGCCGAGGACACAGAGCCTAAGTCAAGCCAACAAAATCAATGCCAGGGCTTCAGCTGAAACTGTGGGGAAATAAGTGTTTTTATTTTCTGGAATAATTTTTTTGACGGTGATGGAAAATTAACACAGCCAGGGAGGTGGTTATGCATAATGCCAATCCAGAGAGAGACAGAGCCAGGAGATGCAAAGACCAAGATTCCTGACGGTGTTGGCACTGCCTGAGCACCTGAATCCAGCCAGCCCTGCAGCACGTTCTTCCTAAAGAGTCTCAGTGATACCTGCCAAGTAGTTTTTCCTGCTTAAATCTATGACAAGAGTTTGTTATTTACCAAAAAATGTACAAAAAGAATCTAGATCTGTTCTTTTTTTATCATCAGCTTCAACTCATTCCAAGGATCAGTCTGCCACCAAAGTTTGATAGCTAATTTCAATCTTTTCATGCCATTCATCAATTTTAAGGTTCCCCTTGCTTCATGGTGCCAACAGGAAAAAAAGTCTAAGTTATATAGTGTGAGACCAAAATAATGACAATAAATGCTCCTTACATCACCCGCTGCCTTATCTTCACCCAACAGCACAATTATGTCTTTCTACGGCTCCAGCACATTCTGGTCTCCCACGCCTTGCCTGCCTTCACAAGTATTCTTGACTCTTTCCTCATCTCTGATCTCGTCTTTATTTTTTCTAGAAATTCCAAATCAAAAATTCATCTATGTTGACCAGTATTTCTTCCACACTCCTGAGCACAATTAGCCACCATTTTTGTTCAAATATTTTTGAAAGAAAGAAACAGTATGCACTCAAAAACCCCTAATAATGAAAAAAAAAATACTTCCAAGTAGATTGCTCCAGCATCTTATAATATGAACTACCATCAAGAACATAGATTCTTGTCCTCAACACTTGGGCTTTGGCCCTCACAGTTGACCTTACAGGTACAGCGTGGCTGATATGGGTTCAGATAACATGTGGAGACACTCTAAGGTTGAGCATCTCTTTTTTGTTTACCTGAAAGGAAAACTTTTTGGAAAATGATCCTGGTAGATTTCCTTCTATATTCAGTGGTCAGAACTGTGTCACATGCCCAGACTACAACCAGTTATTGGACAGAATATTGGATGCTCTTGATTGTCTCAGTCTCTCAGGATTCATGCGGCCGAGGCTGCAGGGAAGCTCCTTCCAATGAGACAAAATGACACCAGAGGTGGGAGACACACCCAAATGGAATCAGCATCCACTGGCCACTGGTTTGGGAGTGTATTTGATCTCTATTTAAAATTAAATAAGTAAATAGTTTGCTAAATGGAGAAAGGACACACAGAAATAACAGGTGTCTAAAAATACAGAATTTTGTACACCCTCTCTCTCTGTAAGTCCAACTTACCTCATCCTTGAAAGTCAAGTTCTCTGCAAGAAAAAACAAAGGAGTGAATTTGAATCAAGCAGGACATCACTCCTCTGCAAAGCCCGCACTTCGTCTGCCTTAGCACTTGACTTTATCTCCTCGCACATTCATCTTCCCCACTAGAAACATAAACTAAGTAGAGTGGGGATATTTATTTCCCTTAGTACTTGGCATACAGCAAATACTTTATTTCCTTAAACCTGAAGCACTAATTATAAGATGTACCATTTTTGTACCACTGAGAAAGAAGAGATGGCACCAATTAAACCACTCAGTGCCACCCACTCAAAGATCTATCGCGATTTTATAAGTCAAGTGATTCATTTCTTTGTTCCCAGAAAGAGGGAAGCAGTGACACGTGGCTGGCTGGCTTTATTACCTCTATTGAGGCTGCTTCCAGTTGTACACTTTTAGAGTACACCTTTCAATTATATTATATTGTAGACTTTCACCAGGAGAAATATTTTACGTTATACATAATATAAGTATCAATAATTTCTCCTTTCTCCTTTCACATATTGAAACAAACACTAAACTTTCAATACCTAAACCTAATATTATAGAAAAACACTGAAGCACTGAAGGACATAATCTTTTTTATTGTGGACAGATTTCAGGCCCATTTTCATACATGTTAGGAACCTGGAGACAGACGTTAGATAAAGGAAAGCCATCGGCACTTTAAGTTTCATTCATAGTAAGAACAGTGGTTCCATTTTATACAGTTACATTTTCCTTTTCTCTGACATAAGAGGGAGAGATGTTGCCTTCATTTTTGTATGTCTCATACGGCCCCTTGTGTCACTTTTCACATAAAACGCCCTGAAAATGTCTAATTAAGCAGAATCCAATTCCATTGAGAAATGTGTAGTGCACGTTTGTGAAGCGGGGGAAGGAAAAACCCAAATGCTAACGGTGTAGGAGTCACTGTACGCAGTAGAGAGTCAAGAGAAAATGTCAAAATTGTCAGGAGAGTTTAACACAAGCCTAAACCTCAGGGCTGGTGGAGAAGAAGGTGCTCGTGGAAGGGAATGGGGCAGGGAACGGAAGTCATTGCCCTTCTGAAGTGGATGTGGCCAGAGAGGCACTGGCTGTCAGCAGGATGCTTGGAGAAGTTTTAAAATAGTCAGCGAGTCATGAGATGGGTGTGAGGACATGACGTCATGGTGCCTGGGACAGAGAAGAGCTCAGCGGAGACCACTCTCAGTACTTCCTGCTGCGCCACCAGAACACTCACAGCCAGCCACGCTCTGCTATTACCACTTTCCAGCTCCTCAAACCTATAAGTTTCTACTTTATTGTCTATGAAACTAAGATTTCCATTCCTGGGATATTCATGAGGACCAAAAGAGGCAGCACGTGTGAGAGCGGCCAGCACAGTGCAGGCCAAAACGCTCACGCTTAAGTCATTTGGAGACAGGCAAAGTGTAAAGAAATGCCCAAACTGAAAACTTTTGTTAAGCATTTAAATGCATCAGGCATCATAACAGCTTCTAGGAAGGCAAAATATGTAACATTGTCTCTTTTCAGAAACAGTTTAGTAGGAAACGGTAGTAGGTAAATAATCTTCATAAAATACTTTGAGAATTGCTACAACAAAAGAAAAAAAAAACTAAGTGGAAACCTTTGCTCCGGTCATTTTACCTTAAGAATTCGGAAAAGGTTTAATTAATTCAGGCTTGGAAATTGCAAAAGGTTCCAGAGAAATCAAAACATTTAGAGGGAGTGTAAAAAAAATCACTCAAGACTATTGAGGTTTGTTTTTTGTTGTTGTTGTTCTGTTTCATTTTGTTTTTAGTTAAAATGAAAAGAAGAGGAAGTTATTTTTAAAACTGGAAAAAGTTCTAAAATCTACCTCAAGAAACACTGTGGTTCTTATATACAGATGGCAAATAAGCACCAGGAAAGATATTCAGCAAGATTAACATCAAGGTGATGCAAATTAAGACTCCCCCTATTAGAATTATTAAAATAAAAATGACGCAAAAATTTAAAAAGACGTAAAGAAACTGAAACATGCCATGCTGTGAAGAATGTAAATAAGACAGTTACTTTGGAAAACAGTCTGACAGTTTCTTAGCAAATTAAGAATGCAACTTCCATACAGTAAAGTCCAGCAAATTATAACTTCTCTGACACTTTTTGCAAGGAAATGGAAACTTACGTTCTGACAAACACCTGCACTTGAACGTCCGCAGCAGTAGACACAGCCTGGAATTAGCCCAGATGTTCTGCAAGCAAATAGGTAAATAAACTGTGAAGTGTCAATACACGAAATGTTACTCAGCAATTAAAAGAAGGAAACTCTGGATAAATGGGGATAAGTGGAGCAAGCAACTTAGATGTCTTTTCAGAAAATTGCACTGAGCGAAAAGAAGTCAAGCACAAAGGTTAAATATTGCCTAATTAGTTTATATTACTTTTTAAATGATTACATGTTAGAAATTGAAGAAAGGTTAGAGTTGCAAGAGGTTAGTGTTCGGGAGGGTTTTTCTGTGATGACATAACTATCCCATATCTTGGGGTAATAACATGAACCTACATAAGTGAAAAAGATGAATACACACCAGTGTGTACAAGAAAAATTAGGGAAAATTGAATAAAATCTATGGATTGTGTCAATCTCAATATTCTGGCCGCTTTATTTGACTAAATTTTACAACAGTCCCATGAGATGAAACTGGCTAAAGTGTATAAGAGGTCATTTTATAATCATCTGTTAAAACAGTGAATCTGTTTCACAAATGTTTGTAGACAATTGTGCCCCATCAGTGACAGGCTTTGATTACATTTCCCATGCCATTGCCAGAGACACATTATTCTCTCCTCTACACACATCTTTTTTTATCCCCCTTCAGACAAGCTCTCCCTATAAACCCAGGTTGGCCTTGAATTCACAGTAATCATCCTGCATCCACCCTCCTGGTCACTAGAATTACAGGCACCACACCTGATTATTTTCTTCCTTGAATGTGGCAGGAAAGCCTGAGAGCTTATCATGTCCAACGTTTTTGTAACAGATTAGAGAATATCAATCTGTAGTTTATGGGCAAAGATCAGATTTATTACTTGGTGCTTTATTTCCTATTCTAAAGACACTTCTACTTTCTTTTCTTTTTTGTTTTGTTTTGTTTTGTAAATTAAAAACACATTCAGTTTACCAGACACTTTCTGACTTGAGTGCAATGTGAACTTAAATTAACCAAGTTTTTCTCTTGTTGCTGTTTTTTTTTCCCCCCCTTTTTTGAGGCAGGGTCTTGTTCTGTAGTCCACACTGGTTCTGAACACCCTATGAAGCCCAGGATGGCCTCAAACTCATAGCAATCTTCCTGTCTCAGCCTCCCAAGTGCTGGGATTACAGGAGAAAGCCACCACACCTGGCTTATGTGGTGCTGGAGGATAGAACTCAGGGCATTGTGCTTGCTGGGCAATTACTCTAACCACTGTGCTACTTCTCTAGATCCCCAAGTTTATTAAATCAGTATTTCTGTAAAAATCTCACAGCAAAAAGTTCAAATGAATGTTCTTATGTAGACATCACCATTGTTTTTTAGAAAAACACAAGACACTACTGTACTATAAAATTGTATAAATAATTAAAATCAAGCCTCACCTATCAAAATTAATGACCCAAACAATTCTCATGATGTATTATCCTCTTACTTTGTGGGTTGACTTGCTTACTGGACAAATTGCAAAAAAAAAAAAAAATGATACTCATCAAAGTAGGTTGGTGGGTCACATGAATAAATTTATAACTATGGAATTCTGGGAGTTTACTTCAGTAAAAGACTAAGATGTTGTCTTTGTACCTGACCTAAGTCTGTACATGTATCAGATTTTCAGATCCCAAGAGAAAAATAAAACTACCTTGCTCAATTTATGCTTTTATTTTTCTTTTAAATTAATCAGGTTTGTGTACTAATTAATATAGTCTTATAAAGTATTTTTAGTATTTTGATTACTATGGGTAGTTACAAATTTGCAACATTGGATAATTTAAAAAGATCTAAAGATGGATGGGTCCAACATCTTCACATATGTAAATTTAGAAGGACATGATTATCAGAGCTCATGTTTCAGGTCACACTGACGAGATGAAGCCAAGATCCTCAGCTCCTGGCTCTCACCAATGATGCACCGATGTTCTCAGAGTCAAATTTAATGTTATTTAATAAAATCTCATATGGTAAACACAAATTTTGTTAAAAATAAATTCTTAGATTTTATCCTTGTAATTTAAACTCACATAATTACATGAAATTAATTGAACGGCAGTTGACTATGTTCCACGTTCTTAATAGTTAGTTCAACATTAATCAATTAATTAATTGGGGGTTTTTTAAGAATTAACTTTTTTCTGGTTTCAATCTTTTTGCCTGGGGAGAGGACGAGACCTGGACATAGAAGCCGGGGTCTCACATAGGCTGCACAAACACCTTACCACTGAGCTACATTTCCAGCAATTCATCTCCATTTTTTTTTTTTTTTTGAGACAGGCTCACTAATTTGCCCAGCTTCTCTTAAACTTGTGTCCTTCTGCTTCAGCTTCCCATGCAGCTAGGATTATAGATGTGCACCCAGCATCCAATTTTTAAGCCTCTCATAGGCATGTGGCATTCTTAAAACTTTCAATATTCACTCTCATTCTTATTTTAATGATTAACTCTCATGTTGAACTCTGATCATTTGATTATTGACACCTTTTTGAGACAGGGTCTCTTTCTGTAGCCCAGGCTGGCCTTGAACTCATGGCAATTCTCCTGCCTCAGCCTCCCAAGTGCTGGGATTACAGGCGTGCACCACCATATGCCTAGTTTCTGTGGTGCTGGAGATTAGCGCTTGCTAGCAAGCATTTTAACTACTGAGCCATTCCGCCAACCCTTGACATTCATTTTTAATTATAATCCAGTGTGAGAATCAAATTGGCTACTTTTTTCACGAAGTTAGAACTACTTTTATCCACATGTACCCTCTCCACTCATATGTGCCAGCTGTTTGTCACATACAGTATTGTTTTAGATAATGGATCTGTTTTCCATTTATTTATTCAATGATATTTAATATATTTCTGCATTGCTGTTAGACAAGATATATTGACAGTGACAAGCAGCTTCAAGCTTATAGATTAATAAAACAGATATTGATTTCTTACTCAAGGTACATGACCACTGTGGGTCAGTAGGGGGCTCTTTACATCACGGTCATTCAAGGGCGCAGGCTGATCAGGACGCCATGGCCACATGTGTTCCCAAGACCAGGAAACTCATACTGATGTGTGTCCAAAGACATGTCACTGCTTCTCTGTAACTTCTTTTCCTCAATTACACAGACTTTGCACAATTATAAGCTCTATAAAGACTTTAGCAAAGTTATTCTTATTTATTTTTTTTAAATTACCTAGGTACATTTTTTATTGCTGAAGTCAGTTTTAAGGACTCAGCTCTCCTCCCAAATTATCATCCATCTCATTTAGGATGAAACTGAAATGATTTTTTCTTTGAAGGTAAGATCTCACCCTGTAATTGAGATTGGTCCTGAACTCACTATACAGCCCAGGTTAGCCTCAAACTTAGGGCAAACCTCCTGCCTCTTACGTTTTGGGACTACACGTGTGAACCATCGTGCCCAACTTGTAAAAGTAATACAAAAATTATATAGGGTATGTTTATAAAATCAGTTACTAGATTTTTTATTTCTAGTTTTGTATGTTCATATTTTTATTATCATTCATTAAACTTACTTAAGCATTAATATATTTTTGTTGAAATTCCTAAAAGATGAGCCACTTAGATTAATTTTTCAGTCACATATTTTATGATCTAAGTCTTGCAACTACTGGTGGTTTGGATCTAGAGTGCCCCTCAAAAGGCTCACATTCCTATGGATACTGTGCAGGGTTGAGAGGTGGGGCCAGACTGGAAGGAGGTGGGTGCTTAGGGATTGATCTGGAGGTATGGTACCTATGCTGGTCCTGCCCTTCCTCCCAGTCTCTCTGGGTACCACCATATTGTGAGAATCTCTGCTGCTGGAGCTGGGGCTCTGGCCCTGTCCCCACCCCAGCCCTGCCATGTGCTTCCATCATTTTCCAGTCACCCACCTGTGAATGGACTGTAACCCCTTGAAACAGTAAGCTACAATAAATCTGCTCCACCCCCCCTCCCCGCCAAGTTGTGGATGTTGGGTATTGAGTCATAGCAACAAAAAAGTAACCAAGACACCTAATCTTATCATTTATCATTTTATTCCTCTTGTGGGGCTTTCTTTGCTTCTGTTGAATTCAATAGTTAAGAGATTTATACTGTCATTTAGTAACTAGTATGTGTCTTAGCTTATCTTTAAGTGTACGATATATCTAGGTATATAATATTTGAAGTAATCAGTAATTTGAGGAGAGGATTTCTTAGCTTTCTTAGCTTTTAAGGACCGGAACATATATACATCTCTAAAATTCACTAAGGGCACATGTGCACAAGTATGTAAGTGTGCATGGGCTGGGGGAGAGGATCTGTATATGGGAGTATGTCTGAATTTTGTCTTTCCCTGGCAACAAAATATTTGGGAGGCCCAGGTACATCAGTTAGTTCACCATTCAATATAGGAGTTTTAGGTACTGGAAGCAATAAGGTATACAAAAAGAAAAATGTGCCTACTGTGGCCAATGCCAAAGGTATATGCTAAGACTAACCAATTGGTGGTAACTGTGTAACCACCTTCCTCTCGTCCTTCATCATAATCTCTAGCACCCTCACCAGGCAGCCATGCTGGTCAGGTAGAAGCACATGTGAAGATGACAGCTGGTTCCTGAATCTTTGCCAGATAGTTCAATCTGAGATTTCACTTCCGGGGTATTCAGGTCTCTCATATTTTCACTTTCACACCTTTAAATATACTGTTAACTTTGATTTCTTTCCATTTTTAAACACGTTTCAACTCACTTTGCCTTCCTTTTCAAACCATCAAATGTTCCTTTCCACTATAGCTCTTCCTGTCCCTGTGCACTTTTGTCCCTTATGAGACGCTTTGGAAGGTACCAAGAGGCTGTGTTTTCTGCAGCAGAGCTGATTGTGGGTATTTTTCTGGGACTACTTTCAGCTTGTCACCACCTTATCACAAGAAAGGAAACTGCGAAACAAACACAGTCAGGCGTGCAGGATTCATCTTTTACTTGCACTTCCAAATTCTCACAGCTAAGAGGAGTAATTACACAAATAAACAAAATATACACAGGATTTAACACATTATCAGAAACACTGCTTAGGCTTCAAATAAGATTAACGCTTTCTCCTAGTGAAAACCAAGACCCAGAGGGAGATGAGCCAGTGCAATCCTTAATATTAGAGATGGTGACTAAGTGTCCATGCGAATTCCAACTCAAAGTCTGTGAAGCTATTGAAGGACCTTGAGCATTAATAATTTAATTGCAGGTTACATAAAAACTTAAAAAGCAACTACCAAAATCTCTGCCTGCTTAAATAACTTCTATTTTGAATATTAAGGCAATCATAATTCTCTTGTAAATTATTAAGGTATTATTAGTTCTACCTGTTAAATCTCTTCCTGAAGTGATAGTACCTGAGATAATTTAAACACCTGTCTGAATAACCACTAATTAAAGTACACATAATTCAAGAAAAATAGGACTATTTTACAAAATATGGACCTTTGATTTTCAAGACTTAACAAGGGGAGCAGGAATCACATGTTTTTAAATTAAAGATAAAATTCTGGGGGCTGGAGGGATGGCTCAGAGGTTAAAGCACTTGCCTAGCAAGTGCTAAGTACTTGGACTTGATTTCACAGCACCATCTAAGACGGGTGTGGTGGTGCATGTCTTTATTCGAGCACTTGGGAGGCTGAGGTAGGAGGATTTGTCTTGAGTCCAAGGCTACCCTCGGCTCCATAGTGAGTTCAGAATCAGCCTGGGCTACAGAGCAAGACCCTGTCTGCTAAAACAGTGCTCAGAGATCAGAGAATAGCAGCATGTGTTTCAGCAATAGCTTCTGCATGACCCTGAACTCTCACATCTAGAAAGAACAGTAGAAAATGAGGAGGAAAATGGAGGAATTGGACTTCAAAAGTGTACACCTAGGCTAAAATGCACAAAATATAAAAATCTCTGAAAGATATTCACTCAAATCAACATGCTTACATTTTTTTCTCTGGTAATATTAAAACAAGTAAAATGTTACAAAAATAAATGTTAAAGCAAATAAAATGTTAGAAAAGTCTCATGAAATGAGGTTTATGCTTTAATCCCAAGTCTGCAGAGCTTCCTTCCGCACCTGTCACCTGCAACACTGTTACTAGGGGTTACAGTCAGCACAGACATAGGGAAGACGTTATTTCTGCTTTTATGATGCACTCTTCGCACTGGGAATAGACACGTGTCAATAACTTCCAAAAGTTATAAAAGGTTAAGAAAGGTCCTAAGTTTTTCTATGAAATGCTACAAAAGAGAAAAAAAGTTTCCTCTTAGGGAGCCCAAGGAGAAAAAGATGATTTGAATCAGGACTTGAAAGATGGGAAAGACTTTAGACAACATACAAGCTTAATCAAACATTGTCAATGATTTACTGCCTCCCCCAAGGCCAGCATTTGCAAGGAACACGAACATGCAAAGAGGGGACCCTGGATTCTGGGCCCACCTGCTTGCCGTACCTTTCACTACACAGACCCTGGCCTTCCCTGGAAAACATGTGGTTAATGCTGACTCTGCTTTAGCCAGTGTATCTTAGACGACGAAAAGCACAGCTGGTCTCCAACAAATAGGATCAGCCTTATAGAAAACTATGTATATAGGAGATGCTCTGACCCTACACGAGAAAGAGTCCAACAATAGGCAGACCTTCCCTTCCTTCAAAGACAAGCAATCACTTTTTATATAGAATAAAATGCCACACAGATCAAATGCTTTACAGATCAAATGACTTCAACCATGTGTGAAAGCTTTTCAAACCATAAAATCCCACATAAATGTCAAATGCTGATATTACCATAATAATCCTGGGTAGAAAGAAACACAGTAAGAAGAGAACGAAGAAGGTACTTTTTGCCTCCTTTCTGAGCTCTTGGGTCTAAGGGACAAGAAATAACTGAGTAACCTTATAACTTACTACTTCCCTACTATCCTCTCAAAGATCCTCACATATATTTAGAATAATAGGTAGACATTTGACCTCTTAAAAATGAAAACTTTTAAACTAGGAAAGCGTACGGTTCTCAAACATTAATAGTTTGTGTATAAACTTCGTGACTTTTGCTATAGCCTCATATGGTTTGTGAGACTATTCATTTAAGAATGTTCTTCACATTGATTCTCTTTTCTAAAAAACACATTTACTTGAGAATGAAGAGTTATGTCTCCACCGTAAGTGGAGACCTACTTTCCCTGGCCATAAATATAAGGTAGCTTCATCAAAACATACAATGAAAACAAACAAAATGTTATAAAAATTTCATGAAATATAGTAGCCTAGTCAAGGCTATGCAAATTCAGCCATGTGAGGGTTCCCAAGTGAAACTAGCAGTGATTCCTTAGCCAACTCCAAGAACTTAACCACCGCATTTTGAGGCAGTTTGTCACTATCAAGATAAACTGAACAGCCCAAGTCCAGCTTTTCTCAAACCTTTATAGCCAGAAGATTCCCCGGGGATTTCGACAAAAGGCAGAACTTGCTTTCAAAGTTCAGAGAGGGGCCCAACATTCACTGTTATTACTAGGTCCAAGATCATTCCAATGGACCACAGTTTGAGTAACAAGATTTAGAAAGTATAATCCTTTCATTGATTTTTGCTTGTTATGTTAGTTTGTTTGGAAGTAAGAAATTACTGTGTATAGGTGGTTTACAATTGCAATTCACACAATCGTGCTGACTGGAAGTTTGAGATGAAGGTGTGATAGGTAGGTTCAGTTTTCCCTACGATCTGCCTCATTGGCTCACGGAGAGCCACCTTCTCCTGTTGCACTTCATGCGGTCTTCCCTTTGCGTGTCTATGCCCTAATCTCGTCTTCTCATTAGAGACTCAGTTTTATTGGACTAAGGCTCACCTCAGTTGCCCCATTTAGCTTTAGTGACCTCTTTAAAGCTCCTTCCTCCACATATAGTCATTCTCAGAAGCACTACAGTTAAGACTTTAACTTATGTGCACAAAATTCACCCTATAACAGCCATTTAGGAAATTTTAAGGAGAAAATTATGACATCTGAGCTGAAACTTAAAAGACAACACGTATTTTATAGCAGCCAAGAAGAATTCACACTCAGGCTGGTCAACTAGGGAGGATATACATTTCACAAGTGGGAAGTTCCCATGACAGTGTATTGAGCGCTCTGATTTTATAAAGAGGGCTTCATCACGGCCAGGAATGCATGATCCGGGGCCCTCCCTCTCTGCCTACACATACTGAGAATTCAGTTTCCAACCAAAGAAGAGCACCTCTTCTGCTCCTTAGGGAAAAGTGTGATGGGCCTTCACAACCTCAGGCTCTGTTCCTCTTCTGTGGTGTTACATAGATGCTCAGTCCCATATGTGGCCTGGGTGCAGGCTCTGTCTTTTCAAAAACTATAGGAGCTGGAACCTTCTAAGCTGCAGCACAGCTGAATCCATCCAGGGAAGGAAACAAAAGGCATCTCTCATCCGTGCCTCTCAGGCTGCTAATAAATAATAATACATACTATTGACGTCGCACCTTACTCAGAGGAGCGCAGAGTGCTTCTCAGACATTACCTCACGACAGACTCGCGATTCTAACCTGAGAGGCGGCTCCTGAAAGGATGACCCTACTCCATCATTGCAAGAAATCTAGAAACCAGGGGGTAATATATATTCTTTTAAGGATAAACGTGGGACTACTTAAATTCCACCGAGGGGCTTTTTTTTTTTTTTCCGGAGCGCTTAGGTAATACAGACGATAAGCATAATTGCCCCTGTGATCACGTTCTCTCTGGACATCACACGTGCCACTATGGGAGGGGAATAAAGATGCAAGTGTTTTGCAAGTCTGATTCACACAGCCAAGCACTCTGGAAAACTACGCAGTAGATTGTGATGGACTTCATATTTAGCCTTTGGGGCATTTGCAAAGGTTCTTACACATTCACAATGGCCAGCATCAAGGATGAAAACGGATGACTGTGTTAGCCACAAAATCACTCCTGTATAAAAATTTTGGTGTCTGTTATTTCTTTTTTTTCATATACCTTGGGAAATAAACACTTTTCTGCCAAGATCATAAGACCACCCTTTCACCTTTTGTTTTCAATTCTCTCTAGAGGAGAAGCTTTATTTGCTTGAAGACACACTACTTTCCTATGTCCCAAAACAGAGTATCACTTGGACCCCCTTCCTGAGGCAAAAAGATTCAGTTTGGTTTGGGACATGTAGCAAATACTCCTCAGCACTCTCCCTCCCACTGGAATTTTACATAAGATGATGCTGCCGCATATATAAACGATTAGAAGCAATAGATGAAATATTAGAGAAATTTTTATTTTGAAAGAAAATTACACAGAAAGCTAGCTAAACTTTCCATGTTCATTTTAAACAATAACCCCTTTCCAGGCACTGACCCTGACCATTTAAAAACTTCAGTTCTCAATTTACTCTGACAAGCTGAGCAAGATATTTTTCTATTCCAGGGTTATACTTGCTCTACACAAGAGAAAGTGGTCTGTGTGATGATACATACATATCTGAGTTAGAAACTATTATTTTCTCTGCCTTGAAAACCCTTGATGGTATTTACATTCTAAATTAAACTGAACACTGTATATTGATTTTAATATGTTAAGATGAAATTCAATTTCATGACTACTGCTAACATCACAGAGCATGTAGGATCAATGTGTTTGCTGATTTCCTGCTTACTGCCAATATCTCCCCAAGGATTTGATACAAGATTTACAAGAATATTGTTTCCAAGATGTATGCATAAATATGTTAGCAAATAAGTTGTGATGCATTGCATATTAGGCAGTGAATGATTTGTTTGCTGCATTTTAATCAGCCTGGCATAAATGCTGACACGTCCTTTGGAGAGCTCAATGTAGTCAGTCCACATGCCGGAGCTCAGCTGCTGTCCCAGGGAGCAGAGCCAACAGGAGAGTTCTACTTGAGGCTGCTCTTAGAATTCACTGTCTCCAAAAAGGAGGAAGAGCATTTCAACTAATCTAGAGCTATGGGGGACCAGAATACGACTGCTGTGATGGCAGAACGCCCAAAGGCCAATTAGTAAATGCGAGTAAGTGTGCATGTTGATCTAGTGCCACAAAGCCTTCTTCTGGCACCAGCAGCCACACTCTCAGTGTATCCATAGAGTTTGTCAAGCCCAGGTGATGCTATTTACCAACAGAGTGACACTGAACAAACTATTATCTGTGATTCAGTGTCTTCATCTGGAAAAATAGGCAGAATAACACTAAGAACCTCACAGGCTTGAGAAGACAGAATAAGACAATAAGTGTTGTCTCCACAACACTTGGCATTGAGAAAGAGCTCAATAAATGGCAGCTATTGTTATTAGATAAAACTCATATCCCAGACATTCAAACAAAATTTTTATTGAATTCTCATTAGGAGCAAGACGCTGAATAGATACTTAGAGGAACACAAATTTAATACAACATATTTTCTGCTTTGGAGCAGCTTACATTCTGGTTGATTACATAAATAACTTGATACTAACACATCATAAAGACTCAAAAAAAGAGGTGTAATAAAGAGATGAATCCACAAGGTAAATAGGTTACTTCCTGCTGAGAAGATAAGGGAAGCCCTCCTGGAAAGGATGCTGGTCATTTTCGAGCCCTGAAGATTTAATGGAATTTTAATTTGCAGTGAGTTGAATGTACAGAGAAGTAAAGACCCGAAGGCAAGAATATGTTACTGACGTGCTGAGCCATGCTGCTTTTTTGGATATGTATGTGGCATCAAACTTAAACGAACTTTGGAAATTGGTTGGAGGAAAACAACAGAGCACACTCAAGGCCAACCTTGTCAGTTTGGTCTGTATTTAATATGAAATGGGATGTCACTGACGCTTGCTCCACCAAAGACCTAGCTGATCTGAACAATGTAACTTGGGAAAGAAGGCTGACCCTATTAACCCATTGAGAGTGTGCCAGGCACCATTTGAAATGCTTGACATACATCAACCCTTTTTGTTCCCATAGATCCCTAAGAGGTAATTACTAGTATGGCTTTCAGTTTATATAAGAGGCCTCCAAAACAGAAAGAAACTGAATTAATTGTCCAAGAGTCTGCAGTCGTCAGGAACAGACAGAGGCAAGATTGGAACCCAAGCCATCCAGCTGGGATGTCCTGGCTCGGACCTAAGTCTGCTGCTCCAGAAGAAGGTGGGAGTTGAGTGAAGGCCAGAGAGAAGACGATTCTTAGAAGGCAGCTGAGGCATCACAAGAGCCTGAAGTTTTTGATCGAAGTGGAATCATAATGCACAGAGATGACTCTGAGGATCATGACAAGCATAGTATTGGTGGAACTGAGAAAGCCATTGTATTTAATGAAGTGAGAAAGTAAATTCAAGTGTAGGCAAGTTTGTCTCTATAAGTAACACAATTACAGATTTTCCTGGGCTAAGGCAGTAAAAGCACATAGTAATTAAAAAGCAGGATTGTTTTCACCCAACAACATTGGGTGACCTCGAGCAGTGTTAGTTTAACCACCTATAAAAGAAAAGATTAGTAGAGTTAACTGGGATGAGATGAGATACAAAATGTTTATGGAAGTGGCTGGGCACTGGAAGGTCTCACTCACCATAAACTTACTTTATTGCTACCAATGAACATAAATAAGAGGAAGGATAGAAGGAGGAAAAAAGATGCTACTGCAGAGGCTCAGCTCTCTTCCCCTAGCAGAAGTTGCTCTGCTTCTACAGCTCCCCAGCAGCTACGGGAAGAGCTGGGAAGCAGAGACTGAGGTCTGAGTTGGTACCAGGCAATCCTGGATCTCCACTGCCCACGAGATAGGCAGAAAAAAATGTGGCTGGAGAAAGTGAGGAGAGTCTTTGGCCCTATAAAGGGTGGGCATTCTGGTATTGGGGATCAACGTGAGACATGCTAGATGGCAGGACAATGCTTATGTGTAAAGTTCATTTACAAATGACCAGCCAACACTTGAGAGATGTCTCTGGTTATATAAGACAATGAGACCTGGTGAATAATATGTTATATAAACTTAAGTTTTAGAAAATAGTTAATAGACTTAAAACCCTTTGAGCGAACCTCATTCCAGAAGGGTTCTTTCTCAATATATGTTGCTGTTGAATCAATTAGTCTTTTTAATTATGAGATTCAAAAAGCTGAAGCAGGTTCCAGGGAAATGAGTCACAGAACTGACAAGATTAGATCAATTCTCCAGTCAGATTCCCAAGAAATAAGACAGCTCATAAAGATCCAAACCCACAAACAATTCCTGGGACTACTGAGTTAGCTAATCTGTGGGAGATGAGTGAACAAGAGAAACAATTGCTCAAAAGTAGATTACTTAAAATAATAATAAGAAGGCATTAAAAAGAAAGAAAATGCCTTAGAGAAAGAGCTAGATGAAATTTATAGGGAATCTTTCACTCACTGAATAAAAGAATCCACATAAAGATTCCTCAAAAATTCACTCAGAAATGTTAAGCAAGGCTTACTTACTGAGACATCTGGAGATTCCAGACAGATTAAACAGACTCCCTCCACCCATGCCTAATGTGATGTCCCTGATCTACCTTAGATCATAAAGCAGCAGAAAGTGTTACCTCATTCTCTTAGCCCAGCTATCAAATCAAATATCTTTTGACAAATAAATGTAATGGCATTCTCCATGTTCTTTAGAACTATTACAAAAAATATATATAACTATAGCTCACAGAAATTCCCATAAGTCCAAACCTCTAATGATCGCTGGAATTACTTCTAGTGGTCCAACTCACTGTAGACCCTAATCTTATCTGGTCTTATTTGTTTTGTGTAGTAAAGGAGCATGTGTTAATTAAAAGCTACCCTTTTAATGCTCTTAGAACAGAGATTCCCAAGAGCCCATTTTGGGGGAGTCCCACCCCCAAATTACCTGGTATACCATCCCAATCTCCAAGTGTAAGTCTAGCAAATACTCATTTTAAATAGGGATCCTAGGTGATAGGTTGTGTAGCCCAGTTTTGAAATTGAGTGTTTTGCCTCTACATAGCATTTTAATTTATACACCAAAGTTAGTCTCTTTTTTCCGTAACAAAACACACTTTTCACGACTCAGAGGAGCCCTTACTTTTAATCTTCTACTCTTACTTCCTCATTTAAACTTCTAAACTTTTTACATATTAGAGGCAGCTGTTTTGCCTGTTTTTTTCTTTGTAATTATCCATTGGAAAATATGGGTAACTAATTAATTTTACAGTAGAAAACTACATTTTTTGGTGTGTATGGTAAGAAAGAAACTAGGATTGATTTTTGTTTTTGATTTTTCTGTTTGTTGGTTGGTTGGTTGGTTGGTATGTGTGTGGTAAAGGAGAAACTGGGACTGAATTCAGACCTTTACAATGAGCCACACCCTTGCCCCTTTTGATATTTTTTAAATTTTGAGATAAGGTCTTGCTAAATTGCCCAGGCAGGTCTTGAACTTATAATCCTCTTGCCTCAGCCTCCCAGAATGCTGGGATTTTAAGCTACCACTGCATTTTGTTCATAAAAGAATTCGATTATTTGGCCCCAAAACAAGCATAGTTTAAATATACATTTAAGTGACACAATATTTCAGCACTAAGATAATCTGGATTGTGGTCATCAGTCTGTTGTCAATATAAAACAGATGAAGTTACAGGTCTATAAGAACTGGGAGAAGAAACAAGAGTGGATAAGAAGAACTAGGTAAGTGAGTTTTTGTTTTTAAATGCTTCCCAGGACATCCTTGATAGCTCTGGCCTGGGATTTTCCACTCTGGTTTTGAAGCAATTCATCCCTTTTGAGAAGAATAAAAGGAAAGAAACTCACATTAGACTACAAATAGAGACTGTATTAAGAGCAAACTCCATCCTTGAAGCCTAGAACTTGTAAGTATCTTAGATGGAAACCCTACCAGGCATTTTTTCAATTTTGCAGACTTGGTTTGCTTTATTTTGCTCTGTTTTTCTTTGTATACATACACTTGTGGGAGAAACAGACCAAGGTAAAGCAAGCATCCATAAATGTGCCGGGGTAGACGAGTTATCTTCAAAAGCCTGGGCACGATGTTGGTAATAAAGGCCTTTGATTTGCCTTAAATTATTTATGCTTCGCTCATTTTTTAAGTAGGCATCTAATTTATAATAGAAACAGAGACTTAGGAAGGAGACCATCCATTCTGCTTTCCCTGTCAGCGCGGGGTTGCTTCCTGCCGAACGCTTAGGAGTGCTTTGTCTTGCAGACACTCTGTCTAAGTCTGTTCCACAGGAGCCTAATGTACCAGAGGCGCTGGATCAACGTGCAGAGCCCTAAGAGCAGCAGCAGTATTAATAGCACAGCGGGCAGAATCCTGGTGACAGGCCTGCACCGCTCACTCTGGAAGACGAACTCACATTCGTATTGACTTGTCCTGGGAAAGTATTTTCTAAAGTTCCTTCTGTTCCCTGTTATGCTATTACTAGTAGTTAGGGCTTTTGGCTGTCGTTGATGGAAAGGTGGGGAAGCCACTGTTCCTAAGTGCTCCTGGAAAATGCTGAATCAACAACCCAGGAGACTGAGGGTTTTATATATCCCCAGAAGAGGCAGAGCCTAAGAGATGGCCACAGGAGTTTATCAGTCAGCTTTGCCAACAGATATCAGACTTGTTTTATAAATCGTAATTCTTGATCCTGTCTCAAGATCCGGAGAGGTGACTTGAATTGGATAGTGTGGTGGTACAGGTAGACAGGCCCAGAGTAATTTCTCATGAACAAAAGAACAGGTAGAGATGATGGTTTTGATTGCTTATGCCTAGGTAAACTACTCCCGGCAGCACTCTACTGACTGCTCCCATTCACTTGATTTGTTAAAATATCAAGATGAAGTTTGATGTTTTTGACTTTTTAGAACTAACCTAAGGTAGAATTAAAATGTATGGCTACAAATTATGAAACTGCTTTTAGGAACGAACCCAAAGAATATTATATAAGAACATCAGCCTCCTCCCTTTTTACTTCTACTTGCCTGGGGGAGCATGGGAGAGCTACCAAAAATTTTATTACAAGAACTTGTTATAAAGACTTATTACAAGAACTTCTTTGAGACAGAGAACACAGCATGATAAGACATATATCTAATCATGGCCAATTCCCTTGGAATCTACCTCTTGGGAAACTCAGAATTTTTAGTTTTAACCCAATCTCTCTACCACTTTAAACAAACTTACTGCTAGGAACAACAGTATTAAATAAAAAGTATAAACAATTATTGGAAATATATAGTCTTAGAAACCATTAAGTTTGTTCCTTAAGCAGGTTTATGACCTTTTTGCATACTTGCATAAAAATCTGTCTTCTACAAATTTGACATAAAATAGCGGGAATTAGATTTATTCATCTTATCAATACCATTATTTTGTACTGTTGCATATTGAGAATATTATCTTGGTAGCAGGTATAGTTCCTGAAAAAGAAGACTCTCCCCTCCTGCCCCACTAACTCACAAATGTTGAGCAATTATTTTCTTTGTTGGAAAACAAATTTAGTCTTATATCAAAGGCTCTGTTGTACCTACAGTGATTTAGAATTCAAATGTGGCTAATTTATATACAAAAAAAAAAAACGTATATCACTGTTTACAGCAGGAGTCAGGTACTTAACACAATCTCTACTCAGGACACAGCTTCTTTTTGGGGGTCTCTTGCTTGCACAAAAATCTCTTGATAACACTCAGGAATAGCTCCCTTTTTGGGCCTCTGAATGCTGTATCATTACAGATAACCAACATGTATCACGACTCATGTTGAAATTCCAAAAAACTGACCAGAATACTGCTGCCTGAATTTTGGTTAACCAAAAAGGTCAATCAAACATCCACTACTCTGTTACAGATAAAAGCCCCCAAAAGATGGAGTGTAGCCAAGGTTCAGTCACAGACTTCCTCTTTGACCAGAGTGGGTAAGTAATAGGAGGTGGAAAGCACAAGGGTCCTGTGATCCACAGTTCAGCCAGGATGACAATGAAGGAGATGGGAGTGAGTAGCTACACAGGTGAGGTGGGGGAAGGGGGTGGCAACAGGGATTAATTAGATATAGATGCTAGGCTACCAAAAACTACAGATCTCTGCTTTACCAACAAATGACTTTCACCTCTGAATTCAATTTGCTCTATATCTGCTTAAAAACTATGCATGCATAATCACTTAGCTCTAATTATGGTCTAACACATCTAAAATACAGTGGGATTCAGATCTACTCAGTGGGTTATGCCTAAAATTGCCTCAAAATTTTGGCAATCACTTTACATTATATATTATGAGTGCTGAGGCCACCAAAACCCCTAAGTCTTTTGCATATGGATTGTACCGAAGCTAGCTTACAATCATCCTTGAATGTATATAGCTGATTTTCTAACTCAAAAAAATGTAGAAGTTCACATTTATTAGGTTACATTATTAATTTCAACCTGCTAGTATCTTTTCAAAATCTTGATCTTGTCACCATATAATGACGTTTTCAGACATGGAGCCATCCTGAGCAGATGTATAACTTCCTGCATAGAGTATTGGTTTAGAGAAACAAGAAGGAAGATTATCCTTTTATTTGCACTTAGGAACCATGCAAAACTTGACAGCATTTTTAGTCCTTTTGTGACTCAATTTTTCTCATTTATTGCTGTGCTGGAGTCTTTCCTCTTAAAAAAAAGATTGAATTAATTTATTCATGCAAAAATTAACAGCATTCAATGACCATTAACTAATATTCTATCAGTTATGTATTACTGTGTCTAACTCACTGTTGGAAATCTATATAGAACCCTAAAAAAAAAAAAAAACCTCCCTTTCTTCCCTTTCTTCCATACAGTACATCATCTGGGTATCACTGAAAGGCACTGGCACTCTCCTTTACTTTGCTAACCCAAACATGAAAACAATATCAATATTTAGCCATGTCCCTAATCTCTTCCACCTCGATAGGATGCTACTCTGCTCATTTTCTTTCACTGCATCCAGGACAAATTCTCCAGGAGCTGACTGCAGAGTTGAAAGGCAAAGGAATCTGTTTCTGGTTCTCACTCTCCAGCTCACGGCCGATTGAACATAGACAAGTCATTTAAATTCTCTGTCTCTGCATCTCATTTTCCTTATGTGAAAAAAGTGATCAAATCAAATTTGGCATCTTTTAAATTCCAGGTTATTTTTAACTTTTTAAAAAATCTTGCTTCATGCTAAGCATTCCATAAACTTTAAAATTCATCAGCTGTGCATCTCAGAACAACAGCACTGTCTGGTCATCTCAGAGTGTTTGCCATGGCATATCTCACTTCTGCGGGCCCCTAGGTCTTCTTTGGACCTTTGACTGGGAAACTGATATGGCACCCACCCTAAAATAGCAGGGTTAGGGAGTCAAAAACGTTTGTGAATCCCTCAACTTTCAAAGGCAATCTTAAACTCTGCCCCATATCGGTTGGGTCAGTATTTCTGGGGGCTGCACTTAGAATCGGCAGCTTAATAAACCTTTCACGAAATTTTTATGCACTTTCAAGTTTAAGAACTGCTAATCCATACAGGGCTATATAACCCACAGGGAATTCACCATGCTTGTTGGGTGCACTCACTCTCTGCGTATGAAGAAGATCCCTACCACATAGGTTGTTAGGAATTGAACGTGACCACGTGCCAGCTGCACAGAGCCGCACAGAGATGATAATGTACAACAAGGTCCACTCATTACACAGACACTTCAGTCTCTGGCGTCTTCTGCAGAGGAACTCAAACCGCAGAATCTACTCTTCTACATTATCCCTGGAAAACACTTTCAAAAATAGTCAGAGATGAACCTTCCTTCCCATTAGGGATTTCCCAGGTCATTTCTGCATTAGAAAATAGATGATCTTCTCCCCGCCCCCCCCGCCCCCGGCTCTTGACAATACATTAGAGACTCCACGGCTAAAGTGAATTGCTTCTTCCCAAACCTCAGTCAAAGCACTCACAGAGCACCACCCAACAGATGTCCGCAACCTACTGTACACAGAAATCAGAGCTCCGAGGAGCATGGAGCAAGCGAAGGATGAGGCGACTTTTCCTCACAGAGCAATGGTCCTCCCATCTCAAAAGCACTGTAACATCATCAAAAGCTGTGTGCATTTTGAAACCAGTGCAGCTTGCCCCTGCCTCACTGCCCACTCCTACCATCATCACTCTCAAGTCTTATCTCAGGATGCTCAATGTGCTGGTAAACCCTTTCCTGGGTTATGAATGGTGTCACTGTTCCTTTGAGCCCATATTACAGAGGGATGCCATTCTTTCTTTAAGCCTGTTTTATAGATGTCAGACTTCATGGTGGTCAAAATGACACTCATATACACAATGAATTTCACATAAAAATTGGCTTGGCCAAAGTTTTTGAGCTTCTTAAAGATGTAGGAGAAGAAGAAATATTTATATTAGGCTTCTAATTCAGTCTTGTGCTGCCTACGTTGCAGAAACCTGATACCAATAGAAGAAGTTTGAACTCAGGAAACTACTTTAAAATAATGCTGCTTAATCTTTCACAACATGCTCAGAGCTTGAATGCCTGGTCTTGAGATAAACCATGTGTTATCTACTCAAAAATCTTTTTTCTTACCAACTAATAGTCATAGGACTGAAGGGTAGAAGAAAAAGACTTTTAGTGAGGTTATTTGTGTAATGGAAGACAATCAACCTTGTGCTGAAACAACTGGAGAGATTGACTTGTCTTAATTATGAATAAGTTTGTAAAGAAATTTTAGTTTTGTCATGTTCCAGTAGATGTAATAGTTAAATTTAATACTCAGGCACATTTGAATAAACAGATCTAAGATTTTTACCATGTCTTTCTCTTTTCTAGAACCTAGTTTTTAAATGCTATCCTCATGGTCCTGTTTAAACTATCAATTTTCTTATCACACACTTCATTCATTGTTATAATAAAGATAAATTCAACACCACAAATAATTATAAATCTCCAAATAGAGGAAATTTTTGAGGGAAATTTTGGAGACTCATGAGACTTAGAGTGTAATGACAAACAGTATCACAATAAAATATTATATAACTGTGTCACAATATCTAGATTTAGTCTTGAGAATTTCAGAGACAAAACCAAACTTCAGTACTGGAAGTATATCTCACTGGTTAGAGTGCTTGCCTAGCACATGCAAGGCTCTAGATTTAATCCCTTAGCACCATATAAAAATTAACTAGGTATGATGGCACATTCCTAATAATCGCAGTCCTCAGGAGGCTGGGAACTAGGAACCCCATAAACGGATTGTTTCTAAATGTACAAAGACTGTAGTAAGGTTCCAAGTGGCAAAGTCACAAAGGAAACAAGAGGAATATATCGTCTAACAATAATAGGGAGTCCAGTGGTTTCCAACTCTAGGCCTAGTGAAATCCAAGTTTTTAGATATTTGTCACCCAAATCTGCCTTCTTCTGGACTCTCTCAAACCTGACTTCCTCTGAGTTGGTTTGTATGTGGCAAATAAGAGCATAGAAAGCAGTTGAGATCATAATTTTGATTCATATTCCCAGTGAAAGAAGCATGCCTTTTTTCATGGTAGTTCTACCAAGTTCTACGGAAGGCACTAGTTGGCCTGAAATGGCATGAAGGCTGCTCATCCTTAAGCCATCCACTACCTCATGTGTTATACGTTGACAGTCCAGTCAGGTGGCAGGGAGATTAGCTCCCAAAGAAAAGATGTACAGACAAGTAACATTTCCCAGCGCCCATAACAACATGGTTAGACAGTGGAAAAGTTAATAATGAATCTACAATTCCCGACTCTGTTCTAATTCTCATTCATAAAATTAATTTAGGATTTTTTGGCACTAATTTTAGAGGAAATTGTGTTAGTTTCTTTTCTGCATAATTTAGAGACTCTGAAAAAGGAAAATTTTAGAATAACATTCTCATGCATCTGACAATATCTCAATTTTTATCTTTAAAACTTCAACCCACATCTTTCTCTGAGTAGTACATAAATATATATGTTCCTATGTAGGTATGATTTCTCACATCAGAGATGTTTAAGAGTATTATATTATTTACTATTACTATTTTTTTCCAGTTTCCAACATATGGTCCAACATGTGGTCAAATAAATGCATGGAGTATCTGGTTCCCCAACTCTGGCCAGCTGTCTGAAGTAGGGGAAACACTCATCCAAGTCCCAAGTGACCCAAACCTTCAGAACCTTTTAACTGTTCTTCCAAGAGCTTCATACCAAATGGAGTCTGTTTGGAAAGGGCCAGCTCCACGCTCTTTCTGCTTTCCCTGAGGCTGGCACACAATCTATTCACCAAGAGTTAAAGGAAATAAGTGCACTCCATCAGCCTCCTCCCTTTTCTATCAAATGGAAGTGGTGTTATAATATTGATATGATCAAGACTAATGAGCCATTAATTCTAATTCAAAAAATGAGGTAACTGAACATGATCTTTTACAGTGCATTGATCTGATACACCAGATGAAGGGAAGGTTACATTTCCTCTTGGAAATATGCCGGGTCTTCACAAGCAATTTTAAAATGTTCCCCTTATGGATGGTCTCTTCTGTTTGCCAAAAATAAATCTAATAGAAGGAGACAAATATAACATCTAAAGAGAAAATATGTTCATCTTATAGTATTTCTTTATCCTTCTCCTTTCTCCAATGCTTGGGCTGGGTGACAAGTCACTTTGTGGATCACCAAAAGGTGAATGGAGGACAAGCACTAATTTCTTAATGAATAGGAATATTTGTGCAGGTCGGGAAATGTGAACATCTGTTATCTTTTCCCCCAATATACATGAGAGAATCGAGTTTGAATCAATGGCCATTAGTATCGTTTGGGGGCTTCCCACACAGGTAACTTGGGGGGTAGTGACTAAGAATAATGCTTTCGTATGGAAGAGGTAACTTTCTATGCCATCTTGAGGCTATAAAAAAGTCTCAGAGTATATTTTCAGGTTAAAAAGACTTAGGTCTATTTTAAGATTTAAAGTGCACTTTCCATAAAATATTGTGGTTTTCCTTTGAAGTAACAAATTAGTGACATAATGTCATCATTCAAAAACAATCTTAAATTATTAAAAACAAACAAATATGTAAAAATACAAAGTATCAATCTGGAGATTGGGGTTCTAGTGACTAAAACAAGTAGAATGCCAAATGCTAATCCTACTCAAATCATGTTAAATGACAGTCATGTTCTGATCTTTGGAGCAATTTGATAAAACTACCTTTATTGTTGGGCTTGCTGTACAGATCTGTAATCTTAGTGCTCTGGGAGGCTGAGGTAGAGGATTACCAGGTTCAAGCTCAACCTGGGTAAGTTAGCAACTTAGTGAGATCCTGTCATAACAACAACAAAAGAAAAGCTAGAAGTGTAGCTCAGTCTGAAGACTCTGGTTTCCATCCCCAGTAACACAAGGGACAAAAAATAAATGACCTTTGCACAACTTTGAATGACAACTTGAATATGAACCCCAAAGCTGTAACGGAACTCCCAAGCCTGTAGCCCTATCTGAAAATATGAATCAGCCAGTTCCAATCATCTGCCCTAACAGGCCCATCAAAGAAATGGATGGTGGTGAACACAGAAAAGGAATTTATTCTCAGTGTCGCTACACAGAGAGATAACTAGCTGAGTAAAGGATGAAAGTTTATCTGAGGGGCTCACAGCTTTGAGATTACATAGCAAGGAACTGAGGCTTACATAGGTTGCAGTCTTGGTGTCTTGGTGAGGCAGCAGTTTTGCTAATCACTATCTCAGAATTAGTCAGGTGGAGCATATAGCTAAGAATCACCGCTGTGAGTAGGGTGTGGGAGGGGTTGTTTCAACTCTCATCATAAGTCGTTTAAATCACTTGTTCTTGTACAATTCGGTGACTTCAAGAAAGAGTAAGAGAAGAGAACACCTCAAAAATGCAGGACAGACTGAATTAGGCCTTCGAGTTTAGGGTAACACCTGGACACTCCAGCTCCTGTGCCAGTGATGTGGAATAGGGCATCATAAAAGCTGGCAGTTTGCAAGTCATTGATTAAGATGTCCCATTAAATAGGAGTGGTGAAAGTGAACAACCTTGTCGTGTGCCTGATTTAAAGGGAAATGCTTTCAATTTCTCCTCATCTACTGTGATATCTGTAGTTGGTTTGGCATATAAGGCTTCTATAAGTTTGAGGTAAGGCCCTACTGTGTCTATTTTTTTCAAGGTTTTTATGATGAATAGATATTGAATTTTGTCAAAGTCCTTTTCTGCATCAGTCAAGATAATAATTTTTTCTCTTGCTTTTCTTAATGTGGTGTATTACATTGATTGATTTGTATATGTTGAGCCATCCTTGCATCCCAGGGATGAAGCCCACTTGATCATGGTGTATGATCTTTCTGATCGCTTACTGGATTCAATTTGCCAGAATCTCATTGAGAATTTTTGCATCTTAATTCATTCAGGAGATTGGTCTGTAATTTTCCTTCCTAGTTAAGTCTTTGTCTGGTTTTGGCATTAGGGTGATGCCATCCTCCAGAAATGAGTCTAGTAGTGCTCCTTCTCTTTCATCTTCATGGAATAGTTTGAGAAGTACTGGAGTTAGCTCTTCCCTGAAGTACTGAAATAATTTGCTATAAATCTGTCTGGTCTTGGACTTTTCTTTGTGGGTAGAGACTTCATTACTGCTTCAATTTCTGTGTGTTTTTTTATGGAACTGTTGAATATTTTTATGTCTTCTGATTCAATTTTGGTATTTTTGTGTATGTCTGGAAAGTCATCAATCTCTTCCCAATTCTCCAATTTGTCGGAATATAACTGTTTAAAATAATTCCTTATGATTTTCTGAATTTTACTCCTCTTATTCAACATAGTCCTTGAAACCCTCACCCTAGTAATCAGGCAAGAAAATGAAATAAATGGAATTTGCATCAGGAAGGAAGAAGTCAAACTATCCTTATTTGTAGATATGATTATCTACATAGAAGACCCAAAACCCCACTATGGAAATCATAGAAATAACAAACAAATTCAGCCATATTGCAGGCTACAAAATCAATACTAAAAAATAGATAGCATTCCTCTACATTACAATGAACCCACTGAGAAAGAGCTCAGAAGAATAATTCCATTTTCAATAGTCTATCAAAAAATTAAATACCTAGGAGTAAACCTAATGAAGGAAGTGAAGAACCTATACAAAGATGACGAAAGAAATTGAAAAAAAAACATGAGAAAATTGAAAGACATCCACTGTTCTTGTATAGGCAGAATTAATACAGTCAAATGACAATATTGTTAAAAGTGATATACAGATTTAATGCAATTCCTAGAAAAATACAAATGACTTTTTTATGTATCTTGAAAAAACAATTCTTAAATTCATGTGGAACCAAAGGAAACCTAGAATAGCCAAAGCAAATCTGGGTAACAAATCAAAGGCAAGAGGCATTACAATTCCAGACATCAAGTCATATTACAAAGTAACAGTTATAAAAACTAGATGTTACTGACACAAAAACAGAAAGGTTAATCAGTAGAACAGAGCTAAGGATGCAGAAACAAACTCAAATACCCTCATATGCCCTTAGATAAAGGAGCCAAAAGCACACACTGGGAAAAGGACAACCTCTTCAGAAAATGGTGCTGGTAAAGTTGGATATGCACATGAAGAAAAATGAATTTAGACACACACCTGTCACCATGCACCAAAATCAAATCCAAGTGGATCAAAAACCTAGATACTGAAACTGAAACACTGAACCATCTGGAAGACAAGGTTGGTAAAAATCTAAAAGACATAGGTACAGGCAAGGACTTTCTTAATAAGACATCCACAGCAAAAGAAATAACCCCCATAATTAACAAATGGAATTATTTCAAGTTAAAAAGTTTCTGCACAGCAAGAGAAATTATCAACAGAGTAAAAAGCAAACCAACAGAATGGGAAAAACATATTCACCACCTGAAGCTCAGACAGAAAGCTCATAACTAGAATACACAAGGAACAGAAGAAAAATAATTCCCTCAAATTCAAAGACCTGATTGAAAAATGGGCAATGGAAATGAAGAGGTAGTTCTCAAATGAAGAAGTTCAAATGGCCAGTAAAAACATGAAAACAATGTTCAACACCCTTAGCTATTAGAAAAATGAAAATCAAAACCCCACTAAGATACCATCTAACTCCGGGGAGAATGGCATATATCAGAAACGCAAACAGCAATCAGTGCTAGAAAGGCTGTGGGGTAAAAGGAACCCTCTTATGCTGCTAGTGGGAAGGTAAACTAGTACAACCATTATGGAAAACTGTATGGAAGTTTATCAAAAGGCTGGAAATAAAAACCTCCTTCAATTCAGCAATACCTCTTCTGGGAATTTTTCCAAAAGAGTTAAAAGCATCATATAACAGAGATGCATGTGTTCATAGCAGCACAATTAACAATAGCTAAAACGCGAAAGACACTAAAATATCCATTAATAGACCATTAGATACATAAATTGTGGTATTTGTAGACAATGGAATACTATTTCATCTATTGAGGCAGATAGGCTGAAGGCTTTTGTAGGTATGGATGCAACTTAAGACCATCATGCTCAGTGAAGTGAGACAGACTCAGAAGGTTAAATATTGAATGGTTTCTCTAATGTGAGAAACCCAGATCACAGTCATTCCATAGAACTAATTGAGGGGAATAATGGGCACCAGTGGGGAGGGAGAGAGTGTAGAAGGGTCAAAATGAGACAGTGGGAGAATTTGCAATTTTGCTGTGATATATATATATATATATATATATATATATATATATATATATATATTAAGACCAATAGAACCCTAAATCTCATATTGTCTTTGTAAAGTGAATATAGCCTTTTAAGAGAACCCAAAATTAATTATGTCAAGAATATAGAGATTGGTTTAAATTATCCTTAAGAAAGAATCCAGCTTTTAAAAGTCAATTCTACATTGAAAGTGAGAAGTCAACAAAAATATTCAACAGAAATGAATATTCATGAATGTTTAGAAGGGGATTTTCGGGAATTAAAACACATCAATAATTTCGTTTAAATGATCACAATCTTATGTTGGAGAAATCTATTAAGAAAAATTCTCTAGTCCTTTGAGAGATCTCCATACTGCTTTCCAGAGTGGTTGTATGAATTTACATTCCCACCAGCAGTGCAGGAGGGCTCCTTTCTTCCCACAGCCTGGCCAGCACTGATCACTATTTGACTTGTTGATATAGGCCATTCTTTCTGGAATGAGATGGTATCTTAGGATTGTTTTGATTTGCATTTCTCTTATGGCTAGAGATGTTGAACTTCTTTTCGTTTATCTATTGCCCACTTGTACTTCTTCGTGAGTGAACTGCCTCTTCATTTCACTTGCCCACTTTCAATAGGATCCTTTATTTTGGTAGGCTTACTTTTCTTCAGCGCCCTGTATATTCTAGTTATGAGCTTCCTATCTGAGGTGTTGGTGGTGAATATTTTTCCCAGTCTGTTGGTTCTCTTTTTACAATGTTGATAGTTTCCTTTGCTGTGCAGAAACTTTTTAATTTGACAAGATCCCATTTATTAATAATGGGAATAATTTCTTTTGCTCTTGATGTCTTGTCAAGAAAGTCTTTGCCTACCTCTATGTCTTTAAGATATTTGGAAAGTAGTATGGAGATCTCTCAAAAGACTAGAAATAAATATCCCCTTTGATCCAGTGACACCCCTCCTGGGAATATATCCAAAAGAAGCCAAAACAACACATAACAGAGATATATGTATACCCATGTTCATAGCAGCACAACTAAAAATAGCCAAAATATGGAAGTCACCAAAATACCCATCAACAGACCAGTGGATACACAAGCTGTGGTATTTATACACAATGGAATACTATGCATCTATAAAGTCCTACAGCGTGGAGGCTTTTACGGGCAAATGGAAGACACTTGAGAACATCATGCTTAGTAAAGTGAGTCAGAAGCAGAAGGTGAAACATCGAATGGTCTCTGATATGAGAGATCCAGATCACAACTCTTATGCAATTTAAAACGAAAAACAAAGTGAAACACGGGGTAGGGTGGGGAGGGAGGGAGGGGTGAGTAGGGGGAGGGACAAAAGGAGAGTGGGAAAGCCCTTGCAACCTTCACAAAATGCTAAACTTCATTGTAAACCTTAAATTTTGCACTTACACATATCAATAAAATGGGGGGGAGAAAAAAGAAAAAATTCTCTTTCCAGAACAGAAATCTTCACAAAGATAATAGTAAAAGAAAAAGTTTTAGTATTGAAAATGCTTTAAACTGTCATTGGAAGAGTCCATGGAGTTTCCTCCAAAGAGAAGGCAGAGACCTAACTCATTCACGTAGGTTCTTGACTTTAATTGCCAAAAAAGAACAACAGGTTATGTCCTAAGCAGAGCTAGAAAGAAGAGATCTTCTGTTTGAGGACCTGAAGAGGCCATAGATCTAATGACCAGGGTCAGGCTGCCCTATAAATAAAAGAATGAGATCAGCATTTATGTATCTTCTGGTGTGAGCTAGGTGTGGGTGATTGTAATCTCAGTTCTAGTTTGGCAAGATGGGTCCAGCAAAAAGTACTTTTTGTTTATTTTGGTTTCCATGAGATGTCTGTTTCCATTTGAGACAGTCTAAGTTTTGTAGAGGTCTGCTGCAATCCAAGGTGATCACGAGTTTAGGGCAATGAGTGGTGGCTCCGGGCACTTAATGGTAGTTTACTGTCTCCGAAAATCTTTTATTTTGATGTCTTTATTGTTAGCAGTAAGATGAGAGCCAGGAACAATGACACATACCTGTATTTTAAGCAAGACCCTATCTCAAAAAAAAAGAAGAAGAAGAAGAAGAAGAAGAGGAAGAAGAAATAAAAAAATCTGAAAATATAGCTCAGTTTGAAGGGCTTGGGTTCAATTTCTAGTACAAAATAATAATAATAATAATAATAATAATAATAATAATAGGATGAGATAGTACTGTCAAATCTTTTATTGCCAAACTTTAAACAAATCCTAAATGTTCAATATGCCTGTCTGCAGAGTTAATTAAAAATATGATCCAAAGTCTTAAGTTAGCAAAGAAAATGAAAGTCAAATTTTTTTCTGCTTTTAGTTTTCTGCTTTATTGCCTATTGGGTGTCTCCGGGTACTAGTGAAGAGGCCCTGTTCTTTTAGCCAAAGCAGCTTTGTAAGTGCCTACCTACCTCAGAAGAAAGCACAAATCATGCTTTTAGTGAGTAGTAGGTGAAGGAATCAGGAATATGTCTGGTGGCCTGTGGCATGGGAAAACCGTACTGTGAGGAGCGTCAGAGGCAATCCACTGATGGATCACAAAGCAGAGAGAAATCTCACTCTATATAACCAAACAGGCACAGCTTATTTTTTCTTCATTTTCAAGATTAACAGTAAATAATTCTCAAATAAGATGACGTGGCTGCACCATTTGTCACTTATTGCTCACTCTGACTTTACCTGGTAATTAGAGTGACCATCTGTGTTAGTTAATTGGCTTTGAGGAGAAAAATGAAGTGATCATCTCTTTGTAACAGGAAAAAATTATCACCGTCCCCCTGTCAGCCTTCTTCCCTCTTAAAAAAACTGGAGATAAGAACATGATTTCTCTTGAGATTACATTTCAAAAAGATGGCTCCCAGGTCCTGGGAATGAGAAAGATGTTCCTAGGTCAGAAAGCTGACAACATGCCAATCAAGTCTTCAAAAGAATTTTGAAGAAAGTCTGTACAATTATAAGTTTTCTGAAGTAAACGTTCAAAGGAGGGAAGAAAACTCGCTTCGTAGTTTTCAAGAAGAATTAAGCCTCATAATTTAAAGCTGTGTTTGTCCTTATACTATCATTTGAGAGTTAAAAAAAGAAAAAAATCATCTTTTCAGTAGCTCCCAGAAAGTACAAATTTAATGAATAGAAATATTCAAACTTCTAATTTAAAATTCCCTCAGGTTTATGGCTATCTTCCAAGCCTAAACAAATCTTGAACTTGGAGACTCCATCATTGATAGGGCCAAGAAACCAACATCAAAGCCAAAAAAAAGTTATAGCAGAATTGTGTTTATTCCCAAATTCTAATTACACAATATTCCACTAACAACTTTGCAGAAGTGACTCTCTGGCTCCACCAAACATTATTCATAAACTTTAGTTTAGGAGGTTCTTCAAAAATCAGAGACAGGTCCCAAATCACTTAAGATATGTTCTTTATCCTGGTGTCAGTTATGTATGCAGTTTCAAGAACCAGTAAATATTGTTCCCTGACACTTATGCCAAAGACTGGTCATGAATAAATGGAAGTATCCATTGGTATGTTGATGGGTATTTTGGTGACTTCCATGTTTTAGCTATTGTTAGTTGTGCTGCTATGAACATAGGTATACATGTACCTCTGTTATGTGTTTTTTAAACTCTTTTGGAAATATTTCCAGGAGGGGTGTCGCTGGATTGAAGGAGATATTTATTTCCAGTCTTTTGAGAAATTTTCATACTGCTTTCCAGAGTGGTTTTACAAATTTACATTCCCACCAGCAGTGCGGGAGGGTCCCCTTCTTCCCACAGCCTGGCCAGCACTGATCACTATCTGACTTGTTGATGTAGGACATTCTCTCTGGAGTGAGATGGTATCTTAGCATCTTTTTGATTTGCATTTCTCTTATGGCTAGGGATGTTGAACATCCTTTCATGTATCTATTGGCCACTTGAGTCAACTTGGCCACTTGACTCTTTGTGAGTCAACCGCCTCTTCATTTCACTTGCCCACTTTTCAGTAGGATCCTTTATTTTGGTTGGCTTACTTTTCTTCAGCTCCCTGTATATTCTAGTTATGAGCTTCCTATCTGAGTTGGTGGTGGTGAATATTTTTCCCAGTCTGTTGGTTCTCTTTTTACAATGTCGATGGTTTCCTTTGCTGTGCAGAAACTTTTTAATTTGACAAGATCCCATTTGTTAATAATGAGGAAAATTTCTTTTGCTCTTGGTGTCTTGTCAAGAAGTCTTTGCCTACCCCCTATGTCTTTTAGATATTTGCCTAATTTGTCTTCTAGGAGGTTCAGTGCTTCGCTTTTAATGTCTAGGTCTTTGATCCACTTTGATTTGATTTTGGTGCATGGTGATAGGTGTGTGACTAGATTCTTTCTTCTGCATGTGGATGACCAGTTTTCCCTGCACCATTTGTTGAACAGGCTGTCCTTTTTCCTGTGTATGCTGTGTATGCTGTGGTATTTATACACACTGGAATACTATGCATCTATAAAGTCCAACAGCTTGGAGGCTTTTACAGACAAATGGAAGAAACTTGAGAACATCATGCTCAGTGAAGTGAGTCAGAAGCAGAAGGTGAAACATCGAATGGTCTCTCTGGTATGAGAGTCCCAGATCACAACTATCTCATGGAACTTAAAGTGAAAAAAAAGTGAACCAGGGGGATAGGGTGGGGAGAGAGGGAGGGGGGGTAGGGGGAAGGAAAAAGGAGAGCAGGAAAAGTCCTTGTCAGCTAGACAAGATACGTAGGTGCACAAAACGCTCAACTTCATTGTAAACCTTAAAATTTGTACTTATACATATCAATGAAATGTGGGAAAAAGACAAAAAAAAAGAATACATGGATGAAATCTAACCAACCTAGAAGGAAGGAACTCACAAAATAGAGACTCAGGAATCTTCAGGAATCTTCCTGAAACTTCCTAGAGAACAAGCCCCAGGAAAATACCCTTGTCTGTCCTCCATTCCCTCCTTAGCAGCACCAGAAAGCTATGTGCTTACACTGCAAGGAGCCAGCCCCTTGCTTCTCCCTTTTTGCCCTCCATGAAAGAATTAAGTCACAACACATAAAGAGCCATGCTGAAGCACGGGTAGGATTTATTGTGAAGAAAGTCACACCTTCTGAGAAGCGTTATGAA
Organism: Ctenodactylus gundi; assembly: GCA_004027205.1. NCBI lineage: Eukaryota > Metazoa > Chordata > Mammalia > Rodentia > Ctenodactylidae > Ctenodactylus > Ctenodactylus gundi. The sequence goes on along the minus strand of PVKB01000492.1, from coordinate 403,488 downwards.
AGCATCTGCCCCCAAAGTGCCAGTTTAGGTCCATTCTTATGCACACAAAAGTTGCTCCAGGAGTTCAAGGAACTATGGTGATTATCACTGGTTATTAATATTCTTCTTAGAGATTTCTTTGGAATGTCAATATCTCAAAAATGTCTTCCTTTCTCCTTTCAGTTAGTCAGTGCTCCTTTAGGGACCTTAATCATATAGGAATCTTAGGAATCTGAATCAGAACTGAGCCCAAGGAGGGAGGATGTTTGGAGAATGTTCCCCGTGTGATCTCTGACTTCTTCTGCACATACCACATTCATTTCCTGTTTTGCTCTGAATGCTTAGAAGAGTCCCTGTAGCTTTGCCAGGGTCATGGCCTCCTCTCATGACGCACCAGCTTCATTGACCATTCCATCTACAGTAGTCCCCTTTTATCTTGTTATCCTTTTCTCTCTTCTTTATTCAACAGTTTTCCTGGTAACTGTCATCTTTTTCTGAGCATTTCCCCTGACTAGAAGTTCTATGCGATCAGAGATCTTACCTGTCTTTTTCATACTGTACTTAGCACAGCATACACCCTCAGTAAACACCTGTTGAATGACTTGTCAGTGCCCTATGGTGAGACTAACATTAAATATATGCCCACATAGCATAACTACCCTAGAGCATCATAATACCTGATTAACAGTGCAGGTTATTATAATTCACATAAAGCTTTAATTTATCCTAATTACTAAACTTTGGACACTACTGAAAAGGTCCATCAGTCCTCAGTAACAACTCCTAGGAATCAAAACTTCATAGCTTACCCTAGATCTTACTCACAAATTGAATACTGTCAGACATGTAGGCGTCAGCCTACTGTGCAGCTTTCCAGAGAGCAGGAGCCTCAGCAGCAGAGAAGCTGTAACTGCTCCAGCAGGGGACTGGAGCAGGATACCTGTCCCCTTTGTGGCACATTTCCCACATAAGAAATTCAAAGTAAAGCATCTACCCCTGCGGCACACCTAAACATCTTAAACAACTCAATTTTTTAAATCAAGAATATTGTTTATGCTCTTATTTTCTTACCTTCTTGTTAGCACAGAAATCCCCTGAGGAGAGAGGTTATTCTTAGTTCAAACACCGGGCGTTCTGGAGTGTATTCATGGAACGCACAGTATGGTCTCCAATGACGTTGATACTTTTGATTGGATTGGGGAAGTGGCTTGATATTTACTGACAACAGACTGCTCTTAGGTAACTGGCATATATTTGCTATAAATTCTTGATCAAGCTCTCTTAAAGGCAGCATAGAAATCTTTCTCCTCGAGATAGTGGCTAACACATGAAAAAAATAGGAAGGTAACACAGAAATCATCCCCAAGACAAAATACTTGAAAAGTTCTAATTAATATATTTGTAGAACTAAACAATTACAATAAAGGAGCCTGTCCCAACTCTACTGTTGATGATAGCCATAATCAGCTGATATTTTCAGGACATAAATCCCTAACAGCATCTAAAAGAATTGAAGTCATGGTAAGCAGAAATTTATAGTGTGTGATTCAGTAAAATCAGGAAAAAAACAACAGGTACAAAGAACAGTTCTACAACTTACTACATAAATAGTGCCTCGAGCCAAATTATTTATTATCATTAGTTGTCAATTTTCTCATTAGCTATATGGAGACGATGTTATCATGATGTACATGTTGAAGTCCTAGTCCTCAATGTGCTGAAGTGGTGAAAGGTCTTACGGGAGGTAAGTAAGTCATGACAATGAAGCCCTTCAGGATAGAACTAGGGCCCTAACAGTAAAAGATGAGAGAACTTCCTCTCTGCTCTAGAGTCTGTGGGGTCACAGCAAGAAGACAACTCTCTGCAAGCCAAGAACAGACTGTCACCGCGAACTGAATCTGCTAGCACCCTAAACTCAGACTTCCCAGGCTTCGGAACTGTGAGCAGTCAAGGTGTGCTGTTTGAGCCATCCAGGCTAGGGTAATCTATTACAGGAGCTCAGACTGATATCTTACACCATGACTAAACCCCATAAAGACTGTACCTTCCCAGGTGGGAGAAAAAAGTGTTCATGCATGTGGTAACAGGTAGATAAATCAGGCTGCGTTAAAGTGTCCTTGGAAACAGAACAACTCGATGCAAGAGTTGCAAGTGGCTTTATCTTTTAAAATGAAAACTTCATTGTGTTGAGACTGAAAGCTAATGTAGGATTTCAGGAGTATCACAATATCAATACTTTAAGGAGACAGTACTTTATTCTTAGAAGAAGAATCAGTAGACAGAAGCTGGAAGGAAAAGGACTTAGGTGGTGGTGGTAAAGATCTGGCCCATAAAGGATGATGATAACAGCCCGTGACTAATAGCATGTGGCTATTTATATTATCCACAGCGTCTTTGAGCTCCCAATTCAAGTTCATCCCAGGGATACTCGGCATAAACTTTTATTTATGTGCTCAAATTTGGGTGCTTACAAGGCATCATTTCCTCCTTATTACAGCTTTTAGTGATCTTGCCTTAAAATAGAAAGGCATTCCATTTAAAGGTGGGCCCAGCGGTGCAGGCTTATGATCTCAGCACTACTCCAGGTAGCAGAGGAAGAAGAATCTCAAGTTCCTGCCTAGCCTGTGCAACCTAACAACTTACCCAGACCCTGTCTCAAAAATCAAAAAATAAAAATGGTCTGAGGATATAGCTGACGGTGAAGGCTCTCGATTTAATCTTCAGAAGCAGAAGGGGAAAAAAAAAACTTTGCACTTAACCACCAAAATAAAATCACTTACCAGCACAGAGATATTCTGGAAAAAAATAACCCTCAAAGTTTTTTCTTCTGTTGACTAATCCCAATTTAACAAGCTTCTGAGTAAAACTAAGACAGGGCACAAGCCCACTGCAGACTCCTCAGCCCTTGTAGCCACACCATACTAAACCAATAGTGTGTTCATAAAATAAATGTCTCCCTCCAAGAAAATAATATTTGTTCTGAAACTTTGGCAAAACCTTCTGATACCTTAGCTAAATTCTAGCAAAAATAGCATTGCATCATAAAGCCCTTCATGGGTTTAGAAGTTTTAAAATATAGTTTAGCTTTCTCTTCACAGAGTCGAGCAATACCTTTCTGTTTGGGATAGATCTCACTTTTCTAGAAGTGAAGGATTTCAGAAAATGCAAAAATAGTGACTACCTCTGATCAGCTGCTCACCACAGCCTAATTCGACAGCCTGATGGGCACATGTATTACTTTATTAAGACACCAAAACTAACACAAAAAACAAAGCCATCAGGCATTGTCTCATCAGACATGAGGATGCTCATCTTAGAACAACTGTTCATAACTTCTGCTTCACATTAGAGTCACCCGAAGCAATTCCTAAATATAGCTCCAGGCTCAGGCTTCCATGCAGACCACTGGACTCGGGCACTGGCCTCAGATGGCTCCAAGGCGCATTCATGGTGAGCACCACTTGTTGTGAAACATTACCCAGGGTCACTCAGGTTAAAAGCTACAGAAGTCTCCCTTTTCCAATACCCAAGATCTTTTTAACTGTATCTACGGTTTTTAAAATTTGACAGCGATTAATATCATCTAAGGAAATATTTTAAAATGCCAACATAGAGTACCATTCTCAAAGATGCTGAGGCTAGTAGCATAGTTTGGGGTTCATCCCTGAGCAGATATTTTTTAAAGATAACAGCCAGGTTTGAGAATCATTTGGTTTCCCTCATACCTTCAAGGCTCTCCCCAACCAATCTTACTTCTACATGCCAGGCCATTGGTCTTTTCTCCTCCTAATAGAATGTACATAGAGATCTTGACCTACATCTGCTAATTAACATGCTCAATAACTTTAATAACGAATATATGTTGCATACACCCTACATAATACATACATCCAAATATTAGCTAGAATTATACCTAAAAGTACCTAAAATTATAGAGGCTTAGAATATCAGTAAGTCACTGGTGAGTTTTTTCAAAAACATAAAATAATCTAGGGAAGAAACAAAGGAAGAAAAGAGAAGACAAAGAAAGAACAATCTTAGGCCAGGCTTAAACATTTCTGTATATGAGAGAGCAGATGACTGTCATCATAGAGGACCCCAGAGTGGAAAAATCAAAGAAGAAGCATACGTCGTACTTCTAAAGGCCCTTTTGTAGAACAAGACACTAGAGGTTATTAAGGATCTTTGGTAAATGGAAAGCAAACAACAAAGAATCATAAGGGGGGAAGATTCTCAACAGAAAAATATGAGTAAGTTTACAGCTAACAGCTGAGGGGCTGTGGAATGGCACAGAGGTCAAGGCACTTGCTTGCAAGGCCCTAAGTTTGATTCCCAAGCACCATATAAAGCTACATGTGGTGGCATAGGCCTGTAATCCCAGCACTCAGGAGGCTGAGGCTGGTGGATTGTCCTGAGTCCAAGGTCAGCCTGGGCTACACCAGTGATTTCATAACCAGCCTAAGCTACAGAGTGAGACCCTGTCTCAAAAAAAGAAAAAAAATACAGTTAAAATATTATTTTTAAATGACTGTTTTCTTAGCCTTGTTTATACTTCCCTTTTTTGTTTTTTGGGGAGAGTTTAATGGGTTTTTTTTTTGTATAACTGATATATAGTAGAGCATACATATTCAAAGTTTATAACTGATGTTTTGATATGCTTATTAGATCATCACCACCATAAACCCAGTTAGCCATAGCTCCTCATACCTTGTTATAATCTTGCCACCCACCTCCATGAAACCACTGATCTGATCTCTGTTACTATAATATAGTCCACGATGTTTAAAGTTTTAAAAAATGTAGTATGCATTTAGTATACTACATGTAGTATACTACTACAATGTATATAGTATATGAAAGCATATAATATGTACTCTTTTGTTTAGTTGTTTTCACTCACCTTAATTATTTTGAGAGCCATTTATTGTTTTGCAGGTAACTTGTCTAAGTAATAGTCCATGATATATGTATACAGTTGGCCCTCTCTAACCACTTGGTCTACTTAACTTCAATCATCTGCACAACAAAAACATTTGAATTTTTTTCATCTGTACTAAATGTGTTCACTGTTTCCTGAACTAGACTATATCATAACCATTTATGAAGATTATACTGGGTATCATAAATGATCTATGTATAATCTGGATATGTAGGAGGATTGCCTAGGTTATATCTAAGTACTGTAACATCTTATGTAAGGGACTTGAGCATCTTTGAACTCATGTGTCTGTGAAGAGTCCCAGAACCAATACTGCACACCAGATGCTGAGGCTACCTCATAACTTATCTGTCCATCTGTTAAGGAACATCTGGGTTATTTTCATGCTTCATTTTCCCTAAGTTTTAGAATTTTGTTCACATTTCTTTGTTATCTTTTCAACATCTGTAGCATCTGTAGTGATGTCTTCCTCAACATTTCTGCTACTGTCTCTTCATCTCCTTAACCAGTGTGGCTATTTGTTTATCAGTTTTCTCAATCTTTTACAAATACACATTTTATTTGTGGTTTTTGTATTTCATGACTCACTGGGCATTGCTCTGTTAATTAGCTAAGTAGTCAGGGATTCACTGTGAAGATCAGTTCTCACTTCACAGATCCGTAGAACTACAATAGATAATGCAGGTGGAGAAGCACACCCACAGAAGCATTTCCAGTGTGTTCTTTCTATTGCGCTAATTTGTTTGGCATCATTTTTCTTCTGTATGAAGGACTTCCTCTAACATTTTCAACAGTAAAATGCTTTTCGTGATTGATGCTTTCTTTCTATGTATGTGTCTGGAAAGTGCCTTATTTTACTTTTTCCTGAATTTTATTTTCACATGGTATAAAAATCTAGGTTGATAACTTTTTTTTTCTTTCCAGTACTTGAAAGATGTGGCCCCATGATCTTCTTAATTTGCATCATTTCTCAAGAGAACACTGCTGTTATTTTTATCTTTGTTCTCCTATATGTCACAGAATTGTTTTCCTTCAGGTGATGTTTAACTCTCTGTCTTGTGTTTTAAGTAACATAATTACATCGTATCCTGGTGTAATTTTCTTTGCTTTTTTAAAGCATGGAATTTTTTGACCTTACTGGATTTGTGGGCTTACAGTACACATCAAATTTAGATAAAATTTGACCCTTATTTCTTCAAATTTCATTTCATTTCTTTTAAGAATTGTTAAGTACATGTATGTTAAGCCAGATCCATGATTTTTTTTTCACATTTATTTCCACCTGCGGCGCTCCTATTGTATACGTGATAAGCTTACGGGCTCAACAGTCTTTCCTCTTATAATGTCTAATTTACCATTAATCTATATAATATGGTCTCATCGCACACATTGCAGTTTTCATCTCCAAAAATTCAAGTCTTTTGTAAATACTGCTTATTCCCTGTTTCTACTTTACCTTTTGACTATGTGTGCAATTATATAAATTATTTTAGTGCCCTTGTCTGTTTTTCTCACACTGTATGAGTTCTGGGTTGGTTTCAATTCACTGACTTTTCTCCTCATTAATAGTCACATTTTCCTGCTCCTTTGCATGCCTGGTGTTCTTTGACTGGATGCCAGATATTATGAATTTTATTTAGTTAGATGCTGGATATTTTGTATTCCTATAAATATTAAATACTCTTGAGCTTTATTCTAGGATGCAGTTAAGACACCTGAAAACAATATGATCTCTTCAGGTTTTGCTTTTTAGTATTTGTTAGTTGGGATCAGAGCTTTGTTTAGTGTAGAGCTAATTATTCCCACCACTGAGGTAAATTCCCTTCTGAGTAATCTGCTTAATGCTCCATAAATTATAGTGTTTTCTAGTCTGGCCCATGAAAACTGACACTATTTGTAGGCCTGTGTAGGCTCAAGGCATTCTTCTTTCTAATTCTTTCACATTTTCCTATCCTCAGTTGTGGGTAGTTTCCTCACAAGCACACGGTAATCACCACTGAGCTGAATACTCAATGAGGACTCTGCAGATCTTGGGGCTCTTTCTCAATTACTCTGACCTGTGAATTCCTGCCCCCTTGGTTTTCCCAGCCTCACAACTCTGCCTCCTCAATACTGGGAAGTGGCTGGTTGTAGCCTGGATCCCTTTTTTCTAAGCTATGACTGAAACCCCTCTCTATTCAATTAGCTTAAGCAATAGTCTCCTGTCTCTCAAGGACCTTTGTCCTTCGCAGTTTCCGATGTTTCATCTGGTTTATTGGTTTTTAAGTGGCAGGGTGAAGCTGATCCTGTTACATTAGGAGGGGTGATCAATAAATACAGTGAATTTTTAAATTAAAAATGTTTTATAGTAAAAGCCACATATCCATCAGTCCCTTTCAAATACCTTTCCTAACTTTGAACACATTTAACCCACTTTCTGAAGCAATTCTAGAAATATGCTTTCCTAACTATTTTCAGTTGCACTGTCATGGCTGCCTTGATGTTCTGAATTGATTGAATATTCACCTTTTACTTTCTACCATTCGTGTTCATTTTGACTTTGGGGAAGAGCCATGTTGGATGAGTAAGGTGGATGAGGACACCTACCAATGTTTTTCTGAGTCTGTGATTCTTTTGGAAGGCATTCAGCAGTGGTGTACACTGTATTTTTGATCACACCTCTTAAAGATACACACAGAATACTTCTAGAACTGCTTAAGAAAGTGAAAAGAATCATGGGATATATGTATGTGTTTAAATTGAATTATTTTGAAAGGAATTAATGGTCATGTCTTTTATTGTAATATTTTATGTAGACATTCACTGTATATTTTGACCATCGTTTGTATTTTGGAGTGGAAATAGGAGTATTTTCTGTTTATTTAAAATTCCCTACTTGTAGATGCTTGCTGCAGTCATGGAGCTAGTTTTGCCCCAAGGTGATGGCAGATACAAAGTGCCCAAATCAGAGCAGGATGCCTCTGTTGTGCAGGACACATAGAGTGCAAACACAAGTGGATTCGGTCTGCTCAGCTGGGTTATAAATACCGCAGTGATAAGAACTTTGTCTTGCTTTCTTCATTTATACTTTCATTTTCCCTAGCCTGTACCCTGCAGAAGCAGAATAAATGGTAGTAATTACTAACTTGCATTCTCCTTTCACAGCCTAAGTCTGTTTCTTTTGCCTTCACGGAGATAATGGGCCACCATGAATACTCACTAACATGCCTTGCTACATAGATTTTTAAAGAACTTCTCTAGTTTTTGTTTTTTTTTTTTTTAAGAATAAACAACAAAAAATTTTCAGAAGTTTCTGTCTGGCTCTTTTTAAACCAATATAAAATAGGAATGATCTCAAATGTCTCTAACAGCTCTCACTGTTAATCTGAGAATGTTGGTACATAACGACTGATTGGAGAATGGGTAGTGGGGTTTTTGGAGGAGTTAGTAGAAAGGACCTCGGGGCAGCATGGAGTGTTCTTACAGATCTTGGGATCCAGCTTGCCTCATCTCCAACCCTAGTACCACAGGCCATGTGGTGTTGAGGAAGGTTGTGAAGCTCAATTAGCCTTAATCTGATTATCTGTAAATGAGCAAACAATACCACTTTACAGCATTAGTATGAGAAAATAGATAATACTGATAAAACACTTACATTGTGACACAGAGATGGGGCTCTTGGTCATTCATTTCAAGGTGAGGTTCCAACTTCAGAGATGGAGTTAAGATTATACTGTATAATGCAGGTGAAAAGCAGTTGGTAAATTATCTGCAATAAATATTCATTGATTAACTCCTGCCTACTAACAACCACTTTGACAATCCATCAAACCTCTGTGGGATTCTTAAAGAAAATTAAAACACTTGGGGACAAAAGGCAACAGTTGATATTTTAGTCTTTCTTCAACCAAGTCTTTATTTCTTCCAAATCAATGGTGCACCCTCCTCAAAAACCAAATATTGTTATTCAAGGACTGTCAAGATGAACACCCCAGTGTTCATCAGACCTAATTAATTTTTGCATTATTATTTTTAAATATTTTATGTATTTTCAATACAAATTGATACAATAAAAAACAGGAAAGCATAGAGCATTTTGCATTATTATTTTATCAGTCCTCACATTTTGGCATTAAATAATAAGATAAATCAACAAGAAAACAGCATGAAAACAGCAATAAAGACAAATATTATCTTAACTTTCTCATATCATTCTGTTATAATGTCCCCTGTTAACAGTGGTTAGGAGGAAAAGAAAAATACATCCTAAAATGCTCCCTACCATAAATATTTAAATTTTGATATTTTTCATGCTAGACAAAAAAGAAAACAGAAAATCTCGGAAAGGAAAAAGGCAATCTTGTCCTTGGTAGTGACGTAGAGATAAACAATAATAATTGTAGTAATGTTCCCCAAAATACATAGAGAAATAAAATTGATAAAGAAGCAGCAAATAAAAGTCCCTCAAGAAACCATTTCATAGAGCACATATAAACAGGAATTCTTGGGCAGTTAGAAATCTTTTTTATTTAATCCCAAGCTGACCATACTCAGAATTTCTACAAATGTGATTTTTTTTCCTCTTACCATAGTAGCTTCAGAAAAAAATCTATATAAATATACCAAAAAATAAAGCTACAGAACTCCAAATATTATTCTAAGTAGTAAGATAGTCTGCTACTCATTCTTCTAACAAAAAATTAGCAAAAAATCAGTTATATAAAGCTAAATTAATTCAGAAAAATTTTAAATCATTTCATCATTTTTCAAGAAAATGCCTACTTTAAAAATATACATGGGCACACACACACACACACACACACACACACACACACACACACCATTATTTCTATGAGTATCTTAGTTGTGGGACTCCGCAGCGGGTCAGGGTGAGGAGGAGAAGCAGTGTAAGAAATGTTACGAGTCAGTATGGTCCAAGGCCCTGTGGTTTGAAGAGACTTCCGGGGTAGATTCTGATGAACATTCGGACATTGAGAAACGTTCCCCAGTTCTGGTTTCAAAGGGGAAAAAAGGTTCAAATATGAATTTCGGTTCCAAGTTACTGCAGGTTAAATTATGTTACCTGAGTTGTTATTATTTACACAGTTGCCTTTGAAAGGTTTCAAGGTAAAGAATGACAAACTCCCCTCACAGAGCTTGCAGTGATAAGCAGGGTGCTGGGCAGAAGGGGATCCTGAGGGGGACTGAGCCAGAGTGAGGTGAAACCTCAGGCAAGTGCAAAGTAGGGCCTGCAGCAACTGGGGTTGGGGGGTGGGGTGAGGGTCATTAGGCTTAAAACAATCACCCATGTGACAGCAAGGGTGAAGGGGATGGAGAGGAGAGCCAGTCAGGGTGAACAGTTCATGTTCCAGTGTTAACTGTAATGAAAAGACCATCTGCCTTTCACCTCTTTCTTCCCCTAACCTATATTCCCATCTCCTAATAACCTGTAGCTTCTAAGCATAGGGCAAAATCTATCCAGGCTCTAGAGAGAATCTCTGCTTAGGCACATGACTTGCATCAGACCAGTCTTTAAACCCACAGAGAAAAAAAAAAAAGGACAACTGTCAAAGGCATGGACACGTCCAAGTAGAGAAGGGTGGCACAGCCTTCCCTTTAACCAACACCTTTCAAGGTCTGCTGTGCCCAGCACTGAGCTTGACTTTTGTTTAACATACTAACATTGATGAAACATGCCAGCAAGTACCAAGCACTGTTCTAAAAGTTTTCATGAATTATCTCATCTAATCTTCATACCAACTCCACATTTTTTAGATGTGAAGAAACCAACACTCAAAATATAATCAACTTATCTGATGTTCCATACCTCTAGAAGACAGGGTTCTATCAAGTCATCTGACCCTAGACCTCTGTCCCTACCCACACACTACCCTGCAAACCAACGCTTTATTGGTAGGGTTTGGAAGGTTTTATGATTAGTGTTGAGATCACCCCTTCAACACACATATTTTAATATGACCTTTCTGCTACTCTTACATTTTTTTAATTGAGCCATTCCCAGTGGTGCAGGCATTTATTTTCTACTTGCCCATTTATTTTCTACAGTTGTGTCATGTGCCACCATACCCAACCTATGTGGTGACGTGGAACTCAATCCAAGGCTCCACACTTGTCAGGCAAGTGCTCTTAACTGCTGAGCTATGCCTCCAGCACTAGTTTTTCATAATTTCACGAACTAAATACAGTTTCAGTTGCAATGACTTTAGTGGATGTTTATTTTCTTTATGTACTGTATCTGTTGGCAGTCACCCACTTGGGTTCATATAGCTGTTAATAACAGCAGAAGTGATTCAAAAGAAGAGAGTTGCATTTATGGAGCAATGTTTGTACTGGTAGACTTTTCCCCCTAATTGAACACTTCTTATGTTATTGGTAACAAGAACTTTGTTTTCTCAAGCCACACAGCTATTTAGCGAGAAAGGTGCATGAACCCACTGGCACACACAGAAAACAGGGGAGGGTACAGTGGTAGTAGCTGAGGTACAATGATTACATCTCTACTGTGCTATTTCCTTTTCTGGGTGATCTCCATGCACCCAGCAACTTCTTTGGGTCCACAATATTGTAAAAGGGGAAATAAGTATCTAAAGGGGGAAAGGCCCAGTTCTATACCTGGAGTCTAATAATGCTGGAAGTACATCAGCCTTAATTTTGTAGATGATAAACTGGTATTTCTATATTTGATTATCTGTTGGCTAATTCCATTTTTTCTTAAATTTTGAAAATTGTTCTTTACTGGTAGGTCTCAAACTTTACTGCACATAACTATCACCAGATATTATTAAAAAGTCACTCCTAAGTTCTATTTGCAGAGATTTTGACTCCAAAAAATCTATGGTGGAGTCCAAGAATTTTCTTTTTCAGTAAGTCTGGCTCAGAGAAACACATTTGGAACATTTGTGTACTCTGTCTTCGTCTCTGCCTCCCTCTCCTTACCAGAATATTGGAAAGAGGTTCAATTGAGTTTTAGTTTCACAAGTCTGGAAAATCAGCCTTCAGTCTGTCTGTACCTGTTTCAGTACTACTTCTACTACAATATATATATATATATATATATATATATATATATATATATATATATATATATATATATAAATTCTGGAAGAACATGGCCCCAAAAATGTATTCTAAGTTTCCTCCTACATTACTGAGTAGAGGGAAATTCTTCATTTAATGTTGAGAAAAATCTCCATGAACATGTTTCCTTCACATCCCCACTTCAGCATCTTGACTGGCATCATTCAAAGTCCATCAGACATCAACATTCCTGTCCAGCTCTTCCACTTGCAACATGGCTACATGTCTTTGCCCATGGTGACAACACAGGTGTACAGCAGCCATTGTGTCTGCGCCACTCACTCAGAACCTGACAATTTTTAGCCCACATTCTTTTGTGATAATTTGTCCCTCTAACAAAAAGGTAAGCTTCTCTGAAAGAAGAAAATTCTGAATTCAATTTCATCTGAACTTTTGCAATACCTGGCTCTCGCTTTTGCACACAATAGGTATTCAATAAAGATAAAGTTGAACAAACTACATATCATGAGTATCACTCAAAGTGCCATGCCATTTCTAGGAGCCCCCCAATATTTGCTGGGAGGCCCATTGAGCAGCCAGCCTTTTTTGCAGGTACCAGGAGCCACTGTGACCCTTCCACTGCCATCAAAGCTCTGGGTAGTGTCTTGACATGATAAGATTCCCGTCTTTTGTGTAATAGAAATCTAAACTCGGGTCCAAATCCATCTTTGTTCATATATATGTGCAAGAAGTGGAGGAGAGTGAGAAAAAATGTCCTATAGTTGTTGCTGGGTTTTATTTCCTTTTGCTTTGCTCCCAACCAGCACAGAATGGTAGTACTGGGAAATACCCAGATGATTGTATTTTCAGTACATTTTTTAAAAATCACTCAAAGCAGCATGCATCCAAATTACCAATTTTTCAAAGTAAAAATGAGAAATATATATCTAATGTAGAATATCATTTATTTCACTAATGATTAATGAAATACTTGCTGGGTGTACAGTACAAGAATTAGTATGTCTGCATGCAGTGGGCTGGGGGGGGGGGTGGCAAAGAGGCAAATTTCTACTGCTTTCTAATCTCTTCCCGAAGCCTAGATTCTCATATTGAAAAAAATCACAAGAGGAACTTTATTTTGCCACCACATACTGCAGTGTGTCATTATATTTACAAAAATCATGTATTTTTCATTGCCCTCATCAAAATAATTGGTCAATTAACAGCTTACATAGTTTTGGTCAAAACTGTTTTCTCCACAAAGGTTCTCCTACACCAAGAACGCCCAGGAAGTAACTTTGACAACAATGCTTGCTTTACAAAATCAAAAGTTACCTTTTGTTCAGTCTCTCAAGAAATAAACTTAAGTCCATGTGACAAGAAGAGTTAAAAGTCCAATAAAACAGAGCTGCCTCATGTCACAAAGTGAAGTCTTGAAACAGACAAAGAAGTTCCCTGATAGCATCAACCAAGGACTCCTGTTTCTTTTCACTAAACTCTGAGACAACAATGAGAGTAATGAGAAACAAGACTGAAAAACAATAGACCATTGCCGGCTTTTTCTCTCCTCTCCACAACCCCTTCCAAATGATAGCTATAATTCAGCAGAAGATCATAGAGGATGGCATTTATGCTGAACACCACTTCCTACCAGCATTTTATTTACTAAATTCCCCCTAAATGAATATCTAGCTGAGGGGAGTAAATTGTATGTGAATACCCCTATCAATAGCTAGCTAAAATATATTGGCATGATATCAAATAAATAGAGTAGATAAATATGTTAAGTTGGCACAAGATTGCTCATGGTGAGCTGCTTTATAAGTCTGTGGAAAAGAAATAGAAGGCATATTACAAACAAATGCATCGTGCTTAATGTTACGGTCTCATGTGCGAAGGCTCACTCTCGCTAAACCCAATAGGAATTTTATGGAAATATTTGAGCACTGTTAGTAAGTTTTAAAAATCAGAATGCAACTCTCTTCCTAAGGAGGTAGAATTTTATATTTGGATGAAAAAAGTTAAGACTGACTGAAGAAAAAAAAAAAGGCCAAATCTAAATGGATGAGTTGGGGACTCTACAGAGAGACCCATGGACATTTTTGCTGATGAACACATTTAAATTTATTACAAAAAAAAAAAAAAAAACGTGATCAGCAAAGCACTTGTTAAAAAGTAGCCTATAACTTTAAACTGGAGGGAGAGACTTTGCATTTTGTACAAGGGTTAATTTGTAAATTATTGACATTTTAACTCTCCCTTACAAAATGAGTCCTCAAAATCCCCAGTAGAAATACTTGTTTTGTTATTATTATTATTTCCAAAAGGGAAGACCAGACAGAAAGAAAACATTTCTTTCTCAATTAAGAAGGCTTTTAAGCCTTTTTTCTGAATTCCACTAATGCTTCATTTGGCTAAATCAATCATGTTGTTCTACTATTATATTAAAATGTACTTTAATAACAAATGTTTGAAATCATAAGTGACATTTTTTCTAAGATGCATTACTAATAAAGTAACATGCGCTTTCATCCTGTGTGAAACAGCTGGACCATGACGAGATCACATTAGCACTAATTAAAATGATATTTTTTGTGCAGTTTTTGCTAACCCAGCTTCATTGGACTCAAAAGGATTTTTGAAATCCATAATAAAGGCTATTATGTAATCTACCATGATTCTCTTGAATCAGGCTACTGTCTAATTTCTCTGTAACAATATTTTCTTAAAACTCTCACTCAATAAAATCAATATTAAGTTTTTACTCTTACAGCTCTTTTTTCAATATATGATCCTCATTTCATTTTTAAAAATTAAAGCTTTAATTTATTTTGCTTGATGAACAAAAAAAATATAATATTAAAGGCAACATTTTGTAATGTTTCTCTTTTTTCCTCACTTTACTGGGTCCCTGTTGTTCCCAACGTATAATTTGCAAAACATATTGCTTCAATACTTACAATGAGAGAGGCGGCCCAGCTGTGGGAGGGAGAGGGCAACAGCCTCCAATATTACCATAATAATCTGCCTGGAGTCCCATGAGCCTTCTGGTATATACAATTCTCTGTACTGCAGGCCCCAGCTGGAGAACATTCTCTTGACATGTATGCCAACCTTTGCCTGCAGGCAAAATAAAAAAAGGCAGAGAAGTAATCATGAAAATAAAAAATCTTGTCAACGGCGTTCGGATGCAGTTCCCATGATTTTGCTCACGTAGGCAGGCATTGTGCTAACAAAACGATATGAGGCTTTAAAAGACAGCAGCTGGGATGTAGTTAGATCTCTCAAAAATAAGAGTGCCATGTTAATTCTGCAATGCTAAAACTTGGGCATGGGAGGAGGGCCAGTGGGCAGTAATAATTTAGTTACTACTGTCAATATGTATGACAACTTTATTCACCAGCTACCACTTGCAATATTGCTTATCATAGTGATTGAACGTAACGGAGCAGCATTATCATGTTAAAATTAATCATAACTGAAACTTTCAAACAGTTATTATTTAGTTTGGACAAATGGATGTAAGAAGAATATGAGCAGTTGCTGATGGGCACATTTTTAAAAATAATCCCACAAAATTAATATGTATCTGGCCAATCTTAAAATAGTTACATTCATCTGTAAAATAATATGATAAAACGTTAAAAACACTTCTTGAACAAAACCTGTCTTTTGAAACTGAAAGCTTACATTGGGTTGTATTTTACTTTTAAAGTCAATTAAACTCAATGAGTATAGAACAGTCACAATTAATGTTGAAAAATCTAATATCCTTGTTGTAGAACTGAAAGTTTTCAACCTTCACTTGTTGAAATAATATCTGCTCTGAAAAAAAAATTAATTCAAAATATATCTTCACCATACAGATTCTAAGCATTTAATCTGGGTAGTAATCCACTGAATTACTACCAAACAGATTTAAAAAATGCCATTCTTAACTTTGATGTAATAACTTTCTTTGTAAAATTACTTTTCCAGATGCTAGACAGACTGGAAGAGGGCAGTATAGTGTTACGCTATTCTTAAACATTACCAAGATGTGCTCAGTTTTTCTGTCTTTACAAATCTAGTGATGATAAATCCCTGTACTTTGCAGGTTAAGAGACAGATTTAGACAATTAGAGTTTGCAATGCAACGAGCGAGGGGTAGTTGTTGATTACTTATGGGTACAGAATATACAAATAGGGTTTGTAATTATATATTTATGTGACTAATTAATGTAGAGCTGTCTCAGCAAACATAAACTACATGAAAGCGGAATCATTTTATTTTGTTTATTAATTTAGGAAATGTTATTCACTATTTTACACTAAGTGCATGCTGCATTCTAGACATTTGTTGAAAAATAGTCATGCATATAATCATTCATTCATTCATTCAATAAATATTTACTAAGGCCCTCGGGATACCACAATGAATAAAGCTTGACTTCATTCCATAAGAGAAGACATATAACTAACAGATAAGAAAAACAAGTATAATATATGCTGTGTTAGGTGATGGCAAATGCCAAAAAGGATGAGTGGGAAAGGGAAAACTTCCTGCAAGAAAAATTTGAAATGAACTAGAGGGTAAAACTCAACAGAATCCCAGGAAGAATCCATGGAAAAGATAAAGCAAAACTCAAAATGCTCATCCTCCCATCGCATACTCAAAAAGCTAGATCCTCTGAAACCATCAGCCTCTCTGAAACAAAAACAGCACCCTCTTTTTGGACATTATCTCTGAAACTTGGCGCACTTATTTACATATTAGTACTCTAACATGCTGAATTGACTCAAGATTCATGCCAGAATAATGTAAAGACAAGAGGAGAAATATTTTCTGTGCCCATGGAGTGGTAAAGTTGCCATGAATAGAACAACCCAAGCACACCCTGTATGGCCAGAGAGAAGCACAGAGGAGCGAGGCATATGCCATCAGGCAGCAGTTGGCTTAGGACTGACCAAAACTGACAGTCAGCTGTCCATTCTACCGATAACCATTTCTGGTCCCAGGAGGAAAAAAAAAAGGACAAGCTTATATAGAGAATTGTGCACAAGTACTATTATAGGTAGGGAAATTAAATACTGCCCCTGCCTAACTAAGAGGAGAGTCACACTACGATCATTTTCATCCAAGAAACAGTGCATACATGTCACTCTTACGAAAACTTTTAGTATTTAAGGAAGTTTGTGCCTCTTGGTACCTATCTCTAAATTTATGGAGCTGGACACCTACAAGTAGAAAATCACAGGTGGCACTTGGGCAGAGGCTTCCTACAGAAGTTGAATGCAGTAGTGCTGTGCAGCAGGAGAGAAAGGAACTTTCCCACAGACCAGAAAATAGATCTCTGGACACAGGACGGGGACTCCTGGGAAAACAATCTAGTAACAACAGAGACACAAGCAAATGGCATCAGCAATAAAGAGTTAACACAAGTCATGCTCAAAGTGGTAAAATATACAGATGGCAAAGCATGAAAAAATCGCAACAAATACAACATGGTGGCAGCTGGACGTCACGCTGTTCCTTCATCTCCAGCTGAATGCACACGTTCCTTCTCTCCTTCCACGAACCGCGTAGTTTGCAGGGATGCCTGCCCCTGCCTAGGGCTGAAGGTCTTGGTGTTCTCCTCACTACCTCTTGTGAAGACTGAAAAGGCTCTACACTCTGGAATCCACCCCCCCCCAAAAAAAAAAAGTCTGGAAAACATCAGCACACAACAAATACTTGTTCTGAGGGGAAATAAATCATCATCAGTTACATTGAGCATTGACCTAGATTGCCATTCACCAGTCGATGGCCACTGATTTTGCGTTTAATATTTTATATATAGTGAATGATGCAGCATTAAATATGGGCAAGGTGTTGTTTCCTTAGAAGAAAACATATACCAGATCATGAAAATAAAAAGAACAATAATCTCAAAGATAAGTAAATTTTGACTCTGGCTACCAATGAAGAGAACCATAAAGTTAATTCAGTAAGATATGCTTTGTTATTACAGAAAGTATAGATTAGCTTGCCCCAACATTGCAAGGGGAAAAAAAACCCAGCAGCAACAACAATGTAAGGGTATATAGACACAATGGACATAAGAAAATTAACTCAAATATAAATTAGAAGTTTTTATTTTATTATTCAAAGGATGTAAACATGCTCCCCTGTGATACCAAAGCTCATTCTTAGCAAATTACTATCTAACATGAATTCTAATATCCACATAGGTTACTTTGAACTTTTTTCAGTCCTTCTTCAGTCTGTGCTATAAACAGCTCTCCTCTACGGAGGTCCCATGTCTTTCCAACTCACAATTTCTCATCTGAGCTCCACATGAATTCTCCCATTCGCCAACTGTGCTGCATAAAACTTCAAATCCAACTTATTCATACTATCATCCCCAAATCCTTTTCTCTTATAGTTTTTTCATAATAAACGACATTAGTTACTCAATCCAGAAGTCTACTAATTTTTAACTACCATTTCTCAAATCCTTTTCCCATAATACCATTGGCTACCAAGTTCTATAGACTTACCCCCCTGAAGAAACTCTGACCTGCAACTTGTTTGTATTTTCACATTAGCTCAAAAACTTCCTATCTCAGCTGAATCACTGAATCATTGAATCATTGAATATACAGCATAACCCCTGGTTAATCTTCTCAAAGAGCTTCCTATCACACCCAACCAATATACATCAAACAAAGTTAACAAAATGATCTTTCTCCAATGCAAATATTTCCCCACTTATCTACTTAAAATTATTCAGCACCCACCTATGTATCACCTTATCATTCAGGTCAGAGTTCTCACATTTGAGCACGAATGATGACTGCCCCCCATCCATCTCCCCACTACCTGCTGCACCTGACTTGACATTGTGCAAACACCTTTTCTCATGGCACTGGCTTCCTACTCCTTTGTTTACCCTCTACTATTGACCACATACATCTTCCAATGCATCCGTATCTTTCTTTAATTTTTCTCATCTTCTAAGAAATTGGCTTAATCACAACCTCTTCCTTTTCTAATCTCCCTCTCTTAGCTACATCATAGAGTTGTTTCTAGGGTTTATAATGAACACAGTAGCTACCTGTCAGTTGTTAGGACTGATTTACAGTTTTTGTCTCCATCCTTGAATACAAACTTCTTGATCAAAGAAAGGATTTCGCATTTATGTACACACTATGTCAAGTGCGATGCTTATTGTATCACAGGTGATCAATATTTGTGTAGCATACAATTTAAAAAATGAGATTTCAGGGACAAGATTGGGATAGCAGAAGGAAAACATAACATCCCTTTCTACATTTAAAATAGTGTGTTAAGAAAGAAAAATTTTTTAAAGTCCTTATGTTTTCTAAGTACTTACTCATATCCAGCTCTAGATTTATTGGTTAAAAACTCAGGACAAGGGAAGACAGAGAGAGAGAGACAGAGAGAATAACTTGTATTTGAGCATTTGTTAAGTCTTCTACACAATACACAATGTATGGTTAAAGAACAGATATGGCAGGTAAAAGTTCTGTGGAAATATAGTTGCTTAAAATTCTAAAGCCAGCAGATCTTAAGAAGAACAAAAATGTGATTAATAAAAAGAAGGAAATAAATGGCAAAACAAGTTCTTTAAAATCCAATATCCAGTTGTTAGGATTATCTTGTATTGTCTTAGTTGTATGTGAGACCATTTCAAGGTGTTGTTATCTTTTAAAAATAACTAAGTTTTAACCTATAAAATATATGCAGCCACATCAACTTTTAAAGAATAACAACTGGCAAAGTAAAATGTACTTGTTTACCCAAAGGACCATATAACATACGTGTTGAACTGAGATTGATTCTAAAGAATTTGCAGAGTCTAAAATGCAGAGCTAAAATTGTAGTGTCAAGATTTATTTTTTAGACAAGACCATTATCTTCTGCTTCTGACTCTCTTGCAACATCCCTGCACTTTTTGGAATTCCACCTGATAGTCTCTGACGCTCATATGCTACCAAGCGCATTTTGTGGTAATCTTTCATTCAGCTCTGTCTTTTCAAATAGCATCTTCTAATTCACATCTCAGTTACACCAACTTCAGTCTTGGGTTCCCTGCTTCAATACCACAACTGAAAAACTTCCAACTGATGTGTTTCCGATAAAAATTCAATGGACTTCACAATCACTGTAAGGAGAAGTTCCCTTCCCTTCTCCTGTTTAATTTCTTCCTATTAAGCTAGCTTTGCTCTTTCCTCTTTTTTTAGCTTAGTCATTCTTCCCAGATCAAGTTCACTCTCAAGTTGGTCAGAAAGTTATCCTTTTAGACTCCTTTTTCAGGTGTGTTTTTATTCTACCTAATAGGGCTGGTCTTACACTTACAAGCAAAGGATTCACATTTCTGTTGGATTAAACACAAATAAACCCAAGAATGGTGAACAAAGGTACAGAATATGACAATTTTAGAGCAAATGTCCTCTAATCGAACATCAGTTGATACTGGGAATGCCTAAGTATGTCTTCAAAAGTTCATCAACGCCATATGCATCTGTACAAAATTGCTACTGTCCACATTTTTTAAATCTTTGGATTATCTCACCCTCAAATACGATAAGTAAATGAAAATCACAAATGACAAATCATGCTAACAAGCTAATGTTTTCTTACTACTTGCAGCTTTCATCCATTTTTTTAAATGATGGATGTCTTCTTTGTTGTTATTTTTGTCTTTTAAGTGAAAAAAGCTAACACATTCTGTCACTTTCTTTCTGATCACTTCATTCTCGTAAGAAATCTTGAGAAAGTTACTACTAAAATACACAAGAAAAACTTTTTTACATTGATTTTTAAAAAGTCTCTGAGGTTTTTTTTTTTCCAGTATGCCTAGAAGAAAAGATTACAAGTAGAATTTGCAACACACAAACACCATTTGCCTAAAAATATAGATGGTTTTAACTATATTTGAATTTTAACAATTTACTTAACTTTTCAAGTATCTCAGGTCTGTAGTATCTTGGAAGTTCAATCCTAGTCATTTAAAAATAAATAACAATTATAAGCACTGAAGGGAAGAAAAAGGAGAAAGAAGAGGAAGAAGAAGAAAAGGAGGAGAGGAAGAAAAAGCAAAAAGAAAGATTCCTATAAAATGTAATTTTTATGTTGCCTATAATCCATTATTGTGTTTGGCTTAAATACTTTCTTTCATTTTGGCTTCATTTAAATGTTTATGAATATATGTGCATCACATATATTTCATTACTCATAAAATACTTGATAAATATATATTGAATTAAATCAGTAATTATTATAATTTTGAGTCCATATTACAATGGATTGAAGAATAAACTTGTCCTACATTAAGCCAGCTCATCAATATTAGTCTTTTGCTGTAAGTAGACAGTGCATATTACTTCTGCACAAGAATAACATAATAAATCCATGCTTTCTGCATTCCCTACTTTTACTCCAAAAAATCCCATTAAGATAGAAATATATGAAGAAAAAACTAATTAAAAATAAATAAGGCTTAACATCTAGGAGTCTATCTACATTGTCCTCAATATGCCTATCTTTCATTTATTTATTTACTCATGCAATCATTTATTTTGTGGTAGGGTTGGTAGTGTGCACTTATAATGCCACCACTCTAGGATGCTGAGGTGGGAAGATCACGAATTCACACCAATTTTGCACCTAACTTTGCAACTTAGTGAGACCCAATTTTAAATTTAAAAAAAAAAATCTGGTTTTAACAGACAAGAATAAAGTAGCCTTTCCTCCATTTCTCATAAACTATCATCTTTCTACATTTGTGTGTTTCCTGGATTATATCACTGATACATCAATAAGTTCTAGAGCACTGGCACAGAAGTCAACACTGCCCCTTGGCTCCACTATCGGCTATAGTCTCCCTGCAGGCTTCGTGGCCGCATGGCTCTGGGAGTTTGAGCAGTCTCCACAGGCGAGCAGCTGCACAGGGGCATTCAGGCTGGAGGAGCCTCAAGCTCCTGCAAAGGGAAGGCAAAAGAGAGAAACTGGTGGCCTCATCTGTGTATGTGGGGGACACTTTCCTGCCCCAATTTCTCAGTGTATCTTATTCTGCTTGTTAATTACCTTTAAGTGTTCAGATTATTATATTGCAAGAATATCATAGGTTCATAGCAAAATGATGTGAACACTGAGGTGAAAATGTGAATGATTTTCTAAAGAAATTACTGGAGCCAAGTCCTGAATTAAGTAAGACCCTTTCATTCCACAAAGAGCCCAGGAGTGTCAAGTACTTGGCACTTGAGTGCAATTTGAAACATAACACAGCTTACAGTCTGTATAGGAAGACTGACAACTAAACAAATAATTTAATTAAAAAAGTATAACCATACAGTACAAAATAAACATCCTCCAGAAAGAACAATAAGAAAAGGAAGAAGGCAGAGATGGTGCAAGGCAAGAAATCACGCAACCTAAAACAAAAAGTCCTTGCTATTTTCAAAATCTGTTCAAGGAAAAGAGAGAAGGAAGAAGATTCTCGTTAGCACTTTATCATTGCCATCTACTGTAAATATCTCAGCCACTGCCACTGGGCAGCAGCAAACTTCGTGCTGTACTCAAATATGCTCTTAAAGCAAACAGGTGGTTCAGAAAGAATATGTAAATTAGCTTGAAGAAACAGCGTACAAAGGCTGTATTTGAAATTCTATGTGCAGAGTTAGTCTCCCAGTGACCTCCGTGTATAAAAGCAAACATATCCACCTCAGAGAAGGAACAATGCACATACCAAAATAATCCATGCCACTCTATCTTTTTTTTTTTTTTTTTTTTTTTGATCTGAAAGAAAGCCCTGAGAGGGAAATAGACTAGACAGTAAGTGTTGAAATCAGAAAGCCATAAAGGCACAGTGAACGGGAACATCAAAATGTTGTAATGTTGTGTAAAGATAACCTCCCCTCACACATTCTAGATTACATGAAAGATAAGCAGGAAATGCTTCTACTCTTTAATAATGAAACTCACTCCTTGTGAGTAGGGTGCAGGCCAATTGTGTCTTTCTTTCATTACTTGGCTTGTCCAGAGGCCCAAACCTAGCTACTATTACATTTTTCTGTTTCATGTCACTCTGCCTCTTTAACCAAGTTCTAAATCAGCTGGAAGAGTTGAAGTCGACAGAGGAAGCTCTCCTTTCCCCTGCGATATGGTCCGATGCAACTCTTGAAGCCTTCCCAATGCATACATCAGGTAGATTCTTTGGTCCTCCTCTTCTTTCTCTTTCAAAAGCTGTTCATTTACTCAATTATTATTAAGGGATTATTGAATTTCAAAATCTAAAGTCCAGATTGCCATTGTTAGAAATTGAAAGCTGGGCCAGTGGCCCACCCCAAAGACCTCCGCACTCCAGGAGGCTGAGGCAAGAAGATGGTACCTTTAAGCCCAGCCTGGGCAGTTTGGCAACTTAAGAAGACCTGGTCTCAAAAAATGAAAAAGTGCTGTGGATGTTGCTCAGTGTGCAGGCTCCAGGTTTAATCTCCAGTATCACAAAAAGTTAAAAAGAAGAAGAAGAAGAAGAAGAAAAAGAAGAAGAAGAAGAAGAAGAAGAAGAAGAAGAAGAAGAAGAAGAAGAAAAAGAAAGAAAGAAAGAAAGAAAGAAAGAAGAAAAGGCCTTTTAACATCTTATCACATTTTCTTGAGAAGGACCAAATTCTTTATGAATAAGAATAAGAGAGGCACCTGAGAGGCTAAATTTGGATTTCATAGATTATAACAATGGAAGAAATGAAGTGGTTCAAACTTTTAGAAAAGAAAGCCACCAACATGTCCAACAGAGTGAGCCTTCTATCAGTCACCCTAATCTCAGAGACGTCTGCCCTTAGAGGCTGGGTGTGAGCCTGTTATAGATGGGTTTTATCTAGCCTCTGGGACAGGGAACAAACTAAGCGAGGAAATCTGAATCTGGCAGGAGAAGGACAGAGGGAGGCTCTGTTTAACTTCACAATTTCCTGACATAACATGACAAAGGAATTCAGAGAATATAATTGGCCCTCCACTAGGCAACTTCAACTGTATTCCTACAAATGAGTTTCAACTTTAAAACAAAAGAACATCAGGAATTATAAACCTCTAACTCCATAACCAATGAGACATCCATTATGTTTAACTCTATAGTCATAAGCAATTCAAAATACAAACAAAAATCAATTTCATCAATTCATAACCACATTATCATCATCATCAAAAGTCTAAGTATCCTTTTCTTTTGTTTCCCGGTTTTAGCCAACACATTTCATTTTGAATTTCCAGAAATCATAGCTCCCTTAACAGGAAGAAGATGAAGCTCCTCTGAAAATGTATAAAATGATGTATCAAAGGCATGTTCTGAAAGAACTTTCCCAAGAAAAGCCAGGAAGTCATGCAAACTCTACTGAGATGATTGCTGGTCTTCAAGGGTATAATTCTTGGTTTTACCAGTTCTGGTGAATTAGTGGTTTGTTTGTTTTTTTTTTTTTCTTTTTTAATCTAGCTACCATATGAACTTTGCTCCCTATACTGTCCAGCATCATTCCTCCCTACACCTGCAGATGGGAGGAACGTTTATCCTGTGACAAATGGTTCCCCTTCCGCCCTGCTTCAGGCTGGCTCTTCATCAGCATCCTGGTTATGCTGTAATTTCCGCAGCAGTGGAGCCAAGTCAGCTTTCCCAGGGAGCAGCAGCCAGCTGAGGAGCAGAGGTAGCCATCTGCAAAAGCTTATCCATCTGGGGGAACGACTATTTATTGTCAGACGAATCAGGAATGAATCACTGCATACATCGGTGGTGGTGGCAACGTTATTCATATAATATTTAATAAGTTTATGTAATTGGACCAAGTTTCATTAGTACTTGTTGCAATAAAACCGCAGACATTTCTCAAAAAGCAGCGCATCCAGCTGGGGGATGTAGACTGTTTATTTAACGTTGGTGAATCCGTAGCCACAGGCTTCCAGAAGCCAGAACGAAAGTAGCGCGAGCAGTAAAAAGCACAGCAGCCAAAAAAGAGACGGAGTGAGCAACAAGGAGAAAAGGAGGTGCAGGAAAAACTGGTGCGACGTTCAACCACGCGATCGGTAGAGGTTCACCCACCAGCCACTACTGCAAAACAGGTGTGCCAATCCGTACTTGTTTTTTAATGAATAATGTGCCTTAGACTTGACTTTGGATTTCAAACAAATGTGCCTTGAAAGAACAAACCGTTCCACACTCGATTGTACTACCATTTCAGCATCTGGCACAGCTCTGGATATTCCAGTTCTCACATTTAGTCTTTTTCCCAAATGACAGAATACAATACAACAGTATAGCTTCAGTGTGAAATAGACCTTCAATAAAAAGACCTAAGTGTGAACCTCAGTTTCACCATTCATTTCAAAACATCCAATCCGGTGTGAGAATAAACAAGCGAAAGTATATCAGAAATAACTAATGTGAAGCTACAATGACAAAAATACTAAAATTTTAAGTAGCTCCTAAATATCAAGATACAATCCAACTCAAAATATTTCATATTTTTACACATAAAATAAAAAGCTTTCAGGGCCTCTTGAGAAACATAAAGAACTAAGAAACCAAAAGAATATTTGTTTTCTGGTTTGTTATGGTTTGAATCTGGAATGCTCTCCAAAAGCTTCATGTATTTGGGTGTGTATTATCTATGGACTTTCCTGTGCTGTTGGGAGACACAGCCTGGCCAGGAGGGGTGGGTTGTGGGCAGGTGGTGGATTACAGGTGTGTGGCCTAGAAAGATGTGTATTCCTGGCTCTGTTTCTTCTGGAGGCCCCAGATCCTCCCTCCTAGGCTTCCCTGAGCAGCTGTTCTCAGACCCTTCCTGCCATTGCTACCCCCATGAATGAACCACAACTTCATTCAACTCTGAGCCAAAATAAACCTTTCCTCCCTATAGTCACAGCTGTCAGGTAATGTGTCCAGCCTCGGACAGGTAACTAAGACATTGTTAAAGTCATAAATTCCTTGCATCTTATTTTATGGACAAGCAAATTCTAAAAAGATTCTCAATGAGTATTGGGGAGAATTTAATGAAATGATTATAAGTTTATTTATAGAACAAATAAGTAAAAATAGACAAGAAACTTTTAGAAAAATTTGAGGTGAAAGGTAAAATGTTCAATACTATAATGCCAAAATCACTAAAGTTGTTTTGTATCAATAGAAACATCAAAATGTCAATCATTGTTAATTCTATGTAATAAAAGATAAATAATTGTTACATCTTTCACTTTTAAATGTTCTTTTTAAAGGTCAATAAAAACTATAGCCATCACTTATATAGATGGGTGAGTCAGTAGAGGTAGGTCATCTAGATTCTGATATATAAATTTTATTATGTGATATTATAGACTGAATATCTGCATCCTTCAAAATTTTTATATTCAACCATCCCCTCCAATGTGATGGTACAAGGAAGTAGGGCCATTGGGAACTCATTAGGATTTAAGCGAGGTTTTTAGGTAGTGACCACTTTGATGGAACTAATGCCTTACACAAGTTGTGAGACAGGTTGCTTCCTCTCTACATATTTATATACATTGTGTGAAGAAAAAAAGAACAACCTACAACCCAGAGGGAAGCCCTTATCACAATCCATCCCTGATCTCAAAGTTCTAGCATCCAGAACTCTGAAAAACAAAGTTGTAGTTTAAGCCACCTATTCTATGGATAGAGCAGTCCAAATTGACATAAGATGCATTATGGTAAATAACGTCAAACAATGAAGAAGGAATGAAATATTTAAATTATATTACTGGGAAAACTAGTGTTACAGTTTGGATCTTGAGTGTCCTCCAAAAGCAGTACATATTTGGAACTGTGTGTTATTGGGAGGTAGAGCCTGGAAGATGTTTAGGGTTTCACCTGGAAAGATTGTTTTTGTGTCAACTTGTTGAGAATCGGAGTTGCCAGATCAGAGCTTTCAGGTGTTTGTTGTTGACTTGCAGGCAGGAAGGGATGGAAGGGCACCCATCCTCAAGGTGGGGCAAGTGGCAGCTTGAAGTAAGTAAAAGAAGGAAGGAGAAACATTGTGATTAGTCTTGCTTTCACTTGGCTTCTGTCTGCAGTAGGTTGAGCAGGTTTCCAGCCTCTGCCCTGTGCTTCCACCACTACCTGCTGCCTTTGAATGGACTGAAACTGAGGTAAAATTATTTTTTTCTCCCTTAAATTGTGGATGCAGGATATTTATCCAAGCAAGGAGTAAGTAACCATACACCGAAATACATTTTAAGTTTCTTTCAGAAATCAATGTCAAAAATAAAACTGTTTTGGAATGTGAAATTTTTAAAGAAATATCTTTACTTTTTTGTTGTTGCTATAGTTGTTGCTGTTTTGCTTGAGATCAGGTCTTGCTCTGTAGCCCAGGCAGTCTTGAATTCAGGATCCTCCTGCCTCAGCCTACTGAGTACTGGGATTATATGGATGTTCCTTCCTATCCGAGTAAGGAACATCTTAATTTTAAAAGCAGAAATGTTTTTAATATTTAAAGTAAATAAAGAACTAAGAAAAATGTCAGTGTAGTTTAAGTATCTTTATGTTTAGAGATTCTGTTTATCAAAATATTATAAAAGAACATTGCACAAATTAGGAAAACAAGCCAGAATTTTATAAAGATGAGTGTTCACAATATATAAAGAATTTGTACAAACTGAATAATAAAATTTTGTGAATAGTAATATGAGAAGTGAATATGAACAATCAGAAACAAAAACTTCATTGTCTGACAAACATGAGAAAAATGGTTCCAAAATGCAAATCAAACTAATGTCATTTTCATACATCTGAATAGCAAAAAAATGTTTTAAAATGTTAATTATCTGGATAAGGGAACAGGCAAACACATGCCTCTGCCTTGTTTGTGAGCATGTAAGTTGTACAACCTTCTGGAAGTAATTTGTCAGTTTTAAGAACCTTATACTCTTGTTCACAGTCATGGCTAATTCTAGTACTCTATCATAAAGAAATAGTCACAAATGTGACAAACTGTATATATAAAAGATGCTAGTTACATAAGACGAGCTAGGTGGTGCACACCTGTAATCACAGCACTCTGGAGACTGAGACAGGAGGATTGCTGCAATGTTCGAGGCCAGCCTGGGCTATAGGCTAGCTATGTGCTATATAGTCTGGGCTATAGGCTGGGCTGTAGGCTGGCCAGGACCAGTGTGGACTACAGAGCAAGACCCTGTCTCAAAAAGAAAAACAAAAAAGATGCTCATTACATTATCATAAAAAATTGTCCTTTAATGAAAAATGGCCAACTAAATTGTGGGTATGCCTTAACAGTAGAGTATTCCCCTGGCATGCACAAGGCCATGGGTTTAATTCCTTGTACTGCAAAACAAAAATAAAAAATGTAATCATAGGCATATGTGCTTTGACAAAGAGATTTAATCACAATATGTTATTTGGAAAACTAAGTGTGCAGAAGTGAGGGGTTGACATGCAAAAGAACAAAACTAGACCCACATCATCCATCACACACCAAAATCAAATCAAAATGGGTCTCAAAGACTTACACATTAAAGTGAAAATACTGAACTTGTTGGAAGAAAAAATAGAAAAAACACCAGGACACATAGGTATAGGCAAGGACTTTCTCAATACAGCACATAAGGTAATACCAAGAATCAACAAGTGGAATTATATCAAACTAAAAACTTCTGTACAGCAAAGGTAACAATCAACAGAGTGAAAAGGGCACTCACAGAATGGGACAAAATTTCTGCCAGCTACTCCTCAGACAGAGGACTATTATCAAGGACTATTAAGAATATACAAAGAACTGAAAAATCTGACACCTCATCAAAATTTTAAAGTTTTGTTCTGTGAAAAGTCCCGTTAAGACAATAAAAAGATGGAATACTATACAGCCATAAAGAAAGTCAGATATAAAGCTTTTAAAACAAATGGGGCCAGCTTGAGTCAATAATGTTCAATGAACTATATTAAACATAAAAAACATCAATGGCTGCCCCTTTCATGAAATTCACAAAATGAACTGCATAAAAAGGCCCCAACATGAGAGACAGGATAGGGAGAGTGGTGATGGACTTCTAGGAAGGAGATGAATCTATGAGAGTTGGAGAGGGCAAAGTATGAGGCAACAGTAAGGAGAAAGAAAAAAGAGGCCAAAATCGATACAGATGGTCATCAATTCCCCCAAGCTATAGGTTTCTAATGTGTTACTGAATCTGTAATTCATGTATATTAAAAAGTTAACAAAAAGGTAGGCATCAAAGTGGGAGAAAATATTTGCAAACCACAAATCCTTTACAACTACTAGGATCTAGAATGTATATAATTAATTCCTGAAACCCAATAGTACAAAACCAATCCAATCAGAAAATGATAAAAAAAACAATGGGCAAAATGAGCAAAAAAATTTTTCAATGAAAAAAATTATATAGCTGGCAAACAAATGCATGAAAACAGGTTCAACATCATTGAACTTTTAGCTTAGTTAACTAGGGAAGTACAAATGAAAATCCCATAGAGATCACTCTGCACCTACTGGGAGCATAAAATAAAATAAATAATGATAAAAAGAAAATGCTAATGAGAATTTAGAGAAACTACATTATTCATACATTGCCAGTAGAAAATGATATAGCCACTCTGGAAATCAGTATGACAGTTTCTTATAAAACTAAATTTACAATCCATCTATCATAGCGCAAATTGATATCAGCCTGGATGTACCACAATTCGCAAATGGTTAAACAAATTATGGTCCATGTATAGCACAGAATATGACTCAGTTATATATTTTTAAAAAGCAGATGGTTACTGCACACAACTAGGATGAATCTCCTGAAGGTTATTCTGAACCTAAAAAAGCCAATCCTCAAAGATACACACGTTATTATTCAGCTTACATAACATTCTTCAAATGACAAAATAATACAAATGAAGAGATGAACATTTGACCACTGCCCATCAGAGGATGGTGTAGCGGGTATTGTCTAATGCTCACCAAAGTTATATTTACGGTAGCCAAAACTTAAGAAAAACTCAAATATTCCTTACAAGAAAAATAGATAAACAAATTGAGCTGTATCCATAAAATAGAACACCACTCTACAATAAAGAGATTATTGATACACATAACATAGACCACAAAGGGTACTGTGATGCTCAAGAAGCCACAGTGCATCTGTTGATATGAAATGGAAACTAGATTTCAGTAATAAAAATCCAAATAGACACAAAACTCATCTACAGAGGAATCCTAAGTAGTCTGAAGGCAGAAAAAACAAGTTAGAAGGAAACATTTGAGAAACTCTCTGGAATGATAAAAATTAACTATATTTTTTGAAGGTAATAGTTACCTAAGTCCATTTAATTGCTAAAACACCTACACATATTTACAGTGTGTTCATTATAAACCCATCTTTTTGAGATGCACATGATTTTAGCTTAGTGAATTGTATGTGCCTTTAATCCAGCTGTTGGGGAAGGTGAGGCAGGATCATAAGTTTGAGACCAACCTGAGCAACTTAGTGATACTGTCTCAAAATAAAAACCAGAAAGGGATAGGTATTAGATTAATAATTGAGTGCCCATGGGTCATATCTCTGGTACCAGAAATAGAAAGGGAAAGGATAAGAAGGGAAAGGAGAGAGAAAGAGAGAGGGGAAGGAAAATGAGGGGAGGGGAGGGAAAGAAAATGATTGTGAAGTTGGATTGAAAGCAATCTCTAAATATGGCCCCCTACAGGAGATCACAAGGTTCTGTATAACTGTAGTATTTCCAGCGTCCCACTACAAGCCCAACCAGAAGTGGAACAGATTTAGGAACGCTGCTTCCCTGCATCACTGGTGACCTTGGGTCATTCTGTGCTCGTTCATTGACTCAGGAAACACCTTTTGGATAACTGTAAAGGGCATACTCGTCCTACCCTCCATATTTCCAAACCTGGAAATGAATGCCTGAAGGTGCAAAAGGCAGAAATAAAGGCCAGGCCGGCACTAACTCCACTGGCACATGCTCTTAAGTGTGCTAGCACCTCCGCAGCAGGGCACACCCTGCTAGGGCCTATACCTGTTACTTTAAGTATATTCATGTGGTATAGATTTAAGTTCATTTAACATAGCAATGTGATACAGTTTTAACTTTGTTTTATTGTAGCAATTCACTTATTAGGTCACTGATGAAAATTTATCCTAAGAAAACCAATTGATGTAAAGATAACCCTGTGAATGTACAAATATGTTCCTTCCAGTATTCAGCTAAGGCATTTGAAATTTAACTTTTTTTTCTCTTCTTTCCTAAATTTACTAGTCTTTTGAACTACATGCTTATAGTTATTTTTTAATGTGAACTGGTGGGTAAGGTCAGGTTTAAGAATAGCAACAAAGATATAGCAAAATATAGAAAAAAACTTTTGATAAATATCTCAATAAAGGGATTGGTTGGATTCAGAGAAGAGGCATCAAGATTTAACTACTGCAACCCATTCGAGGAATAGGAAGCTGAGTTAGAGTGGTGACTTAAGTGAAATGATTTAGGTGTGGAAGATTAATATGTTAAGTACTGTATAGTTTCTCTGACTTGGAAAACCCAGAACACAGACATTCTATAGAACCACATGAAGTGATAGCCGGAGTTGGGGGAAGGGTTAGGGAAGGGGTGGGAGGGTCAAAAATGGGAAGAGATTGTAAAGTTGATATGATACATATGTTCACGAAATACCCAAATTCATTGTAAATGCTATGTATTACATATGTATATTTTAAAAAATAGTGGATTAAAAAAAAAAAAAACGTGGCAGAGATTTTGCCCAGTTCCCTTGGATGGAGTAGAACCTCAACAATCCCAGGCCCTAACGTATAAAAAGAGCATTAAGTTTTCAAATGCTACTTTGTTTTTTCTCCTCTCTCCTTGTACTTTCCTGTTTTTGTTTTCTATTGATTTTTGAGTCGTTATGAAACAAATTTGCTCCCAGTTTCTCATTTCCTGTCTTACAGTGAAAATATTTAAAATATCATGAAACAAAATTTGACTTGTGAATGTTATTTATGAGGCCTCACTCCTCTAAAAGGAACACTGATATAGAAATATATTTTCTTAATGTGCATAACTGTACAGGGAAGGGCTCAGTATAGAAAGAAAACATAAAATAAAAACTTTTTTTTTAAATAAGATAAACGAGGTAAAATGTAGAGACGGAATGGTGACTTAGTTTAAAATGGGAAGCTGTCAACAACATCACCAACAGTGACAGCAAAAATGACACATTCATCAGGAATGTAATTGTCTTTGTTTTGAAAGCAGAGGTTATTATTTAACATCAAAATGTTAGTGATTAAAAAAAGATCATAACATTATGAGTAATTTTGAAGAGTGGACGCAAAATCTGTCCCAAATATATAATTAAAGTTTTAGGAAATGAAACTTACTGAGACGTTATTATAAGCTCTTGTTTCTTAGTAAGTGGCTTCCTTACACGCTGAGGAGGTAAACATTTTGGGCCAAGATCTTTGTTTTGATGATTAGGTGGTAACTGAATCTTGAATAGAATCTAGATTCTCTAGCTCTTGACACAGTGGCCTGGCACTAGACCAGCGGGACACACTGTGTCTTTACAAAACATCCTGTTACATTTCAGAGTTCCTTAAATTGTCCCATGGATGACCTGTTACTAAGAGCAACTTAAGTGGCAGCGCTTTGCATTGCAGCACATCAAACCAGCATCCCCTCTAAGCAGACCACGCTTAATCCTTGTTGCTTATTTCTGACTCAAAGGAGGTCATTTAATAACAAATTTTAAGAATAATATTGTGCTGTTAGCATAAAAAAGATAAATCAGCATATTACTTTTCAAAGAAAAAAATCAAGGTTAGGTTTTAAGATGTAAAATACAATAAAGCCATCCTCAGGTCATAATATCGGTATTGATTAATGGATTAGCTGTTGCAGATGCAGACAATCAGCAAAAGATCTCAGAGACCCCCAAATCATTCTATAGGAGGCAAACTGCCGGTTTCTTTAGAATCCACTTGTTCATGCACAGCAGGAGACTATGTCCTAAACAGGGACAGAAAGCTTTTGCCTTAATAAACTCAATATTTCACATGAGCCAAAGAAGGGATTATTTAATTTTACAGGAAACAAATATTGCAAGAATGCAGGAAAGTAGCACAGCTTTCATCCTGGTGGTATTACTACTCATATTACTACTCATATTACTAAGCAGAATTCTGGTCCACAGCAAGTAGGGTCAGCCTGAAACAGCCATGGCATAATTTGGGAACAGATGTACCGCCAAAGTTGCCACACACAGGCCGTCTCACCCAAGTGAGTTTCATCCATCTGCAGGGTCTTATTTTTCTTTCTTGTCTATTAACATGGTCACTATTAAAAATTAACATCTAAAAGTTGAGGGTTTTTTTTTTAGAAATCCACATAGTATCAAAAGAGGCTATAAGCCCATTGAAGTTGTTGATGTGTGCAATTTGCAAAAACAAAAAAATGAATGAGCTGTAATATCACAGTATCATTAGTAGAGATGTGAATTAGCTCAACACTGACCCATTTTCCCTTACACCGAATAATCTATCTCTTCTTAGTGATTTTGCAAAATTATAATAGGAGTTTTAAAAAGTGGATATATAGGGACTTACTGAAGTAAAAACTGGTTTTATCATCTCTATAATTTCAAGCAAATTGCCATATCTGGGCTTCGTTACCAGGCTGAAAGTAGGGGGAGCAAAAGAGTGAAGGTTCCAAGCAGACAATACATGCAACTATGGTGCTCAGGTGTCCTCTCCCGCAAGTCCTCCTGGGCCGGCGCTAACTCAGGTTCATTCCTAGAATTTTTATTCTATTTATATTTTGGTCTGTAAAGCTGTGATCATGCAAAATGTCTAAATACATGCTTGTCCAGTTTCTCATGAAAGAGGCAAGGTTTTAATACAAAAAGGGCCTGAGTTTGACTCCTGATTTGGCTTCTAATAAGCTGCATGACACTGAACAGCTGACATTTTTGAGGTCCATTTTCCCATTTGTACCCAGGAATAATAATAATTTCTTTGGGGGGTTATTATGGCTTCTCTGGGATAAATTGAAAAAAAAAAAAAAAACAAGTACTTGGTGGAAAGTCGATACTCCACAACTGATAGTTTCCCTTCTTTCCGTTCAGGTTAAGGATCCCAAGTTTCCATAGCTTTGCTTTAATGATTCCTCTACAACTTAAAGAATTCTACATACAATGAGCAATCAATAACTCTAAATTACCACGTCAAAATACCTTAGCCAGGTTGTAAATACACAGGTTTCACTCACTATCTCCAAGTAAACTGAATTTATATAATATACTCACAACTGTATACCAGCAAAAACAAATGATAAGGAGTAGTAGGTATTCATGGTTTGGGTGAAATAAATTTTAATGGATCTTTAAAAAAAGAGAAAAAGTCTTTGAATCTTTGAATTGGTCTTTAAGATCAAGAGTTCACCCTCTTCCCCTTAAAGCCCAAAACTACAACTGTGCAGTTAGAATAACAATGGAATTCAATATTGATTTTGATTTCTCTGAAACATTAAAAAGCAAGTCTTATAGGGAACATTATGATGTTAATAGTTTGTCTAATCACATCATTTGGAATACAACACTTTTCTCTATTTTAAAACAAGTGTAGAAAAAAATCAATAGTCTCTGTTTGCACTATTTGTGTACTGCTACCACATGATGCCCTCCTAGTACAATTACCATAACTTCAAACCAAAAACAGATCAAAGTGCCACCTATGCTGGCTTCATTGAGACCTGCCATGAGATTATCATTACAATATAAACTACATTTACATATATTAAAATACAGCAGAAAAAGTACCACTCCGCATGTTAAATAGTCGCTTTTCCGAAACTCAAATACCTCAGTTGGCTCCTTTTGTATTCCCCAACCCACTGAGGGCATTTATCTACATTAATAATTGCCTGTATCCAGGCAATTATTTGTAAAAATGCAAATCAACAATAGCTTTGCTTATTTGTGATATTGTCTCTGTATTTTGTCTCGTTTTCAGCTTCGAGGCTGCCAGGGAAGCTGAATCTTCTGACTCTCCTGCTGTTTCTCTCTCACCTGAAGTCAACCTCCCCTGTTGCAGAGGGCAAGTGCTAATGATTCAAGTCACAAGTGAGTATACAAAAGAAAAAGAAAATGAAGAGGCTATAATCACATTAATGAAATGAACAAGGGAGTTTTAAGGTAGAAAGTCTACAAGGCTTTGAGTAGCAACCTTGCTATCGTTAATATGACCCCCTCTACTTCCTAACCTGGGCCAGCCTCTTATCTGCAGCCTAGCTGATCCACAAACACAAGCTTGTAGATGCCGCTAGCATTAATTACCACAAAACTCTCTATATAGAAATTGCTATTCATTAAATACACAATTCTATTTTAAACCACACCTCTGACTGCAGGCCAGGGTTTGCCTGAAGGTAGGTCACTATGAGTCAATGTAAATGACTGAAGCTTTCCAGGAGTAAAAATAAATAAATAAAACCACACCAACTTCGAAAACTCTGTGGGCATAGGTCTTTCTTGCTCAAAACTGAACCACTGATGCTCTCTGGGATGAGGCCCCGTCATCCAGATGCTGAGCCAAGGCCTCCAGACTGACGGTAACATGGCGGGGCTCGTGGGAGACCACTCCCTAGTGTTTTCCACTGCCCCTAAGCTCTATCATCACTGTGAATGAAAATAATAAATGTTACAATAAGAGACACAGGACATGCTCTACAAGATAGTAGTTAAATTGCTGTCACTCTGAAAATTATCATATCATTCACTAGGAAACAACAAACACAAATCATGTTAAGAGAAATAATACCCCCAACTTAGCCTATTTTATGAGTACCTGAAAGTCATGGAGAATGTAGACATGACCGAGTGTCTGAATCTGTGAGAAACCTGGGATTCCCTGCAGAGAGGTTTGCTGTGCTCTCACTGATTTCCATCTTAGGTCAGTGGACTGGTTTTGCTCATGTTAGCGGTTGTGGTGCTAGACCTCAATTCTGTTGGCCATCTGCACCAGAGTTCGTGTCTTCACAGGCTTGAAGAATAAGTTGCAGAACATGGAGGGCAGGTTGTAAGGAGATCACTTTATTAAGAAAATTACTCAAGGGGAAAGAAGGAGGGTAAGGCTTCTGCTAGGCAGAAGGGAGACCCAGAAATGTGGGGTAGCCCATGTGGCTCACTGCCTAGGGGTTTTTTATAGTTCATCTGGGTAAGGGGCTGGCCTACGCTAAGCAACTTGGTTGTTAAGACTGCTTGCTAGGTTTTCTATGCTTAAGTAGCTGCTGAAGGCTCCCTGAAGAGCTTGTCCCTTAAGATCTTTCACTCTCTAGTCTTGTAACTCTTAATATTTGTCCATTAAGTAGTTCTGAGGAGTGGTCAGCTACAGACTGTGCCAAGTTACAGCCAGGTGCCTTTTCTATAATCCTGCTTTCCAGTGAATTGTCCAATTTTGGGGACCCTGTATCCCGAACTGCCTACAACCCCACTGTCTCTGGTCACACTCAGAAACTCCAACCTCAAAGTGAAGTTTGAAAACAATGGAAAGTCCTTTTGGAGACTTCTTAGCTGGCTGTAGATCACGGAGTCTCAGAGTTAATGGCACAATTTGGAATTACTTGAAGAGTTTTTAAAACTACTGAGGCCCTGGCTTGTACCTTCAGAGATTTGAGTTTTCTTGTTACAGAGTGCAGCCTGGGCAGACCTACTGAATGATTCACACTGCTACAGAAAAGTGGGCAAGTGGTTCTCAAAATACGATGTTTATGGAAATCATCTTGCAGACTATTGAAGTACAGATTCAATTCTGAAGGTCTTAGAAGGGGAATCTAGAGAGGTTCCTGTTGCTGGTCTGCAGACTCAGCTTTAAGTGTCAAGGTAGACCGGAGGGTTACCAAGGCCATCAGATATTAAACTCCCTTTATCAGTACTTTGGATTTCTGCCTCTAACCACAGTGGAGCCCTGTTAGGTTAATATATAATGACGTATGTAAATAATATATATTTATATTTTGCATGAAGTAAAAAATAAGATACTAAATTATAACTGGCAGCCTCTCAATCTGACACTGGGTTATTATCTGACCTCAAGTATTGACTCTGTCCTACATACAACTTAATGTATGAAGTATTTATGTTGCTTACAAGTAAGTGCTTATTCTTATGAAACTATATCAAAAATTTAGGCTAAACCTAATAATTCTACAAAGATTAGTCAGATACATAATAGTAATTAGATGGGAACATCATCATAGTACTTTCTGAAGTCTTGTTATTGTGCCAATATAACTATGTATTACTTTATCTTCAATTTACAAGATCAGAAGGCTTTTAAATGGCATCTGTCTATCATGCTCTATCAACTTTTATGAACTTAATAATAAAGGAATATAAAGAAATTTGAGATAGGAGGATTCTGTAAGATCAAGGAGAGTCTGGGATCCACAATGAGTTCAGGACCATCCTAGACGACAGAGTGAGATCCTAGCTCAATAAACACACACACACACACACACACACACACACACACACACACACACACATACATGTGTTTTCAGGTGTGTGTTATTGACAATATGTATCAAAATATATAAAATGCTTTTAAACAAAAATATACACTAAGACCAAAAGTGACAGTCTATGTTGGTAACAGGAGATTCTTCTGCTAATTAAAAATAAATCAGAGAAGTTAGATTAAGAACAATAGAACGATATCATTTTTAACCCCAATAATGATAGGTTATTATGTATTTGACATTTGTTTTAAACACTATATTTATATAAATACAGTGTAACATACAATGTTTGCATACATATGGATATCTATTATTATGACTGTATAATGTTTGTATACTTATGTATAAATATTATATAAATCAAATCTGTTTATTTATGAAACTCTCCAAAGAACTCTACTAAATAGGCAGTTCTACACTCTTCTTTTTATAACTGAAAACGAACTGTGACCCATAAAGTTTAAGTAACTTGCAAAAGATCTAAGACCTAACGTGTGGAATCTGGGATTCTGTGAGCATTCATCATGACATGTCACCTTGAACTGATTAAGAACAATGCACAGATTACTAAACTGTAAATTACTAAAGCATCTGTGGAGTGTAGACACATAAACCAGCACACTGAGGGAGAAAGGCCCACCTCGATTTTAGTAGCACCAGTGTTAGACTTGTAGCCCAGATGGGTAAAAAGGAAAAAGAAGAAAGAAGTGTGCCCATTTTGAAGAGCTCTGCTTCGGCTGAGCAGGTGCATCATTGGGTGCCGTCACCTGTAGACATCAGTCTCTAGGTCTCCCATTTCTTCAGCCTTTCAACATGGATTATACCTCCTGTTCTACAGCTTCTACCTTCCTGGGCTTAGGAGCTACTAGACCTTGAAGCCCTCCAACATGCAGATGGCCATCGCGGACTCTTCTGCCTCCGATCCTCTCTGCTGACCTAATAAAAAATGCCATATGCATATATATATATATATATATATATATATATATATATATATATATATATGCATGCATGCATATAGTGTGTGTGTATACAAATTTTTTTTTTTTTGAGACAGGGTCTCATCCGTAATTCAGGCTGGCTCTAAACTCACCCTATAGTCCAGGCTGGCCTTGTCAAACATGTGGAAATCCTTCTGAGTGCTGGAATTAGAGGTGTGCTGCACCACACCCAGTTTATGGGGTTCTGGGGAATCAAACCCAGGACCTTGAGCTTCCTAGGCAAGCACTCTAACCACTAAACAACATCCCTATTTCCTATGCATATATCCTGCATGGATTCTTTTCCTCTAGAGAACCCTAACTACTAAAAATTCATATTTTCAAGACACAATATTTGTTTTCACCTAATCTGTCATAAAGTCTTTCAAGGAGCTCAAATCCTTTACCCAGGAGCAGGCTGAAAGGAACCCTAATCATAGCTTCACTCCATACCCCTTTGTCAGCAAAGCAGCTCTGCAATTCCGTAATCCCTAGGACTCCTCTCTAGGAGCAGTGAATGCTGTTTGAGCTAATCAAATGGCTTACATCCCTCCCACCTCCAGCTTTTCTAATTTCATTAGGAATCATCAATTCGTACTGGAAGGAATGGATAGTTGGGGCTTGGCCTGGAGAGACTATGTCTATTTGTTGACATTGGGGGAGCCACAGGGAAGGGTTTTCAGGTGTGTATTATCGACTTGTGAGTCAGAAAGTGAGGGAAGGGCACCCCACCTTGGTGTGAGGCCCAACTGGCAGCTTGAAACAAGCAAAGGAACACTGAAGAGACATTAGTACAGCTTTTCCTGGGAAGGCTCTGGCCTTTGCCATAGTTTCCAGACATCCAATAGCTCCTCCCTCACTTGGTTTTCTGTCTGTCATGGTCTAAAGTTTTTTTTTTCTTTCTGATTGGACCCCTGCCATATGCTTCCTCTATGGCTGGCCACCCGTGAATGGACTGTGAGATCCTCTGAAACCATGAGCCAAAAAACCCTTTTCCTCCTTTAAATTGGATGTCGGGTATTTTGTCACAGCAACAAAAGAGCAGTTAAGACAGTTGGCCAGCTGCCAAGGCCAGCAAAGTTATTATGTCAGGCCAGAGAAGTCAGGTTACTAAGGTGGTCTGGTTGCTAAGGCTGGGAAGGTTACCATGGCAGGAAAGAATGAGGGAGCAGTATCTCCGTACCAAGGTCAGACAGAAAGCCAAGCTCTGTGTGTGGAGAAGTTCAACACAGGAACCCCACACTCAGCACATGTTATTGATTTAGTTACTTTCTCAACATCCACAACTTAAGGGAGGAAAGATTTATTTGGCTCAGCTTCAGAAGGTCCCACACAGCCCTTCACGGGATGCTGGCCAGCAAAGTGGAGGCACAGGACCGAGGCTGGAGAGCTGCTCACTCCATTGCAGACTGAAGCCAAGTGAAGCAGGAACAAGCCACTCTGGAGACTCAGGCAAGGAAGAAGCTATAACCAAGTTTCTTTTTCCTTCCTTTACTTAGTTCAAGCTGCCAGCTGGCTTCCAGAGGTGGGGGGCTGGGGGGGCTCCCTCAATTCCTGGACCATAATCAATAGCAAACACCCGAAGGCCCTGTCCTGAGCATCCCCCAATCTCAGTAAACCGATGGGACACCTTCAGGTTGAACCCCAAGCATCTGCCTGTTCCAGCCAGGCCCCGCCTCCCAACAGCACGTGGTTCCACAATTATCCCACTACATCCAAATGCATGAGGCTTTTCAGGGACACTCCAGATCCAAACCATAGCGGCCATTTTACAATTTTTATATTGTATGTACTTTTATTGTAATGTGAATAAAAAGCATGGGGAGACAGGTTTAACAATGTGTCTATAGTTGCTTCACTAAAAAAAGAGTAGCAGAGGAGGAATTTAAATCTAGCAATCACAGAGCCAAGATAGGCGCCCTTAACCTCCACACTCAGACGTTAAGATTTCTCGAGGCAAGAAAAAAACAAATAGCAAGAGCAAAGATAAAGACACCTATTGGGGGTCGCCGGCATTTTAGTCTGCAAAGAGAGCTCAATTTATAAAAGGCATTCTTAATACACTATCCCAACAAAACAAAAGATATTTTTAAAATAGAAAAAAGTAATACAGTTAAGTCAGAATAAAAGATACAAAAGATAGCTTGCTTTCATGGAAATAAAGACAATTTTATGAAAACTCACTATGGGACCCTTATTTTTCGCCTTCCATTGTGATTGTCTCTGGGGGGTCAAGGTCCAGGATTGGTGCTGGACAGCACAGCAGTGACGAATGGTGAGAGAGCCTTACTGCCTGTTGGCACTAGTTAGGAGCTAATACTGGGCACTTCAGGGATCCAGCTCCCAGTGTTGCAGAGTCAGACAGAAGGTTATACTGGCAGATGACGGCTATACAGCTATTTCCAGAAACACCTTTTAGAACTCCTGGAAAAAAGCCTCAACAAGGGATGGGAAGGATTTAGAAAAAGGAAAAAGATAAAAGTTTGGTATCCTGTGTGAGTGAAAGGCATGGCGGGAAAAGGTTTGTACTTTAGAAAAAAAACAGTAAGGCTGGTGAGGAGAAGGTTAGGAATGACGGAATAAGGGCAAAAGACATGACTGGTGACCAAATGTTCCACATCCTCATTAAGGACAAAAAAGGGACACTGGCTAAAATAGCATCAGGAAGGTAATAAATCAGACACAGAGAGCGCATGATGACTATACAGCTCCTGAAATATTGGAATTAAGAGTAAGAAGCCTGCTCTGACTCCTTAGCTTCATTAATTTTTTGCTATTGACCAATATGAATGATGGAATTCATCTTCCCTGATGCCCCCATTGCTATTTAGAGCTGCAGCTGAGCTCTAGGCCAGGTCTTTTCCACTCGCCAGCCACCTTGCATTTTCCACACTGATAAACTATTTTTAAAATGTCTTTCTCAGAGCTGTCCACAAGATTGAAATTTAAAAAAAAAAAAACTTTCTTTTTAAAAGTTTGGTGAAGTAAATACAATATATCAGACATGGAGGTATATATATACATATACCTGCGTCTCAATTTGGCCTCTGGAAGTGATTGTAATACTTTATTTTTAGACAGACTAATATTAAAATGCCTATGACTGTGATACTGTGTCAAGGAATCTATAACTTGGCAATTCAGGAAAAGGCTTGGGAGTGGAGGTAAGTATGAGCTTCATGATAAGGCCCAGGAAAGTCAAGCATAGTGTGGGATAGTCTGGCACTGAGTGGACCTGAATTCTTTTATTTGCCTTTCTCTATCAGTGGTTTTAGGACTGTTAGCTTTCTATCTGTACATTTACACTTACCTTGTTTTCCACTAGCTAACTATGGCTGCTGTGAAGATAGCATAAATGTTTTAGGTTTCTCAGACAAAAGCTTTACTAACATTGGCACAGCTAAAGACCAACTTGTAGCCTAGAGTACATAAAAAATTATTCAAAGCAGCAATCCTAAGATATCGACCCTATCTTTTCTTGCCTTTCCCATAGAAACCACAATGAAACACTATGACTATGTGTTCCCCTTCCTCTTTGGTCGCCTGACTCAACCAGGTGTTACCATTAATGTGCAAATATGTTCATGCAGAATACACCCTTCTTCAACCTCTACTCCAAATCTGCTTGGTACTAGTCAAAAATATATCAATTCTCTCTATTCCTTATTTGTAGAGAATATGTTCCAAGACTTCCAACAGATGCCTGAAACTGAAAATAATACCAGATTTAGATATATATTATGTTTTCACCTACTCATACATACCTCTGCAAAGCTTAGCTTACAAATGAGACACAATAAGAGATTAACAACAATGGGAAAACAGAACAATGTACTATAGTAAAAGTCAAGTAGATGCAGTCTTTCCTTTTCTTGAAAGTCTAGACAAATACTGAGATGTTCAGGCTAAGTTTGACAGCAAGTAACTGAAATTTATAAAAAGTAAAACCATGGATAAGAGAGTGCACCACACCCAGAAGGACTAAAACTTGATTGAAATCCCATATCATCCTTATGGAAAGTTAGAACAGATTTAGATTCTACCCTGTACCCTCTCAAATACTTGCAATAATCAGTATTGACTCTGGAGAATTTTTGAAACCAAGATCCAGTGATTTTATAGCTGCTTGTTTTCTTTGAGTCAATCTAATGCACAGCAAGCAGCATACAAAAAAAAAAAAAAAAAAAAAAAAAAAAAAAAAAAAAAAAAAAAAAAAAAAAAAAAAAAGAACTAAGAAGAAGTCAGGCCACTGTTTTGCTCATTTCCTGTGAAAAAAAAAAAACCCAACTTTTTTCTTATTATTTTCTGTGTTTGGATGATGCTAAAGATTCCTCTCAATTGTCATATGATTTTATGAATTTTTTCACCATTTTCTTTTCTCCCCCACTTTCAGTATAGCTTACTGAGATGGCATTAGTGAGTATGAACTAATAATAGATGACAATGAGCAAAATATGTGCATTTGTTCCACACAAGAAGTAACAGTCTGAAACTTAAAAATCTAAGAACTTTGTTCCACTGATGCCTCTAGGACAAGTTTTCTAGGCCAGAATAAAAGTTCCTGGCAGCTTCCTAGGAAGTCATTCACTCTAGAGAATCTTGTCCCCCACCTTTCACAGCCACTGAGGAGGGCAAAATGGAGCACAGAATTCCTCACTTTCTTGATTCATTCTGGACATTGACCAGAATAACCTGCAGGGAGACCCCAATAAACAGGCAGCCTTTACAAACACTTTGCCTTTCCCTTCATTTATAATTGAGGCTGAGCTTGTCAACAAAGATTTCCAAAGGCCATTCACCACAATACTCTTAGACAAGTATTTACATTCTTTTCTCCAATCCTATCAAAAGCAATACTATTTTTGTTACCTTAAAAAGAAAGAATGGTATTAGGAGGCAATTGAAAGCAGATCTTGGATTTCCTAAGCTGATATGATTTAAAAGGCACCCACTGGAACAAACTAGACCACAATGAGAACTCACCCCACTTCCTTCTCCTGCTTAGGCACCTGGGATGTTCTCTGAAGGAATTTCTGAAGCAGAGTTCTGAAGTCTTTCCACTCCCTGTCTCCCCTGCTGAGGCTGTTCTGTGCACTCTGTGACTCGTCCTTTTTGTTTTTTCTTTCTTTCTTTCTTTCGTAACAAATTGTAT
The DNA here is from genome assembly GCA_004027205.1 of Ctenodactylus gundi. Lineage (NCBI taxonomy): Eukaryota > Metazoa > Chordata > Mammalia > Rodentia > Ctenodactylidae > Ctenodactylus > Ctenodactylus gundi. The sequence continues at coordinate 359,895 of PVKB01000492.1, read as the reverse complement.
GAGAAATTACTGGACTTGGCCCAGTTTCTTTTTCTTTTTTCTTTCTAATCCCCATTGCTCTTATTGGGTTGCTATAACTGTACTTACATGTACAAAAAGGACGCTTGGTAGATTCCTATTAAGAAATATTAAGAAAAGCACTAACAAGCTTGTTCCTTTTCTTCATCTTGTCAGTTATAATCATCCACTGCTTGCCCAATCACCAAATACTGAAAGTGACTCTTTCTGTGTGTGTAATGTTTATTTTTACCTCAAAACACATGCAAATAAAGACTAATTGTACCCAGACTATGTAGATCATTTTTTAATTAACAGAGTTCACTGCGTTTAGAGACTAGGATGAGTAAATAGGACAGCAAAATAGCTAATTCCTCATAAAATTTATAAGTTTCTCACCTCAAAAAATTTTAACTTAAGATGCTTTTATTCATTTTAACAATTCAGCTTCACAGTAAAAGACAGGAAAGCAACTAATGTGAGCTAAGGCCTCATATTTGCATTGGCATCGCTCAAATAAAACAACATAACCTATTTTTAATTACATTCAAGGTGTTCCTCCTATTAATCTGAAAATTAACCATGCAACAATGAATTCCACTCATGAAATACTACTTCGTATGTATTAGAAAAAGAAATAAGACCACCCTGGATATAAAGCAATATATGGTGAACACTTTTTGCAAATTCTTGCACAGCGTTTTCCCAGGAAACCAAAAATCTGCAGATGTACAAACTAAAATGCAGATGTGGATATTTCAAATAACCAAATCCAATTTTCGTTTCTAATGAGGCCAATTCATTTTCCAATTTTAGGCAGAATACCATGTTCTTCTTGAAATTAAAACCTGATCTTTTAAGCATAAACATTGGTGCTGTTTGAAGATTAATATCTATTCAATCAAATTTGATTTTTAAACCCATATATGATCTCTACAGACTGGCATCTAGTGAACTCCCAGGTAGCCTTGTTCTTTAGTGTCCCTCCAGGGGCCCTGCTGAATCATCGCCTTGCAAGTTGTGTGCCAACTCTGGAACAAACACAAATGTATATTTCTTCTCCAAATGCACCACTTCTGCCAGGAAACTAACAGATGCACCAACAAATGTTGCAAGTCTGCCTATTAAACACAGAGCTCATTGAATTTCTATTGCATTTCTCCAGCACAAGTGCATTTGGAGCAAAGAAAGAAATTAAAATGAAGTCAGGTGTCATTCAAGAAAATTACAGTCCCACAGAGGATAGTTTTGAGTTGCAGCTTTGAGTTGCCATGCTGTGCCTTTCACAGCTGCCTACAGTTCTCGTCATTAATAATCAGTAAATAAGATCTGCAGGTGGGCCTGGAAGGCACCCCGAGCCAAGAAGACGGTAGTTAGGGCTTCTGTCTCTAAGATGGGTGGCCAGGCTCATTTGCACAAGCCAGCTTATGTTTCCACACAAAAGTGCAACCCTACTTAGCATAGCTTCGGGGGAGCTGCCACAGTACAGGGAATGCTAATTACTGTAACCAACTGGCAACGATGCATCCAAAATTAAATGGCCTGTGACTGAGCAGATGAACAATTTTTATGGCCCAAAGATCAGGGAACAGGAATAGTTTGTTAAATTAACTGACAGCCTCTTTGGTCTAAGTAGGTGAGTTGAAGTCATTTGAAAGCTATGTTTGCAGGCAGTTACATACCAGAGTCTCTCCTGTGTAAGTACAGTTCCCCCTGCGGTTTTATGTGGGAGTATGGCTACATTGAGTACATAAAATTCACAAAGTTCCCTAGTTCAGTTCATAAATGACCAGGAGAAGCTATTCCAAATCCCTATGGGATTGATCTTTCACATACAAAGATCGGCTCTTTTTAAATTCACCTGAAAGTAATTCATAGAGTTGTATAGAGAGGTTTTCAGTAAACCTACAGAACCCTGCATGAACAAAAGCTTTTAACTTGTAATTTCCAACATTGATCACACTTAGAAGCCAAGCTGTTTCACCAGCATACCAGAAGTTGCTGTTATTACAAGTTTATCGCCAATTTTAACATATACCTATAAGTCTTCTGAAAAATAAAATGGTATAGAGATAAAAGCATACCCTATAAAACTTTCAATGTATTGCTTGCAGCAAATAATACTTCTGCATGATACAATTTAATCCAGGATTTCCTAACTGTATAATTATTTACATAATTTGTATTATGATTTTTACTGCATGATTATTTGTTGGGGGGGGATACAGACTGCGTTATGTATTATAAATGCTTAGCAATGTCATTGACCTCTACCCACAAGATACCAATTGAAAACCCTCTCTCCTCCCAGTTGTGACCACAAAAATGTCTCAGAGCACCGCCAAAATAACTCTGGGTTATAAGATCATGGCTTGGTTGAAAATCACACTTATTGAGGGCCTATGGTATTATACCAAACTGTACACGATGGGGGATGAGTGAAGTTTAGATTGAGAAGGAACAGTCAAACGTGATGTGATTCTGAGCTGGACACTTCACCATGTTCTGCTAAGGGTTAAAATAGGTATGTGTGCAGTAGTATGCTCTGGACCCAGAGAGAAGGGGGACAGCACCTAAGGTCTGTAAGAATCCCTACAGCACGTAACTCCGAGCTGAGGCTTGAGGAGTGAGTTGAAATTGGCAAAGACAGAGGGAAAGAGCATTCCAGGGAGAGCGAACAGCAGGGGCAAGAACTTAAAGGTGTGAAACCTCAAGGTTTGTATGAGCTTCTACATCCAGGTCTGCAGAGTCCTATTTATTGATACTTTAGTTTCAAAGAGCAAACAAGAATGGGAAAAAAAGAGTGCTATGTGTTAAGACTAGAGTATAGCATGTGTCTTGTTAAAAAAGGTCTTCCTCATAATTAATTCTGCAAATATTAGTTTATTATCAACTAGAAATACAAAAAAGACATCTGAAAGCATACCAATGGAGAGACACCAGCAGTGCAGGTGTGACTGAGATATAGGTCTAAGTTGCACATTAAAATATAATTCTGAGTATATTACTCTAGTCTCTATAATCCTCTCACTCTATACATTGGATTTCACCAGGAAATATTAGAATTGTCAGATTTGTTCAATACCTCTATGAGGAAGATGACCTAAAACATATGTAGCCTATAATAAAGTTGTGATTTAGCTGGAAAGCTAAAAATGATAAATCATGCACGTTAGAAAAAGATCAGAGAAGAATCATTGTCTTTTAAAATAGTAGAAGAGAGAAATAAAATTGACTTTCTATAATGAAATGAGAAGGCTGATATAACCAACTTGTAAAGAGAAAAAGGTATATTTTGGCTTAAGGCTTCCAAGGATCTAGTTCATTTGTTTTGTTTTCTGGTTGGGGGAGGGGGGGTTGTTTTTGTTTTTGTTTGTTTTTTCCTGTTCTGCGGCAGTTGTTGAGATAGGAGCGTGTGCTAGAGCAAAACTGTTCATCTCTTTGCTGGGAAATAAAATCGGCAGAGGAAGAGAGAGGGATTCAGGTCCTGTAGTCTCCTTCCTGAGTATGTCCCCAGTAAAGACCTCCTACTAGGCCCCACATCCTATAGCTGCCACAGCTTCCCAATGCTGCCTTCCTAGCTCCCAGGATTCCAAAACATGGAGATTTGGAAGGCCTTTAAGATTCAAGCTAATGCAAGTAGAGAGGGAGAAAGCATTTTAAATAATGGGGGAAATGCTAAGTACAACGAAACATACATTGTGTTGTTGTAGTAACAGTGCCTGGCATGGTAGGTTACTCAGCAACACGTTTGGGCCAAGCAATGAGCATCTTCAAGAAAGAAGACAGCAGTGATCTGTGCAGAGACTTCAAGATGGAGGATGGGGTGCAAAGCCTGGGTGTTGTTCGTGCTTCATACTTAAGTCTGTCTGTGAGAAGGGCATGGAAAGTTGGTAAGAAGGGAAAATGCATAGAAAATGGCAAGGAGGGAGGAAGGGACGGGGAATATTTCATACAGCTGGAAAGTTCTAGTGGCTTTGGATACTCTGGTATGATAGATGAGAAACGTATTACATCTACAGTTTTTTGCATTTCATGATATATACCATTTCTCTTTAGCTTTATACTTACATACATAGGTTTAGTTATCATAAAGACTTACTAAAATTTTTTATTACAAGAAATAAAAGTCATTCTCCATCACATAGTGTACCTCGGCAAGCAAATGTCAAACTGCTAGGAAATGGCTTCTGCCATCCTCTTCCACTCCTGACTTCAATAAAATGACATTCATTTTTCTCAGCCCCACTGAATAGGCAGTAAATAATGCCTCTGACCACAGATGCCTGTGCCCCATGCCCCTTGGGGACCGTGTTGCCTGCAGCCAATAGACTTAGGTGTATTCCTGCCTAGAGCAGGTAATAATCCAGCCCAGCTAGTAGGCATCCATCAAGTTAACTCCTTCTCTTCCAGAGGCAAGAGAGGGAATTTTCTCTAGGTTTCCCTATGATTTCTTTAGGAACACACAATTTAATTATAAAAGGCATGAGAAGGAAATACATTGTGCCCCCCTAGGATACCTTGGCTTTAGCACAAAGGCCAGAAACCATAGGATAACACTGAATAAACATGCAAGGAAAGACATTTCTGCCCAGGCTTCTCAAACTTGGGTGTCCAAGGGAATCACATGGAGGGCTGTAGCCTAGAAATTTGATAAGTATGGAGTTGAAAACAAACATCCATTTTATTTATTTATTTTTATCTAATATATAAAACATTTTAAAAGAATGCAAAGTATCATTTTTTAAAAATATATATTTTCAGACATCTTGCTGTTTCATAGAGTTTCTCCCAAAATGAATGAATGAAATTATGAGCCAACATGCAAACTTGTTGCTTCTGTAGTTTTGGGTGATGATATAAATGTGTGAAAAGTATTAAAAATTTAAAACCACATGAGAATTCTTCAGAGAAATTTCCTACCATGGCTCAGACTGAAATTATTTCTACCATCTCTCATAACTCCTGTTTTACACAGGACAAAAGGACCCCAAGAAAATACTCATGAAGAAGTTTCCTTACATTAAATAGAAAACAAAACTCAAAACATACCACATATGAGTTCAGCACCATTTTGGGTGAACTTAAGACCTTATGGGAATAGCCATAGAACCTGCCCTTTACCTGAGGCTCGTTCACTCTACTCATCAGTCCTTGGCCACAAAATCAAACATGGAAAGGAGAACAATTTGATGTGGCCCTGCTCTAACATCAACCAAGGTGTAGCAAAATAAAATAACATAAAATAAAGTAAAATAAAATAAATCTGCCTCCCTAGACTTGGAGAATCAAAAGCACACAGAAAGAAAGTAACAACTTCATCAAAATTCAGCACCTTTAGTTTTTAAAATAGACTGTCAAGAAAACTAGAAAACCAGCCACAAATGGGAAAAAATGTGCAAAATATCTCTAACCAAAAAAAAAAAAATGCTCGTAATTAGAATATACACAGAAAACTTAGAACTGAAAAAGTAGACAATTGATTTTTTTAAAATAGGCAAAAGTTTCGGTAACACTTCACCAAAGAAGATATATGGATGTATGGCAACTAGCACATGAAAAAGATCCTTTAGGGAACTGAAAATTAATATCCTGATAGATATGATTACACACTAATCAGAATGTCTAAAGTTATGAAAGATGCCTGTACCATTGTTGTTGAAGATGGGAGGTGACTGGAATTCCCACATACTGTTGGTAGAAACATAAAATAATGAACCACTCTGGACAATGCTTTTTTCCCTTTCTTAAAATATAAACATGCCTACAAAATAAAGTCTGCCAACTCTAGGAGAGTTACTGTGTATGTAACAACAGGAAATAAGACCGATTAAAAATAAAATAGATCTTCCTCAACCCCATGCACAACTAAAAAGGGTGATCTGCTTCTGTTGTTGCATTGCTGGGAAAGTGAATTATAGTCAGTCAGCTAGCAGAAAGAAGCCTCCTTCTTATACACCTATCGCAGGGTCTTCTTCAAGACCCAGTGCTCCAGTTGTTGGCCTTGAAAATTCCACATCCCTTTTCCAGGTATTGAGCTGACCTGCTGTTAACAGCAGCATGCCAGTAGGGGCTGTCAGTTGCAGCTGTTTCCCAGCTGTTTTCAGCAGAGCTACATTGCTTCAGGCTGGGCTTATGTGGTTTGTCCAGCCACCTGGTCTGTTTCTCCCCATCTATCCTCTGATGTGAGAGTTTAAGTTTCAGCGCTACTGGGACACCACAAAGTCTGATCTCCTCCTCAATGCTCGGCCACAATTTTGTGAATCCCTGTGCAGCTCTAGACAGTCTCTAGGACTGTAATGTGACCCCAGGTTGGGTTACATAGCCAGGAGTTTTATCTGGCCACTCTCACTGTATCCCGGGTTGATTCGAAGGCTTCCTGAATCTTTGTATCACTCAGCAGACTCCTCCCCTAACTTTGCTGTTTTAGAGGACATATCTCTTATTTGTAAAATAATTAAAACCGTAATGGGAATGACTGGTAGGCTGTTGCTCACCTTCACTACTGTCCTCACTCACCAGGATGCTCTGCAAATCTGATGGTTCTTCTAAGCCTAGACCAAGGCCCTGCTCCACAAACTGTGGCCTCTCTCTCTCTCTCTCTCTCTCTCTCTCTCTCTCTCTCTCTCTCTCTCTCTCTCTCTCTCTCTCTCTCTCTCTGAAATCTTTATTGGCTTCCCAGACCTCCCTTGCTGACCTAAGCCTATCTCCTGGTTCTTTTCATTTCTTTTGCCCAGCTTATGCTAAACTTAGTTATAGGCTCTTCCTACTGGTTGTCTCTTATTATCATAACTCAGCTTATGCAGGCTCTCGGGTTGCTTTTGTGATACTCCTGCTTTGGCCTCCCCAGACTTCTATTATTATAGATCTGTGCCATCAAGCATAGCTCATGTTTTTCTCATACACACTTAAAAATCTTTCTGTCTCTCAATGCCATTGCTACATATTCAAATCTCTGTGAAGATGCCACTTCCCTCATTTTTAGGAGTTATTTGTATATATGTATTGTCCTACCCCTGCTGGAGTGTAAATGCCATTAAAAGTAGGTATGTGCCAGGAACAGTGGCATAGGTCTATCCAGCATTCTGGAAGGCTGAAGGAGGATCATAGGTTCAAGTATAACCTCAGCAAGTGAGCAATTTAGCAAGAAATTGTCTCAAAATACAAAAAATGGATGGAGTGAATATTCCAGTGTTCTGAGCCTGAGCCTGAGCCCCAGGACACAAAAAAGTAGTTAGGGTGTATATTCGCTTTATCTTTTTTTTTTTTAGTGTCTTGAATATAGCAAAAGCTTACAACCAGTTCTTTCAAGCTAAGTTTCTCGTCTAAACAGGGAGGACTGGCCATATTTAAGTGAAGAAAGGAATGTGAGTCTTTGCCCTAATGTTTGCTAGTCCTACATCCAAGGGCAAAGCCACAAGCCACTTAGCGTCTAAGGCCTCACACGTAAAACTAGTATTAGAGCATCTTTCCAATATTCTCATGGGGTCATTACAGTAAGCTAATCAATTAATGTGCTGAAAATATATCAAAACTACAAAGTCTCACACAAGGCAAAAGTCAGCATCTGCACATGATTTTAGAATACATACATTTTTAGACATTGTAACTAGAAATGTTAGGTATATTGAACCACCATGAAGTTAGAACAGCTTCCTGAATCCTGTATAGCACCCTTAAGGGCAGAAAGAGTTAAATGTCATATCCACAGACCCGACTTTAGCCTTGTACTGTTTCCATTTTAAGCCATTTATATAGACACTACAAATACTTACTGAAACAAATTCTGTGCCATTTGTACTGTAAGCTGAAAAGAATGTCAAACCTACTAGATTAGTAGTTAGGAGCACTTGTTCTACATTTTTACACAGTATTTACCTCTTCTAGGCAAGGTCTCAAAGCCTCTCCATGCCTCTATCAAAATATAAAGTCTAGAAAGGTCAAAATTTTGTGTCTTTTTTGTTCACTGCTATGTACTCTAATCCAGATCAGTGTTTGGCATATAATAAATGTTCAAAATACATTTGTTGGATGAATGAGTCTCCTTTTCTCAAATGTAGAATAATAACAATTTCATTGGATTGTCCCACAGAAATATGCAAAAGATATCACTTATGCTCCTTATAATGCCTAAAATCCAGCAAGAAGAATTCAATAAAGTTGCCATTGCTATTCCAGCGAATAGAAATCTAGCGATTTATTCACGTTAGGACTGAAAATGAAAGGGCTCCAAGCAAGTGGTTCCCTAACCTGAATATCCGGCTTGGGTACCGTAGATGACAAATTTAGGGAGAATTAGAAAACATATTCTGGGGCTGGAGGAGGAGTGGCACAGGGGTTAAAGGGCTTGCCGAGTAAGCTAAGCGCTAAGTACTGGAGTACAATTCCCCAGCACCGCATAAACTGGGATGTGGTGGCACATGCCTGTCGTCCCAGTGCTTGGGACACTGAGACAGGAGGATTGCCGAGTCCAAGGCCAGCCTGGGCTACACAGTGAGTTCAGGACCAGCCTGGGCTACAGAGTGAGAGCCTGTCTCAAAAAAAGCATGTTCTAGCACACACAGTTTACCCAAAGGTGCCTCTTGCAAAGCAAGTCAAGTCAAATACTATAATAAAGCATGATTAGCAATAATACAGAGCTTGACCTAACTTCATAAAGCCTTGAGTACGGTAGAGGCAACTCAGGATCATTCAGCACAAAATCAGAGAGCTCCAATAATAATTGTGTAGTATCAATACTGGTTAGTTGAGCTTTCTGATGGTTTGAACTCTAGATAATAATAAATTGATCTTTGTTATACAAGCATAAGAAGGCAGGGATGAGTAGGAGCAGTGTGGGTACATGTATGTACACACATCATGAATACAGTGTAAATACAGAATGTGTATATTTCTTTTCCTTTTTTCTGAAACAATTACTCCATTTTTTATTAAAATCAGAAAATATTCTAAATAAAATATTATCATTAGGTTAAGAAAGTGCTGTAGGCGTTTTTAAATTTTTTCCATTCATTGCATGCTTTGAATTCTACATACAGATGTGTTCTTTTGTACATTTCAAAGTTTGTTTTGAAATTCTGATGATTTATCCCTTAAATATGCATGATGGAATAATAATTAAGAGGACAAAAATAATGACAGCTGTTCAAGCATCAATGAATTTGAGGTTCTTTTGAGCTGGAGTTTCAGCATAGTGGTAGAGCACTTACCTAGAATACATGAGGCCCCAGCACCACAAAAAATACATTCACTATTTTTAATTAGTCTCTACTTTCTGTGTCTTGTAGTACTTATTACCTACATACACTATTTTTAATTAGTCTCTACTTTCTGTGTCTTGTAGTACTTATTACCTACATACATTACCTACCTCATACATTCTTATATTCATATAAAAACTTTTTGTAAAACTGAGAAAAATCAGCTTTAAGTACATATGTGTGTTTATATATGTATACATATATACACACATTCCTAGAACTTTAAAGAAGACATGTGTACAATGGAAAGAAAAAGAGGAGAGAGAGAGAAAGAGAGAGAACAAGCTGCATTAACTGCCTAGAAGCTGGTGACTGACAGGATTGCTCAGAGAAAACAAACAGTTACAAGGAGGTCCACCAAAACCACTGATGAGTAAGAAACAGCCACCAAATCATGCCCAACCACCTGTGCCTTACTCTTTCTTCTTAGAGATAAACCAGGAGAGTCAGTTCCTAATTCTCCAACTCAGTCACTTGTTAAAAGGTCATTTCTTAAACTTACGTCATTAATCTTTTAGAAAAGGCTTAGAATTAAAAGGAGGGGTTGCAATGGAGTACACTTTGACATATTCCATTTTGCCAAAAGAAATTCCTAAAATAAGGGATTTTTCATTCAATTGACTTTTCCCACAACTTAGCTATTTACGACAAATTCTAGTAGTCTGTCAAGTATTAATTCTTTCAGGCAATATGTTTTCACCTGAAGGCCACAATACTGAGTACTAATTTTTAAGTTGACAAGTGATTTATATATTTATGTGGAAGAGTGTTAGGTTTTGATATGTGCATACATTTTGGAAATACAAAATTAAGGTAATTAACATCTTTATAAACTCACAAACTTTTCTCTTTCAGAGCAATAGATGTCAAAAGACTGTGTCACTGTGACTCAATACCTGACATCCACAACTTTAGGGGGGAAAGATTTATGTTAGTTTCCAGTTTCAGAGAGTGACAGTCTACTTACAGGTGGGTGCCTGGAAAATGGTGGAACCACAGGGTGGGGCCACAGCTAGAGCCAGGTCCTGGGCCAGAACCAGAGCTCAGGAGTCAGAGGTCCTCACATCATCGTGGAGCACAGAAGTCTGGGACAAAAGGCCTGACCAGCACAGCCTTTCCAGGTCAGGCCCCAAGCATCTGCCCCTTCCAGCCAGGCCCCACGTCCCAACAGTACAAAGTGTCCATAGGAACACGAGGATTTTGGGGGACACTCCAGATCCACACCACCATACACCCTATCTAATCTGTGCCCTCTAACATTTCCTCATCCTGGTAACCCCCAGTGTACTCTCTACCTCTATGGTATGTTTAGATTCTACATGTAAGTAAGGTCATTCATTATACTACCAAATCTTGAGTAAACTTAGATTCTATGATTGCTTATGTTTTACACCACCTCATTTCCCAAGCTGGAAGTGCTGGAACAGTCCCAGTGCTCCACCTGCATGCACCCCAACGACAGAAGGTGCTTTCTCACCAACCCATCTTCTCTGCACATGCAGTCCCTTTCTTATTGCTGCTGGAAATCCTGACCCTCCTTCTTCAGACATGAAGAAACTTACCTGATCCCTACCTGAAAGGGACTTTCTCTTCGAGAGACCACAGGCTTGTGCTGACCTCATGTATACATGTGTGCATGTATGTGTCTGTGTGTGTTATAAATACACAAGGGCTCAATCAAAAATATAATGTGTGCTTAACTTTTTAATTTATGACAGTCAAAAGCGGCCTGCTGCTAATGGCCCTCAGATACTCTCTGTCACTGCTCATCCCATCAGCCTTGCCACTTGCCACTTTCTGAAGTAGTTCCGGCTGTCCTTTTTCATGGGTATTTATTACAATAGGTGGTTGTCTTAGTTACTTTTTCATCGCTGTGACTCAATACCTGACATCCACCACCTTAAGGAGGAAAGATTTATTTTAGCTCATTTTCTGATCACAGTCCATTCATGGTCAGCCGGCAACAGTAGGAGCACATCGCACAGGCGAAAGTGGAGGCCAATCTTCACAGCATTGCACACAGGAAGCTAAGTCAAGTCCCTAAGGAAGGGAGGAAGTAGCATATACCCTTCCAGGTCCTTTCCCTGTAGTCTTCCCCTTCCACGTTTAAGCCCCATCACATGCCTGTAATCTATAATACACCACACACCTGTAATCTGTAATCTATACTCCAGTCCACACATGTCTCATCTATAATCTGCCACATTCCTTTCTTCCATCACACACCCATAATCTGCTCCTCCAGACCAGGCCCCCATCTCCTAATAGCACATGGTTCCATAGATAATCCATAACATCCAAACCCATGAGACTTTTGGGGGACACTCAGATCCAAACCACAATAACCACAATAGTGAGCAAAAATACTCTTGCTGAGTGCCATCCAAGGAAAATGCAGTCTTGTAAAAATATCACATTATGCCCTTATTCAATTTACTCACTGCAAATTCTGGCCCTTCTCTGAAGTCAAAAGAATGATGAAAAGAAACACTTCAAATCAATTCAAGGTATCAAGGCAGCCACAATAGAGCAACTAAAGACATTTATGGAAGAGGCCTTCCAGAAGTGCATTACAAAGCGGTCACAGGACAGTTTGGGGTTTTCCAAACCAGGGAAGTATTTTGAAGAGGACTAATGGCAATATGTCTTATTGCAGTGTCTTTTAAATCTAAATAGTCATTGCATCTTTCATGTTTTTGTCGTGCTGGAGATTGACTCCATGGCCCCGTGAAGGCTAGGTGAGTGTTCTACCACTGACCTACATCTCTAACCTATTCTACTGTATTAGATCAAGCTTTAAATCCAGTGAATCAAGCCCCTTGAAGGCAAGCACATGTCATTTCCATACAGTTTCTGAAATTCATCACATTTTTGGCAAATGATTGTTAACTGGCCAGGCTCTGGAATATAAGCCAGAAAATCCACTGATGACATTTAGCAGTTAACGAGTCTTTGCAACCTCACGAACCCCCATTCTCAGACCTATAAACAAGGGGTATGACAAGCCATCTTTCAGGTTTTTTGCAAGGGAACACACAGTCCACACTGCACAAATGTCTATAGAAGTGGACCACTAGCCCTTGTCACTTGGTTACATTTTGCAGCTCTGCTAGATTTGTTTGCCTAAGAAATTACAATAATAGAGCTATCTTTTGGTTCCACTCAGTTTTGCCAAGCCAGAGCTATTTATTTAAAAGGTAGGTTTAGCTTTGTGGAATGAAGGAGGACTAAGAAAAGGTGAGGTTGTGCACAACTGTAATCCTAGGACTTGGGAGGCTGAGACGGGAGGATTGCCATGAGTCCAAGGTCAGCCTGAGCTCCATAGTGAGTTCCGAAGCAACCTGGGCTGCAAAGTGAGACCCTCTCTCAAAAAAAAAGAGGTGATATGAGTATAAGGAACAAAGTCTACTCATCAAAGCACCTCCAGGCTGATAAAATAGCCATCCCATATAGGTTGGATGAGTGGAGGAATACTGGACAATTCATTTGGGCTAAGTGTTCACTTAACAGATGAAGTGTTGACCTTCAGCATTGTCTCAAAAGAATATAAATACTTCATTATAGAGACGATTATATGACAAAGACACATCCATCATTCAGTTGATTTGTGTACTAAAATACTAGCTCTCAAACTTTTTAGTATAAACCACAGTGAGATATCTATTGTACATTCCTACCAGCACAAAACAATACTTACTATTACCACATATAATGTGCTATGTATTTTCGTTTTATTGTCTTCTATGGAAAAAATATTTGAAGTGTTCTTTTAAGTCAAGATAAATGGAGATGAAAGTGAAGGAATGGAAAAATGGGAAGGAATCGGTGTAAATAACTGAGGCTCTGCAGAAGGAAGGGGAATAACACAACTTCCGCATAAAAACTGTAGTCTGTCTACTCCAGCTGGTGGGAGAGAGAACCTGCTCTTGGTTGCTCTGCTCCTCACTGATAAATTGATTTTATGACCTGCTTATGGGGAGAGAATTCATAGATTTAAAACAAAAAACAAAAAATCACAACTTTTGTAAGATACCACTGCCTTCAAGGGCCCAGGGCTTATTATGATAAATTCTATAAATATCTAAAATAATGTAAAAGAACCCTTCATTGTATTATATTGTTTTGTTAACAAAACTAGTCTAAACCAGGCATATCTGTTGTGCATATGGCACAGGCCTGTAATGCCAGCACCCCGGGAGAGACTGGAGCAAAGGGATCACAAGTTTTAGCCCAGGCTGAGCAATTTAGTGAGACCCTATTTCAAAAATTACAGAAGAATGTTTTAAATTTTTTTAATGCTGAGGATATAACTAAATGTGAAGGTTCTGGATTCAATCCCAGTGCAGCCAAAAACAAACAAACAAATAAAAAACAAGAAAAAACTATTAAATGTACATCTTCAAAACATATCACAATTATTTGTAATATTGTATTGACGCTGGCAATTTCTATTTTTAATTATACACTGAAGAACTTTTAAAAATACATGAAAGCACAATGTACCAACTTCTTGACCTCTGAAATCTCCTTTTTATACCTTAGTTCAAATGACGTTTCCCTGCAATTACTTTCAACAGGAAAACCAGGTCTTCTTCTGACAGTTTAAATTTGTAGATTTAACTTGTCTACTGGAATAAGAAAGATGGTCTCTGTGGCCCACAAGATTTCCTGTAGCTAATTAACTACAATGGCATACCTCAAGAGCAAACATGCCACCAGAAGGCAGTGAGGCACAAAAGCTTACCAGCATAAACACGGGTCAAGCTCCCTCCAGCAGAGAGCCTATGAACTACAAAGATGAGACAGGAACTTTCTCGAGGTATCTCTCTAGTATTATTCTCCATGGTCTGGGAATCATGTCCCTCAAGACTCTCCATTTTTCCTTGCCTCAAAGTAACAGCTCCCCGATAAAAGATGCAAGTCATTGGAAAGAGGTTTTCCCTCTATGAATTCACAAATTTATATTCGTCTTTATAACTGGGCAGGTGAGTTTAAGGTAAATCTGGTAAGTATTGATTGCAGTTTCTGGCTTTTATAAGGCTTGGAGCAAATCCTGAAGCAAGCCAAGCTCACCAAAATAATGGCAACTGGGAAACTCCATGGGCCACGCAAAGACATCGTGGGTGGACTGTTTCCTGAAAATGTCTCAGCCACTTAATGTTCTCCCTAGAACCATATGAGGAATCACTGTATTTGATACTTATTGTATATTAAGTTTAGATTTGTCAACTAGATTCAACATATTAGATTTTTTAAGATGTAACAAACTCTTCTGAGTACAAGAGTTGTCTTTCACCTCCCCAATTTCTTAGCTGTCGCTGAGATTACTGTGCAATGAAAACTGTATGCAGTGGTTGTAATGAACGAAGAGAAAAAAAAAATAAACCCAGAGATGAAGGAGATGAGGATTCTGATCTGTAAACATATGTGTAATAATATTTGTAATAAGTGTTTTTCTTCTAAACCAATGAGTTGGAACACTGAGTGTATAAAAGAAATGTTGAGTCCAATTTATAGAAAAAACAAGAAACCAGAAAGTTGCTGAGGACCCCACCAGCAGACCCAGAAGGCCTTTGTGGGCCAGGTGCTCTCAAATAGAACATAATTATGCATATCCTCATGAACTAGGATACAAACGATTAGCATTATATTAAAGGGCCTAGATTTGGGATCCTATGAGAGATCATCACCTTGCAACTTCGCTCACATCTAAAGTAAGGGCAGGAAAAAATAACAAGAAACGTGCTTTTATAGGCAACTTAAAGTCAGAAGCAGTCAATATTTCAGAGCTTGGTTCCCTGCTTTGCTACTTTGGCAAGTCCCATAACCTCTCCACCATGGTGATTCTTATTAGAATGTTCCCAGAGGTAATATTTCCTTCACTTATTCTCTTACATTCAACAAACATTTGTGAAGCAACACTTAGCCTTAGGTTGGAACTAAAATATTCTCTTAAAATGACCTCATTTAAAACAATCACCCAATTTGCAACATTTTAAAATATTTAAAATTATAACTTACTGTGTCACAATGGCCAGGGGCAAGCCAGAAATAAAAGGATACAGAAGAGAAACTACTGTAGAAATACCCATTTTAGAGTAGAATAGAATATTTGGACTCAGTTGTTTCATTTATAAAGTGGCTCATTAATAGTACAGTGGCTGGCACATGATTGGCAGTCAAGAAACTATTTGTCGAATGAATAAATGAAGGCAGGGGTCTTGTCTGACTGGCTCACATCTGCATATCCATCATTTAGACCAGTGCCTCACAGGTAAATAAAAAAATCCAAATATTAGTAAGACGAATAAATACCTAGTTACATTTATTTATTCTGTAGTTATTATATTGTGATTACATTTGAACTTGATGTGCAGATGCAGCATTAAAACCTCTTGAGCAACCTGAGAGACCAAGTTCAGTTCCAAATCAGTGCAACATAATTTCCCCACAACAATTTAAGCTTTATGAGATAGAACTTCGTCTAAGTTATTCCTTAATGTCTTAAATAAACATACATATTAAATGGATTAATGCAGTTCCACAATGAGAGTAGACAAGGATCAACCAAATAAAACTAAAAGCAAGAGAAATGACATTACTCCCTTGTAGTAACAAACATCTTTCCTGCCACCTCCTTGAGACACCTCTGTTCAGAACTTCCAGCCTATGAGAAAAACAGTACGATGTTTGACGTCCATCCAAGTGGGCCAGCACCTCTGATTAATTTTTAATACAAATCTTATGAGCTTTTTCTGTTTTAACCACAATCCAGGTGGGGTTGTATAAATTTAAAACAAACAAAAAATTGTCTTTCAGGAATGAAAAATAAATGTAACCTGAAATCAATATTTATGAAGTTGTGATTAATTGACTGATGACCAAATGATTACAAAATGTCTGTCTGAAACATCTACTCAAATTTATTAGCTTTGACCAAAAAATTAAAAAACAATCTGAACCAGGTCAATGAAAGAATAATGCATTCCTAATCAATTTTTAATAGCACTTAAGATTTTATATTTTTTAACTTGCTTTTAAATAATTTATCATTAAAATGAATCTGATTTAAACAAGGGGTAAAAGGTGTTCCATAGCTATTTGATGGTTTTCATAGCAAGAAATTCAATTATGACTGACTTTTTATGACTGAACTACTTTATTAATAATAATACATCTTGCACTTACACGAAGGCATTGGGCCAACAATCTCAGAGAATTCATCAAGTGTGATCTAAGATTTAGATACAATTCTACTATTATCTGTTGGTTTACATTAGCCAGGACTCAATTTTCTCAATTCCAAGAGGAAAGGCCTTCATAACAATTGGTAAGGGACTTTCTAGTTCTCTAAGTTTGTAATTCTAAGAGTATAGAAGGCCCTAGCTTATTCCAGGCATCATAGGCACTTGAACTCCTCAGGCCACTGGGCTCTTCAGAGAGCTACTAAGAAATAGAGACAGAAATTAAAGAGAAAGTTAATGAGCCAAGTAATCTTTGTTTTCCTTTTAGATTAATGATAACATCACTAACAAGGTGGGCCAACAACTTCTATTTAGAACATGATGTGTCAAAAACTAGGAAATGCCCTTCAGAGAACAGAAAAAAAAACAGAAAGAAGAGATAGTTCTTGACCTTGAGCCACCTGATTTATTAAAAGCAAAGCCTAGGAAATGACCTGAAATCAGTTTAGACCAAGAGAGAGTCCTAATCAACCAATATGGCTAACAAGGTTATTTTGGGGTGTGTGTGCATGTGTGTGTGTGTGTGTGTGTGTGTGTGTGTGTGTGTGTGCACAAAGCATTAAGTGGACAAAGTAGATATGTTGTGATATAATTCTGTTTGCATACAGTAATAGATAAATTACAATGTCTTCAAAGATATGCTATTAGGTATTAGTGATTATCACAAAGACAGAGGTGAGGCAATGACAAACTGAAACTTTTGTTTATTATTTTAAATATCTTAAATGGTTCAGCTTTCTTAAAGTGGGCCATATTATTGTTATTCTAACAAAACAATGTACTCTTCAATTTTGAGGTAAAAAAAAAATTGGAGAGATGTTTAAGTTGAAACAGACTGAGTTTATAATAAAGGTAGATTGTAGCTAAGGGAAGTACTGTTATTTGTGGAATAGTTGCATAGTCCAGATTCTAGGTAAATTAGGCGTAATCCTTGACCAAGAAGCAGTCTGCTACAGTGGTAAGCCAACAATCAACTACAATAGAAGTGGTCAACAAGGACTGGAAGCATAGCTTAGTGGCTAAGAGCATTTGCCTGCCAAGGGTAGGGACCTGAGTTGGATTTCCCAGCATGCCATAGGCTGGGTATGGTGAGATATAAATAGATAAATAAATAAATAAATAAATAAAGGACTAGCTAAAAAAACTTTAGAAAAGCAACAAACATAAAAATAATTATATGAACAAATCATTAAAACAGCTTAGAAGCCTTAACAATGATCACAAAATTGGGTAGAATATTGGAAATAGTCTACATTTTAATATTCTACTTCAAAAATGTTTTAATTATCTTTACAATTAGATATTGACAGCAATCACCAGTGATTAAAAAAAATGAGCTTGCCTGGTAATAATGGAAAAGGCTTCTTTTTAAAGTGTCATCAACATGTTTTCCTGTTACACTGCTCTTGAGGAGGGATGACAGGCAGATTACTATGAATCTTTTCCCACTTGGAGGCTACAAAAGGGAGCCCTAAAATATACCATGTTATGTACCAGTCTGGGCAAAGTAAGAAAAGGGAAGAAAATAGAAAGATGTAAAAGCAAAGCCAGAATGACAGAGGGTGAAGGCTTGGAGCTTTCTCATTTAGAAGCCTAGTCTCCATCATCAGGAAGATGGAAGATGCATTAGTGCAAAAATGAGAATTTTAGACTTCATATTATTGTGACTTTGCCTTCAAGGAGACAGGAAATAGCCAAATCAAGTGGCGAAAAAGTGGCCATTGTACAGAATCAGTATGACTACTCTTCTATTCAGCTCTCTAGTTCTAAGCCAGTTATGGTCTCCAATTCTTTCAAGTTAAAACTACTAAATTGTTTGAAATAATTCACAATGCCACTTGTGAGACAATTTTAAACTGGATGAGGGATTCTTCAAGCAAATGGCTAGCTGATCCCATGATATTATTGACTGGGCTTTTTATAGACATGGTAGTGAGCATACATTGTCTTCATCTATCTCTCTCTCTAAGAGGCAGAGATAAGTAGAATAAGGCCATAGAGCCAGGAAGTTTTTGAGAACAAGGATTTCTACTCCAGCAGTCCAACTTCAGAATCCTTATTCTTACCACAGGCTGCTTATTGACAGTATACTATCTCTTTTTCAGAAAGATTAGTAGTAAAAGTTGTGGGTATCCTTCTAATTCTCCCAACTCTTAGCTCCTATATTACAGTTGTTTGCATAATTTGTCAATTCTTCCTCATGTAAAGCAAGTTGCATCACTAATCCTAGCACTCAGGCTAAGGCCTGGGCTACATAGTAAATTCAAGGCCAGCCTAGACCACATAGCGAGCATTATCTCAAAAATAAAATAAAATAAAAAGTAAAAAAAAGAAAAAGAATTTCCAAATTTGCTACATTTAAGTTTCATTGCGTTACACCGAATATCTTTAATTCTTAGAAATGCTAATTTATAACTTCACAAATTCTCTAGTAAAGTTCAACAGCACAACTTGAAATGAAAGTGTTAAAAAGCGTCATGCAAGAGGTGGCTCACACAATTTGTAGCTTTCCACCTAGGGATGTGATTCAGAGTCCAGGCTGGAATTTGACACACACCACGAAAGAGCCAACCCTTAAAGTCTTTCCTCAAGACAGCTGAGATTAAATGCACCGAGATTACGTCTGGGTTCATAAGATAAGGGGGTGGGGGAAGTCACTGATTTTTTTCCCTTTTTCTGTCAATTATCGCGTCCTCTGGAAACACACCGTTATCACTTAAGAATGGAAAAGGTACTGAGAGAAAGAAAGTTGTTTGGGAAACTTACAATTTATAGATAACATCTTTTCTCTTCATGTCTGAACTTCGAGTGTTTACTGAGTGTGTGAGGTTCCGTCTTTTGGTGAAAAACTCCTCCTCAGGCCACATAAATACTCCGGGAAAAATGCGGGAATTTAAAATTGTCTACTGATAGCTCCCTCTTCTCACTCCTTTGTTTCTTTTTCCCTTAAGTTTTCAGATCCTCGGTGCCTGTAGTAAAATACCTTCTTTCTTTCTTATTTGTAGTCATCATTTTGTTTGTTTGTTTGTTTATATGTCTGTTTCTAGTGCGGAAGACGCCCGGTCGCCTCAAGAGCGCGTTTCGGTTTCCGCTGCCGGCTTAGCCGTGGCCCTGCCGGGCCGCCGTATCCGGTCTCGCGCGTCTCCAGTCGTGGCGAGAAGCCCCTGTCGGCGGGACTTCCGTGTTGGCGGGATTCTGAACGCTGACATGGCTCAGGCCGTGCAGAACGTTACCTTGTCCCTCACTCTGCCCATCACGTGCCACATTTGCTTGGGGAAGGTAATGGGCGGTCGCGGGCGCGGCGAAGCAGCGGGGCTGGGGCGGCGGTGTCCGCGCGCTGGCCGTGCGAGCGGGGCCGGGCGCCGCGGGCCGGGGAGGGCGGAAACGCCGAGGCGCGCTCTGCGGGCGACGGGAGGCCGCGTGCGGGGCCGGAGCTCGCGTGCTGCGTGATTAATGAGTTCACCTGGGCACCTTCGGGGGAGGAGGACGGCGACCAGAGGCAAGGCCCCGCCGCCCCGGCGGCTCCGCGCGGGCCTGAGAGGAGGCCACGTCCGGACCGGGGCGCAGCGCGTGGTGAGCCCGTGCTCCAGCCCCGCGGCGTGACCAGCCTGTGAAGTCGCGTTTCTCGGGAGCCCAGCCGGGGTGCGTCGTCCCAAGGCCTGAGACGAGCTGGGAGGCTTTCCCATTTTCAGACCCTCTCTTGCCCTGGCCTTGAGGATGGTCTTTATTGTGTGGGTTCAAAAGTAAAACAGTACATGCCCCTGGGTAGTGCTCCGAGTCAGAGGTTGGGTCTTCAACCCCAAAAAGGGAACAGACACAAGGTAGAATGTCCTCTGATGCAGGAAGTGCCTGATGTGTTTCATGAAACATCGTGGAGAAAGTAGCTGAGTTATGAACGGAGTTGTGAATGTGCTCCCTTGGGCCTCCCGTTCTCTAGGAGGAGAATCATTTTTATTTTGCCGTGTAGATCCAAAGGGAGAAGATACTCTAACATGATCAGATTTTTTTTCCCACGCAGATTTTTTTGAAATGCGTCTGGTGTATCTCCCCAAGTGTGGGGCGGGTGGGGGGCGGGGGGGACGGCCTCAGGCACAGCATGCGGAAAGCGAACTTAGTAGAGCAAAGATTTGAGTACTGGCCAATAGGATCACCCGGGTACATGTTGGAGGTTCCTGTGAATTTAGTGAGTTGAGCAAGTAGAAGAAGTCAGCCCTGAAAACAACTGGTAACTCTTGGATACAGTCAGAATGAAATGCTAGCAGAACAGCAGATGTGCTGGGAGATCACATTGGAGGTGGTTTGCTACGCTCCAAGTAGAGAGAACGAGGGTGGCTCATGAGGTGGACGCCTTTGCTGTCACTGCCTACCTGCATCAGTGGCTGGCTGGGAGGGGAAGTGATGTACATGTATGTTTGGTTTCCAACATTCCTCAGATGTGCTAAATTCTGATTGACTGTAGTGGGTAAAAAATTACCCTGAAGAGGTAATTTCGTTTTTGTCTTACTTGTATAGACGTCCAGTTTCCGTTAGTTAAGCTGTCTCTTATAGTGTGCTCAAAATGTTTTCTGCTTATATAACAGAAGTGACACCTGATACAAAATAGTGCTTTGCAAATTACTGAGTGCTTCTGCATTACACCAATGTGAGACAAATAGAGTTGATTCTCTCTCTCTCTCTCTCTCTCTCTCTCTCTCTCTCTCTCTCTCTCTCTCTCTCTCTCTCTTTAAATAAGGAAACTGAGCCCTAGAGCCTCTGGTAGTAGAATTTCTATCATTAGTGTCTTCAGTTGTTTACTTACTGAAACATTCACCTATGATTATTTACCGTGTCAGCAGATGCTTTGAATGTTTTCTTCCCTGTATTAGTTTTATTCTAAAATAAAAATTAGATAATAAAAATTAAAAGATCCACAGTTTGTAAACAGGCTTTTAGAAAGGTGTGGTGGCCTGAGGTTCTGAGTTCAACATTAAGACTGCATGAGTTCCAATGTAGTCTCTACCACACACTAGTTATATGGTCTCATACAAGTTACTCGACCTGAGTCTCAGTTCTTCTATCTGTGAAATGGTAAAAGTAATAGTGTCAACTCCCATTCTTGCATTTTGGAGAGGATTAAATGAAACGTATACAATTTTAGCACAAAATCAGTTGTATAATAACATTCAGTAATTCTGCCTTTACTGTGGGCCTTGAGGCATGTCCTCAAATTGAGAACCAGCCTTTTTTGGTTATTTTTTCAGTTGTTTTATAAGTAAGGCTAGTACACTTTTGGAAATTGCCCTAGTACATTTAGAGTTGTAAACAAAAGTCCCTAAGACTGTTGACTTTTCCAGTTCAGTCTGCTTGTGCTTCTCACCTTCCCATACATACGTTGTTTGTGGGATAATAGATGTAAATATAAATTTTTTTCATTTGGAAAGGAAAGGTTTTATATAGCTTCATAGTATTTAGGTTTCTGCTTAAAGGACATGATTTTTTGCTGAAATAATTAAAAATGAAACTGTATTTCTTAAAATGTAAGAGTATGCCTCCCTCTTGAAATACCCCATAACTGTACAGATCATTCTTCCTAGGAATATTACAGAAGGATCTCTTTAGTGCTGGGGTTATAGGCATGTGCTACCACACCTCGTTTATGTGGTGCTGGGGAAGTGAACTCCGGGCCTTGTACTTGCTCGGCAAGTGCTTTAACCACTGTGCAATTCCTCCAGCCCCAGGGTCTCTCTTTTCAAGGAGTACTGCATGCTTTTCTTTTCACCTGTGTTGTTGATTTAAAATATTGAAGTGATGGGGCAAGAGAACAAGCCTAATGCATGTTAGAGTCCTTGCTCCAGTTGACAAAATTCATTAATCTCTATTCACTGAAGACTTTGATTGGCTAGTAAGGCGTCTACCTCAGTACATGAATCCCATGTTTGAGGTTTGATTGCCTCAGAGGTCCCAAGAATGGATTTAAGAACAAGCCTTGTACATAATTGTCACAAATAATTTGCCATATAGAATACAAGCTCGGGGCTGGAGAAATGGCTCAGCTGTTAAAGCACCTGAGCAAGCGCTAAGCCGAGTGCTAAGTACCTGAGTTCGATTCCCCAGCACCACATAAGCTGGGCATGGTGGCGCACACCTGTAATCCTAGCACTCGGGAGGCTGAGACAGGAGGATTGTCGTGAGTCCAAGCCCAGACTAGGCTCTGAAGTGAATTCAGGACCAGCCTGGATCACAGAGTGAGACCCTGTCTCAAAAAAAAAAAAAAAATACAAGCTCTCTTCCAAATTAAAATAAATTTGAAGAATATGTTTACTTAACATTATTTTTATGTAGTAGATCATAATAAGAGATTAAAAGTATTGATGAAGACTAATAGTTACCAGAGCTGCAGTGGCTGCTGGGTAATAACTGTCATTTTTACTTTTTATGTAAACAGAATTCTGGTTTATCTGTAAGGCATTCCTGTTAGGGGGCTGAAGGAATAGTAGTGTTTAGAGCAATTGCCTAGCAAGTGCAAGGGCCTTGAGTTTGGTTCCCCAATACCACATAAACTGGGCATGGTGGTGTGCATCTGTAATCCCAGCACTGGGGAGTCTAAGGCAGGAGGCTTGCTGTGAGTTCGAGACCCACGGGTTTATGTAGTGCGTTCAGGACCAGCCTGGACTACCGAGTAGTATCCTGTCTCAAAGGAAAAAAAAAAAAAAAGGAACAATCCTCTTAGAGATAAAGGTAGGATGGAGAAAATGGACTGTTTTTCCTTTTATGGAGATCTACATCATTGTGTGTTAGTAAATTACTTAATTCACACAATTTTAAAGTTCTACGACAAATTAAATTCTGGCCCAGAGTGGGAAGATAACATTATTTTAGGAATGATATTTTTTCAAGAGACGAAGTTGGCCCTTGTTGCTAGTAAGAGTGCCAGAAGGGCAGGGGAGTTACTTTTTAATTGTAATTGCCAGACCAGCTTAGAAAGCTCTCCATTTCCATCACCTCCATCAATCCTAGTCTCTTGCTTCTCTGGCACATGTCTTGGATTTCTTATTCCCAAAATATTATGAACTGTGCTCCAAAAATAGAACTGTTTTTAGCAGAAAGATCCTTAAGTTTCAGTTTCCACAACTAAAAATGTATTTGACGTTGCCAACTCTGTTAACTTTCTGGGAAGACTCCTGAATATCTTGGACCACTGGCTCTCATTGGACTGAAGCCATATTTTGACCTTCAGGGACATTAAGCAATGTCTAGTGACACTTCCAGTTGTCTCAAGAAGAGGTACTATTAACACCTAATTGGTAAAGCTCAGGGATATTGCTAGCTTAAAATATGTGGCCGTATATAGGACAACCATTGTATTGGTTAATTTTCTACTGCTTGGACAAAATAACTTACATGTAAAACTTATGGAAAAAAAAGATTTATTATTACACAGAATCAGAAGTTTCATTCTATGATCAGATGGCCAAAGTAGGAACATAATAGTGCAATGATGTGTGTGGCAGAGAAAAGCAGTTCCTTTTACCATAACTGGAAAGAGCCAGAGAGAGAAAGGGCTAGGATAAGAATACCCACCAGGTTATACCTGTGTGCTGCTTTCGCCCAGCTTCCTAAAAGCACATCAGTTATAAACTCACCATCAGTTAGTATTCCCATGACCTGAACACCTTCCAAATGCTACATATCTGAACACCTAAACCTTTTGGGGGAACATTTGTGGTCCAAATCATAATAGCCCCATGAAACAAAAAAATTTTTAGAATGTTGACAGTGCCCAAAATGAAATACCCTGTCCTAAACCAATGTTCAAATCATAGTAGGTACATTTAAGATAATGTGAATATTAATGGAAACCTTTTAAGCATGACTCATCAGATATATTTGATATTTTAAGAAAAGCATCTTGGTTGTATTCTCCCTTATGACTGAAACATCTTCAGTAAAAGAAAGAAGATAGCATAATACAGAAACAGACTATAGGGTTTGCCAGTCTCTGCACCAAGAATTGCCCACTTGAATCCATTTCATTGAAAAGAACCAACTTACTACTTGCAATTCTTTTTCGGTAGTGGGGAGTGAACCTAAGGACCATTACATTGAGTTATGTCACTGGCCTCTTTTAATTCCTCCCCCCTCCCCCCCCAAATGGAGGCAGAGCCTTGCCAAGTTTCCTGGGCTAGGCTTAAACTCCTGATGGACCTGCATCAGCTTCCAAAGTGTCTGGGATTACACCTGTGCATGAGTGCACCTGGAAAGGAGCCTTCTTGTTACACATTGTTCTTTTCTACTCCTCTTTCTCTCTTTCACCAGCCTCAGGGAACATTACCCTAGGATCTCACTTCGACATGCTTACTCCTGATGAATTTGGAATTGTGCCTGTCTCTTACCCTTGCTATTGTACATCTGCATTATTTCAAAAGAGTAATGTTTTGTTGCCATAGGTTTCATTCAAGGATCAGTTGCATAGACAGATTATCATCATGTCAGTGTCTTGAGAAGATCGTATTTAAAAATCTGTGTGAATTTTGATACTTTATGTTTCAGGACCAAGGCAGAGGAAGACTGGTGGACAGACTGAGAGAAGACTAGATTTCTTTGTAGTAACAGTTAAGTTACAATCAAATAAATAGCTTGATTTAATAGTTTTCTCTTTTAGAAATTTGTTCTAAGGTCAATTTATACCAGTATCTTGAAATCTTTATCTGATAACCAGTTCAAGAAATGAATTAGCCAACAGTTTAAAAAATTCAACACAATGACAGTGACAATACCAGATATTCAAAAATACAAATCATTCTCCTATGGGTGACATTGTTAATGGCCCCTAGCGGACAAAGCCAACTAGTTTGCCTGATCTTCTGTGTCACTGTGGCATATTAAATGGATAGGCTAAGTTTTCTTCTTCTTCTTCTCCTCCTCCTCCTCCTCCTCCTTCTTCTCCTTCTCCTTCTCCTTCTCCTTCTCCTTCTCCTTCTCCTCCTTCTTCTTCTCCTTTTTCCAATTTGGAGAAACCATTGATCTTTTGCCTCTTGGGACACTTTCTGGAGCATTATGTTGACCATTTTACCACCTCAGGATTCACTTACATTAATCTTACGCTCTGAACAGTATTCCACAAGTACTCTAAGTAGTCATAAGGAGCAAGACATTGATCCTACATCCAGGGAACCTGAAATCTTAATAAGAAAGGCAGGATATATACAATTCCTAAATCAGACATTCAAAAAGAAGAAAACATTAAATAAATAAATGAGTGTCCTATTATTGATAGATAAAAATATGGCTGCCTTAGTCAGCTTTTTATCGCTGTGAGAAAAATACCTGGGATAATAATCAGGTTTATTTTGGCTCCCAGTTTTGAAGCTTTCAACCCATGACTAATTGGCCTCATAGCTTTGGGCCTGTGGTGCCACAGTATGTTGTAATGAGAGCTCATGAAGGAGGAAGTTGTTTACTTCATTAGCAGCCAGGAGACAGGAAGAAAAGGCGTTCGGGTTCCAATATCCCTTTTAAGGGCACCTTCTTGATGATCTTTCTTCTACTAGGCCCTATCTCATAAAAGTTCCACCACTACCTAGTAGTGCCCTATGCTGTGGACTCAGCTTTCAATACATAAGTCTTTAGGGAACATTCAAGATCAGACTGCAACAACAGTGTTCCAGCATTGTTGAAAAGCCCAAATTCAATTTCTCTTCTGAGATTCAAGACAAAATCATGAAATCATGTGTGTGTCTCTGAAGAATCAGTAAAGAAATTACATCCTTCTATGGTACAATGGCATGGGTAAATATTCCCGTTTTGAAAGGAATAGAGATATAGAAAGGGATATTAGGATGAAATCTAAGAGCAAATGTTGAATTCTAATGTTCCATGTCTCGTATCTAAGGTATGCTGTTGTAGAATGTGGACCTCCAAGGGCTTAGGTACCGCTACCTCTGTATCCTTGCTGGTTGCAGCCCATATGGCCACTATCTTGAACTTCCCTCAGGAGGTTTTCAAGGTCCCTCACTTCTTGTGGTCTCCTTTGAAGGTTATGGCTACACTTTCATAGTTTCTCACACCTCCCCGTCATGGCATACTTGTAGAGAATTTGTTCATGCTACATACTACCTAGCCTTTTAGACTTTCCTTTGAAATCTCATGGCTTGCCTCCATAACTCTCAAACTTATCTTTTGCATGCCTGATGAGCTAGATGTTCTTTGAATGTTACATTTAATACTGGGAGCAGAAAAAAAAAAATCATTGCTGCCTTTCAGGAGAGCATTGAGCGCTGCTGAGCCATATTTTAAGAAAGTAGCTCTAGCGTCAGTGTGAAAGGTGGACGTATGTGAACATTTCGAAGCTTGAGAAGTGATGGCAGTAGATCAAAGATTCAAAAAGAGAGAACCTAACTTTGTTACTAGAATGAAGAACATTTAGTTCTAGACTGCCATGTTGTGACTGAGATGCACTTTTTTTCTATAAAGTGTTTCTTTGAAATGTGGTTACATCTTAACAGTTGTAATTCTGTGTTTTTTTTTTTTCCTCATAGTGGTGCATGCAATATTGGTGGAACTTTAAGATCTGTGGCTTTTTACACTTAATAAATAACATCAAGATTTGTTGACTTAGTTACTTCCTCAGTGCTGGGACAGAATACCTGACATCTAGAACTTCAGAAAGATTTATTTTAGCTCACAATTTTAGGGCAGTCCTTTCAAGCAGGTGGGTGGCTAAAAATGGTGAAACCACTTGATAAGGCTAGAACTGGAGACAGATTTTCACAGCATGGCAAAAGAGAGCCGAGTCAGAGAAGAAGGATGGAAACCAGTACACGTACCTCAAGATTAAGACCAAAGCGCCTTCCCTTTCCGGCCAAGCACCACCTTCCAATGGTATAGGACTCCAAGACATCCCACTACATCTGCACACACATGAGGCTTTTCTGGGACACTTCAGATCAAAACCATAACAGTGACAGACAGATTGGATGGTGGGGATAAGTAAAAGGCTGAGTTGAAGAGAGTTCATTAGCCTAAGAGGAGAGAGGTGGTGATGCCATTAACTTAGAGAACTGACTATGAGAAGGAGGGTGAGTGTGTGGAAGAGATAAGGTTTGATTTTGGATGTGTTATAGTTGAGAAAGCTGCAGAATCCTTATGTGGGTTTGGCACTTGAGGTATATTAAATACTGTTGTTGTGGTGTGGGTGAGTGTGTGCTACATCTGTATATGAAGTATATTAATGTCCATTATTTAGTGTCAACACCTAAATGAAAAGAATTGTAGCTTAAGTCATGATTTTCAGAGGTATAGACTGATGCTCTCAGAAACTAAAAGACTTACTGAAACAGCTCAATAAATGGGAAAGCTGGTTTGTTTTTTCCATTGAAGCTTAAATTCAGTTCTGCTTTTCACTGTGATTCACCAGCTAGAGACTCAGGAGTTGCCAGCATAGAACAGATATTAACACCATATGACATGATACATAAGATTTAAAGAAAACCTAAAACAAACCAGATATGGTGGCCCAGAACGAAATGTTGGAAAAAACAACCAAACTCAGTAACTTGACTCTATTGAACTTACTCTCTGATCCTCTTTCTATCATACTCTCCAGCATCACTCCACCTTTACCAAGAATTATCCATTGACTATCACTTTTTCACCATCATCATTCCCTCCTGAGTGCTCATTTATTATTTGCAACCGTTTATTATCATCAGTCGTTTTTGCTTTCCTTCCTCCTTGGCAAAGCCCCACTTGGGGTAAACCAAACTACTTATCTATGTCCTGACTGAACCTGAACAGCTGAATATTGATAAGAAAAAAAAACACCTATGTTAATTGCTCTTATTTGCATTCAAAACCACAGATCTCAAATAGGAACTCAGTGTAGAGCATTCCTGCTACATATCACTGGTAAGCTTTCTCATTTTTCATAATGACTGCTGAATTCTCCTTTTCTCAGATCTGTACTCCTTCTCCCTTATTTTCAGCTAGTAACCTTCCCTCATATTTAGTGGCAAAATATAAACAACAGGGCTTACTGGAACGTTAGTTCCTTCATCTTTCCCATCGCAGATCTTTCAGCCCTTATGTATTTATTCTAATGCTCCTGCCTGCTTTTCTGTTAAGAAGAAAGATAGAGCCTTATTTCCATATAAGACAGAAATCTGTGTGCTTGGGTGCCATTCCCCTTTTGGTCTTGTAAGAATTTTATCTCTGGCAGTAGTACCTCTACTCCCTCTCTTCTTTCACTTAGCTAACCCATTGGCTGAGGTCTGTTGTAATTGACTGAGCCTCCACTCTTGGTTACAAGGACATATTCTACATTATTTTTTTGTTTGTGTCCTCCCTCATAAAACAGTTACCATCAAAAAATTATTAACACAATACAGTCTACCTGATTTCTCTGTGCCTTAGTTTTCTTTAAATTCACCCTATTTACTTGATAGGGTTGTGCAATATAAAAGAAAATTCTTCATCAAATGTGACTAACTTGTAGCAGTTTAAATGGTTTCAAAAATTCGTGTATTTCTAGCCTATGTCAATATTTCTGTCACCATTGTTTTGTTGTTGTTATTTAGACTGTAAAGCGCTTAAGATTGAGCTCAGGTCTTTTAGATTGTTTCAGCTTTCATGATCTAGTTTTAGGGAATTTCTAGTAAGATATTGTTTGATATAATATATTAAATATATATAAATATATAAAATTATAAATAACATTGAGAAGTTTATTTGGCTCACATCATGTGGTAGGAATGAATGTAAGAGAAAGATGAGAGAGAGAGAATGGTAGTCACTTGGTGATATTATAAGCAAGAGAAAGAGAAGCCAGGCTCCCTCTTATGGTCAGCTTTCATGGGAAGTAACCACTCCTTCGAAACATAATTTTGGAGATCAGGAATGATCTGTCTTAAACATGTAAAAACACTTCTCTTGAAGGCCCTACCATCTCAATATCATTATTCTGGGAAATTAACTCTTAAAATGAATTTTGTTGGGACAAACCACATTTAAACTGGCTGTCTTAGTTACTTTTTCCTCACTGTGACTCAATACCTGGCATCTACCACTTAGGGAGGAAAGATTTATTGTAGCTTGCAGTTTCAGAAAGTCATAGTCCATTCACAGATGCGTGGCTGGAAAATGGTGGAAGCACAAGGCAGGACTGGAGCGGGGGCAGGGCCCGAACCAGAGCTCCAGGAGCAGAGACTGGGAGGAAGGGCAGAATCAGCACCAAGCGCAAGCATCCACCCCCTTCTAGCCAGGTGCCACCTCCCAACCCTGCACAGTATCCATAGGAACATGAGGCTTTGGGGGAACACTCCAGATCCAGACCACCACACTGACAGATGTCAGTGCTTAATGGCTGATTGCTGTCATTCTGTAATACAGTGGAATGAATTGAGGAAAGGATTGAATTATCAGATGGACGTGATTGGACAAGTGATCTCGAAAGAATTTCTAATTCCGCTGTTCCGTAATTCTAAAATAAAATACTTAGAGAAAGAAAAAATCCCAGCCTCAGTAGAATAAAAACACTTCCTTTTTGGGCCATGAGTATGGTCAAGTTCCGACTGCTGACTGACTTTCCTCCTTTCTTTTCCACTTTCTTTCTATTTGTTTTGGTTGTTGGGGGATAGTGGCAGTACTGAAGAAGAAGCCAGGTCTTTTGTACTAAGCTGTATCTTCAGCCTTTTATTAAAAAATCTTCTACTTTTTAATTATGAGGCAGGGTCTTACAAAGTTGCCCAGGCTAGTCTTGAACTTGTGATCCTCCTGCCTCGGTGGATTTCAGGCCTGTGTTACCATGTCTGGCTAGAATAAAGCAGTTTGCAATGTGCAGAAGTTTCAGATTCCATGACTAGCTATCTCAGCTAGGTTGTCTATTGCATGTATATAAGAACAAAGGCAAAGGTAGGAGGATCACAAATTTGAGCCCAGCTTCAGCAATGTAGCAACTTGGCGAGACTGTATCTTGAAATCAAACTTAAAAAAAAAAAAGCTGAGGATATAACTCAGTACTAAGGTCCTCGGCTCTATCCCTAGTACCATGAAAAGTAAGTGAATGCATGAAACAATAGTGTCAGGAGAGCAGCATTTTAACTTCTGGTATTACTTCCTAAACGTTTACTTTGCTGTATCTTCCAGAAGCGGTTTGTTTGCTCTAAAATAAACTGTGTTGAGAATTTAGTTATGACTGTTGCCCTTATGCTAAACTATTTCTTTTTTCATAGGTACGCCAGCCTGTCATATGCATCAACAACCATGTATTTTGTTCTGTTTGTATTGATTTATGGTTGAAAAATAATAGCCAGTGTCCAGCTTGCAGAGTCCCCATCACTCCTGAAAATCCTTGCAAAGAGATTATCGGTAAGGGTCTTTTTTATGTTCACGTAGAAATAGATTTGAAAAAATTTACAAATGATGTATATTTTGAGAAAGACTAAGGTTCTCAATTTTCAGTGATGTTACTCTGTCACAATTGTGCTGAGCAAATTAGTAACTTGTGTGTTTGTTGCATGACCCCTGAGGGTACTAACGCTCTGTGAGAGCTATGAAGCAAAGTAACCTCTAGAGCCTCATGGGATTTACTTTCCAGTAGAGACGACATGTGGTCCAAAATATTAGTGCTTTAAAGCAGCAGATGGCTAAGAGAAAAGGCCCAGAGAGTTTGGGAAAGAAAGTTCAGCTAGGAACATTGAGAAAGATTTTATATAAAGTGAAGGCCTTTAAGCTGTACATTTAAGGAGGAATAAAATGTAAAGGAAACAGTTAGGGAGGACATATCATATAGCGAAAGTAGCATGGACATATTTTTTTACTACACAAAAATATGAAACGTGATTTTGGAAATGATTAGCAATATAGTTTGGATCTGACTAATGAAGCAAAAATGAAAAAGTAGGCAAAAAGTGGTACAAGCTTGTAATTCCAGCACTCTGGGAGGCTAAGGCAGGAGAATTGCAAGTTTGAGCTGAATCTGGACAATTTCACATATTACCAAGACCTTGTCTCAAAATCAAAAATAAAAAATGGCCGAGAGATATCGCTCAGTATGAAAGCCCAGGGCTTGATCCCCTGTACTGCATGTCCCCTCTTCTATCCCCTTCACACAGAGACTGAAAAGGTAAATTGAGGTTTTTGTAGTATAGAGAACCTTGACTGACAGCTAAGTCAGGGACTTGCTCTGTGAGTGGGAAAAAGGTTGAGGAGCAAGGGAACCGTATGATACAAAGTGTGCTTTAGCTTTGGGAATATTGTTTGATTGGCAAAGAGATAGAATATTGATGGGTCAGGTAGGAGGCTCTTGCCCAGGGAATGGAAAATATGAGCTCGGATTAAGGGTTAAAAAAATTCTGTGCCCTATTAATGCAGGTGACAGGGAGTTACTTTGTTTTATTTTATTTTTATGATTTATTTTATTTGAGACAGGGTCCTGTTCTGTAGTGCAGGCTGGTCCTGAAGTCACTATATAGCCTAGACTGGCCTTGAACTCATAGTAATCCTCTTGCCTTAGCTTCCTGAGTGTTGGGATTACAGATGTGCATCAGCACACCCAGCTAATTTTTATGTGGTGCTGGGGAATTGAACCCATGGCTTTGCACATGCTAGTTAAGCACTCTAACTGCTGAGCAGTGACCTAGCCTGTAGTATGAATGTGAAGAATTAAAATAACTTGAATATTTTTCCCCTCAGCTTTTTTTCACATCCCTTCTCCTGCCTTCATTCGTTTAGATCTAAATGACATTAATAGTTCATAAATTCTGTTAAGTAAAATAGTTTATCCTTCCTTGCATTTGAGTAAAAATTCCTGAAAGAGAATATCTATCTGTAAAATACTTTTACTGTCATGATGCTAAAAAGTACAAAGAAGGTAACCACAGCATTAAGTAAGGGATTCTCAGGAAGCCTTCATGTTGAGAATATTTGTAAATTTATAACATGAAATTAATGCTGTGCCTCATAGTCCATTGTATCTATGTTGTTAGAATCAGTGAAAGTACAGCTTAGTTTGTTTCAGTTAGGTTACCAAAAATTAGGGATGTTTGAATACCTTAATTATTTTTATTTATGCACACACATATGCTTTTTCTTTGTATAGTCAGTTGCTTGAGTAAACATATAGTAATTGGTTTTATTGTTATTTACCAGTTGTCTGATTTTTAGATTTGCAGTAATTAATCAGAAATAGCCTTTTCCTTCATTGTACTTTGTATCAGGTGAACGTAAGAGGCACAGGTTTGTAAGCACAATGTAATGTGCTGCTGAAAGTATTCCTTATGGTGTTACTTGATACTTATTTTTTCTGGGGATTAAGATAGAGAAAAGGCCCAGATGGCAACCTAAGTTATGTATATAAGAGAAAGTGTAGATAGTAACTTGGAAAATTGTATAAAACAAAGAGAAAAAGATTCATTTTCATTCTGCCCAAATCAGAATAAAAATTAGGATTTCTTTTATATTTATTTTTTCCTATAGGAGGAACAAGCGAAAGTGAACCTATGCTAAGCCATACAGTCAGGAAGCACCTTCGGAAAACTAGACTTGAGTTACTTCATAAAGAATATGAGGTAAACAGTACTTAAAGTTTAAAATGATGTCAGCAGTGAATCTGAGGTAAAACTAAGCTGTCTATCCCTAAAAATCTTTAAACATCAATGAAAAATTATTATGAATGCCGGTTTAAAAAATACCTTATGTGATAAATTCTTGGTTTTTTTCCTTTTTTATGACTTTACTTTTCTCCTTTAAGTACCAGGAAGGGAAGAATAGGATTCTAGAGAGAAGGAACAGATGCATGGTTGTACATGCCTGTAACACTCTGAGAGGCTGAGGCAGGAAGATTGCAAGTTCAAACCTAGCCTGGGCAATTTAGCAAGACTTGTCTCAAAAAAAAAAAAAAAAATCAAAAAAGAAAAGAAAAAGACCCTAGATTCAGTCTCCAGTACCAAATAAATAAGTAAATTATGAAATAAAATTAGTGCCTCTACAGACATGTCATTTTCCACTTGTTTCCTTAGAAGTTGGGAGTCTGGGGCTGGAGGAATAGCAAAGCAGTTAAAGCACTTGCTTAGTAAGCACAAGGCCCTGAGTTAATTCCTAAATACCACATAAGCTGCTTGTGGCAGCACACCCCTAGTCCTAGTACTAGGAAAGCTGAGGCAGGAGGAATGCAGAAAATGGCTATGGGTCCAAGGCCAGCCTGGGCTACATAGTGAGTTCAGGAACAGCTTGGGCTACAGAGCGAGACCCTGTCTCCAAAAAAAAAAAAAAGAAGAAGAAGAAGAAGAAGAAGTTGGGGGATTAAGGAAAATCCTCTTGAGAAAATCAGTTTGACCCCATGGTTCTCATTTGTTTCTCCCTGAAATCCCCTGATGAGCACAAACCTGGCTAGTTCTGGTAAGGTAAATGTACATTATGTCAACCATCAACACAGAGATTTTAGTGTAGAATATACTATTTCCTATTTCTTGTCTAATCATAAATGAGCAAGCTGTTTTAACATGATAATAGAACTTTCCAAATAAATTCATGCTTATCAAGTATATATTCTTTGAGTAGTAGATCTTGAGCTGAGTTATCATTTTATGTTAACTAAGAGGAGTATTTTCTATTTCCTCTTTTGATGACAAAATATCTTAAGTTAAACTATATACCAGAGACCTGTCCAACCCGTAGCCTATGGGCTACATGCAGCCCAAGACATCTTTGAGTGTGGTCCAGCACAAATTTATATATTTTCTTAAAACATTACGAGATTTTTGTGTGTACGTGTGAATGTTTCTTTTACTAGTTACATTATTAAATGAAGAGCAAGAATCCAGAGAAGTTAAAAGTTAACTACAGGTTTTATTCTGAAATGAAAAAAATAGAAAAATACATGACTTGATTCTTATTTGAAGTATAAAGCAAAAATATAAACGTCACATAACTCCAACACTGCTCAGTCAGCATTACTTTTTAATTTGCTTTAATAAGAAAAATGCTTAATGTTTTTCTTCTGAAATGGAATTTATTTCCCTGATGAATTCATTTTTCTATTCTTATTTTCTAGTTGATACCTTAAATAGAATCGTTGCATATTTTTTAAACCAGAACTATAGTTGAATTAAAATGCATGCACCTAGATACCAATTTTGATTAGAAGCAGAACACAGTTTGAAAATTTAAATTATATGTGACTTTCTGCCTACAAAACTGTTATGATATATAAGGAATCTCTGTACCTACAAAAATTTGAGTAGAAAATTTTAAAATACATTGGATTTGGTTTAGAATATGTATATGTTCAGTGTCTTTCTCTGGCTGATGTCTTTGTGACACTTTTTCAGGATGAAATAGATTGTTTGCAGAAAGAAGTAGAAGAGCTTAAAAGTAAAAATCTCAGTTTGGAGTCACAGATCAAGACTATTTTGGATCCTTTAACCTTGATGCAAGGCAGCCAAAATGAAGATAGACATCCAGTTGTAGATAATGCAAGTAAAATTGATCCAGAAACAGTAGCAGAGTGGAAGAACAAGCTCAGAACAGCTAATGAAATCTATGAAAAAGTAAAAGATGATGTGGATAAGTTAAAAGAGGTAAGTTGTAGTGGTTTGGAAAAGCAAATTATGGTTGTTTTTCGTATTCTACAGTATTATAGGCATCATCAAAAATATAAATAAGCCTGAACTGCATAGTGAGTTCAGGACTAGCAGGGGCTACAGAGTGAGACCCTGTAAGTATAAATAGCCATATTGCCCCAGATGGTTTGTGAGGACAGAGCCCCTAGATGAGCATTTACATGCAATAGGAAATTTTTTTCTCATTAAATATCACTAGCTGCCAAGAAATATCAGGTGCTTCCATTTGTGACTATAATCGGAGACACTATAGTGCTTGAATATGAGATTGCATCTTCTTTTAGAAGAGTAACATCAATTTAAAAGATGGGCTTCTATTTCCTTGCCTTTGTGGTTTACCTTATTCTTTTTAAGCTCCTATCAGTGACTGCCTGTGTGCATAAAAACACTCATTTCCCTACCTGTAAAAAGAAATGTTTTGACTATATCTTTTGTAGCACTGTCACTCTCGTGTTTTTAAAAACATAAAATAGATAGTAAAAAGTTTGGTGGCTAATTAATTCTAAGAGAGGTATGAGTATTTGCTTTAGACCTCTATGCTCAAAGTCCTGTGACTTAAGAAACTGGTTCCTTTTTTTCAGTTACTTTCGTACATTCAGCAAAATGGAACACTGGTGAAAAGGGAAACTTCTAGAATTTTCCAGTCTAGGAAGGGAGATCTAATCCTTGCCTTCAGCATTAGTAAAATCAGGTTCTATAGTGCTCTCTTGAGCAAAACCCAACTTTTAGCTTGACCTCAGCTCCATTTGCCCTGGAGTCTGGTTGTGCTGAACCTTGCTGAATGGAAATGGTTTTGTAGTACTCAGGTCTGTAACTTCCCATTCAACCTATTTGTGTTCCTTTGAAGTACTATTCTTGTCCAGAATTATAAATCCTGCCCCTTAAAATTATTAACAGGATACAAATGATATTTTAAAGAGAGCTACTATATATTGGCTGTCATATCCTTAGTGGGATAATACAGCAGGGACGCATCTGCAGCTTATTATAAGACATCTGTCATATACAAAATAAAAGCTGTTTAAGTTCAGAAGGGGCCAAGATGAGAAGAAGAAGGAAACTGAGTGTTTTCAGAGAAATTAAGTACAAATGTATAATAGTACCGAGTTTGTTACAAGTTTAGGAGAAGTGTACTATTTATTTGTGTATTGATGTCGAACCTTAATATTTTGGGTTGTTAAAAGACAAGAGGACACTAAAAGGAATCCCAGCTAAGAAGATACTGCCCATCAGTCTGTGGTTTCTCCTTTAGTTTCCAAACTTCCTGAGCCACCAGGAAGCTTTGTATGATTTCCTTCACAGTTACTATATTTTTGTCAATAAATGCTTCTTAGAGCCTGAAACTGTAAAAAATATTCTGGGTTTTTAAAGGTGGTATGGGAAATGTTTAAAAAAGAAAAGTACGTAAAGCCCAGTTTTTCTCAAGGCTGGTGGAAGGCCTTGGAACACTCAGGATAGTGGTACAGTTGGGTTAAGGGGTGGAGAAAAGAAAACAAATGAGTTTCTAATTTAAGTTTGTTGTCATCATCAAAAAGCATTCACTAAGTGCCTCTCCTTATGGTGCTGTGCTTGAAAGCTTAATTCATTGTCTGTATGTATGAGGAAATAAATGGCTTTCTTTGTATCTTCAGAGGGGCAGTAATTGTGTTTGTCAGTCACTTAAAGAATTAACCCTTCAGTTGCATTTGGTGTGCATCCCTAAAGATGAGCAGTTTCCCAGACCCAGAAGGTAACTTGAGTGAGTTTAAGTAGCTGCAGTGTTCAGCTGGGTGCCCAAAATAATATCCTCTGTCCTACTTCTCTGTGACTGGGTTTTTTTTTTGTTTTGTTTTGTTTTTGTTTTTGTCGTGTGTCCCCCCCCCCCACACACACACACCTTTATTTGTGTATATATGTGTACTACACAGTGGTTATATTAAGCTTGAAATTTTTATGCACATATATATCACATCAGCTTCACAATCCCTTCCTCTCGCTTCCCGTTCCTTGCCATCCCACCACATCCATCATCCCTCCAACTCCCAATATCTCATCCATTTGAGTCTTATTATTTATTTGTACTCTGGCCTTCTCATATTGAAGAAACATTGAACCTTCTGATGCTGATTCACTTCACTAATCCTGCTGGTCTCAAGTTGTATCCATTTACCTAAAAGATTTAAATCTGTCTTTGTGTAACAGTAGTACTTTATTATGTACAGAAATCACATTTTTTGTATCCATTGGTCTGTTGGTGGCTATTTTGGCATCTTCCACAATTTAGGTATTGTTAGTGGTGCAGCTAGAGACATGGAGTACATATATCTGTGATATGGATGCTTTTAACTCTCTTTGAAAGATATACAAGAGAGATAATTGCTGTATCAAATGGAGTGTTTGTTTTCCGTTTTTTGAGGCATCTCTGCTTTCCATAGCCGTTGCACCAGTGAACAGTCCCACCAGCGCTGTAAAAGGCTCCTTTTTGCCCACAACCTTGCCTATGCCAGCCAGTCTCACTGGTGTAAGATGGTATCTTGGTGTTGTTTTTCTTTGCATTTCTCTAATGGCTAAGAATGTTGAACATTTTTTTATGTGTTTGCTGGCCATTTGTACTTCTTCATCTGAGAACTGTCTGTTCATTTCAGCTGCCCGTTTTTTTAATTGGGTCTTTGATTTTGAGGGATTGTTTTTCTTCACTTCTTTGTATATTCTAGTTGTTAGCCTCTTGCCTGAGTTGTATGTGGTGAAAATGTTTTCCCATTCTGTCAGTTCTCTCTTTACTCTGTTGTTTTCTTTGCCGTGCAGATGCTTCGTAATTTGATGTAATTCCCATTTGTTGATTCTGGAGGTTCTTTTTCATCAGGTATCCTATTGAGAAAGCCTTTGCCCACACCCGTATCTTCAGTAGTTTTACCCCTTTAGTCCTCTAGGAGTTTCAGTGTTTCAGTTTTAATATCTAGGCCCTTGATCTACTTTGATCTGATTTTGGTACATGGCAGCAGGTGTGTGTCTAGATTCGTTTTTCTGCATGTGGATAAACAGGTCTCCCAATACCATTAAACTATCCTTTTTCCAGTGTACGTTTTGACCTCTTTGTCAAAGATCAGATAGCTTACTCAATGAAGTGAGTCAGATGTAGAAGGTTAAATATTGAATCGTTTCTCTAATATGAGAAACCCAGATTACAGTCATTTCATAAAACTAAATGGGGGGTGGGTAGTGGGAACTAGTGGGGAAGGGGAAGGTGTGGGAGAGTCAAAAAGGGAGAGGACAAGTGTTTGTAATTTTGATGTGGTATATATGTGCACAAAATACTCAAGTTCAGTGTAAACATGTATTGCATATATACATATCAATAAAATGGAAAAAGAAAAAAAGATCAGATAGCTTAAGGTACTTAAGGTTATCTCTTCATCCTCAGTTCTGTTCCATTGATCAGCCTGTTTGTTTTTGTGCCACTACCATATGGTTTTTAATCACTGTTGCTTTGTAATATAACTGGATGTCTGGAATTGTAATGCCACCTATTTTCGTCTTGTTACTCAGCGTTGCTTTGGCTGTTCTGGGTCTCTTTTGGTTCCAGATGAATTTTAAGATTGTTTATTCAAGTTCTGTGGAAAATGTTGGTATCTTGATAATGAATTGTGTTTAATTTATCACTTTTGGAAATACAGCCATTTTGACAATATTAATTCTGCCTCTCCAGAAACAGGGAATATCTTTTCTAATGTCCTCGTTATTTTTCTTTTTTCATCATAATATAGTTTTCTTTGTAGAGGTCCTTCACTTCTTTTATTAGGTATACTCCAGGGTATTTAATTTTTCGAGGACCTATTAAGAATGGTATTATTCTCAGCTCTTTTTCAGTGAATTCATTGTTAATTAGAGGAATGCTACCGATTACTAATTTTTTTAGTTAATTTTATGTCCTGTAACTTGATTTAATTTGTTAATTAGTTCTAAGAGTCTTTTAGTGGAGGTTTTTGGGTCTCCTATATAGAGAATCACATCATCTGCAAATAAGGATTATTTAACTTCTTCCTTTCCAATGTTTTCTGTTTATTTTGTTCTCTTGCCTTATTGCTCTAGCTAGGGTTTTGAGTACTGTGTTGAGTAAAAGTGATAAGAGAAGACAGCCTTGTTGTGTTTGTGATTTAGGGGAAATGCTTTCAGTTTTTCCCTACGTAGTATAAAAGTTTCTTGGTTAAAAATTTTTTCCCCCACAGTCATGTGTGTGACCCATTAATTTTGAATATAAATGTGTTAGTCAGATAATTTCTCTTGGAAGGTGAGTGAATTTGGTTGGTAATATAGAGAATCTTAGGTTTTTTTGAAATGTTCAAATGCAATGACTAAGCAGATTTAGGCATTATATAAACGAAGGAAACAAAATCATACTTAACATATTTTTTTAATTCGATGAAGAGTCTGTGGAATTTATTAGAGAATACTGATTCCATTTTGAGGTTCCAAGAAGCTACAGAGTTAGGAAAGCTTTTTTGAGAAAAGAGTATAAATAGTTTAATACTAGATTTATCACCAGAAAAACAACCAAGAAGAAATCATTCTCACAGATCAAGGATTAATTCTTCAGCATTATTTTGCAAGTACTTGCTTGTGGTATAATGTTCCCTTGCTTAGAATGTTCAGCTATACTAAAAAATAAATAAATAAATAAATACTTAAATATGCCATTTAGTAGGTCCCTTACTGGCTTTAAGCTAGTTCCCTAACATTTTATTTCCTTTGATAAGATATTTACATAATGGGGACTGTACATTAATTATGTTTTTTCATGTTCACAGTTTCACCTGTCATTTCCAGCAATAATTTTATATTTCTGAAAGCCATGTTCTCGTATTCGGTTTGCTGATACTATTGCTGCAAAAAAAATACAGATGGCTTATGTCATAATTTTTACAAGGCACTTTTAACTTGTTTTTAATGGTTTTCAACTCTTTTTTTCAAGGCAAATAAAAAATTGAAATTGGAAAATGGTGGCCTGGTGAGGGAGAATTTACGACTGAAGGCTGAAGTTGATAACAGATCGCCCCAGAAGTATGTATTTTGCTTACAGAACAGTGTTTCAGATTATGTCAGTGTTTGAGTCTAGGCTGCTGTAATAGGGTGTGATTTCTATAGTATTTGACTCTTTTTCATTTAAGCAAATGGAGACTAGAGTCTAATGTGTAGTCTGTGTTAGTAGTAGAATTTTATTTTCA
Source organism: Ctenodactylus gundi (assembly GCA_004027205.1). Classification (NCBI taxonomy): domain Eukaryota; kingdom Metazoa; phylum Chordata; class Mammalia; order Rodentia; family Ctenodactylidae; genus Ctenodactylus; species Ctenodactylus gundi. The sequence continues at coordinate 319,597 of PVKB01000492.1, read as the reverse complement.
AGTAAGGCTAATTTTGAAGACAGGATATAATTCTTATCATTGTTTCTTATCGGATTAATAAGATAATCTTATGTGAGCCTTCACTTGGTTTTTTACATAAAACTATTTAATAATGCTAACAAATACTGAGTTTAAAGTAATACCCTTGAACTGTTTTTTGAGATAATCCTAAGAACAGCTGATGCTCATTCTGTATACTCTTTGCCAATACAATATGATGTGTAATACAACTGTTACTCTCTATTTACAGATAGACGTGGAGACATAGATTAGTTTATGTAAATCTGCACAGCTAGTAAGTAATAGAAAAAGCATTTGAACTCAGGTGGTCCATCTGTAGAGTCTCCTGTTAACTATTATATGAATAAGCCCAGATATCTGACATGAGATTTAAGGTATTGCTTTTTGAATTTTAGACTGATTCGAGCTATATACTAGGTGAATTTATTTTTCCTTTTTTATGGAGTAATTTTTATTTTATTCTGCAATATATGAAATTCCAAATATTGACCTGCTTTAACAGTTTATTGACCTATTTAAAGTTAAAAGAAATACTAGTTAAAATTTGTATGTTCCTTGCCTCCAAGATATGGCAGCCTTTTGGAGGGATGTCATCTGAACTTCTTCTCATCCTGCCACTATATTTCTTTGATTTTTTGTAGGAATAAGCTACCAGTGGAATTTATCCTTTCAGAAATAACTCGTTGCTTGCCATTTTAGAAGAACAAGTTGTCCTCAGTATATCAGAAAGTGGTAGAAGTAAACCGTAATTATGTAACACAGAGATTACTAGTCGAAAGAGAAGGAAGCATAGCTTTTACTTTTAAAGAATTTCTTCCTTTGTGCTTTCCAGCTTTCTTGTTCTTTCACTTCAGATAATATCTTACTTTGACAAATTAGTGAGGTAATTTTAGGAAGTGCTTCTCTTGGGTGATGGTTTGAATCTCTGTTCCTTTCACTTATTGGCAGCTCGCCTTACAGGTCATAGTAATGCTTGTCCATTAGCCATTTCCCACAGCTTGCTCAATGGAACCAAAGCTATTTTGTTTGTAGCTTTTATTTCTTGAAAAGTTGCCCACCAGATTGCAAATTTCATGCTACCTATAAGGATGTGTGTTTTTAAATATCCATGCCTTCATCCAGATGAGTAACTGAGGAACTTCTAGAGGAAACCTGGCCTTTGTATAGTTTCAGTCAAGCAGCCACACATCTATCTGATATAATGTTGGGATTTACCATCTTTAAGTTCCATTCCTTCCCTTCACAGGAAGGGTGCGTTTTCACTTGAAAAAAAAATTTTCAGCTGACCCCAGTTCCAAATCAGTTTGCAATGCAGGGAAGTATTAAATGCATTGCATTTGATTTATAGGCTTGTTTACTGTGTATCCACAATCCTAGTGGGATTCAGAGAGAAGCTGGCCACAACTGAAAGTACCCTGGTATGGTTCACCTGAGGAGAGCTCCTATTTCTACAGAAAAGAATATAAAATCTCAAGAATTAAAAACGTAAATGTAAACAAATAAAAACTACCTATTTTATTCCCTCCACTTAGCAAATACTTTAGTTTTTTTCTTATTTTAATATCCATGTTCTTAGTCTCTGATGTATCCAACAACAAGTTGAGCAGACATATTGTGTAAATTCTACAGAGGAGAACTTTAAAATGTTGACACTAGAAACCAAACATAATGGTGCAGACCTGTAATCTTAGCACTCTGCGATGCTGAGGCAGGAGTATTTCAAGTTAATATCTATTCTGGGTAATTTAGCAAGACTCTGTATCAAAATAAAAAATTGGGATTTTAGCTTAGTGCAAAGGCTGAAGTTGTGTTAACTTATGCTACCATACAAACAGATCCTTATTTTTGTACAGTTGTGGAGGCTGGAAGTTCCAAATCAAATTTTGGCAGGATTTGTTTTTGATATGTGTTCTGTCTCTCGCTTTACTGATAGCCACCTTTTCATTATATCTTCACCTGGTAAAGAGAGTGGAGCAAGACTACTCTTGTCTACTAGAACCCCACTCTTATGAACTAATTTAATCTTAAGATAGCAACCCTATCAACCAACTCCTAACAACCCTATCTCCAAGTCCACATTAGGGGCTAGGGCTTAAGCATATTGATTTTTGTGGGCACCCAGTTCAATGTATAGCAGAAAATTAGACTAAAATCCAATGTAAATGGGAGGAGCTTAAAACATTTATATCAATTTCAAATATCTTTTTTAAAAATAGCTGTAATTCAAGCTCTCTTGGGAACTAAGTCAGGAAGATTCCAATTCAAGCCATGCCTGGGCTATTTAACATTTTAGGGAGTCCTGTTTCTAAATAAGAAAAAGGGTGTGGAGGATATAGCTCAATGTGAAGTCTCCAGATTCAGCCCCCAACACCGCAAAACAAAACAAAACCACAAAAACAGCATCATTATCTTTTAAAATAAAGGTCAGAATTATCATTTATCTCCTGTGCTACTGTCTCTCTGTTCTTTTACCTTTCATCATATCCAATCTTAAAATGTACCTGCACATTTTTCCTTAACTTTAAAAGGCCCCTTTAAGCGGTCTGTATGATAGATCGCCAAGTAAGCATATTCATGAACATCCATTCTATTGTTTGTCAAAAATTCATTGTCTTGATAGCTAAGTAACTGGTCCAGAAAATGCAATCTTTTTCTTTGGCCTTATCTATTAACCTCTTACTGAATTCTTGTTCTTCTAAGTTACTTTAATCAATTTTTACTTGGAAGAAACCATTTGTCCTAACATGGACTTTTAAGAGAATAGACTGTGATGTTTAAAGCTGAAAGGATAGTGGTATCTGTTAATTTTCAAGATTGATATTTGAAGAAAACTCTTACCTCTATTCCAGAAATACTGTGATTTTTGTTTTTTGTTTTTTACTTTGTTTTTACTTGGTAATTTACAGGAGGCATTTTAATAACTTGCCCATTGCTGAGACATTATGCCCACAACCCAGAGGAGGAAAAGTTTATTTTAGCTCAAGCTGCAGAGGAGTCATCCATGCTTGGTTGGCTAACACCAAGGCAGAGAAGCAGTGTCATCAGAGGGCATCCTGGAAGAGCTGTTCATCCCAAGGGAGCCAGAATGCAGAGAAAAAGGGGAGGAGCCGGGGACAGTAATATACCTTCGCAGGTCCTGCCCTCAGTGACTGGAATTTAAACTATATACAACATATATGCTCCTTTGGATTCTAAAAGTAGGTCAGGTTCTCTTGCTATATGTCTAACTGCGTTGTTCTTCATTCTTAAAACATTTTACACTGCCAATGAATAATATTTCATGTAATTGTTTCATGACTTTCTTCTGTTTGAACTAAAACAATAGCTGTTGTTTTCACTGTTGTAACGACCGCATTTTACAGAATTCTGGCTCGTGTTCTGGTCCTAATATAAATTGGTAGAGTCAGTGAATCTTCTAAGACTTTGAGGAAGCATACAGAATATGATACACCCAGTAAGAAAAATAAGTAATTTCTGTGGAGGGGCCGGGATGGACACAGGCATATTTGGCTCACATCGGGACACCTGCACTTAGCACACTGAGCTCCCAGGACTTCCGGGTTGTTTTGCACCTGAGGCTCACCCAGGCACATAGCCTCCTGCGCATGTCTGCCTGCGTGCTTTCCTCTCTGCTGTGCTGCATGCCTCTGCTGTTCCTTATAGTGGACTCTGGGACCCGCCTCTTTCTCTGCCCTGTATGTGCTCTCACTTCCCCTAATGAAGTGGACTGCATTCTCCAAAATGAGTCCTCAGGGGTCATTTCAATGGTCTTCATCACCACACTCCTCAGCTGTCGGGCTCTGCGGGTCAGACCCACAAATTTCTTCATTATACATCTCATAGAGCTCACTTTAAGAATTTCTTTAAAATTTTATTTTTGAGACAAGGTCTTGCTCTGTAGCCCTGGCTGAGCTTGAACTCAGAACAGTCTGTCTGCCTCAGCCTCCCAAGTGCTGGGATTACAGACGTGTGCCACCATGCCCAGCTTTAAGAATTTAACATTTAAAAGAGAATTTAAGAGAGAATTGAGAAGCTGGGTTTTCTGGCACATATCTGAATCCCAGCAGTTGGAAGGCTGAGTTGAGGCAGGAGAAACATCAGGTCAAGACCAGCCTGGACTACATACTAAGACCCTGTTTCAAAATGACAAACAGCACAAATAATAAAGACAAAAATGAAGGAATATGAAGAGATTTCTTAAGCAGATGAAGACTGTAGATCTTGTTAGGGTACTGATTAATAAGAAGCTGATTGTCAAAAGACATTTTTGAGGCAACTGGGTAAATTGGAATATGACCTTACATGGACACATTAGCTGATACCAAAGAATTGCTATTAACACATTTAGCTACGGTTACTTAAGAAAGAAAACGTTTCTCTTAGTCCACTTTGGCTGCTATAACAAAATATCTGTATACTCTAAGGCTAATAAACAAGAGAACTTTATTTCTTACAGTCTGGAGGTTGGGTAGTATAAGATCAAGGTGCTGGTATAATTGAGGTCAGATGAGAGCCAACTTCCTAGTTCATAGGTACTGTTTTTCTGCTATATCCTCACATAACATTAGGGGCAAAGTAGTGATCTTGCTTGTGAGGGCTTTATCTTCATGTTGTGGAGATTTCCAAGGAGCCTTTTTCCAAATATCATTTCGTAAAGACCCTACCTCAAAATACCATCATCACATTGAGGATGTATGGTAACAGAAGAATTGAGGGGTGTACACCTTTGACTTATAGCACTGTATTTTGTTTTAGAAATACTTCAAGGGCCTAACCACTTTAGATCCCCTCCCAGACAGGGGAGCTTTTATTAGCCCCTGTGTTTTGTTTCTAAATAAAGTTTCTATTCTAGGAAAAAAAAGAGAGAGAGAAAGAAATACTTATTTTAATAATGGATTGTGGAATGCTTTGACTAAAGAAAAAAAAAAGATACAAGGTTAGTGAAGCCAAACTCTTGATAATTTTGTTAGTGTGATAAATGAATGTATGGAGGTTAAATACATTGCTTTTTTATTCTGTGAATGTTTTAACATGTTATGTTAGTATTAAAAAAATAAAATACTTAAAACTATTAAATACATGGTACCTCAGTACTTGTCATTAATTGGTTCTGGGAGCCAGGATGAGAACCAGTAACAATCAGTACCAAACAGATTGTTTTGCCTGGATAGTGCAGCAAGTAATGAGCAATCAAAATTGACAAGTTCTACCTTATGCATGGAGCACAAATAAAACAGTACTGGGGTAAAATTTTTGTGTTAAAATGCATTGAGTATCAAATTCAACTTTCAAAGCAGTTTAGGACTGAGGTATGAGTATTAAACAAATACTAAGACAAGTAGCAGAATTTAGAGATTAATAATATGACTTTATACAGAAGGCAAGTGGGTAAGTGGGTAGCAGTGGTAAGGAAAGTGTTCATTAAAAGGGCAGGACTTGAGCTCATCTTTGAAGAATGGTGATTTCAGTGAGGAGGAAAACATCCTGAGAGAGAGGGAACAGCTTGATTGGACAGGGTAAGTGATTTCTACAGCCCCAGTGCCCCCCCCCCCTTTTTTTTTTTCTAGGAGTTGATGTGTATCATGTTACTGCTCAGCAAACTTTCTTCTTGCTCAGTTCATCTTAGCAACAGTCCTCTATGTAATGTCCATCACCATACCTTTGTAACTGGCTAGCAGGACTTCACTACATCTCTACCCTTTGGTGTATGCGCCCAGGGTTGGTGCTAATGTGAAGTGTCATGGTCATAATCTGAAGAGTGTCATGTCTTCACGTGGTGGTGGTAGGAAACATCGGGAATAGACAGAAGCTGAAGGGGACTTAACTATTGAATTTCTCATATTCCTAGATTCCTTGACTTCAAATATTTCTCCTAAATTGTATCAGGAAATATGGATATATTTATCTGTTACAGACTTAAGAATTCCTTAGTGATTTCTGACTTTGAATAAATATAAAGAAATTACTTAGAAACATTTGAAAATGTACCCGTTTTTTCCCAGGCCTCTCTTTTAGTTATACTTTTTTTTTTTCTCTATCTCTATTCACTCTTGGCAGTGATTGTGTCATGTCACCAGTTGTGAGGCTTTAGCAGAGCACCTATTGCTCTCAGCTGCTGGATCACCTTAATAGTATGGGGTATAAACTTCATATGAAAAACTATAGGTCTTTATATTAAACTCGGTTGTAGTTGAGCTAATGGCTTTTCTCTCTATAATGAGTATCTAGGAATGTTCTGCAATCTATCATTGTGTCTTTAGTGAGATGTGTGAGTTTGATAATATCTGCCTGTACATACCTTATTTTACTGTACAGCAACCCCAGTGTTTATCATTATGGACTAATCTTACCCCATGTCCTAACTCCTTTCAAGACAGCATAAAGGCTGTAAATGCTCTCTGAACAGTAATCACTATTTCTCATTACTAGTATATGAAAAGAAATTTCCAAAATGGAAAGAATATACTTCATAGATTATGAGTTAGCTTTCTTCCCTTTCTGCTACATTTTTGTTTTGTGAACCATTTTACCTATTCCCACGGCTTTCACAGTAAGCTATCATCTATATATCAAAGATTATAAATAAAATCTAAATTTTACCTTCTCCTGAATTGCACATTCATATTTCTGTTTTGCATCTCACTAAAGATCCTACACATTAAATTCAACACAGAACACAGTGGTTAAGAGCTTAACATGGGAGATGGACTACCTGGATTCAAATTTCTCTGTTTCTACTCTGTCTCTTTTTCTTGTATCCAATTCTTTTTCACCCTACTCAAAAATTATCTCTTAATACAATATAAATCAATTTACTAAAGTCTCCTGCCAGAAACCGTCCAGTGTTTCCCTAAAATGAAATGCAGAGTCTTCACAAGCTACTCAGGCTTCCTGCCTCTCACTGTAGCTCACTCTCACTGTTCCAGCTCAGTTTTTCCCAGCTCTGTCTACTAGTCTTCTTTCGTTTGGAAAACTGCTAGGCTTGTTGGCTTGTTTTCTCTGCTTAGAGTGTCCTGTCCCCGCGTCTTTACATCAGTATCTCCTTCCTTTGTCAGGTTTTAAAGGACCTGCCCTTAATAATCAATTTAAAACAGCCCTCTCCTCCCTTATATTGTCTTATTATAAGACCAGAATAATAATACAATGGTGTAGTGAAGTAGTAGAGTATGTGGGTTGTGAACACAGACTCTGGAGGAAAAGTCCTTAGGAGTAGACGCTGGCTCTATTTATTGTCTCTGTGATTTGGGGAACAAATCCAGTCCAGCCTTGTGTATCACAGTTTTTGTTCTTGGTGAAATGAGTTCAATAGTACCTACCTTACAGGATATAATGAGGGTTAAACAGTTTAAATTTTGAAAGGCACTATAGCTTCCACCAGTATAAAGTATTACCATTGTCCTGTCTCTTATCCTGTCTGAAATTAACTTCTTCGTGTACTTCCTTGACCTGTTTAACTGGTACCTGTCTCCTCCTTCTAAACTCTAAATTCTACAAGAGTAAGGACTTTCCTGCTGTCTTTCTCACTTCCAGAACTCTAATACCTGGAAGAGACTTGGTAAATATTTATTGAATAAGTAAATGAATAAGCAAATGAAATTAGATAGCCTCTTGGAGCTATCATTTTCTATGTGTAAAATGTGGATAATTTCTTCTTAAAAGGATTAAAGGAAGTAATTTATATCATCATAGTCCTTGCCACAGTATATAACAAAGAAGGATGTGAAGGTAAGAGGGGGGAATGTGTCTAAATAATTGTATCTATTATTTTTCCCCATTCTAGAAAAAAAAAATTGTCCTTCTGCTTAATTCCTATCCTTTTTAATGGCTTCATTACTGATCTAATTTCTTAAGATATAAAAACCTCATTCTTAATGTTTCTCTGTCACTTCTTACCTTATATTGCTTGTTCAGTATAATTTTTCTGACATGCTTCTTTTTTTATTTATTTATTTATTTATTTTGAGACAGGGTCTCGTTCTGTAGTCCAGGTTGGTCCTTAACTCACTATGGAGCCCAGGCTGGCGCAAGGCAATCCTCCTGCCTCAGCCTCCCGAGTGCTGGGATTACCGACATGTACCACCACACCCAGCTTATGTGGTGCTGGGGAATTGAACTCGGGTACTTAGCACTTGACATAGCGCTTGCTAAGCAAGCACTTTAACTGCTGAGCCGTTCCTCCAGCCCATGACTTGTTTCTTTTAAATGTCTGTGTAAGCCATATTTTCACATTCTCACTGGTGTAGATCCGCAGTATCTCTGGCTTTAGCCTCTTGTAACACTCTTCTGACTACTTCACTTGTTTTCCAGTGTGAGCGTGTAGGTATTTTCTTTTATTGCTATCTGAATTCTAGGATATAAATCTGATCACCTTACTGCCCTGTGACCCCCATTACTGCCAGCTGGTAAAGCCCAGCTTTGTTAGCGTTAGTACAGCCTTGCAGCTTGGTCTCCTGCCTTTTCACCAGCCTCACCTTTGCTTCTTCTCTGTTCTGGTCACACCGACTTTCTCACTGGGCTTGTTCACCTGCCACGTCAAGCTATCCTTTTGGGCATTTGCTTATTCCTTTTCCCATTGTTTTCTTGACAGGGTCTCACTCTATAGCCCAGGCTGGGTCTTTGATTCTGAACTCACTATATAGCCCAAACTGACCTTGGACTCAGGAAGATCCTCCTGTCTCAGCTTCCCAAGTGCTGGCATTACAGGTGTGTCCCACCACCATGATGGGGAATTGAACTCTGGTATGGTACTTAGTGTTCAGCTATTCCTCCAGCCCCGGTAGCCTACTTCTTTTCCTCCTTGTTAGTCCTGCCTGTCCTCTGAAATCTAGCCCAGTTATCACTTTATCTGGGAGATCCCCTAATTTTCTTAGGCAGAGGGAAAACTTCCTTTTTCCTTTTCTGATAAATCGTATTTTATACTGAACAGTTATGATAGTCTCAGTTAATTTGCTTGTTTATTCACTTTAAGGCATAGTTTTTTTAACTGTACATATATGTATGTTTATACAGAAAAGCATGCAGAAATACATATGTGTATATATCTTCCTTTGCTGGGGCCTATGCGTATAATGGTAATCCTTGTCCTCTAATGTTCTGCGTTACTACTTTGGGGGAACTGTGATAGTTTAAGATTTTGAGTTTCCTTGAAGCTTAAAGTATGAACGTTTTAAGAGGGCAGGATTTTCTCCAAATGAAGAAAATTGTGGCAGAGATTGGGGCTTAAACAGAAGACCAGTTGCAGTGTTTGGGCTGTTGTGGCCCTGGTCCTGATTCTTACGTCTTTGCCCAAACCTGATTTTCCCGCCCTTACTTGTCTCTGTTTTGACTCCAAGGCTGTGTAATTCACAGATATGTTCTCCCTAAACTGTCTCAGGACCTGCCAGTACCACCGAGGCCTTTTGCTTCCTCATCAGCTCTACTGACCTGGCTGGCTTTGGCTCTTGCCCTTCTTGAACTAGTCTGGCTGTTTTTTGTTTCTTAAGATTCTGCTCTGACAAATAGAATGATTCCTGGTATTTGACCCCCTCCTGAACTGATGACTGATTCTGCTATGCCCTTTGGTTTTCCCGGAAGGGGAACTTGTACACTGTCAGGAGAGCCTGATGATACCCTGGGGCCAGACAGTGACAGCCTGTTGTGCTCAGGCCCCTCAGCAGCCTGAGGGGCCCTTCTCTGGATATTCAGTTAATTGGGGATAGACAGTTACTTCAGTGTTCTGTCAGCTTGTCTTTATTGTATCGATAAGATATTTTGGGAGCCTGAAGTAGATGCTAATAGCTAAGCGGTAAAGTGTAGAGAGATTGTGAACTGCTTGAGAACAGGGATAATGATGACTTCTGCTTTGTTTTCTTTCCTCATAGCCATCAGCACATATTAGTCCTGATGACTTATCTGAGTCATAATTACAAGGTTACAGGGTAGCTGGATCACAGTTTCTTGTTTTATTATATTTCTCACATTTCTCATGCCAACAAAGACAAAAAGGGACGCAGAGAATTTAAAGTGAAAAATGCATAGACAGATGATACTACTCCAAAAAATTTTTAATAATGGTTTTATCGTCAGCAGTAGTCACATTCATTTTGCACTTTACAATTCTTTTTGTTTAGATTTTGTTGTTAAGGTTATAATGTTTGGGGGAAAGTTACTTTACTTGGTTTAGAAATATAAAAAGATAAGAAACAGCAGATATGAATACTTTCTCCCATGAAAGATTAGTATCCCCACCAATGTAAACTTTAAGACTTGTTTTTGTAGGTCGTGGAGAGCAGAGGAGCATTTGAATGCAATCAAAATGAAATAGCACATAAAATGGAATTTGTTCCATAGTAAAAAATAAATAAATAAATAAATAAAGTAATGTGTCTTGCAGGCTGTGCAAAGAAAGTAGTGCCTAGAATGAGGCATCTTACTGTCAACTATTTTTCTCTGACATGCTACCAGCCATGGAAATGGATGCTAACTAGTTACAATTTCCAAAAAAAAAGGACGAGAGACTGAATCTCAGTCATTGCAGATGCAGGGAAAGGAAGTAGTGCTAATGAGATAGTTTAGGTCTGTACTTCTCATGACTCTCAGTAAAAACCTGTGTGGGGCTCAGGCCTTAGTAGACATGTGCCACACAAGGGACTAGCCTGTTCCTCACTTCAGAGGTGCTGCCAAACACTTGAGTCACTTTTATAAATTTCTAATTTCAATACCACATTCCATAGCTACAAATACATGGTTTAATAAAATAAATACAAAATAAATTCCTTAAAATTATGTTACTAATATGAGCTAATGTTTTTAAATTCTGTTTTCTCTCTGATAGCTTATAAAACTAAGTGTTCCTTTTGAAGGACAGCAGGAAGAGGAATTACATGAGAGCCTGACTCTTGTTCCCCTGTCAGCTTGTCTTAAAGGGGAAAATATTGGCATCTTTTGTTCTTGTAAATATTGAAACTCTTCTGTTTACTAATAAAACTAAGATGAAACATAATGTAGCTTGTAATTTTCATTTGCCTAAATCAGATGTTAAGATGAGTAGTTTAGACCCTAAATTTTCTACTTATAGTTGTGCATATAAGAAAGATTTTTATTATAAGCTGGGTGTGGTCACACACGCCTGTAATCCCAGCACTTAGGAGCCTGAGGAAAGAAGATCGTTGTGGATTCAAGGCCAGCCTGGGCTACATAGTGAATTCAGAACCAACCTGGACTATAGAGTGAGACCCTGTCTCAAAATAAAAAAAGATTTTCTTATTAGGATGCCCACTCTTGTTTATGAGATAGACAAGTTGATCATGTACTCCTCCCACACTTAGCACATTTAAATACATTACTTTACGGCTCATCCTTGAGTGGACTTACGCATACTTCTTGTTTTGCTAGGTTCTTTTTCTCAACAGATAAGGGAATATGGCTGGGGCTGGGTTGGAGCCAGGAAGTTGCCACACATTTTTGAGGTTATTACAGAGTAAAGTTGGATTTATTGTAAGATAGAGAATCAGAAACCCAACTGGGGGCAGGGGAGGGGGGTCCTGACCAGGGAAATCAGTTTGTCTACCTCTGGAGCCTCTTTTTATGAACTTCAGCTTACTCTTATCTCCAGCTGAGCCTCAAGGTTGGGGCTGCCAGTCCAGGTCAGTGATTATGTAGCATTTAGGGTACCATTTGGTTAAGTGGTGAGAGGAAACAATGACAAGCCTCCTGAACTCCTGTGTCCTTTTGTGTGGGCAAAGCTTGTGAATTTTGCTGGCCCAAAGGTTAACCAGGGAGCAGGGAAACACAGGAGCTGCTGGTCAGTTACTGTTCTAGTCCTTAGCTAAAGTCAGTTTTCCAATTTGGTTTTTCTGTGCTAATCTGCCTACCCTATCCTACCTACTCTTTAACCTTCCTTAACACGTAACTTTAGTTCAAGATTGTGGTTCAAACTTTGTCTTCATGTTTCTGGTTAGAATATTTAGATTGTTGTGGATTCAAAGCCAGCCTGGGCTACATAGTGAATTCAGAACCAAGCTGGACAGTTATATGCCTGGATAGGTAATTTGTGCAATATTTCCTACAAAGCCAATTTAATAAATGAAATCTTTGGAAGTTCCAAAATATTTGTGAATTTGTACCTAAAACATATTAGTTATTTGAGAAAGTTTATCGATTGGTATCCACATATCTCCCTATGGTTTTCTAATTTCTCCCATGTTGCCATTAAAAAACATATATGCCAATAAATAGTACAGCACTGCTAGTTTGTTGACTTTGTATTACTAACTTCACATTTTCATACCATATAAGAAGGGGTTGGTCTTAAGAAGTGATTTTATACTTAGGGTTTTAGACATGGCATTTGAAATCAAAGATGTGGATTCTAATCTCATTTCTGCTACATAACATCCTATGTAACCTTGGACAAGACCATGAACCTTTTTAAGATTCTCATTTCTTAAAATAATGGTGGGTCTTGATTTATAAAGTTGACATAACAGTTAAATGAGATAATACACATCAGTCATATAGCAGTGTACTTGACTCCCAAGGAAATATTCAGTACATTGTGACTTCTGCTGTGCTTGGTGTCATCACCATTCTTGATGGTAGTCATTATTTATATGACTGTTAAGAGATTTATTTGTTAAAATTACATTTGTTAAGTTCCATCCAGAAGATTACTTTCCTTTTTTTAATGATTAACAAAATCTCTAGAAATTTTTGTAACTGTAAGCTTGATTTTAGAAAGAGAACTCTTAAGGAAGTAAAGATCCTACCAAATTAGGGAGTCTCTCTTAGATTGTACTTTAGGAGAAAGTATTTTATAGGCTGATCAAAATGTATAGTGAATGCTTATATTTTAAAATTGTATTGTAGCAAATGACATATTATCATCAATTTCCCTCAAAAAGGTCTCCCTTGCTTCAGATACACTTATCTTGTAAGCCTTACCACTTCATTAAGCAGTTCTCAAGTCTTCTTTTATGCCTTTGTGAGATGTGATAAAAAAAATGTACTGCATGTTGCTGCCATGTGCCATCCAGTGGTAAAGCAGGCTGAGAAATCATTACATGCTATCCTCACCCACCTTGTTCAACAGCTGTGGTACCACTTTTCAAAATGACCTTGAGAGGTAAGTATTTTAAATCAACTTCAGGACATCAGGACATGGAGGCAGCTACAATGGCATAACTGTGAAGACTGAAAAGAGGATTCTCAGAACTGTTTCAGAAAGTGGCAAGAATGGTGGAATAAATGTATTCAAAGTGAGAGGGAATAATATAGTATAATATAAAGTAGTATCATAAATTTTAGTTTGAACATTTGCTGTGTGTCTGATTACATCATATACCCAGGAATGGGAAAGAAACAATGAAAAGCTCTTCTCCAAAATTTTACCATTCTCTGAGTTTAAAGAAGATAGTTTTCTAATAACGAGAGAAGTCAGATAATGAAAAAAAAAACACAGTAATAGGTCTGTAGACAGACAACTCTGCACTAATATATGCTATATAATGGATCATTCTTAGGGTAATTGTGGCAGGTCTTCTAAAGAAAAATTTTTGAGACTCCCCTAAATATTTGATTTTCTTCTATATCAAGCATTATTTAAAAAAAGATAATCTTCATTTTGCATAGTGGTTCAGGATCATAAAAATGACTATGCAAGCTAGAAATTTACAGGGCGTTTTAATAGCCAGTGTGAAAAATCACAATTTTTTCTTTGACCTTAAACAATTTTTTGTTAAAACAAAAGCTTTTACTATCAGTGTTTTTGAGACAGAGCGAGACTGTGTAGCCCAGTCTACTGCTGAACTCACTATTTGGCCCAGGCTAGCCTTGGACTTACAGCAGTCCTCCTGCCTCAGCATCCCTAGTGCTGGGATTACAGGTGTGTGCCACCATGTCTGGTTTATGTGGTGCGGAGCAGTCAGACTCAGGGACTTACACTTGCAAGGCAGGAGCTTTTAACTGCTGTGTCGATCCTTCAGCCCCTTACTGTCAGTTTTAAAGGTATATGTGGACGTGGAAAAAAAAACTAATATTTGGTGTCCTAGTATTTATGCAGTAGAGTTTAAAACATGCTAAGTGTTGAAAAGTAAAGTGATATTTCTTTACAGAAAAAAAAGAGGGACTGGAGGAATGTCACAGCAGTTAGAGCACTTGCCTAATTTCCCAGCGCCACATAAAGTTGGGTATCATGGCTCACACCTGAATCCCAGCACTTGGGAGGCTGAGGAAGACTATCGCTGTGCATCTGAGGTCAGCATGGGCTACATAGTGTGTCCAGGACCATCCCGGGCTACAGAGTGAGATCCTATCTCAAAGGTTTTTTTAATTTAATTTTTTGAAAGACACTTAAAGAAAGTATCTGAATAATGCTTGCTTGTCATATCCTTTAAGCATATTCCTCCATTTCATCACAAATACGTAATACCTCTGGCAGTGAGTTCTTCCAGCACATTTGGAGTCCTTTGAATAGATTTACATTGTTGTAAAATTCTAAAAGTCAACTGTTTCTTTCATAATTGCCTTCACATTTAATTCTGGTATCAGTATTAAACTTCTAATACTTCATTTTTATACTACATTTCCATCTTTATTGGCCAGTTCTGTCTTTTGTTATCTACTGACCTAAAGCCAGTGTCAACACAATTACACTTTTCACAGTGTGTGTGCTAACTGCAGAGCAGACACAACAGTGACCGGCTGACAGACTTTAAAAATGGTGACCTGGTTGGATGCTGATCATAATACATATCTTTTATTTGTGTAATCTTCCGTGGGCCGAAACACTAGATGCAATTACTGTATACAATTACAGCTTAATATAATGTGGTAAATTAAATTTGAACCATGCTATTGGGTGACTAATATTTAACTAAAGCAGGGTAACTGGAATTTGTGCATATCGGAACCATGTTAGGCAGAGACATCGGCACTGAGAGCCTGTTTGGTAGGCCAGACCACAAAAGCTATTGAAGATCCATAGATTGCATTCACTTTGTTTTACTATTACACTCAGCCAGCAAGTAAAAAAAGGTGAAATCAAAGATTCATGAAGAGGCAAGCAAGCTCACTTCCTCAGTGCCCTCTCATTCCTCAGGAAGGCTTCTTTGAAGTTTGGTAGGCTTGCTGCCCCACTGGATTTACTAACATTTCTTTTTGGAGACCAGAGAGGCAAAATTTTCATAACTGGTTAATAATAGTAGTATACCACTAGAGCTTAGTTCTTTTGATACTTGGTTCTGACATTTACTCTTTTACCTCATTTTTTTTTTCATTTGACCCCCTTTAGAAACATCTTGTCCCTTCTGTGTGAGGTGCTATGAGAAACTGGTCTTAGCAATTTTTGTTGTTAGAGATATTCATACTCTATTTGATTGCCTCAAAGGTCAAACCAGTGGGATTTTCATTTCTCTTCTTGTAGGGACAGGAACAATTTGGGGCCTCTGCAGTTATTTGGACAAGGTATCCCTCATTCTTGGTTCTCACCCAGAGTGTATACTTCATTTAACATTGCAAGCTTAAAAATCCTTCAGACATCTGGTAGGTTCTGACAGGATGTACTTTCAATATCTGTTGCAGCTCCCAAAATGCTCTACAGTGTTTCTCTGGCATAATGAAGCCCTTGGCCATCGCTGCTACTTTGAAAATCAAAGCCTTTTGGTCTCTAATGGAATGTTTATAAAAAAATGCTCCATTTTGAAATTTGCTCAGGAAAAGGAAGTGTGGTAAATGATATTAGAAATCCCTCCGGCTTGCCTTGGCATTGCTTCACTTAATGTTATGTACTCTGGAAATATCTGGAATTAGTATGAATAACAGCATAAAACTCAAAGATAAATAAGCTCTTATCTTCATTGTTTTGTTCCATGGAAATAGATTCCTATTATTTCTAAATGATAAATTGCCTTTTGCCAAATTTAATATAAGTATCTTGGGTAAGCAAAAAAAAAAAAAAGAAAGAAAGAAACACTCAAAACCATGACACCTCTGTCAGAAGTCTAATTTATGTGCAGTGTTTTACTAAGGTAAAAACAAAAGTGTTTATTTGGAGCATTGTATAATGTTAAACCTGTAATGTAAATTTTAGGCTGTATATATCAGTCCGTGTTGCTCTCTGATGTCAGAAAAAAAGTCAAATACATGAAACATATTTAGATCAGTACTACAATGTCTGTCATAATACTAATATGTAAAAGAGAATTAAAAACCTTTAGCCTACTTATCCTGTGGTGTTGGCTGTGTCTTAATGTAGGGCACTTTTGTATCTTAAAATAAGTGATTTTTATTCAAGAAATATTTAACAAGGAAACTATTAAAGTGCTCTATTATACTAGTGTACATACAATAATCAAAAATTTCTCATCTCCTTAAGCTTCTACTCTAATGAGAGAGCCAGAAGACAAAATACATAGATTGATCAGTTACATCATTTTTATTGTATGTTTTTGTCAGTTTATCCACTCATATGGATCCCTTATTAGCATAGTAAAAAGGTCTGAGCACTCACAGTATCATAGAACTGAAATGGAGTTTTGGACAGCTGAGGGCAGTGACCTTTTAGAAAATAGCCAAACTCCATGACTAACTTATACTTGCTCGTCTCTATCCCTCCAGTGTGTACTTTGTTGCTGGCCTCTGCAGTTAGTTCTCGTGGCACTTAAGCTTCCTCTGAAGTAACACAAAAATGTCCTTAGGAGTATCATGGACTTCAGCTCAGAACTCTGTTGCTTTTTAAATTTAATATAGGATATGTCTTACTGGTAGAACACTGGCCTAACACGTGAAAGGCCCTGGACTTGATCCCCAGAAATGCAAAAACAAAAGAAGGGCAACGTAAGGACAAGCACAGTATCTTTTGACATAGTATTTGAAATTCCAGGTTAAAATCTGGAATATGAAGCTGCTAATAGTGGGGGAAGCATTTTTCATTTATCACTAGTCTTTCCTTATGTAAGCCTCTTGAGTTTCTAGTGACATCCTGTGGCAGCATTATTTGGTTTTAAGTCATTGATTTTTTTCATGTGAGATTACCTTTATCATAAAAACTACACTTGAAAAGGAAACAAATTTTATCTTGATAAGTGTAAAGTTGATACTTTTTCTATATTTGCATTAAATAAACATGCGGTTTTTCCATTTAAAATGTGTGTGTGGTTTGATTATACCAGAGTAGTTACAATCAAGAACAAACATTTTTGTGATAAGTACTCAAAAGTCTTTGCCGACTTTTATTCCTCTTGTAGAACTATGGCTCTGTCAATATGGCATTTATAAACTGAAACATTTTTAGCAAAGAAGAAAGGCTGCTATGATTCACTTAACCAAATACTCAAGTAGTAAACTGTCTTTAAGATGGGCGGTTTGTTATAGTTGCTTTTGTTTTTGTTCTACCTATGGTTTTTGCTTTTGTGTGTTAGAATTGAAGGAAGTTTGGTCTCTCTGGGAGTTTCTGTTAATTGCAGTGAACAGATCAATATTCAGCAATTATATCTTTTAAAGCAGTTTCTAATCCTGAGATTTTATGATTCTGTACTTACATTTCTTCTGCTTTTTCTTCAGTGTCAAGAGAGCAGGGATCATATTGGTTCTGAGCTGGGAAGTAAATTAGCCCAGGCATTTAGGAGGTAATGGGTATTAAGTGTCTGTCTAGAACACTGTTGTGTTGGATTCTCAGGGGCGTTTACTGTTGTCTTCTCATGCTCCATTATAGTCTTTTTAAAAAAATACTTAATACATTTTCTTAATTGTAATTATTTTTATCATTAGGAGAGAAAAGAAGAAAAAGTTAAAGATGAAATCAATTTTTAAGTTATCTTCTCAGATACTATCCTCTAATCAATCTCTTAATTCTTAGAAATGGAACAGTATATACAATATATCATCAAAAAGGCAGTTAAAACTCTTAGATGTAACAGAATTTTGAGGGAGAAATGTAAATTTTTTATCTCATATGAAGCAAATTCATGAATCTTTCTTAGCAATGAGAACTCCTTCCCCCACCCCACCTCGGTTAGGTACTAAGATCCATCCCAGGACCTTTGTACTGAGCTACATTCTTAGTTTTTTATTTTGAAACAGGGTCTCTCTAAGTTGCCCATCATGGGCTGGAACTTTTGATCTCCAGGCTCCCTAAGTGCTGGAATTACAGAACTGCACCACTAGTTTCAGCTAAAATTTAAGTGTGACCTTTTATAGTCCTTGGAACTGAAACAATCCTATTCATATTGATGTTCCCAGCCCAGAATATACCATCTAACCTATGTACAATAGATGCTCAACACTTGCTTTCAATGCTGAACCCAGTACCCATTCTTGATGCAGTAACAACAACAACAACAAAAAAAAAATCGGGAAAAAAGAAAGTGAATTTTTGATGTGTTCTTTTGTTGTTCTCTAAAATGTTCCCTTTCAGAAAATGTAAAAAAAAATTTTATGCATAGTATACTGGAAACACAAGCACTAGCACTGACTTTGTATTTCAAAGTTGGAAGAAATGAGATTGATATCCTACACAGTTGTGAAATGCCAAAAATAAGTAGAGCTGAAATGAATTAAAGCCTAGTTCTCAGAAAGGCCAAGGAAAAACTTCATATCAAGGATGGCTGTAATTGAAAGGGTCTAAATAAGTATTTAAAACCTCCCCTCCTGGGACTTCTAAGATTTCTGAATTTCAAATGGGTGTTTTATGTTTGACAAGGTGACATTGTATAAGAAATGTATTGTGAAACACTGCTGTACGATAGGAAAATGATTGAATGTAAATATTTCAAGATGTGGCCACTGTTCAAATGTTATCATAAATCTTTGCCATTGTTTTAGGGGATAACTCTTCATGCATATATGAGCTGAACTGATAGAGCTAGTGCTTGGGAGAGAAATCATCAGCAAGTTTCAGTCTCTCACCACTAGTCTGATTACACCATTAAAATGTCCTATTAGGCCTTTGTTTCTATTAATGTATATGCATTTTTACATAAGTGAAAAAATCCTCTTTTTGAAAATAGTATATCTGGCATTACTTTGGTCCTCTTGATCTGGAATGTCATCATTATGTGAAAATCAAATGGGCTAAGACAGTTTGTTTTCTTTAACTTTAAATAATAAGCAAGTAGGCCTGTATGATTAACTGTCTTTCCATTCTTTCTAGATTTGGAAGGTTTACAGTTGCTGCTCTTCAGTCCAAAGTAGAACAGTATGAACGCGAAACCAGTCGCCTCAAGAAAGCTCTGGAGCGAAGTGATAAGTATATAGAGGAGCTGGAATCTCAAGTCGCACAACTGAAAAAATCAAGTGAAGAGAAGGAGACTGTGGGAGTCATCTGTCAGAGAGTACGTTCTGCAGAGGGCAAGGGAGACGGTGAGAAGAACGTGGCATCAAACAGTCAAGGTGACAGCGGCAGAAAGCAGCCGGCTGTGTCTCCTAGCAGTTCTTCCCACCTAGCAAAGCCCTCTAGCAGCAGACTTTCTGACACTAGTATTGCCAGACAGGAAAGCACCAGCAAAACAGAACAAAATTGTCCTAACAACGTAGACCTATATCCAAAACGGGTGGAAATAATGTTAGATGTGACAGATACAAGTATGGACACTTATTTGGAAGGAGAATGGAGTAACAAACCAAGTGACCGTGGTCCCTACAAAGATGAAGAGCTTTATGATCTTCCAGCTCCTTGTACTCCTTTGTCCCTTAGTTGCCTTCAGTTAAATACTCCAGAAAATAGAGAGAGCTCTGTGGTCAAAGCAGGGGCTTCCAGAAAACACTCAAACCATCTCAGAAAACTGGTGTTCGATGATTTTTGTGATTCTCCAAATGTGTGTAATAAAGATTCTTCAGAAGATGATATAAATAGAAATGAGAATGAAAAGAAGTTGGAACATTTTACTTCCCCAAAGTCAGAATTTTGGGATTGTTGCTCTACAAGCTATGCCCAAAGCTTGGGTTTTGGAAGTTCAGAGGGGAACACGATAGCAAATTCGGTTGTAGAGATACCTTCAAAATTGAGTGAGAAATCGGGCTCATGCTTATCCAAGAGGTTGAATTCCATTCGCTCTTTTGAAATGAATCGGACAAGGACATCCAGCGAGGCGTCAATGGATGCTGCTTATCTTGACAAAATCTCAGAGTTGGATTCAATGATGTCAGAATCTGACAACAGCAAGAGCCCCTGTAATAATGGGTTTAAGGCAGTGGATCTGGATGGCTTATCAAAATCATCTCAAGGCAATGAATTTCTTGGAGAATCTGATAAGTTGGAAGAAAGAACTAAACTAAATCTTTCCAAAGGTTCTCTAACTGCTGATCAATTAGAAAATGGAAATGAATGGAAACCCACTTCCTTTTTCCTCCTCTCTCCATCTGACCAAGAAATGAATGAAGATTTTTCACTCCATTCCACTTCTAGTCCAGGAACTAATGAAATCAAACCTCCAGGCTGTTTGTTTCAGACTGAGTTTTCCCAGGGTGTTTTGTTAAGCAGTTCACACCAACTATTTGAAGATCAAAGGTTTGGGTCATCCTTGTTTAAGATGTCCTCAGAGATGAACAGTCTTCAAAACCACCTTCAGTCTCCTTGGTCTGCTTCCTTTGTGTCTGAAAAGAGAAATAAAAATGTGAATCAGTCAACAAAAAGAAAAATCCAGAGTAGCCTTTCCAATGCCAGCCCCTCAAAAGCAACTAAAAGTTGACTCATTAGGAAAGTGTCATTTGTGTTTTTATCCTGAAAGGAATATGAAAGTTTTTAAAGTTACTTTTTTCCCTTTATAAGTACAGCTTTGAATTGATAATCTCTGGTCAAGTGTTAAGACAGAATAGTAGATTAACCTGTATCCCGAGTATTTACATAATTTTAAAGAGGATTTGGTGATTTTTTCTTTTTCTTTTTCTTTTTTTCTTTTTTTTTTTTTTTTTTTTTTTTTTTTTTTTTTTTTTTTTTTTTTTTTTTTTTTTTTTTTTTTGGTCCAGAGAAAGAAAGGGAAAAGGTTATTTGTTTAACAAATAAATATTATATGTCTGGGTTGGGTGTGTTTTGTTTCTAGGGTTTTATTTAACTATTAGATATAGTGACCTGTAAATGAGGCTCACTTGTCTTCAGAACATGGATTTATTAATTTCTTAAATAAAACTTTTAGTATTGTCTGTTGTCTGTACATTGCTCATAAGACCCTCAAATTTCTTAAAAGCTTTTTTTCTAGGGTGGTAATTACCTTGCATACTTTTTTTGAGACAGGATCTTGCTCTTGGATCTTTTATTTTATTTATGTTTAGTAATGGCTTAACTTCATGCAAGGCCATGGTAAAGAAACAGCACTCTGACCTTACTTAGTCCAGTATTGCTTTGCTTTTTAGTTTTTATGTATATGTTTGCAATTTTTTTACATTGTGATTTGTCTAGTTTTTATAGAAATGAATACATGTTCTACATGAAAATATTCATTTTATGTCATGCCGCTTATATTTGCATGTATATTTTATGCCAGAGAGCTTATATTTGCTCTTTTTGTGTGTGTTAAAACAATATTGAGCGTAGTTTGGAAAGAAGACATAGAGCAGTTGGGCTTGGAGGAGATTCAACATTATAGTTCATTGTTCTAAAAGTGTAGGAGCGAAAAAGGTGTTTGCCAAGTTCTCGGTCCACTTCTGTCCCAGGGAAGGTGTCTCTAGAATGATAAAGTTTTTATTTGCATGTGACTGTTCTTTGTGAAAACTACATGCATGCAATATTTTTGCTTGCTTTATATTTCACACTTAAAAAGAAGTTTCACTTGGCCAATAGGCTTATCTTTTATTTAGGGCAATATTTTTTTTTCATAAAGAGTACAGAAGAGGTGAGGATAGGTGAGAATTAAGCACAATTTTTAATTTAGACTGACAAATATTCTAAATGGTATGCCTATGCAGGCCTTTAAAATGGGTTTGTATGCTAATGACTTTATCTAATGTGCACTGAACCCTTTCCATTAATACTATATTGTTTTACATCAATCTTGCATGCATTTCTATGTGAGTTGAATAAAAGATGTCATAAGCACTGTATGTGTTGGTGTTGTCCCAGATGTTGAATTAGCTTGTACAGGCAAGGAACGGTTACCTGAAACTGAGTTTGTAACATAGAGGTCATCTGTGTTTTTTTCAAAAAAATGTTTTAATCTAAAGAATAAGATAAATGGGTCTGGTAGCGCAAACTTACAACGTCAGCACTCTGGAAGCCTGATGCAAGAGGATGGCAACCTAAAGCCCAGCCTGGGCACGGGGCAGTCCAGCAACTCGGCAAGACCTTGTCGCACAGTGAAAAACCAAAATGGGGTGGGGGTGTAACTTTGTGAAGGTTCAATTTCCAGTACAAAATTAATACTGTAAAGAATAATTCATTTAGCTCTAGTGCCGGGCTGTAATCCTAACACTCAGGAGGCTGAGGCAGGAGGATTGCCGTGAGGTCCAAAACCAGTTTGGGCTAATAGTTGAAGAACAGCCTGGACTACAGATCAAGACCCTGACTCAAAAGAAAAAAAAAGAAAAAAATGGTATTTCATGACAGGAAAATGTCTACTGGAACACAGCTACACTTGTTTGTTTACATTCTATCTACAGCTGGTTTTGCATTTCCATAACAGTTTAGTAGCGGCAGATACCACGTGTCTCACAAAACCTAAAATATTTACTTTCTGGACTTTTACAAATGAATTTACTGATCCTCAATAATCTCAGCATTTTATGGAACCATACAAATACAATGAATCAGTTTACTGACTTGGAGAATCATGTTCTCGCTTTCAGAAGTAATAAATAGAAAAGGTGGATGAAGAGCACATTTGTCTTGTCATATATTTTCAATCGTTCATTTTGTCTGATGTTAAAGCTAATATTTTCCGATCCGTTAGCAATTTCAATATCTTTAGTTATGTTACACAGTAGGAATTCAAATGTATCCCTGCGTGGTGGTACACACCAGTAATCCCAGCACTCACGACGCTGAGGCAGGATTGCTGTGAGTTCAAAGTGAGCCTCGCCAAGATAGTGAATTTGCTACTATCTTGGCTTGCATAGTGAGACTGATTGAAAATAAAAACAAAACAAAAAAAAATTCAAGTGTAAAAACCGAAAATTTTTCTGTCACGGTTGGGGGTGCTATGATCTGAATATATGTCCTCCTATCTGCAAATTCATATGTTAAAACAACTGTCAGTAAAAGTATTTAAAGGTGGGGCCTTTGGGAAGGGACTAAGGTACGAGGACACTTGCTTTCTGAATGTAATTAGGGACCTTGTAAGTATGGCCAGAGGGAGCTTTTCTGTCTCTACCCTGTGGCACTGTGGGGGCTGGCTGGAGAGCAATGTCTTTGAGAGAAAAGCCATGGTCAGACACCAGGCCAGCTGTGCCTAAATCCCAGAATTCCCTGCCTCCAGAACTGAATGGGAAATTTCTGCAGTTAATAAATAGGGTGGATATGATGGTACCGGTAAATCCCAGCACTCAGGAGACAGAGGCAGCCAGCATGTGTTACACAGGTTTAGGACCAGCCTGGGCTAAGGGAGACCCTGGCTAAATAAACTGCCTAATACAATATTTGTCAGCCCAAATGGACTAAGACAAGCCTCATTGTTCTGTCTGAAATCTGTAGCCTGGTTTCCTGACTATGAGGCAGAGGATTCCCCAGCTTCTTACCTTCTCCAAAGTATCCCTTCCTCCTCTAAAACAGTACTTCATTCATGGATCCACTTAAACCCATCCATTCCTCACTTTAAGTGGATAATTGTACAGGACTTGGTTTTATTCACCCATTCTCTTTATCTCTGCCATAATGTGTGGCAGCATGAAAAACAGTCACTGGACGTTCAAACACACCTACTGTATCTATACACTCTGAAGAAAATATTACGGAGGTCAAATATTTTATTAACCTCTGTCTCATCCCTTTTTCAACCCTGTAAATGAATACTATTATTCCCAATTCACAAAAAGAAAAAAGTAAATTTAAGTGACCACACAGCTGGCATGGAGTAGTAACTTCGCCATCATGTGCAAATTCACATTTGTAGAAGTGGTTTTGAGATTTGCCAAGGATTCCTTTCAAAGTGTGCTGGGAGTATGAGCATGTTTTTTTTTTTTTTTTTCCACACAGTGTTTAATTCCTTCCTGTCTCCTGCGTCTGACTCTACTAAATGGAAGCACAATAATGGAAGAATTTTTGTATGGTTTTTTTGTTGTTGCCATTTTTAATATTCACATTAACTCTGGCATTTTTATGAGTTTAACCTTCCCTTTTAGCCAATTTTACTAAGGTATTAAAAATACACTAGTGATCAGTAAGCAGTTCATGTTTTTATACAAACAGCTTTTGATAGCTAATCTTTTTGGAAGTGCTATGACTATAGAAATGTGACAAAAAAGGCTTTCGTCATATAGCCTTTCATATTTTACTTTCAATTTTAAAATAATTTCTTTGAAAACTTACGAGTCTTTAAGTCATCACATAACTGAAAATGGTAGATTATGACTTAGTCAAATTTCAAATCTCTCGCTTTCTCTTCCTGTTATTTACCTTGCTTTGAGACAACTAAAAATATCAGTGAGCAAAAGAACAATTTGGTCTTGTAATATATGTGCTCTAGGAACTTACTGTTGTATTACACTGGAATGATTTCAAAGTGCAATGTATGTATAGAGTTTTCCTTTTAAGCTTGTATCTGCAGATGGTGTTCGTAGAACATCAAATTGAAATGCACAGTTGATGGTGTGTGGCCTGTTGGAAGAGTTTCTCAAAGCCTCCTAAGGTCTTTCCTGCCTATTTGTGGGAGTCCCACCATCCAGCCTTTGCCTATAGCCATGTAACCTGATCCCTTTAATAATACTTGGCAGAGAGAAAACCTTTTAAGCAATGATCTCAGAGTGCATAGTGAACATTTATTGCCTAGTTCTCGGAACCCTACTCATAGCAAAGAATCATCTATTAAGATGCAGATGTCTTTTAGAATCCATCCGGACCACGGGCTAGGGTGATCTTCAGTTTTATGTAAGTGAGGCAGTCTAGAAGACCTTGAGTTGCAGCTCCACGTTTTAACTCAAGATAGATACCTTGGTCTGGTGTGCCTCAGCAGGGAAGAGTCACTAACAAATGTTAGCTGGGTTAAAGAAGGATGTGGGAGTGTGGACTTTGAGGGTTTATGACCTGGGGAGTGAAAAGATCCTTTTCCCAAGGACAAGAATTTTACATAGACTTTTACCTCATCTTAGTAAATGTCTAAAGTCAAAACTTAGGAGGGAGGATATCGTTCTGGTCCGGTTCTGTGTTTATAAGCAAAGGGCAGCAAAGTGCCCATGGAAGATGGTCTCAGCGGCGGGTGAGATCTCATGGCTTCACCAGGGTGCTGTTTTTACCGAGTCCTGAAGGATGACTCAGTTTGCTGCAAATGAGGACGTTTCTGAGCTTGTCAGGATAGCTGGAGGGGGCTTTTCTTTTTTCTTTCTTTTTCTTTTCTTTTTTTTTTTTTCTTTTTAGCAGCAGCTCAAGAAAAAGTGTTGAAGGAACCACATCCTAAAGTCAAGACTCCTGAGTGACTGAAAAAGGTTTCTCCTAGGGTTCCAGGCCGATCTTGGGAGTTGGACTTGGCTCTGTTCCCGTCAGAATCCCCCCAAGGCTATGGCCCAGCGACAGCGACTCCCTGGGCCTCCGAGGCTCAGCGGGGGGCGGGGCGGACCCAACTCTATTAAGCAGAGGCGTGGCCCTCCGAGGGCCGGCGGAGGAAACCTCGCCCCGCCCACCGGGTCTTCCTGCTTGGGGGTTCCAGGCCCAGCCCCTTCCCTAGCTCGGACCCGGCGGGCTCTCCCCGCCAGCAGAGCCGGCGTCCCGCCTCTCCACCCCACCCCCGGCGCGGGGGCTGCCTGGCCCCGCGGGGCGCCCTCGCCGGTCCCGCCCCGGCCCCACGCACGCCGCGCGCTCGTTCTGAGGTTTCCTTTCGTGTCCTGATCGCTCTCCAAACCTGCCGATTAAGACTCGAAACCAACAAAGAGTTTTCTTCCCACCTTAACCTTGCACACAATCCTTTAACAAATTAATTAATCCTAATGAATTAACACTTCATTTATTTAAACGCGCTACAGTCCATGAATTAAATTTTCATGCAGTGATTAAAGGCTGTTAAAATATGCATGATTTCGTTAAAATTTTATAATAAATCAGGGCAATGTGTTACATGACAAGGCAACTATTTCCCGGTCCCTCGCGAGGGGCTTGGATTCGCGCGGGCGGCGGGAGGCGGGGCGGCCGGCCGGCTACGGGACCCAGCTCGGCATTCCGGGCTGGGACTCTCGGCCTCCTCCGCGGCCCGCCCCCGGGGGATGCAGCCCCGGCCGTCTGCACCGAGCCGGCGGAGGTCGACGGGCGGGCTCCCTGCGGTCCGCGGGCGCCACGCACCCAGGGCGCGCGTGCGGCCGCGTCGGGGCGGCCGGCTGGGGGACAGGGAAGGCGACAGAACTCCCCCAGCCGCGTGGGGTCAGTGGCCGGCGTGCCCGCGGGGGGTTGGTCCTGGCTTTAAGCCGGGGCCTGGAGTGCCTTCTCCCACCAGCTTTGGAACGGCTCGCTGCGCGGGCGCAGGAGCCTCCGTCCCCGGGGACCCGAGTCACCGCAGCCCGTGGCCACGCTAGTAGTGCAACTTCGCCCACTTGAGCTGCGAAGGTGGCTCTGGCGAGTGGCGGGCCGGGGCGGCGGCGACGCTCCGTTAGCTGCGCCCCAGGACTCGCACGAGGGCAGGTGGGTTCGCGGGCACGGGGCGGTGCGGCCGGAGAGGCAGGCAGATGTCCATCTGTAATGTAACGCCTACCGTGACGGGCGGTGAAATTTGCCAGGACGCGTCATTCGGGTCGCGAGGTCGCCAGTGACACCTCAGGAGGGGGCGGTCCACACTCAGGTCCCCCATATAAGGTACATGTTTTTTTAACTGCTGGAGGAAAGAATGGATTTCCCACTGGTTTACTGCCAGCCTCTCTCGCGGGCCCCACCGGGAGCCGAGTCGGCCCGCTGCGCTGGGAGCCTTGGGAGAGGAAATCCCAACCGGGCGCCGTGCCCGCCGCCCAGGCCGGACCGGGGGACGCGCACAGGGACGGGAGAAGACAGAGGCCTCCGGATCTCCCGCCCTCGCGGTGGGGAGCGCGCTCCGGGTTCCTCGCGGGGCCCCGCGGGTCACAAAGGGCAGGGCCGCCGCCTGCCTCCGGCGAGGGCAGCGCCAGGCGCCTGGGCCTGCCAGGGGAGGTCGGAGGTCCGCGGGATGGGTCCCCCAAGAACGCAGTGACGGTCCCTGAAGGACATACCAGGCCAGGTACTCAAGGAGTAGCCAAAAAGAGACTGGCGATCCGAGCAGCCTGGTCCCTGCCCTGGGAAGGCCGGGCAGCGAAAGTCCCTCCTCCGTCCACACTCGGGCCACGGGATCAGCCCTGTAAGACCCCAAGCCTTCACCCCACGCCCGCTCCTGCTGCGCGGCCTGACCCTCAGCCCTGAATTCAGTGGCCTTCGGAGCGGGCGGTCTTCGCCCCCAGGGGTGCCCCAGCACAAGGGGCGCTGAGTAGTGAGCAATGCCCACGAGACACTTAACGGCGGAGTCTCGGAAGAGCAGAGCTCTGGCTTGGCCACCCTGCCGGGAGGGCCCGACCCCCGGGGTCCCGCAGGAGCGTGGGGACCGACTCCCTGGCCGCCTACCCACGCATACACAGCCTTCGCTCACTTCCTCCAAGGTTCCCTGAGCGGACCTCCAGTCTCTCATCCCAAACACCTCAGTTCCACCCCGCGTGGGCATGAGTTTCCTCTCGCCCCCGTGGGAGGAGAAAGGCGGCGCTCCGAAGGGCAGCCCCATCCGGCGCGTCCTTCCTAGCCAGGTGCAGGGCAGGAGGAGAGCTCAGCGGCCAGGGCAGCCAGCCCCTCGCACAGCGCCCGTCCCGCCAGGCCAACACGCCGGTCGACTTCCCGAGCCAGGCAGAGGGCAGCTGCCAAAGGAGGAGGAGAAAATTAATTAATGAGGGAAAGAAAT
This sequence comes from Ctenodactylus gundi, assembly GCA_004027205.1. NCBI lineage: Eukaryota > Metazoa > Chordata > Mammalia > Rodentia > Ctenodactylidae > Ctenodactylus > Ctenodactylus gundi. The sequence continues at coordinate 291,581 of PVKB01000492.1, read as the reverse complement.
GTGTCTGTGATCCAGAGGATAGACGCCCTGTCCCCAGGGGGCAGAAAGTCCTAGGAAATCAATAGCTGCGCCTTCCTTATCCCTCTCTTGATAACATGCAAAGCTGTGAGATGGTAGGTAAGGCGGTGGAGAGGAGTGTTGGACATTAAGCAAAAAGGTGGGAAAGTTTGCCCAGAAATCTAGCCAAGGCTCAGACCCCATGCGGGGCATCATTAGCACAGGCAGGAACCAACCAGTTACCACAGTTGCCAAGCCAGGAAAACAAAGCAGTGGCATGGAGATGCTTTGAGGCCAGGCCCGCCACCTTTTTCTTTTACCCCTCATTGACCTAATACGTGAGCCCAGGAATTTCCTGCCTGGCTCTTGCCTGGAGCTGAGGTCCAGCAGGAACGTGCAGGCTAGTTGCCCGGGCACCACCCCGCATTTCTCTACAAGCTCCTCTCCTAACACCTATTACACTTGTTTGATGAATGAATGCTTTTCTCTTAGGGCTTCCCCTGGTCATAGACCGTCATGTCTTGGAGGACGTGTGCCCATAACTTATAACCAGTTTTATCTCCAGTGTCTTGGATTGGCCCAGACAAGGGCTCAGCAAGCATTTGAGGAAGGTCATAAATGAAGAAGGTATGAAATAACTGGCTCTGGAAAAGAACAGGATGAGAAAAAGATGAACATCTCTGCCCAGCAAGCTCAACCCTCTGCCCAGTCTCCTCCTCCTTTGGAAGGAGGCCCTGTCAAGGATCGTTGTGCAGTCCACAGTCAGATCCGGCATGTTGAACCATCCCTGCCTTTTTCCTTTGGGCTCTTGCCAGTTGATCTCTCTTCCTGCCTAGGCAGGGGTACTGTCCGATGGAGCTCCTTCTTCACATGCCATGATTATATATATATATATATATATATATATATATATATATATATATATATATATATATATATGACTTCTGTGGGATTCCAGTCCATGGGATGAGAAAAACATTCTCTGCTTTCTAGTCTCAGTAAAGGGAAAGACATTCTGGACAGAGATCTGGCCTCCCTGACTGGGCTGAATAGGTACTCCTCTAGTACAAGGAGAGTTAAGCTGAGAAGGGAGTTTGGGCAAAACAGTAAGCTCCTGACTGAGGCCTTGCCTCTCACCTGGATTTCCTAGAGGACTCCATGCTTGGAGTAAATCAAGATCCACTTGCATTATTTAGGGATCCCCACCCTCCTCTCTGTGTCCACCTAGCAACAAATCTAAGCTTTGTGCATTTGTGTCCCTCCTGCACTTTCAGAGACCCTAAAGGCCAGCCAGCATTTCTGCAGGTTGCAGGTGCTGGCCTATTGAAGGGGGTGCTTAAGAAAGCATAGAACCCCCCACCCCAACACACATAGGGATGAGTGGTGGGATCTACCTTGAAGGGTGTCAGGAAAGATTAGGTTAAGCCTGGACACCTGGTGCTAGGATGACCATAAGACTCACTCTTTCCCTCCAGCGACTTCTTGCTCATCAGCCATTCCCTGTCGAGATAAAGTTGCATTTAGTGCTCCCAGGAGAACACGTAATGGATGGAGCTGCTGCTCCCGTGTGCACCAGCAAGTGAACATCCTTTTCACTCCCCTCTGGGGCTACAGGGAAGGGAGGGGTGGGAGGAGAGGAAAGAAAAGAAAGAGGGAAAAAAAAGAAAAGAAAAAACCGTGGTTATGCCTGTGGGTTCTTCTTGGAGCATGAGGAGGTGAGTGAATATGCTAAACACATACGCATTTATGCAAAGGAAAGATAAGATCTACGGGAGCGTGAATTTGGACTTGTAGAAATGCTCTGCTCTTTTGTGGGTTTGGAGATTTCTTTGGTGTGGGAGAGATCTGATACCTACTCGCCAGAAACAGCCCCTTCCACTCTCCAGCTCTCTGTGGCACATGTGGTAACATCTGGGCCGTTATTTTCACCCCAGGCAAAGAGCTTCATCCCTGGAGACAGAGGCACCTGAACTGCAGCTCCCTAGGGAGGTCCTGATCTGCCTGTCACATGAGGGCCATATAACAGGTCGGATAATTGATTTATTCTTCTTAGGTCTTGATTTCACCGTAATTAAAATCTATTAAAGGCTGGACCAGAGCTTGTGCCTGTCGTCAAGTTCATTCAAATTTAGCCTCGTCTTGACTATAGAAGTAGTATAAGAAAACAAAGAGGCAAGGAGCCAAAACGATGGAAGAGAAAGCTCTCTCTCTCTCTCTCTCTCTCTCTCTCTCTCTCTCTCTCTCTCTCTCTCTCAACGTTTTACTCCCTTTTCTCTGGTTTTCTTTTTCTGGAGTTTCCCCACAAAGTGTGCGTGAGTGTGTGTGCGTGTGTCCTTGCGTTCGTGTGTGTGCGCGCCCGCGCGCGCTGAGGAGAGGAAAGGATCCCAGCTACACTGTGTTAACTATTTTTTTCTTTTGATTACTAGAAGCCTCAGATCACCCGGAGCTCTTTTGAAACGTGGGTTTGTACACGGTTAGAGACAAACAATAAGAGAAATGCAGTTTCATTTCACCAGTCTTTCCGGCGGAGAAAGCACGTGCTTCTTGTGGCTCCTAGGCGGCTGTCACTGGTGGTGCTTGACACAGTTATAGTCACAACAACAACAACAAAGTATGTGGAGGAAATTAAATTATGTGGAAATCAATAGCGTCTGACTGCTTCAAACAAATATCTGTCATCGCGATTATTCTCCAGGAACCTATTTATAAACCTTGAAAGAAACAGGTTCCTGCAGCAAAAGACAGCGCCTTCTGCATTTCTGTGTTGTTGTTTTTCTCTGTATACAGAGGAATGCGCGGGCATAATTTAGCATACAAACGCCCAGCTGTATACATTATATAACAGCTTGTTAGGCGTCCCATGGAGGAGGTGTCCCTAAGTAATGCGCATATATATTCAGAGCTTGCAAGGGAGGGGAAAAACCCCGACGAGGGAGCGCGTGCATCTACAGCCTCTGCCTCCAAGAGGTGGCTACCCTCAGACAATAGCTGACCCTTCAGATCTTTCCAGACTCGCGGTGGAAAGGCGGCGTGTGCAGCGCGCATGCCCGGACAGCTACAGGTGCATCACCTGCGCTGTCCTTGCTGGTGGTCACTATAAGAGCGGCTCCCACGCGCCGGCCGCGGCCAACGAGAGCGCGCGCGCGCGCAGACGCACGGCGCCGCCAAGAGGGAGAGCGCGCGCCAGACAGACGGAGACAGCTGATGCCTGTCAACGCGGTGGGGCCGCGAGCTCTCGCGAGAGCTCCCCGGGCCGGCCGCGAGAAGTGGGGCTCAGGTGTAAGAGGAGTGCATCCCGTCGGCGCGCGGGGCTAGAGCTCTCGGAGAAGCGGGACCGCGAGGCCGGCGCGCGCCGGGCGGCAGCAGGAGCAGCAGGAGCCCGCGGCACGGCCGCCGCCGTCCGACGCGCCGCCTCGGCTGCCACCTCGGAAGGGAGGCCGGGGGAGCGGCGTGCGCACTTTCCGGGGGACTTTGAGAGTGTTTGTGGATTTACATGCCAAGCAGTCAAGATGATGTCCATGAACAGCAAGCAGCCTCACTTTGCCATGCATCCCACCCTCCCTGAGCACAAGTACCCGTCGCTGCACTCCAGCTCGGAGGCCATCCGGCGGGCCTGCCTGCCCACGCCGCCGGTAAGCGCCCGCGCCCGCCCCCTCCCCCGCGCTCCGCTGCATGTGGGTGCCGAGCGCGCGTCCCGCCACGGCCCGGCGGGCAGGGGTGTGGGCGCTCCCGTCCGCCTCCGTGCCGAGCGCCCGCGACCGGGCGGGGCGTTGCGGGCCGCGACGCTCGCCTTCCTCCGCGCCCCGCGTTAGGGTCCCGCCTGGGGAAGGCGGTCTCCGTGCGCGCGCGGGCGTGTGGCACGGGGCCCCGGCTGCGAGTGACATTTCCCTCTCTTCTTCTTCCCCCCCTTCCTGTTCCGTCTCTCACGCCCCCCTGGACTGTGTCCCCGTGTCTCCCGCCCCGTTCTCCCGGCCCTTCTCCTCCGCTGCCCGCTCGGCCCCACTGTGCACCCGCTCCGTCCTCCCCGCGCCCGCCCTTCCCACCCGATGTTATTTTGGTCGCTTTGTGTTGGCCTTTTGCTCGTTGTGCTCTCTTCCCGGCTCGTGTGTGTGTGCGTGTCCTGTTTTTGTTCTCGCCTGTGCTTTTTGTTTGGTTTTGTGGTTTTTGGTTTGGTTTGTGTCGCCCGCAGCTGCAGAGCAACCTCTTCGCCAGCCTGGACGAGACGCTGCTGGCGCGGGCCGAGGCGCTGGCGGCCGTGGACATCGCCGTGTCCCAGGGCAAGAGCCACCCTTTCAAGCCGGACGCCACGTACCACACGATGAACAGCGTGCCCTGCACGTCCACGTCCACCGTGCCGCTGGCGCACCACCACCACCACCACCACCACCACCAGGCCCTCGAGCCGGGCGACCTGCTGGACCACATCTCGTCGCCGTCGCTCGCGCTCATGGCCGGCGCCGGCGGCGCTGGCGCGGCGGGCGGCGGCGGCGGCGCCCACGACGGCCCGGGCGGCGGCGGCGGCCCGGGCGGCGGCGGCGGCCCGGGCGGCGGCGGCCCCGGAGGCGGCGGCGGCGGCGGCGGCGGCGGCCCGGGGGGCGGCGGCGGCCCGGGGGGCGGGCTGCTCGGCGGCGCGGCGCACCCGCACCCGCACATGCACGGCCTGGGCCACCTGTCGCACCCGGCGGCGGCGGCCGCCATGAACATGCCGTCCGGGCTGCCGCACCCCGGGCTGGTGGCGGCGGCCGCGCACCACGGCGCGGCGGCGGCGGCGGCGGCGGCGGCGGCCGGGCAGGTGGCGGCGGCGTCGGCGGCGGCGGCGGTGGTGGGCGCGGCGGGCCTGGCGTCCATCTGCGACTCGGACACGGACCCGCGCGAGCTCGAGGCGTTCGCCGAGCGCTTCAAGCAGCGGCGCATCAAGCTGGGCGTGACGCAGGCCGACGTGGGCTCGGCGCTGGCCAACCTCAAGATCCCGGGCGTGGGCTCGCTCAGCCAGAGCACCATCTGCAGGTTCGAGTCGCTCACGCTGTCGCACAACAACATGATCGCGCTCAAGCCCATCCTGCAGGCCTGGCTGGAGGAGGCCGAGGGCGCCCAGCGCGAGAAAATGAACAAGCCCGAGCTCTTCAACGGCGGCGAGAAGAAGCGCAAGCGGACTTCCATCGCGGCGCCCGAGAAGCGCTCCCTCGAGGCCTACTTCGCGGTGCAGCCCCGGCCCTCCTCCGAGAAGATCGCCGCCATCGCCGAGAAACTGGACCTCAAAAAGAACGTGGTGCGGGTGTGGTTTTGCAACCAGAGACAGAAGCAGAAGCGGATGAAATTCTCTGCCACTTACTGAGGGCGGTGGGAGGGGCCGGGCGGGCGGGCGGCGCGGAGGGGCCGCTTCCCGGAGGCTTGCCTCGGGCCTGCGTCCCCGCGCGGCTGGCGTGTCCGGCGTCCCGCTTGCGTTTAGGGAGCCCCTCCCCTCGCCCCTCCGCCCCGCTCGGCTCTCCCTGCCCCTTCTGTGCCCCAGCCCGGAGGACGGGGTGCTGAGCGCAGAGAAAGAGAGGGTGGCTGGGGAGCCGCGGGGAGCATTTAGGTGAGTGGGGAGTGGGGGGAAAGGAAAGCGGAGACTGGACGGGGCTTTGGAGGAGGAGGATGGATGGTCCTGAGAATGGGGTGGGGGGAGAAACGGGAAGGGTTGGGAAATGGACTGTTTTTGACCAGAGACATTTATCACAATCTCCTGGGGACCAAGGAACCGTGTACAAAAACAAACCCACTAACCACCACCACCACCACCACCACCACCAAATAACAACAATAATAATAAACAGAAAACCCCAGACAAATAAAGACAACAAAAACAAAGAAAAAGGCTTTAGAAATTGAACTGGGGAGCCTAACACGCAGCTTCATTTACCCCCAAGGAGGAGAGCAAAGGCCACTCCCACTGTTACCATCGTCCCCGTCCTGCACACGCAAACCAAGTGAAGAAAAACACGAAAACCAGACTGGAAGGTGAAATTCTGGATAGTGACGTTAGTTCTCTCTGCGTGTTTAATTATTTTTCCCTTCAAAAGCTTACATCCACGCGCTCTTTTATTTCCTCCATCCCAGGACCCAAGGAGACCCCAGTCTCTGCTCTTTAGCCTGTGGAACTGAGAGGAGGCTACCCAGGGGCAGGGGCTTGCGGGTGGCAGACTGGCCGGCTGCTGAAGTAGAACTTGAGTTTCCCAGCGGCCCAGTATCCACAGTCCTGAGGCCTGGCCAGAGTTGGGAGAGTCGTCACGAGGTCAAAGTTACAGTCTCGTGAGTTTTCTAAAAGGCAGAACTTAGGGTTTCAGAGCTAAATATTTTATTCTAGGAAAGTAATTATAACAAGATTTTTTCTCTTTTGCTCATATCAAAAATTTAGAAAATGAAATATTTTAAGATAGCCCTCTCCCCCTGGCACACACAAACACACAGGACTTTGCCTTAGCTTATCCTTCAGTTTTCGGAGTGTAGCTTATTTCAGACGATTTACTCCCCTGCTTCCCCCAAACAACACAAATAAACTGATGGGTTGGATGATATTAGGAGGTCTGTTTCCTTCCGTTTTCCATCTTGGCCACTGAATAAGATCATCTTGCTCTCCAAGGTCCCCCTTTCTCCTCTTTTAGAGAACTTGGCAATCATTGAAACGTTGGAAAGTTTCTCCTTTCAGTTGAGGCAAGACTTGGCTGTGAGAAAATTACCTAAATCCCAGAAGAGCGGAAGACAGATTTAAAGGCCCTCCCCCTACTCCATTTGTTTTAAAGAGGTCTGCAGGTTCCCCTGGGGAAAGCAGAACTACTGTTTCCTTTTTGTTGCTATTATTATTCAAGAGTCATTTATTACTGGGGATAAAGCAAGAGCTTTAATTTGCACTGTCAGTTTCCCAAGTTAAAAAAAATCATGTGTAGTATTTTACAGTAACAAAGTAACTCACAAGCTGCTGATTGATCAAAAAAAAAAAATGAAAAAGACAGTTAAAGGTGGTTAGGTCAGATGCCTGCTTTGTGTAAAGGATACTCTTTGGATCTCATGTGGAGGTGGTTTATTACCATCCTTCAACCATAACTTAAAAAATGAATACAGAACAAATAAAAAATACCTTAACAAGACTGTTCTCATGCATGATCTGAAAAGTGCAGAAAGAAACACAATTAGGTCTCACTCTGGTTAGGCATTATTTATTTAATTACTTTGTATATCATTGTTTGCAGCACAAACATTCTATGCATTTGAAACGGAGCACTAAACTGGGCTAGCTTTCTGGTAGACGTTTTGTGGATAGTGCGATTTCACAGTCTACTGCCTGTGTCCACTGAAAACACAACATTCTTGTCATAGTCTTGTATTTAGAGGGAAAGGGAACAAGGACGATTATTGTAAATATTTTATTTAATGCACACACAGTGGTACAAACTGCCAGTGTTAATCCTGAAATGTCTCACGGATTGCTCTACCTGTCCATGTATACCTGCTGAGCTTTCTCCTTGGTTATGTCTCTACTCTCTTACCTTCCTTCTCCTCCACTTCGGTCAGAATCATTTCTGTGCGCCAAAATACAAGAGGGGGATGTGTCCCAGTACACTTACAAATAAAACATAACTGAAAGAAGAGCAGTTTATGATTTGGGTGCATTTTTGTGTTTACATTGGGCCAAGTCCTGGTAGAACCTTACAAAAACTGAGACACTTCAACCAGATAGCCGAACCAAACAAAACCAAAAAGGGGGTGGAGGGGGAGGGTGTGAAAGGGGGGATCAGAAGAATAGAAAGGGTGAGTTGTGTTTTGAATTTGAATTCACTTTCAGTTAACTCATGAAACGTGGTGCTCTGAAAAAATATGTATTAATTGTGTTTATCAAACATTAAAAAAACTGCAGACACTTAAACCTCAGCACCTCATTCAAATTGGTGGAAGGTAGTAAATAATCAGGCACCTGAAAAACATTTAAGATGAGGGTCAAGGACAGTGGCATTTAAGGATGTGTATATATTGTAGTCTGAAAACGTTTCTAAAAATGTTGTAAGTAAATAACTTCTTTGGAGGTTAATAAATTTAAACACCATCCACTTATCTGTCCAGATTCCTTATCAAATGCTTCTGTTCATTTGGAACATCCAGTGTGCCACCTACTGCTCCAGAGTGACCAAAAATATTCTTGGTGACCTGGGACTAGATCTGATGCCAAATGTACAGAGTTTCTTAATAGCTGGGATTATATCTTCTGACATCATCCTATTTTAGCTAAATCTTTAATTTCACCGGCAAATCTGTGAAAGAAAACACTTGATGTTCAAAAAAGAATAGTACATTTTAAAGGCTGTGATTTTAAACAGTTGTTGATGTTTTAAAAAGCACTAGAGATATTTTTAAGAAATAGATCTCTTCCATCAAAATTGTTTTTGTTATTGACTTGAATTATCATAAAAAGTTTCTAATAAAATGCATTTGTAAAACACATTATTTTATAGAAAATTATGATTAGATTTCGTTGTTGGACAACCAGAAATAAACAAATAAAGATTTAAAAATGTTTTCTTTAAAAAAAAAACTGCCCAAACAGAATTGTTTCAGGCAAAGACATTTGTATTATATGATAATGGATAATGTATGCATTAAGAATTTAAGCATTTGTTTTGTATTAAGTAAAATCCTTAACAAGTAAAAAGAAAACTATTATGTTAATAAAACATCATGAAAACATGTGCTTTGCAGAGTTTCCTATTTTATGTAGTAGGAAACTGTGCAAAACAACAAAAAAAAAATGCTTTGTTTTTTTGTTGAGTCACTGTGAGGCTGGAAAAAGTACTAAGCCCATTTTAAGGTATTTTAACTGTCCACCCAAGAAGAAACAAAAATGTCCGTCTGAAGAGAATGCAGAGACTCGCCATCAATGATGGTTTGACCTTCCAAACTTCTCTGTTTCTGAGCAGCTCAACTTCACACTACGGGATTTCTGTGCCTGTCAGGGGTGGAAATAAAACGTATGATTCGAGGTTCTTTTAAAGAAGACTCAAAATAAGTTTGAGAGGGTAGGAAAACCGGGTTCTCTTTGCGCATCAGCTTCTCAGGAAATCTAGGCGGCTGAGTGGGAAGGGCAAAAGAAAGTAAGCATTAAAATGCACCTGCCACCTTAATGATGTCTATTTGTTTTGAATTGTCTCTTTTCCTCAGTCTTCGCCCTGGGTACCTGCTCCTTTTGTAGGTCTAAGAAATGATGTCCTCACAGCCCATCCACTAACTTCTGAACAGATTTTTGTTTAACTCGTGTTCCGAAATTGCTCTCGCCTTGGATTGTACACTCAAATAAACCGCAGGCACCCACTGCCGTGATTGTATCGATTTTTACTTCTTGTCATGTTAGGACTATTTGGGTCCAGTTCCTACACGTGGCCGCACGGAAAGAGGACAGGGCACCCTACCCTAGGAGGACACCGTCGGCCATCCAGGGCCCAGCTCAGGCCTCCTCACCTGTCATCCGCCAGGCCAGCAGGCCTCACCTGCACGGGGCATCCCAGTCCGCCTTTCATTTTGATGAGCTTCCATAGTTCTGTCCCTGACTGTGTAATTGGGGCTTCTGCCCCTGGCTGAAACCAGCGCTCCCTACCCTATTCTAATAGTCCTTGTGGCCAGAGGGGTAGTAGAGGAGAAGGCCATAATTATTATCGATACAGCTCTGCCATCGGTGTTACTGTGGCAGTCTTAGCTCCAGGTTGAGAACCACACAATTCTCGCGGGCTGTTTCAACGTAGACCGTGAGTTTAATTGATTTAAAAAAAAATAGCAGCCGAAATCTAAATCTCACGGGGGTCTCTTTTCCACCTGTGAGAGATAAGCCTTGTCGCAATAATTATGTTATTTAATATTTGATCAAACCTTCGCGCCACTGCGGCTTCCGACGCCCGGCGGCCTCCCAGGGCAGTGGACCAGCGAGGTGGCCGCAGTCCACGTGCAGCCGGGGCGCACGGCCGCCCCTCGGGTTGGCTTGCTTTTTGAATATTTCATGTCCTGAGTGTTCTGGAAATTAATAAAATGAATGATAACAAGAAGCTAATTAAAACTTTCGTAATTGTTGTCAAGTCAGCTAGATGGGCGACACGCACCCCTCCCCGACTCTCTTCTTGAAAACTCGACCATCTCGGGGTGCGGGGAGGGTGGCGCGCGGTGTTCTGCCAACAGCCCAGCGCAGCGCTCTCCCAGCTCCAGGAGCAGTTTCGGAGGGGGCCTCGCGGGACTGCTGGGTCTCCCTGCCGCTGCCGTCCGGGGATCCAAGGTCGCCTGCAGGTAACTTTTGGACTTCGGGGTGCATAGGTTCGCACGTGTCATTTGAAACCACAGGCTGAGTTGGTTGGGTCGAATTTGCAGCCGAAGGGGAGTCACCCTCCCCTCCCTCACACACACCAGAGGAGGATCGCGCTCTCCCCTTCCAGCACCCACCCACCCTGGGATCCCAGCGCCCCCCAGTGCGCGGCAGTGGGGTGTGCGAGTAACGGACCGCGGCTCGCCCTGTCTGCTCCCCTTCTCCGCCTTCCCGCGGATTCGCGACCAGGCGTTTCTAGTTGCCGCGCTGCTCCGGGTCCCACCAGGTCCTGGGCGACCTGAGTGAGAGGCCAGGCGACAGCTTGAGGCGCTGGCCTCCCGCGCGCGTGCGCAGGTCCGGCCCTCCGCTGCGGACCGCGGGGAGCTGCGACCGGCCTGGCGCGCACCGGGCTCCCGGGGAGCGCGCCGAGCCCGCACATGCGCATTGACCGCGCCAAGGTCCCCGGGAGGAGCGACGAGCTCCCGGGTTCAAAATTAGGAGCTGCTGGAGGTTCCTTCCTACTCCCAACTGCCTAGAAGAACACGCAGAAATAAACGGAAACGGACCAAAGATCTCACAGAGGTTAAAAGTACTCCCCGAGACCCCGAGACTGCGTAACAGTCGCTTTAAACGCCCCCAAACTTTCAAAACTGCTTTACACGCTTTACAAAGAAGTGGGAAGGATGCGATCTTGGCTTTTGTTTTGTTGGTAAGGTGCGGCCGATGCCGGCGACGGAGGTGAAGTCACTGAGCGCAGATGCGCGGGGCGCGGGGCTGGCGGGCTGCCAGGGCTTTCTCCTGGGGAGTTTGGGGTGATCTTAAATCTCAAAGTGAAGGTTTGCGAGCAGCCGGGGAGGCGGAGGCGCGGAGACGGCGTCGGCCTCCCGCGAACAGCGGGCGGGGCGAGGAAGAAGAGTCCGCGACCGGACTTGCCTCCGCAGGGGGTCGCTCCTTGGAGGGGGAGAAGGGAAAACACGGTGCCAGCGGGTGCAGGGAAACGGGAGGTGCTGGGAGAGATCCCGGAAGGGCAGCTGGCAAAGGAGGGGCGGAGGGGGAAGGAGTCCTCGGAGGGATTCAGTGAAAGCAATGACAAACCAAAGTTGGTGAGGTAGCTCCGACGCCTGGCCTCGGTGCCGCACAATGTATACAAACTTTTGTGGACACGGCTCAGAATGAGACAAAGTGTTGACAGTTTCCAGAGGTGGAAATTCACTTACCCCAGTCTCTTTCTCCCCTTCCTGCCCCCGCCAAGTGTTGACAATAAACATTTAATGAAGGCAGAGACCTGGCAGTCTCCAGACAGTGTCAGAATACTTTAAGCAGACCATTAGCACGGCTTCTTCCACTTCAAACATCGCGCGGTACACACTCGCGTTATATTTTTAAAAATACAACGTGTGAGACAAATAATACATTCATAAGGTTTAAGTGGTCTGCAGTAGTTCTGATACCCCTAGTACTCAGCAGCAGAAACTAACTCATTGTCGATTACTCGCGCTTAAAAAATGTTAAATACAGTTAATGCAATATTAATCGCCCTTTGGTGATATAAAATGCAATATTTTCAGGCAGCTATTGGGCTTTTCTAGAGGAAGAGCTGATGAAAAGAGTCACAGCTGAATAGTGGAGTGAAAAAGCCGGGTATTTATTGCTTTTGTTTGTCTTTTGGCTACAGAGGCAGAAACCTTCTAATGGGGTAAGGACATTTATTTTATCTGCAATCTATTACTGTGAGAGCAAGGGCGGCAGATGGGGCTGGTGCGATGTTCACAGTGTAATTTAGAGCAAATCCTAATAACTAATAATGATTTATGTTAATTTTGATCACTTATGCGACTTTACCAAATCGCCGTGAGAGAGAAAGAGAAAGAAACTGACCGTGACAAGGAGCGCCGAGGCGGGTTGCAGCTCGGGGTCCTGCGCTTTGCACAACCTTAAATGTGTTTTATGAGTTACAAACTGGCTTTTTCAAAAGCAGGCAGGATACTTCAGACGCTGCGCGGGGATATTTGCGGGGCTTGTCTTTCTTTGAAAAGGGACCTAAACGGGCTCGCCTGTGACACCTTTGGGCGCGATCACCACAGTTTTCAATAAAACAGAAATGTTTTCATTGTTATATTTGCTTATATTAAATAAGGTGCCACTTGCGTGGAGCAGAGAGAGAGAGAGAGAGAGAGAGAGAGAGAGAGAGAGAGCATGTGCGTAGCGTGCCTGTGTGTACGTGTTTGGGCGCATTTAGGACGGAGCTGGGGGTGGAGTACGGGGTGCATTGGAGGTAAGAGTGCGCGACAGGCTCTATGTGTCCAAAGTGTGGTCTGAACACAAGGCTTCAAATTAGCTTTAGCTCCTGTGATCCGACTCCTCCGCTCGGCCACCATGCCTTATGCAAAAGTTTTATTATTGGTTGTTTAAACAAGTTACAGATTCTTAATCTTACCTTCCTTCCACCTGACGTGTGTTTGCCCAGAATCAACTTCCCGACAGCTTTCTACTCTCGGTCTCCAGTCGCCGTTCCGTTCCCCTCGGGGGACTCTAGGGCTTTTAAACTTAAAAGTGCCTCTTTTCTCCTCACCCGCCCCTGGTAAAGTGGCACTAGCTCAGAGCCCTAGGGACTACCGAGGGGACCTATTCTGCCCAGGAACAGGGCGATTCTTCCGATTTTCGGCTGACTAGCAGAGCGCTGCGGAGGGTCCGAGCGGTTATGAAAGGGCGGGTGCGCCTGGCTCCTGGCAATTGACTTTTCCAGTTACCTTTTGCGCGTTTTAACGCCTCGGGGCTAAAGTTTGAAAGTAAAACGGCATCAAAGCACCTCCTTATTAGCTCTGTATTTGAGAAATCCGAAGATGAAGCTACCTAAAAGGTTTAATAGGGCGGAACAGCATTTATTTGCCAAGCAAACAGCCGGAGTGCAGTTCAAAAGGGGTACAGAGGCTTGTCAGCGGGAGGTCGGAGGGTGAAGATCTCGGGCAAAGTGAATTTTAAGCTTCAGTTGCCTAGTTAAAGTGAATTAAACAAGCTTCAAGTGAGATGCATGCTTTGATTTTGAGTATCATTTCTCTCGCCCAATTTTTAAAAATATGTATGTATATATCTGTTACATGTAAGCATGGGGGCAGGCACGCAGGCATGCACCCCCCCACACACAACACACAACTCACACATACACAACACACACTCACACACAGATCCTTTCCCCAGGTCCCGTCTCAGAGTTGTCAAGACTTTTTTGTTAATGACCCTTCAGATGTTGTAGAGTGGTTTCCTCTCCAGAGATTTGACCTGGACATGTATTTAAAATATGAGCGTATCTGTTAAAGTTTCAATGTTTTCTGTTGCCTTTTAAAAGGCTGCAAATATAAAAATTGTATATAAATTTCTTCTACTAGGGAAAAATCTAGCTACACGACTGAGAACAGTGTCTTTCTGAAACATTGTGCTGTTTCATTTTGTGTTTTGAATTACCTCGCAGGAACTGTACCGGGGTAGTGTTCTGGGTGTAAAGAAGACTTCCAGCAAAACGATAAATCCGGGCAGCTGACATGCCTGTTTTCGGATAATACTGCAGAGAGCGTGTGCGCTTGTGAGCTTGAAGCTGTGCCTCCACGTGCATATCGGTAGACAGACAGTTGCCAGCACCTTTTTCTCTTGTTGAACGTAATGGAGTCTTATCTCTAAACTTTATTTAATTTTGTCTCGTGCTGCAGTCCCAAAAGCAACTCCCTTAAAACGGAGGAGTGGTGCATTATTGAAGCTCTCTATCAAACAGCTCTGGGGTGCAGCTTTCCTGCAAGCGCTGGCTCTCTACGAGGTCTGCCTGTCTGACTGCACAGAAGCCCCTAATATGTTAATGGCCGTAGGGGATGCCTAAGGTACTATCTCAAGCTGCTTCGCACACCATATGTCAGGCCGTTAGCCACATGGATCTATTAATCACAAGGAACTGGAAAGGGAGGAGAAGGCGAGCCATGGGGGAGGGGAGAGGGCAACATTTCTCATATTCCCATTAAAATAAAAAACAAATGAAAATCTATAAGAAGACTAATCCAATACAAATTTCCTTTCTGTCAAGTCAAAGGTGGCTCCTAAGTGTGTACCACATAATTAGCGTGGTATTTTATCCTATGGAGTAGGAGGAAATTTTACTTGGAGGGTCCTGTTTAGGGTTCTTTCATTACAAAACTTTTATGGGCAGTACTTTCTTGATGCAAAAAGTTGTTTTGTTATGTACGTTCTTTTGTACATGAGCTTTATTAAAAAATAGTTGATGGGGAATAGGGAAATATAGGTTTAAGGGAGGTAAAAGAGCAGGAAGAGAGAGGTACCTGAGGGATTTGTAATGAATACATAATGTATTAATATATAGCTGCGTGGGCAGTAGGATTTTCACTGACTTTTCCTCTTCTGATAGGTAATGACACACATTTAGATTTTTGTCCCTTCCTCTAACCTGTCTTTATGATCAATAAAATTGCAGAGTACACAGCATAGCAAAAAGTATTAAATGAAAAATTATTTAAAATTACCGCCTTTCTCATTTCTACTTTATCTAGAAATGTCTCTTGCCCTCCAAAGTTTAAAACATTTTTCTGGCTGTACATCTAATTTACACAGTCTTATAAGTATAGTGTACTTAATATGGAGAAGTCATAAGTGCTAAATTTATAAGAAAAATATTTAAATTCTTTCTTGAAATGCTGAATATATTTGTAATGTGCCTAAGTTTTGTCATTCTTAGGTAAATCAAGTCCAAGTACAAATATCAAAAAGTCAGGAATAGAGCAATGAACACAAAAGGTAGTTACTTAGATTTAAAAGTTACATTCTTTTCAGCGCTACACGGGAATAGAGAAAATATAAAATCAAATGTCACCTGGACTACATTTACTTTTTTAAAAGTGGCAGTCAATGATGATAGGCCACCTAAAGCCTTAATTTTTGGGTTATAAATTTTAGTTTTGGAAATTTGTAATTTGTGCTGGGGATGTGGTTCAGTAACAGTTCACTTGCTTACCATGTGAGAGTCCCTGGGTCTGAGCCCCGTCACCACAAAAAGTAAAAAGTAAAAAGTAAAAAATAAGTTCTAGAATCAGTGATAGAAAACAGAAATAAATACTCCTAAAAATAGTCCTATATGTTGTGATGAGTAGTACACTTATGCTGCACAAGGTAATTTATACAATAATGAAAAGACTAAATTTATTGATCTTGTGTTTAAATATAATATATGCAAATGATTGACTATGCAAATATATGTTTGATAGCACTAATTGTTCATCCATACCACAAGTTCTCTGTCATTAACGTAGATTCATATTACTCCATTATTGGGCCTGTAAAGGAGAAAAGGAGTTGAAAGTTCTTATTTATGATTTAAAAACATATTAAAGATAATTATAAAATAGTGCTAAAAGA
The DNA here is from genome assembly GCA_004027205.1 of Ctenodactylus gundi. Taxonomy (NCBI): domain Eukaryota; kingdom Metazoa; phylum Chordata; class Mammalia; order Rodentia; family Ctenodactylidae; genus Ctenodactylus; species Ctenodactylus gundi. The sequence continues at coordinate 275,860 of PVKB01000492.1, read as the reverse complement.
TAGGAAACAAAAATTATATGAAAGATCCTTACATAGCATATACTTATGAATATATAATAATTATAATATAAAATAGAGTATTTTGTACTGTGTCTTGAATCAGGGCTATTTTAAAAAATTTTTATAACAGCATTTAACTGTCTTTGGATAGAAGTGAGCTCTCAGTTACAGAGAAAGGTTAACATTGGTAGATCACTTTCACTAAAAATTACCAATACTTCACATTATTTGATTTGGCTGGAAAGTCATATATAACTCACTAAGCTGAGACATTTAAGAAATAAAGAATTATATCGCGGTGTAGAGACCTGCAGTTCATCTGTAAATGTGAAGAACTCCAAAGCTCTATATTTTTATCCAGGAGATGATGAATACATAAAGCAAAGGATCATCCTGAATTTCAAGAGTAGCTGGGTAGGGAGAAATAGTTATTGTCTTTAAATTTTGGTGCACGCCACTAGCCTTATTTCTTTCCCTGTAGTTAAAAGGTAAGTCATATATCTGTCGCTTTGGGTTTCCAAAGACTCGTAACTTAATTCCTTCAGGCTATTCATCAGCACAGTAATTAAACTAGCAAATGGATGTAAATAAAGTGAAATTGGTTTCATGACAGATGAGGCAAAGAGGCCTCTGACATGAAACAAGGCAGGACAATAATGACTTCAGCAGCATCAGGCCATGGAAGAAACTCCAGATGGATTTATTAGGTGCTGCAAGTGATTTGCTGGAAGCGGGCAAGACGAGAGCACTCTTTAATTTGACAGGATTTTTGCATCCTAAAGAGCATACTGAATTATAAATCCAGAAGCAAGTTCAGGCATACTGTAAACAGAGGTATTGTTGGGCTGAAGGTACTATTCAGTATTTTAAAAAGAAGAAATGAGAAAAACACGCGCCTCTCTAAATTTAACAGAAGAACTTCATTTACACAGCTTATTATTTAATCCTGGGAGGATGAGGCAAAATAATCATAAAATATTCTTTTTCTACTTACTGAATTCTAGTGATAATTTAGGCTTAATAATTGAATTTTGAGGTTTACTTACCAGGAACAACACCTAACACAATAGATGACTTAAAATCCATTTTAATGAAAATATCTGTAAAAATTAAGGGTGCCTGCTTACATGGAATGAAAACATGACAAAGTGGGAGAGAAGCCTGGATGGGTAACCTCTTTTTCAGAATGGAATTATTGCATTTAAATAAAATTAAAGATAAAGATCTGATATCAGTTTATTGCCTCTAGTGGTCTATGCCTGCATGCCCAGAGATCAAATTTCTAGCTACAAAGAGAAAGTGTGTTAAGCCCTTGATCAGGCAAAGCCTTAAAACAAAATACAGATTTGTGTCTGCAAAACAAACAGTTCCACAAACTATAGGGAAATCAAACTATAGTTGAAAACCATGGGATAAGAGAAGGAACAATTGGAAACAATGTTTTTTTTATTGACTCAATATGACTCACACGGAAATTGAGTCACCCTTCCACTACAGTATCTAAGACACATGTAGAATAAATATACCGAATTTTCACACTAGAAGCAGATTAGTCCCCTTCGCTATGAAAATAAGAGCAACAAACTGCTTTATATTTAAGTGTAACCTCAATTATTTAAGCCTTTTTTCATGAGGAGTAAAGATAACTAATTCCTCTAAAACCTCCTTGAATGGTGGGTGCCCTCTCTCCACTCGACTACAGCAAGATTTTCAGAACCGTGGCCAGCTCCAGAGGGGCGGGCGTGCAGCTGCTGACCCCGGAAAGGTGAAGTCTAAATACTCTTGAAATTGTACCGGCAATTTAATTATTCAGCAATGAATTCTGGTCCGAGTGTGGGATACTAAAACAGTGGTCCAAGTCCTCAAAAAGCCTTCTTTTTTTCAAAACTCTTAATGACAATAAAATCTTAAAAAAAACCAAAAAACTCCACACTCAATATACGCTCCTTAGGTACCCTTCATGCTTGAAGAATTTATTAGGAAACTCAGTTGGTGTTCTCCTGAAGCTTGTCCTTTTATTTTTTTAAACAGAAAAATATGCATAATTATTTTAAAGTTCTTTTCTAATCATGAGGCATGGGCAAGTCCTTTAATTATAATACAGTATGAGCAGAGAAGCAGATGGAGGCGAATGTCAAGAAGAGGGTGCCAGGGGCAGATCCTCGGAAATCTGTATTCATTTCTGGCTCTTATTTGTTCAGTAATCTCTACCATCATAACTAAATCTTGAAGCACTGATGTAGTTCGAGTTGTTGTTGACTTAACGTCAAAATTCAATCACTGGGGGTTTTGCATCAGCCGGGCTACTTATTTGTCTAATAAATCCGTCATTTTGTAAGAAAAATATTTGAGCAGCCGTACTTGACCTCTTGGTATCCACAAGTCACATTTATTTCTCCCAGTTTACAAATGCAAAATCGAGATGATCATCTAATGCCTGGAGGAACTGTGCTGATTTCTGATTGGATTTTAGATGGAAATGTCTATTTTAAATACCTTGTGATTAAATTGTACGTGTAATAGAAACCATGCATTTTAAGCTGATTTCTGCTTGGAAACTTAACAACGTGGATTGCTAGTCACACATGCCGACGCCTCCCACGCCTCAAAACATGGAAGCCCCCAAGCCTCAGCCGCCCTGAAACCAAACGCATCCTTTTCCAACAATGCTAAACCTGAACCTCAATTCGAAGGCTTCATTAAAACCACATTGTTTTAAACTTTTTTCTAAAATTTGAAATTTTTTTCTAGTTTCCCTAGGACCCCTGGAAAGATTTACTTTCAAAGGCCAGGGCTTCATTACCCTATCCCAGAGAGCCCACACAGAATTCATGGCTGGTATTTCTCACTTCAGGGATGTAATCTTGAGTCTACGGTCAAACTGGAACTCAGTTACACGAAGTCTACCTCATCATCTTTGAGTATTATTAAAGGAAAACAATGCGTTACTGTCGACTGAATTAATTTTAGCAACATGAACTAATTTCCCACAACATGCTTAGGAATTGCTTGGACACACTTGGTTGTTCCTTCCCTATCCACCCCACCTCTCCTTTGAGAACGTTTCTAGAGCGAAGCCACGGCTTAAGAACCTTTCCAAAGTCTTTGGTTAAGTCACCGAGGCCCATTAGAGAGTTTGTGCAGTGCTGGGGAGAATGAGACACGACCCCATCTATTGCCGCAGAGTGCCGAAAGGAGAAGAGGCGTCCTTCAAATCGGGCTGCAAAACTGGTTTTGCCAGTTGATGGGAAGACTGGGAGAACTGGGACCTGAGCACCCTGAGACCGAGGACGACGCTGCCGCCTTCCCGGAGGCGGTGGTGACACGCAGACCGCCCTGCGGGCCAGGGAGGAGCTGGGTGTAGGCGAACACGCTTCGGTGGAGAGGAACAGGGTCTGGAAGTCCGCTCAAGTTTTGGACCCCTCTTGCTTTTTCCCTCGAGGCGTGTGCGTGCCCGTGCGTGGTTTGTGTTGTGTTTAACTAAGTAGAGGTGGTAGAAAGCGTTGTTTTAGCTTGTTTGAGTTTGAAATCAGCGCGATGATTCGACCCCACGTATGTATATACAACAAATTTTAGGCCATGAGGGGTCAGTAAAGAGGGCGGATCCCTGACCCGCGCTGTCTCCACCCCACGTCTACACTCGGTTTCCGGCCCTGCGCAGCTGCGCACCGTGTCTGGCTGAGTTTGAATATTCCACGCGTTTTTCCTCGGACTTTCCACTCCTATGCGGCTTAGGCTCGGATGCTCCGAGATTTTGGTTTTTGTGTGGTGTGAAAAAGTATGTACCCTCCCGCCCTCGGTGTCTGTGTTCCCAAATCTGGGCCCCCGGGGAGCTGGATCCCTGTTCAGATCCCTGGCGCACGACGACCCCGGCAGGGCTTCCGGGCAGTGCGGGGGGCTTCGCTCCCTGGCTCTGAGGCCCGAGCTGGGAGGGCGGGAAGGAGGCTGCTTCCTGCGGAGTTAGCTCGGCTCCTCGCCGGGATGCGCGTCCCAGGGGCGCGCGAGCGTGTGCTCGTTTCCCCCTGAGACCCAGAGGGGTCGCTAGTGAGCAGCAAACTACGCGCAGCTTCACCCCGGGGCGTTTTGCGAACTTTCCCTTCAACTTGCATTGAGTAAGGGAGGCTGACGCGTAGTAGGTGCTTTGATAATACCCAGAGCTGCGGGGTGGCTACTCAGGCCCACCTGTAATATTCTTTCCTGAGCCTTTCTTATACACTTGGCATTTCCATTTCTCCACATCCTCCCTCCTCTCCCCCCCTCCCCACAGCCTCTCCACCCACCAGTCCGGTTGTAGGACTCTAAGGTATTTAATACCTTTGGAGAAAGACATCGAAGGAAGACAAAGCAAACAAACAAAATAAAACACTCAAATCTAGGTCCATCCGAGTAAGAGAACTAGAAATCTGACCAATCCCCAGCTCCAAGGCTTTAGGAGAACAGAGCAGGAGGTGGAGGAGCAGCTCGCTCTTCACAGGTGACAAGTCCGGCCAGGCTGAACTCAATGTTTGTCCGTGATATAAAAACATAACGACAGGGCTCTCAGAGTCGTTCACCTGGCCTGCTCTCCCGTCTCATGCCGGTGGCTCGAGAGGGAAGAGGTGTTCTTCGTTTCCCGGCTGGCTGTCCACTCTGCCTTTAGTTGTGGAGGATTCTGAAGGAACCTGATTCTTCCACCGCTCAGTGAGGAGAGAGAGCCAGGAAGTGTCTGAGGAGACCCACCTTTCCTAGGCCTGGCTGACTGGACGTCCTGTTGGCTTCCAGCTCATCTTCCGGTTTTTGCACTTGTACTCTGGTCTTTAGTTTTCTGAAGTCAGGGACGCCATCCAAGTATTACCGAGAAGTTGCTGTACTTGTGTGTGCAAGCACTGTCCACCTACACAAAAGGCAGCTGGGCAAAAAAAAGCCTTTGGAAGATGGAAGAGGGCAAGATGTTTCTGAGACAGACATATTTTAAAACTCATGATCTTAAAAGAACAAATGTATCAGGAGCCATGTGGAGAAACATTTCAATATTCAAAACTTCTACCTAGAGGATTCCATTTTTGCAGAGTGCCAGGGGGTCAAACCCAGGGCCTCTCAGGTACTAATAATAGGCTTACCACCGAGCTACATTCCCAGCCCCGACCCATAGGGTGTATAAGTTACCCTTCACCTCCATAAAGTAGTTACAAGTTTATGAACTTTTTAATGGAGGCACAAATGCAAAAATAAAAAGGAGGAAGCATTTTGGCAGTTTGAAAGTATTACTGTTAGCTTGTTGAAATGGATGTACTACACAGTAGTTACTAACAACTTATAAAATCTTAAATCAATATAAATTAATTTAATTATGATTTCTAATTGCACTGCGCACGATCAATTTGAAACACTACATTAAAGATAATTAGAGCTGGGCACCATCACTTGTCACTAGCCTAATAGCTTAATGAAAAGGAATGTCATGTACCACCTTTGGGTTAAACCTGTAAATTAGGATAAATGCTTATTTTCCAATAAAAATGTGGTAAAATAATTGTACATTTAATAGACATTTTTATGACTCAATTGTAAACGTGTAATAGATTTTTTGGGGAATTGTATTATTATTTTTTCCATGGACCTAGTTAAGTATTTATTAGGGTTGATTGAGCTGTCAGTATTTTTTCAGAATCAGACCTCAAGGATTTGAATGAAGACTAACTTTTATGTAAAAATATCATGCTGTCCTCGAAGCTTGTGCCAAGAGGTCACTGCAGATGGAAGTCCTAACTTAGCATAATGGGTTTAACATTTCCATGACATCATCAGGGAATCTGAAAGGAGTCTAAGGATAATCAGAGTGGTCATTCAGAAGAATGGTAAATATTTTATGAGGGTATATAGAAGACAGGAAAGATGGTCAGAAAAGGTGATTCTAAGCTCCTCAGAGTTCTGCGAAGGAGGTTTCTCAGTTACTCACAGCGATAAAAGAGCCTCTGCAAATTCTTACATTAGCAAGACACATTTGAGAGGTTCAGGTTGGAACTCAGATTAGTTATTAGTTTTCATAAGATTGCTTGAGTCCCGAATGCCTCATTTTTTTGGCAGCACCAACTGTTTATCCTTTAAGTGCGCACAACTGGAATAATACATTCATAATTCCTAGGACTGTTTTAGATTGCTGACTTCCCAACATTATTATCTCATATTACAAGACAAGTTTTTTACTTTTAAGATGATTATTGAAATTACCAGAAGCATTTTAGAAGTATCTGTGAATTGCATAAATTCAACCAGCTATGTTAATTGCTTTATTGTCTACCTTTCATTAAATAATATTTGAATTCCCAGATTATCACATGTTTGGTTTGGGTAGATTTGCCTTTTATCACCACCAAATTTCAGACAGGAGGAATTGAAAAAATATAGAGAAAGAAACAAAATAATCCACTAAACTATATGATGAGTACTTTCATGCATTTTCTCTAAATTATGATTTTTCTTCTGGTTAGACTTTACATGAATTGAAATAAAATTATCATTTTTTTTTTTGAGACAGGGTCACACTCTGTATCCCAGGTTGGTCCTGAACTCAATGTGGAGCCCAGGCTGGCCTTGGACTCACAGCAATCTTCCTGCCTCGGCCTCCTGAGTGCTGGGATTACAGGCATGCGCCACCATGCCCAGCTTGTGTGGACGGGGGATGGAACTCGGGTACTTAGCACTTGTACTAGTGTTTGCTAGGTAAGCACTTTAACTGCTGAGCCATTCCTCCAGCCCCAGTAAAATTATTTTGTTATTTAAGAAATAGGATCATCCTTTTAAAGAATATGGTTAAGTAACTTGCTTATTTATTATTTGATGATTATACTATTTTTAGTATATGGGAATATGTGGATTGAATGTCTGTTGGGTGGAAAGGAGAAAGAGAAGTAAACTGATGAAGATGTACTATGTACATACAGTAATTCCCCAAGTTGAATGGAATTATTATATATCACAAATTCATACCAATAAAAATAACAACTTGGGGAAATAAGTATATTTCAGGCTTCATTTCAAATATATCAACTGGGATGACCATTGAGTCTTCTTGAATTTGTTTATTGTTATAAAAAATTCCCCCAATATTTCTAAAAGAAAACTTTCTTTTTTCTGCAGAAGACACAAATGCATTAGGTGATAGGAAGAGTTGATCAAATATTGTAAGCTGTAATATTTAATTTTCTCTCTTCTAATCTTAACTTTTCAATATAATACCCATCCATCAAAGCTCAGATGTGAGCCGTGGGAGCCCCCCTAGTCTTTCAGTGAGGATGAATGCATGAATGAACCCCTACGCACGCTCTCCCTTTCGTTAGCCACTTACCTCATTTTGCCTTCTACTGTTAAGATGCGTTTATTCTTCAGTCTTTTCTACTATAATTAAGGCTTCTCAGGAGAAGAGAGTCTTTTTTTCCCTATCTTTTTATTTTCCAGAATGGGTAACACAGTATAACTTAAGGTAGATAATATGACCTCACAATATACAAATCAAGGGACACATATTTTTTTCTTATTCTCATGCTGAATATATATAATACAGCAGTTTCTTGTTTCTCCTTCAAGTAGTTCTGTATTTTTTCCCAGTTATTTTATATGAGGCAGGACAAAGGACAACATGGATCTTTTTAAGATATGTTTTTTTCTCATCTTCATATTTTATCTTAAAATTTTGTTGTGTCAGTTGGAATTTGGTTTCACAAAAAGCATTCCAGTTTTACTGTAAAGCAATTCAAATGAGGTTAATATTGCAACTATTGTGACTTTTCATACACTTGTGAAGATAAAATTGATACAACTTCATCATGTCACTGCAATTAGTTATGGACTGTTTTTATAACTGAAAGCGCTCATCCTCTCTCCTGAATCTCAGATGTGTCCTATTATCTATGTCATCATAAGCAGATCTTGCCTTAAGATTTTGGCATTATATGCTCATCAGATATTAACTTGAGAATGTCTCTGTATGATTTATTCTTTCTTTCCCCTTTGCACAGTCACTGAATATTGCAATGTAATGATTTCTGCAAGTGGACCAGTCAAATGCCAAATAAATCATTCCTTTGTAAGATGCAAAGTTTAAAGCGCCAGTTACCAAGTTTTGCTTCTCAGTAATGGGACTCAGCAAATTTTATTTTCTGACACATTTTATAACCCTTCATAGTAGATATAGTAATTATAAATGACTCTACCACCACACACCGTAGGTGCCAGACCGTGCTCTAAGTCTGAGAATATTTTTACTTGCAACTGAGTAATTTTTAATAATTGATACAGAGATTTGATTAGGGCATCAAAATACCACTGTTATTGTATGGGTCTCTGATACCTATTGGTTTCCAATAAAGAAGGAACTATGAATGACCTTAACAAAGGAAAAGTGCTTAAATTGGTTCTTAGAGAACCTTAAATGAGGTTGATAATTTCTGTTTTTAAATTTAAAATCTGCCTTGCATATTAAAGCACCAAATAAAGTTTATTTGCAATGACATGCAATTGTAGAAAATGTCTCTTATGCTCCAAGTTTTTCTTTGTCTACAAGAGACAGGAAAACGTAATGTTTCTAGGTCCAATCTTTTTTACATTAAAAAAAACCCCAAAAGGGGAAATGAACTGGTTATAGGCCCGCACATTAAATTTCATGACTTGATGCCACAGTGACCAAACATCTTGTTAATCAAAATCCATATTTTCTTCATGTTTTGAGCTGTTTGGCAAACAAAGAGAAGGCAAAAATCTCCACGCTGATGCATTCCTACATTAAATGTCGAAACATTAAATTAGATTAGGAAATAGATGAATATAATGACCTTACTCTCAATCATGTGCTGCCAGCTAAGTATTTGAGACTGAAAAATTGCACTAATGAAGCTATTTGAAGGCTTTTGTGGACAACTGCTTCCTCTTTGAAGATTAAATGAATGATGTTGATGTGATTAATCTTAGTACAGGGAGTGATGCAGCAGCGAGAAAATACCTTGGTGATTTTCATAATTAAACTGAATCAACATTTCAAAGAAATGCCAGTGTTATCACTTGTATATTAGAATTACATTCATTAGACAGAAGAAACAAATAATTTGAGCAAACAAGATTTTCCTTTTGGTGTATTGAGACTTCTATCATGTCTCAGAGAATCTTGCTATAAATCATCATTACTGTTAAATTTTGTCCTTGCCTGTTTAGCTGTTTTGGTATTTCTGTGTGCCTGTGTAGTGCAGTTAATGAGTCAAAGCCTCTTTCTTCTCTTTTGCTTACTTTCAAACCTTTGAATTTTATCTCCTCTTAACCTTACTTCCATGGTAGTTATCATTTCAGTATGATCTTAAATAGATAATATTTAGGAAGCTTGATTTTTAGTAAAAGAAGGTTTCTTAGAATCAGTTTGGTTATTTGGCAAACAAGGAAAGAAATCATAGATCTGGCATCTTCATGAATTTGATGTATTTAGACCTCACAAGTCCTTTTTTATCTTGACCCATTTATTAATTTCTTTAACATAATTTCTTTACAAGGCTCTTTTTTTTCTTAGAAGGGTAATTCCAGAGGAAAGATTCACTTTTTAGGGTTCTGGGTATAATCTAAATGAGAAGATGCTAAGCACTGCTCCCAATCGAATCATGGTCAGTTGGCTTGGTACATCAACTAAGAATAGTCCTGATTTTTAGAGGAAGTACAAGTTAGGTTTAGGGTTAAGGATTACAGCGTCTATAGAGGCACAGTGTGTTACTTCTTCTATCATCACTTTAAATTGTCTTAAAGGTTTCTGGGTGACTCCTAGTAACCCTGATATTTGTAGTGCTCTTCCAGCAGTTGCATGATCTTTCCTTTCCTACAGAAATAAGAAATGCTTTCTTTCTGGACTGGTTTTCCTCTTCAGAGACCCCAGTTTGAGTTCAACCTACAATATAAAAAGAAATAAATTTGGTACCTGTCACAGAGTCGCTGGGGATTGAAGATATACCTTCCCAAACCCGTTTTTCTTCAATTTTGTAATGCAGAAAATACTGAAATGATCAAGCACTATGCAGCTCAGGAACACAACTTCTAAAATGCACAATATGCCAGACCTGATTTAAGATGCCAGGACCACAGTCCCTGACACGAGGACACAGCTAACTCACAGTGGACGGTCAGTAATGTGTTTGAATTCCTCATGAAGTCGTCTTCATGCATGTACCTGAGGTACCAGAGAGTCACTTGCGCCAGCAACTTCAAACATGACAATGGATTAAGTTTTAATCATGAAAGGAGCTGAAACACAAGACAGGCTTCCCATTTTTGGGGCTTTAATGAAGGTTGGGTGAAACAGACTTTCTAGTCCTCAGACTACCCAGATGAAATCGAAACACTTTCTGAAACAAAAGCACAATGTTCCTTCAGTAGTCTCAACAGGCAGAGGACAAGAGAAGCAAAGACTCTGGATGCTGCGGTGAGATCTGTGAGGGAGGAAAGCCCAGGAAATTTGACCTGTATAGGGTAGTTGCTATGAGGCAGATGGGAAAAGTGGGAACATGGTTGGAGGAGAAAAGAGGAAAAATGGAGCCGTGTGTGGAGAGACCCAGTTTCCCCAGGAAACAAACAGTCCAGTGTACTGCGCCGGTATGTTAGAACAGCGGAAGCCATGGAAGGAGATGGAAGAGTCTGGGGGCAGATTGCAGTTTATGGGTGGGGAATAAATGATCCTAAATCAGTGGGTCATATAAAAGAAAAAAAGAGAGAAGGAAGGAAAAATTGAAATAACTGAAAGTAGGTAGAAAGGAGACTGCGTAAAATAATGAAGGAACTCTGTTCTGTTTGTTCCGGTGCCTCATGACTAACCAGGAACTCGGCTTCTTTGAGAACAAAGTCTTCCAGAGAACTCCACAAATAGAATTCAGCCTTGCCTGCTATCCAGCACCAGGGACCTGAGAGTGGAAGGAGGTAACTGCTTGATCAATCGTTTGTACCCAGCACTCCTTTTCTGGAACACCATAAGACACTGGAAATGATTGACAGGCCATGAAATTACCCTCTGTTCTCCTTCCAGTACTCTGGCATACTTGAGCTAGCATGCTTGACTCTCTTTCAGCTTTTCTGGTAACATTTACACATTTCTGCCTTTCTCAGCTTCACTGTTTTTGAGCAGGCTAGGCCTATTTCATATCGCTTTTCCCTCAGAGAATATTTAGATGTGTTTCCATTTTTCTTCCCTGATTTTCCTTCCTTTTTCTTCTTCTTTTCTTTTTGACAGGGTCTTGCTCTGTAGTTTAGGCTGGTCTTGATCTGTCTATGTAACCCACGCTAGCCTGGAATCTGTGGCAATCCTCCTGCCTTAGTCTCCTGAGCGCTGGGATTCCAGGCACCTGGTTTATGTGATGCTGAAAGATCAAACTCTGGCCTTGTTCTTGCTAGGCAAGCAGTTTAACTGCAGAGCTACACCTCTGCTGGGCTTGCGGGGAGTGGGTTGAGTAGGACACACTGTCTCATGTCTCATAGCGGCTTTTCTTTTGACAATGATCTTCCAAGGAGAAGATGGTATTGAGATCATTTCCCTTGGCCTTCTTCTCCTCCAGGAAGGCCTCATGGCTCTAACCATCTTTCAGCTTAAACACAAGTTTGATGTATCTCTAGTGAATGGAGATCACAAGTTTGACTACAAATCAAAATGGACTAACGATCAGCATGGAAGCTCTGACTCTTTTGGATGTCATTCTCTCATATTTCCTAAAAATAAACTTGTATTGATCTTTACCCTGCAGTATTTTCTCTTGTTCAGTTTTGCCAATAGTGAAACAAGCATTTAGCGCTCTCCACACTTCAAGAGAAACTTGGTTGGAAAGTAGCAGAATACATTTTTAACCCGATTTTGACTTGACTCTCTTAGGAACTGAACTTTCACTATAAACTTCCCGGACTTCCATAATCTTCTTCATTTAACTATTCTTTTAATTTCCCCACCTTCCCACAGACTCTGGTGAGTCGGCTTCTTTGCTCCTCAGGAAGCATTCCACGCTCCCTGTTTCTCTTGCCAGGATGTCTTGCCTCTTGATTAACCAGGAACTTGATTGGTCAACTTCCAGGTTCATTTACCCTTCTCCCTAAAGGTTTTTATACCTTCAGCAGTATTAACTTTTTTCTCCTTTTTTTTCTTTTGTAAATTCACATAATTCTCAATTATTGTGAACATAAATATAACATGTTGAGTAGTAGTATAGAGTAGGGAATCAAAATGCTTGGGTTTGAATGCTTTTCCACATTAGCTGTAAAAGTGTGGGAAGATTCTATAAAGTCTCCATCAGAGAAGTGGATCTGATAGTATATTCTATCTCACTGGCCAATAACAGAATGTAATGGATTCATATCAAAACAGGACCAGGGTAGAATGCACGACTTGAGTAAGATTGTGTGTCATAATTTTTGTTTTGCATTTTTTCTAGTCATCTGTTAAATTCCGGGCAGCAGAAAATGTGTTATCTTTTTTATTTTACCCCTACAGTACCAAGAGACATATATGCACAAAGAGACATTTAACCATTTGCTTATGAAATGATTATGTCAATTAAATTAAATCTCTCTTTTAATGTGCAAAGTGGCCAGAGAAATTCACTAGTCATTAATTAGGCCAAGAAGAAGGTGAGTCCCTTTTAGGCTGGGTACAAACATCCTTAAGTCATAAGCAAGTCAGTAGGAAAACAAGCTGCCGTACAGCTCTTCATATCAGAGATGGAGAGCTTGGTTCACAGCCCGTACTACTCTCACCAATAAACTGTTCTTACCATTCTCATCCAGTGTATTTTTTTCTGAAATACTATAAGAAGTCGGAAATGATTAAAAGGTTAAGAATTGCTTTATGTTTACATTCATATTTTTGTTATTCTCATAATGGGCCGCTTTGACTACGGTAGCTCCGTGATATTCTTTCATCACTCTTGGAAGTGGTTTTCAGAAAGAGGAAACAATAATCCAGGCTGCAATGGGAACATGGGATTCTCTTGTCAAGAGACCCAACCCTGCAGAGTTTAGACCTAATCGAAAGCAAATAACCTTTGCCAGGTTTGTCCTTTATATGGAGGAGCAAATGAATGAAGGTATGTCTCAGTCCTGCTGTCTGTTACTAAGGAGTTGCATGACTCCTTTCCTACACATGAATGACTGCTGTCGTGTTCTCACTGCCTGCAGCAGGAATGGATCAAGTTGGGAGCAGGCGTCATGTAGACTAGAGATATAGTCACATTGGAATACTTGAAGGACTTTTAGAAGCCATGTACAGTCTAAGACAGTGACCTGGTCTGGAACGAGCGGCATGTGTGCGTGCATATGTATATGCGTATGTGTGTCAGGGGTTGGAGAGCTAGTAGGGACAAAGGAATGATAAATTGAGTTAAGAGAAAACAGATGGAAGTTTGAGAAATTGAGTAGCTAAAAACATAATTGCTGAAATAATTCTGCTATCTGAACATAGCTTTCATGCAGAATAAATGGGTATAGAGATCTACTCTGCTTATTCTCACTAAAGAATCAGACAAAACGTAATTTTGAATATATACATATACACACACAGTTATATATATGTAAAATATCAGTCACTATGACTCACTTGTTTTTATTGAATATGTCAATTTCTCTACTTTTAAGTAAATATTATTAAGAGCAGGGCTATATAGAAAATAAAAATTATTATTTAAAGCTTAATTTTAAAAACTCTTGTAAAATAAGCATCATTTAAGAAAATCACACTGCCGTCTGGTGCCTTGATTCTCAGTTTTAGTGCTTCTAAGCACTGTGCATAAAGCCCTCGAATATGACACTTTTTTGTGTAGCCTCAATTAGACCCCAATGTCCAGTGCTAGTTGAGCTGTAACTCAGTGCTAACCTCATTTCTTTTTGGAGAGCTCATATCAAGAACATTTTCTATCAAAAGTTCTAGGCAGCACACAACAAATTGTTTCTGCTTCTTTTTCCCTTGTTCAAATTTCATCCTTGACCTAAATACACCCCAGCCGGACTCTACAATTCAGAACATCTGTCTACAACCTTTTGCAGAATCTCTCTGGAGACGGGCTGGCTCTTTGTTGTGTACTACTAGCCACAGTAGAAGCCATGAGCACATTTAGTTTCCCTACAAATCAGATTGTCTAAATGTCAGTCACAGCAATTTATGCTCTTAGCACCACTCACTATTATATACATTTAAATTTTATGGTATCTCCTCATAGATCCAACAATTATATGAACAATTATCCCTCTTTTATCATTCCTTTTTAAAAGTATTTTTCCCTTTGAGTTTTTCAGAGCTTCAGTTCCCAGAAAGTCATCTTGCTCATTACACTGGACTATTCATGGACTATTCATATGAAGTAACCTTGCAATGCTGCAGGCTTTGGCAGATGTGGTGTCAAACGTCATACATGCATCCTGTGTGGCATTTTTACTGCCACTGAAATGTTGAATCAAAAGCAAAATTAATAAATAGAATTCGTTTTCTATTTGTTATAACCTTCACCTAAAATATGAGAAGCACAACTGAATACCCTTTCATATAAATGGACTGTTAACGTATCACATAATTCTGTATATCTCCTTAAATTGTTTAGATAAAAAGCTTTGGGCTAGAAATTCGGTGTCTTGCCTTACTGTTATTTGTCTACAGACTGTCCCTCTATCTGATTTCATAAAAAGAAACAAACTCTGGAGATACTAAAATGTCTAATGTGCACCGTGGACTAGGTGTGATTTGGCTTGCTGCAGGGACATAAAGATCGAGGTTCTTTGCGATAGACATGCAGTCCCGTAGGCTGTGGCCAGCTAACACAGATGTCGTCAAAGCTGAGCAGATTGTGAGTCGTCTAAACAAGGAAAATTCCAAGGAGCAGAAGCGTATCTGACTGGCTCTCTGAAAGTGGTCTGTTTGGAATGGAAAAGAGAGCAGGTGTGGAGCAGCTCTGTGGTGCCACACTTAGATGCTATGGCAAGGATAAAGACAAGGAAAAACTGAAGGTGCTATTGCTGACCCAGAGCTGCGGAGTGCAAGGGAATTTTGTGATTATAATTAACCCAGAGATTGAGGTTAAAAGAGATAGAATGAGAGACATACCTAGGTTTGTGAAATTATTGATAACTGGATTGTTGAGTTCAGTGATTAGGGCAGTAGATGGGCATGCAGGTAAGGTCAGTATTTTATCCCATCATCCTTCTTACCTTGTGGCATCGGGTGGGTAATCTAATTACTTTATATATTAGTCTGGATAATCTTAAATTTGATTTCCATTTATTGATTAAGGATGTCTAAGGTCTAGTGAAGTATTGATAATTGGGTGCTTTGGAACCATTTGGAAGATCAAGTTGAAGTCTGACCATTTAGTAGACTAATTGGTCTTGATTTCAAAAAAAAAAAAATAAGACAAAACCCAAATAACTCTTAATAAAATCTCATAAAAGGCAATCTGTGGTTTTAGTTTTTTTCTTTTTTCGTTACCACTGAGTTCAGCGCCTGGCACATCTTTGGCACTCTTTAGTAGTGCTTGTAAAACAATTTCAAACAAAACATTTGGTTACTTGGGGGAAAATGGATTCATCAAAGGCATTTTATGAGCGTAGTTAGTCATGCTGAATATGTTAACTCTGCTTCATTCTTATAATATCTAAAAACTCACAATTATTTTGCCTTTCTTGGGTGCTTTAAGTTTGTTCTGCAATGCTATTAATAGGCGTCAGTCTGTAAGAGTGTCCCTAAAAATTTCTACCTGCTGGTGTTCACTATTAGTGTAATATTATCATAGGAAGATGTTAAGAGGCCCTAGACCTCCTTAATTCATCCTAAGGAGCAGAATATGGCAACAGTTACCACGTATCATTTCTGACATAAGGTTCTGAGGCTTGAATTGCTTAATGGTGCTCTTTAGCCCACTCTCATGGAAGACTCGCCCCAGACCAGGCAAGTTGCCACGCTCTGGGTGGTCCTATGGGACACCCATGGTGAGAGCGGAGTTCCTTAGGGCAGTAACCCATGGAGACCTTCAGCCTGGCAACAAGTGACAATGGGAGGAATTTTAAAAACTCGTCCTTAGCATCAGTTTCTTGAGATGACCATGACTCCAACTGACAGCTTGATAGCATCCTTGGGAAAGATCTTGAGTCTGAGAGACTCAGCTATACCAGGCCCGGAATTCCTGAGCCGCACATGCACACAAAGGATAGTGTGTTGTTTGTTGTATTAAATAGCTAAGTTTTGGAGGTGATTTGTTGTGTAGCAAGGGACAACCAGTACACTGTAAAATAAAAATGGAAAAAAAACCTATTCAAGTAAAATTCTTGGAACATGGAACATTTTTCCCAATATGTTTTGTTATTGCCACCAAGGATTCTCAAGACAGACACAAAGAAGAGAGCAGGAGTGGAAGGAGGGGAGGGAGGGACACACACACACACACACACACACACACACAGAGAGAGAGAGAGAGAGAGAGAGAGAGAGAGAGAGAGAGAGAGAGTCTATATTTTCTTCTCCAGTGATGACTCTAATTTTATATCTATTCTGCCTTCTAAGCTAGCAGTCTTAGAAAGCTGACTTGAGTGCATATTTACTTCCAAATGTTTTCAAGTATATGAAGGCTAGTTATATAGAAAAATATAAAAAGTCAGTTTGCCTCTTCCATGTTAAATCAAGAATAAGTGACACATTAACATTTTCAAAAGTATTTTAAAGTGGTGGAAAAATACTTTCTAGGGAGAAAGTAAAAAGCCTGCCTGCATTTACATTGTTATGAGCCGTATCAGATGTTGAGTTCATTTTAACATCTTTAGCGTGAATTTACTTATATTAATAACTACAGCTACTTGGTAATGTGTGTAAACTTGTTTCATGGCTCTTGTGGAAATCTATGCTGCGTTTCACCTATTGAACCTGCTTTTGTTATATTTTGTCATGTATCAAATCATAGTAAGTATCAGTGTTCTGTAGGCTCTGGTAATTCCAGGAAGTTAAATTATCCTCACATGATACTCTGTTCCTAAGTATATTCTGTCTGAAAGCATATTGTATTACATTAGCTGTGAGTCTGAAATGTTTGAAAATTCTTGGGATGGAGAGAAATGTTTTGTTTTTTTTTCTTTATTCTTACCACATATGGTAATTTTCTGCATCCATTATTTTCACAACACACCATTTAAATATGAATATTTTAGAAGTTAATTGCAAGGATCATAACTGTGATAGCTGTGAAAAGCACATTGAAACCAGTTACATTTTTTAATCAAAGACAGAGTCTGAAGAAAAATTTTTTCATATCCTCTTACACATGATAATCAATGCATATTTATTACTACCCAAAGGCTCTGTACTAATATCTATATCCCTTCTTTATTCATTCAGTGGGAGGCCTCAATAGTCACTTATTTCATGAAGATTTAATAGGTGATGAGCCCTTCAACCCTTAGTTTTGTAGTTTATAAAATGTTTTCAACGTATCAAACCACTAGTGCTGTTGCATGACCTTTAATTTAGGAAAAGCATTTATTATCAGTCTCACTTGCAAAGTGGAAATTTAAACTAAGAGGATTTAAGTGACTCTCAAAACAGTTAGAAAGTGGTGCTCTGGCCAGATTCCTCTAGAATCTGTGTACTAACTCCTAGCTCTATGCTCATTCTATTTATTGCTTTTATTTTACAAATTCCTGACAGATACAATTAGATCTTTCTTTTAATTAATCATAGGTGTTGAAATTTTGAATGACTCAGATAAGTAGATTAACTCTTACATGGCTCACATTAATCTTACGTATTGAAACACATCCAACTGAGGAATCAAGAAGTACTTGTTAGGTAAGCTTAGTGGCACACAATTCTGATTAAGTTCACTAGTCATGCCTTTGATATATATATACCACTCGGAGAGCCTGTGTTTTATTCTACCTGAAGTTATTAACACAGTTTACAAATCTCATTAGGAGTATATGTTCATGGTACATTTTTTGTATTTAGATTCAGGACCCAACTTATTCAACAAACACTACAACTTTTTTGATTTCAGCTCATTATATTTAATATCAGCCCAAATTAGATTTAATATTAGAAGAGCTGGCATACTTATTATCCTAAACTGGGGAATATCTAGTTAAAATCCAGTGCAGGGCTTGACTGATTGCTTGATCCACGTTCAAGGGTCATTTTTACAAAATTATGCTTGACACCAGTGGCTGTGGGTGAGCTAAGGGCCCGCGACTTCGGTGTTCGGGACCTGGATACTGCGCACACTCAGGGCCACACCTTTGCTGTCAGTTGGTCTCCTCAGGAGTTGAATTATGCCCATAGCACGACTGCCTCACTTTGAGACTGCAGCTCAGTCCTCTAGCCTGATCCGCGGGACACTGGTGTTACCGCTACAAGATTATGAGCCAAAGAGAATTTCATTGCAATGGTCAAATTTGAGATGTTTGCCGAAGATTTGTTAAAAGAATAATTTTCAAGTGCATACTTTTATCACAGAAAACTTTCACAAGTCCAGAGTAAATCTGGCTCCCAGGAGTCCTGCGGGTGGGCCTGTTGTTTTCCTGATCTGAATTTCCTTGGGATCCCTTGGGCTTGACTATCGTTCACATTTGGAGTTCCTACTTTTGATTTGTGGTTGAAGAGCAGCTGCAGTGTTAGTGACAGGGGCTTACACGAAAGGGCTCCCAGCGGGTCTCTAGCAGAGCCACATTTTGTGCCAGGGATACAGTCTGGGCTCTGAGTGCCCAGTCAGTCAGTGGTTTTGATCATTTATCCAGGAAGGGGTGATTGAGTGGGAAGCACCAAGATTGATTTGTTGGCTAAAAGGACAATACAGCACTTACAATTTTAAAGTATCTTATAATTGCTAATGAGTTCCTCCTCTAAGTAGACCTGGGAGGAAGGTCAGCATCATAGTATCCATTCTACAAGAGAGGAATCTGTGATCTTCCACACGAGGCTGTTAAATGACTCATTTAAAGTTACTGGGCAAGTTCTCCGAAGAGACAGCTTTGATTAAACTCTCTCTCTCTCTCCCTCTCCCTCTCCCTCTCTGGAGATGTGTATGTGTGTAGCTAAGGGTCTTCACATTGAGCTACATCTCCAACCTATTTTTGTTTTGTTTTGTTTTTTGAGGCAGAGTCTCTCTCAGTTGGTAGTTTGTCCAGGCTGGGCTGGAATTTGCAATTTTCTTGCCTCAGCTTCCCAGTATGCTGGGATTGAGGTCTGTGCCACAAGGCTCAGATGATTAAACTTTTGAACATGACTTTCTACAGCTGAGCTCAGAGTCCTGGAGGTTTCTATAAGGGCATTCATTCATCGTGGGGCTCTGTGGCTTGATATAGTTGTGATATGTTTGAATGAAATATGCTCAAATGTTTCTGCTCCTGAAAGATGTCAGGAAATGGGGCGCTTAAGGCTGAAAAAAATTCTGAAAAAGCACTATTATGGCATGTGCTGGGGTATGATTTTTCAAGGTCTTCTCAGGAGGTTTTTTTTTTTTTTTTTGGGGGGGGACCTAAGTAAGGTCTTTGCTTTCATTGTCGAACAGTTGTTTCCAGGAAGCTAATTGTTTTCCCCCTACAGGCTCATTCTTTGAGATCAGTTCTTGTTTATCACAATCTCCCCTTTAGATTCTTATTTAATTAAAATAAACAGATGACTGTACACGTTTTTCTTGCTATAAGGAAATGAAGCAAGAGTTCAGTACTGATCAGTGCTTATGGGGGACATGAGCCTTCAAAAGCTCATTGAGTCTTGTTAGGGCATTTCTTCCTCTGAGCTCCCTGAGCAACTGGGTATACCTTTATGTTTGAATTTACCACTTTATAATGGATACCACAGAGACACATTTTCACTGCTTTGTGTCTCTATGATTTTGTACCCATTCTATTTGATCACAGGCACCTGGTATTAATGATTGTCAATATTAATAAAAGAATACATCTAGGTCACCTTCATTTATTTCTTTAACTAGTGGCCAGTCTTTTGGCTTCTTCCCAGAGGGTAACATAAGCAAAAAGAGAAAGAGAAAAAGAGGAGAAAGGAAAGGAGGAATAGAGAAAAAGGGAGGAGACTCAGCATGTTCTCAGGAAGCTCTGCGATTACTGTCTTAGATAACCTCCCACGCTCTTATTAATGTCTCTTGTAGGTAAAGAAGTCAGAAGAAAGACAGAACAGGAAGAGAAGGACGTAGGCAGTAGAGATGCTAGCAGTTGCCCAGGTAGAAATACAGCCACCATTTGTAGGTTTAATTAGAACAAAATAAGTCTTAGGTTGAAAAAAAAGAGGTCAGCTCTCTCTTGCCAAGTACAGAGAAGGCAGATAAGAGAACTACCTGTAAATTTTTTAACTGCTGCTTTTACAGTGTGGCCTGAAAACTGAATGAGCTTGTATCCCACAAGAGCCTCCCAAACTGTCAGAGTGATTTCTTAGCTCTTAGGATGTGGGGTGAAGAATGTCATTCATGTCATTCCAATTCTTGGCAGGTACCTGACCTATTTTCTACTTATTCATAGTAGCCCAAACCCTACATCCCACACTGGAGACATAGGCATCTTTTCTTGGAACTCTATATGGAGAGACTGAGGCACTTTAGGAGAAAAATCTTCCATATTTGCAGAGCTGAGCAGATGCCTCTTATCAACTGAGGTGACTGTGTTGGGTTTGCTGTCACATAGGAATAGCAGTCAGAGTTCAGGTGAGAGCCACATTCGTACCTGCCGCTTACAAGGTGTGCGGAGCAAGCTATTGAATGTCTGTGTGCTCCACTGCCTTCATTTTAAAAGTAGAGAGACTCCTTACATTTATAGAAATTGTGAAGACTGAAAAATATAAAAATAACCATTGAGTTACAGGGAAAATAGAACATTTCCTCTTTAGAGGAAAATATCAACTAATAGATATAAGTGGAAGTGTAACATCTAAAAATGACCATTTCAGTCTCTAATGTAATAATTGATTCATATGAATATTATCAGTGGATGCTAAAGCCATTAAGCGAGAGGGGTAAGGAAAAGGATATTCACGGTCTAACTGAAAGAGTAAACATGTAAGGTTATTATAGAGAAGTTATGGGTACATTTTTCAAAAAAAATTATTCTTGTGGTCCTGGGGATCGGAACCAGTGCCTCGCACGTATGAGGCAAGTGTTCTACCACTAAGCTCCATCCCCAGCCACATGGCTACCTCTCATCCATTTACCAAATGGACGAGCTTTGCAAAACACTCAGGTGGATAAACTGATTTTACATGTTACTGTATTTTATAATGGGAACTACCCAACATCACTATGAGCTATGTTTGCCAAAAGTGTTTGATCTAAATCTAAGTCTCTAACTTCTGGTTTAATGAAATATAGAAAATAAAAGTTTGAGTTAAAATGCACCACGAAAACAAAACAAAACAAAAACCTAAAAATAATGAGACCCATAATGTGACACATACTACCTAAGAAAAGTAGACTTGGATCCTTTAAAATATCTTTGATATTATTATAAGAACGATTCTAGATTAAAAGAGGAGCCATAACAAAGGAGCCACAACTCCAAGAAAATATAAAATAGCAACAACAAAATCAAGAGCAAAAGAGTCATAAACACTTTAAGTTTCTTTTTCTTTTTTTGGTGGAAGACTATCAGGAAAACATGAATATTAACTAAATATCAGATGATGTTTATAGAATATTTTTCCACAAAATTTCTTAAGAGTCATAAATTTTTCTTAGGTATTTCAGGGCCGGGGTGCAGCTCAGTGGCTCAACCACTTGTCTAGCAAACACAAGACCCTGAATTCGATTTCTTAGCAGCATATTAGCACTTAGGAGGCTGAGACAGGAAGATTACTGAGAGTTCAAGACCAACCTGGGTGACAGTGAGTTTAAGACTAGTCTGGGCTATAGAGCAAAATTCTGTTTCAACAACAACAACAACACAAAAGAATTCCATTCACACACACAAACACACACACACACACACACACACACACACACACACAGAAGGGTAAAATAAATATGAAAAAACATTAGCCAATATTGATTCTAAATGGATTGTATAAGTGTTCAGTGTAAGTGAATGTGTTGGTAATTTTTCATTAGAAAAATTTAAGAAAAGGGAGATAAATGTGAGATACTCAAAAAATTATGAAAAATATAAGTTATTGGTAATGTGCCACTAGCTCCTGTATTTGTAATGATATAAAATTGACTAATTCTTCAACATTGAGAAGAGCAGAAACAAAACTTATCTTAAAAGAAAATTAACCACATAAAAATAAACCATTAAAAACTGTCAGCACCTGGAAATGTATACTTTTCTTTATATTTCTTGAATGCAAGTTTATTAGTTTAAAAAATGATCTGAAAACAATTCTACAGACTGATGCTTTGGGGAAACTCAGGGACATTATACTAACAATGCATTTTATTTATAAAGAATTATTAAAATTTTTAATCTGAATATACCCACAGTAACATAGGGTTCTCCAGCAGTTACCCACAGTCATCTTATTGTGTTAACACATGATTTTTAGGACGAAAAAATGCCAATGATTTCTGTTTTCATTTATCAAAGAAGCAATTTAGTCTATGATTGCATAAATAGTTAACAAATACGTAACTAAAATTAATTTTTACTCCAAAGAAAATTAAGCAGATGAGGGAAATTGGCACGTTCCAATTGTGCATATTTGTGGGATGCATGTTTACATTGTGTAATGTTCATATCAAAGTAAGTATATCTATCTCCTGAAGTACTTGTGGGTTTTTGTGATGAAAACGTTCAAACTCATTTCTTTTAGCCTTTTTTTTTTTTTTTGAAATATACAGTATCTTTTCTGGAGTCACCGTGCTATGTCACAGAGTGCACATAGTTCCTGAGCAATCACAGAACACCAGAGCTGATTTTTCCTTTCCCATAATAACTTAGTACCTGTTGATCAACTTTTTCAGAAGGGGAGGGAGTCTGTTTCAAGTTTACTTGACAAAAAACCTTCAAAGGCACAATCTAATATTCTACATCATTACTTAGATATTTTGAAATTGTTTATCCTCAAAATTATGGAAAGGCAACTTGGATTTTAAAGTTACTGGCTATAATTTCTGAGGTGATCGCAAGATTATGATGTCAGTCTGTTAAACTTAAGGTATCACTACTATCAGAACAAGTGCAGTAGACTGTGACTGTATCATTCAATGAATTAGGTCCTGTCTCCACTGAAAACAAAGCAAACAAGAAATTGAGATTGTGTTGCAAATGTTGAGATAGGAATTTAAACATTTATTTTACATGTTTTGCCATATTTGCTAAAAGTCAAAGGATTGCTGACATTTAAAATATTGAGTCAAGTTATTTCAGCTCAGCATTTTGCTAAACATTGAGTTTGTTTCTCAGCACTTTTTTCTCTCTTTTTTTCTTGTTTTCCTTTCCATTAGCTGTACATAATTTAGCACCAAGTGGGCTTGGATATGCTTAGGAGATGAAGTTTTATGTTTCTGAATTAAAGTTTTAGAAGTAGTAAGTGAAATATAAATACGTTAAAACTAGATGATAGACACATGTAAAATACATTGCTAGTTGCACGGATTTTTCCCCTGCACCATTCTCATTCAATAGAATAAATCTCATTTTTCAGTGAGACGTGCCTTCTGGTACTACTACAATACAAGAAAGCCATCAAAGGTCTCCTGATTTCAAGGCCTGGGCTCCTTCCCCCAAGCAGCACTCACAGGCTGCACCAACGGGTACACTGCCTGTCTGCAAAGACACTATTTCTTCTCACCTGAAAAACCCTCAGATACCCAAGGCATCAGTTTTGGGCTCATTATTTGTAGCATTTACTGCAGGGTGCTTGGTGTATAATAGGCATTTAGCCATGATCCCTGTGACTCTGTCAGCTGTCTGCTATGGGATACCAGACACTAGAGCTCATACTTTATTTAAGTGTCATTCATTCATCCATATGTTCACTCTAATAAACTCAATAAATACATATTGAGATTATACTGTGTGCCCTGCCACTGTACTTGTTATGGGGATAAGTGCTGGACCCATAGAAAAGGTTAAACTTTTAGAATTTACATTCATCAGATGGTCACTCAGGTATTAGCCTTCTACTCTAGCCCTATCAAGCAAAGCTACTTTGAAGAATATGGCAATATATTATTTGCTTGCTAGGGTGGCCATGGAAAAGCACAACCGGTTTAGGTGGCTTAAGCAACAGGATTTATTTTATCACGACTCTGACTGCTAGCCGTCCTGGGTCAATGTGCTGTTCGTTTTGTTTCTTCTAAAGTCTTTCTCCAGACTTACAGATGGATGTCCTCCTGCTGCCTTCTTACGGGGTCTCAGCCCTTTGTGTGGTCCCCTTGGTATCTTTTGGTGTGTCCAGATCTCCTCTTATGATGATAATAGTTATAGTGGATTAGGTTCTACCTACACGGACTTAATGACCTCTTTAAGAGCTCTGCCCCCAAATACAGTCACATTCTCAGGTCCCGTGTGGGAGGTTAAAAACTTTAATGACGTCATTTTAGGGGTGCACAATTCAGATGATAATACTGTACTAATGACTTTCCATGGAAAGGCTGTTTGTGCTTCCGTCAACACTAATCTTCACACCAGCCCTAGTAGTGAGGCACTGCCAAAGGCAAGATCAGTGTGATGCGTGGGTGTGTGCCCATGCCTGGGGTTGAGCCCGAGTTGGTCTAACTTTATAGTCTTTGATGTTTCCTTAATGGCACAGAGATCTTTCCTTGTACTGACTCTAGACTTTCTGGATATCTGGGTTGTACAATACATGACCTTTGGATGTGTGTTAGGCTGCGAGGTCTTGTTACACACTTGCTTAAATTGTCAATCCTGATTCATTTTTTGGCTTTATTTAGAGCAGAACACTTTTCTTGTTTCAGTTTTAAGTAGCACTGGGCTTCGTCTATGTTATAAGGTACCATGGAGCCATTGACAAATTTCTCTCAATTTGATATTATTATCAGATATGCTGCTCTATTAAAATTATTTTGGACTCTGACTATGAATAAATGCAGTATTTAATGCACATGAATATTTGATGATTAACTTTGGTTCACTTGTACCTCCTCAGTTCATTTCATCAATTCAGGCAAGGAAGAAATATTTTGGATTAAATAGTCTGAGATGTGAACAGAAATAACTTAAAATGTTTATTTTATAATACGTAATGCAAATGTAACCTAGTTAAATTATCTAAGATTTAAAAAAATCAATACACACTTTGAGTTCAGGGAGAATGTTAATACATCATTTTATGCTGTTGGATAATGTGAAATCTAATATGCTTTGCCATTTCCAGGAATTTCTCCCTGGGCTCCTCAGAAGGAGCATGGCTATTTTGGTCTGACGAGTGGGCCCTTTTGGGAAGTGGTCCTGTAGTTGACTGTGGTCAACTGGATCTCCTAAAACAGCTTTTGAGTCTCAAAAGCATTTGTCCAGTTAGTTACAAAGTAAATAGAAACTAATCGTCCAGCATCCTAAGACCTGTCTTCTCTAGGCACACTGTGTCTTCCTTTCTGGTTTCTCTTCACCTCTATCTGGTATATACTTATATGTTATTGGATTTTAATAATTAGGGTGTTAGAGATAGTTGAACTTCCCTGGTTATCAGCTGACCATTTTCTTAGTTGTTGTCAGCAGTCATCTTAATATTCTGAAAACATGACAGTACAACTTCAGTTGGTTATATGTTCAGGGGATGGCTAATTAATTGACTTGTCCTGTGGGAAAAGCAAAGCCTTTGTATTTGAAATAATACAAACACACACACACACACACACACACACACACGCACACACACACATATATATACACACAACACACACACTCTCTGTTTAACATTGTGTTTTAAATTCTGCTCTGTTCAACATTAATATAATAAGTTAATGGGTTTATGTAGTGTATATATATATATGTGTGCGTATATATATATATATATATACACCTAATACAACAAATGCAATAACTATTTTTTAAAAATTTGTTCGAACAGTATATATATATATATATATATATATATATATATATATATATAAACCTTCCCTCTGAGTTATATTCTCAGCACCTTTTAATTTTATTGTTGAGATAGGGTCCCACTAAGTTATCACATTGCCTGGGCTGGACTCGAAGAAATTTGCCTTCTGCCTCAGACTCCCAGAGTTCTGGAATTATATTTGTGGGCCACCATGCCAGTCTCCAGGTAGTTTTTTGACTGCCTTTCACAGTACTCTGACATTTTCTTTTAAAAAAAGATGTCAACTAGAGGTATTTGCTTAATTTGAATCATTCTAGTAGCTGTGAAACTTACCATACAAGTAAAAAATTTCCAGATAGCCAAGAGATAAAGTTACGAAGTTACTTGGATTTCTTTCATTCTTACTCTTTTTTTGATTGATGGAAAAGTAAATAGAGTATATGATAATATCTTTGTTATCATTAGTTCTAAAAGACCCATCAACTATACTTTACATTTTCAGCATTTTCCTCCAAGTTAAATCAACCTATGCCCTAGCAATCTTAACTGCAATTGTCTACTTGGGTTGTTCTTCTTCCCACAAGCTAATGATACTAAAAATCCAAAATAGCAGAGTAACTTCTCTGATAAGAAAGAATGCTGTGCTGCCGACAAATACACTGCTTTAAATAGTTTCATGTCGAAACTATTATAATTTTTCTACAGCACGGGGGAAATTTCAAAGATGTGAAAGGTCTAACCTCCAATGCAGTTTCCATGGTTCCTTATTCTGTTTTAGTTTGAACACCTGCATCAAAGCTAGCTCAGCTTTCTTCATTACTGGGAATACTTGGTAGCTTTTTGGTGAAACTTCATTTTTCTTGGCTAGAAATATTAAATCTAATCATGGAAACATAAGGCAAGATGAAATTAAACTACTACCTGCCTGTCATCATTTACTTTAGCACTATACACAGAGCCTGACACATAGTGTGTTCACATAAATATTGATAGGATAAATAGGTGATGGATCAGTCATGGACTGGATGAACCTAGACATAATTTTATTTATTTCTGACTATCTTATGAGACAAGGACTGTCGTATCCATGTTTCTTCCCTTCCATCCGAAGCCATCACCCACAAGAGGTGAAGGATAAAAGAAAAAAAGATGACAAAATGGGAACCAATACACAGGAGTGAATATGAACATCCCAGTCTTTTTTAGATTACAAAATCCATTTTGCGAATGTCACATTTACTTTACTTCCATTTCTTACATACATCAGGAAAGCTCCCTGGAAAACAGGAATAAGTAAAACCGAAATAGGCCATTCTAGGATTCTTGGAGTATGACAGGTATGAAGATAGGCCAGGAGACACAAAAGGGCCTTTGAGTACGACTATCCATCCATCCATCTTTCACTCATCAGCTATTTATCCAACAAATATTTATGCGAACCAACTATGTGTCAGGCACTACATCGTATTCTAAAATAGAAACTGACAGGCAGTCAGCAAAGTTTCTTTTCATCTGTTCGTGAGTTTTTATGATTAAATTTCATATTTCCAGCCAGAAAAGCAATGCTTCTGACCCCGGGATAAGAAACAAAGCCCTATCCAGAATCTGTCTGCCTGCCTTCCTTGCCCCGTGTCTCTGACAGACTTGGGCAGGGTCGGCAAGCCTGCTCAGTTGTATTCACAGGAGTTGAAGATTTCACGTGTTATTCACATTTCCCTTCCTCCCAGCCATCATCCATGGGAGGTAGAGGATGAAAGGAAAATTGAGTGGTACATCGGCTGGTCTTGTGACATTTTTCCCCGTGGTGGAACTAGGAAATTAGCACGCGGCCCCCATGGTGAGGTGATACTCCTGGGGACGGAGATGTGCAGAAGCATGAAGCTTTTAGGCACATCTAGCCTGGGGCAAAAATGTGAATTTGATGGGGATTGTCTTCTACCTCCAGTCTGGAAGCTGGAGTCCTTCCTCCTCCACTGGTGTCTGGTCCTCCCCAGCTCTCACAGCGTGCTGCTAATCACCCTTGGTGTGGCCCAGAAGACACTACAATGCTCTTCCTTCTAGGCACTAGGCACTTAGTGAAGTAGACTTTACTCTTTTGGAGAAATTTAAACTTTACAGAAAAACTGAGATGAAAGTGCAGAGATCGTCAGTGCCTTCCTCGCACATGTGAAGTCTTTACCAGTGTCAGTGTCCTTTAAAAGAGTGACGTATTTGGTATGATTTGTGCACTTGATGCTGACGCATCACAATCACCTGAAGTCCATGGTTCACATTAGGGTTCACTGTTGTTGTACCTCACATGGGTTTGGGCAAATATATAATGACAGGTATCTGGTTTTATATGCAGAGTAGCTTTAGTCTGCATCTGATCCTCTGTGCTAGTCCTGTTTGTTCCTCCCTCCTCGTTTGCCTGGGGTACCACTGATAGTTTTACTTTCTCCTTAGTTGTTTTGGACATGGCTGAAGTGCAGGGCAAATTCTATTCTGGATCCACCTGAAGTCCACCCTTCTGAGGGAAAGAGAAAGAATAAGCAGGCAAACAAGGAAGCGGTGCCCTATCTCCCTTCCATTCCTTCACTTTCCCTTCTTGACACAGCACAGTTTAATTCTGATCTAGGATGTGGGCGGCGGTTCCCGCCCTTGGGGACTCTTCCACCGACTTCGGAGAGGAATGGCCGCTGCAGGCCCTGAGGGTCCTCAGCCTGCAAGTCCTCTTTCTTGGATGAAGGGAATTCGAAGGGTAGAACAAGTGCTGCTCGTACCAAGTGGTTCTCCAGGCAAATATCACCTAAATAATCTTTTGATAAATCACCCTGGAGAGCATTTACTTTTCCTGCTACAAGTGAATCAAACTACTTCCCGAAGTGCTATCCAATGAGCATTGAACAAGATGTGCCAAATCCCAATAGATCATTCGAGAAGTTCTACTCTCAAACCATCCTTCCTCTGTGTTGGGAAAAAGGGCAGATCGTATTTGGCTCCTTCCTTCTGATGGAAAGGGCAACCCGAAAGATCAGTAACTGCGGGTTTGCATTCCCTCGCTGTGCTGGCTAATGTTAATGTGTGATGGTTCCTTCCCCCTACGTGAATTTGGCTGAAAAATATTATTCGTGTATAAAAATAAAAAAAGAGTTTGAGAAAAGGAAATATTTTTATGACAACTCACTTGTGGTTTCGAACTGTACTTTAAATGGTAAAATCAGCTAAGTAATTTAGCTGAAGTGTAATAATTGGGTTCCAAGTGTCATGATTGATACATTTCATTGAAAACAGCACCCTGAGGTTTTTCCAAATTAAAGATGAAATCTAAATAAAACCTTAAATAACCCATGTGGAAATTCTTTATTGTAGTTAATAACCAAGCAAAAATATGCTTATTTTATCTGTATACTCATTCCAACACATTATAGCTACTGTTGCTCCTATTTGAAAAGTATCACACTTGGCTTACGTAAAAATAATAGCATTCCTAACTATTAATAGCAAATCAGAGAGACATTTATGGACACTCATACATCATTTATAAATGACCCTTATGAATAAAGTGTTACAATGGTTTCCATTAGCATAAGCTCTATCAGTATGGTCTGCAAAAGAATGTGTTTTGCTTTCTTGAATGCACTTAAAACAGTCTGTCATTGACTTGACTGGAATTTCATCCACAATGCTTCAATATATTTCTGTGGTACTAATGAACTTAAATACATGGATATAGATATATCTTCCCGGGTATGTGGGGTTCTCTGACGCTGATAGGAAGATACCGTGTCTGGACCTGAGCACTTGATCATGGTGCCATGATCTCCTTAAAGAGCAGTTTAGAATAGGTTGGTCTCCCAGGACTGGCTTGGGCAAACTAATAGAAACCTAAGGTGCCTAATGAGAAGCATAATCCCCTTCCTCAGCATCCCTTAATATAGGATATTTGGTACTAAGTTCCTGTACTATTAGGAATGCTTATCTTTGAAATGAATTTTGGAGATAGTATGGAGAGTGGCATCTCTTTCTCATGATAACATGAGACAAGAGAGCCAGCTCACGCTTTGTGGCAGGCTTGCACACCACGATGTTGCTTATTCTTCATAACCCCCTACATATCAAAAAGGTCAGATACATTTTGATGACATACCTATAAGGTAGAATTTACTATGATTTCCTTTTGTAAGATGAAAAAAATAAGAGCTCAAGGAAGTTAAATAAATTAGAGAAGAAAATTATGGAAAGGTTTTGACTCTAAAGCTATATGTGTTCCTACAATTCTACCTGAGATGAAGGGACAGCGATCTCTTGATCTCCAAGCAGGGGGATGTGTTGTTTGAGGCACCATTTTAATTTTGTCAGTGCTAGGGAACCACGTAGGCTCTGAGTTACGAAGCTTGACCTGAGACTGTTGCCAGAAATGAAGCATGTTCTCCAGCTAGGAATTTACCATATATGGTTATCCCCTGTCATGGTCCAGTCTGGGCCCTTTAGTGAGATTACTTGTGGTAGGTAGAATGTTTTACATGTTCATATGATCAGGGGCTGACATGGTACTTTTTTCTAAATTTGCCAAGATTCTCGAGGGCAAAATAGTAAGCCAGACACATTGTCTCTTTGTTGGTTGTCTCCTTATAGGACTCTTTTACTCTCTCTCCAAGTGAA
Source organism: Ctenodactylus gundi (assembly GCA_004027205.1). NCBI lineage: Eukaryota > Metazoa > Chordata > Mammalia > Rodentia > Ctenodactylidae > Ctenodactylus > Ctenodactylus gundi. Next base: position 245,247 of record PVKB01000492.1, on the reverse strand, counting down.
TGGAAACATTAAACCAAACAACAAACCAACAGACAAACAAAAATGCAAGAAAAAGAGAAAATAGAAAAGGACTCTTCTGTGACTATCAAAGTGAGCAAAGAGGATTTTAGAGTAGAAAGAAGCTTCGTGCTTAACATTTGTACAGACTACACATATTGTAGGTCAGACCTGAGTTTAAATCCTCTGGACTCTACCTCATAGTAGATGTGCAAATTCAGGCAAATTATTTATCTTCATTAGCCCTAATTTCCTCATATATAAAATGGAAGAATAATATTACTTACCTCATAGAATTCTTAGGAGGATAACTGAAGTGATTCTTTGATCAAATCAAACTTCCCATGAATTGTAGTTACTATTGTTATTACTATTTACTAGTTCCAATAAGACGATGCCATTAGTTCATAGCACTCTGGGGAAGGGGGTTGGAACCCAGGTCCCTGAGCCAGTCCACTTCCTATTCTTTCTATTTTAACTCACAGCAGGTGTGTACTTCTGACATGAACATTAGCATCAACTTTTAATATCAGCCGATTAAATGTTTATAGCTGACTAGGAAAAACAGACTCAACGTATTATATTACTAATTTTAGCTTTATTAAATATTTCTAGTTGTTGTATTATAATGGGCTGTGTTTATCATTTTACTGTTAATTACATGTTTCAACTTCACAACAACATTTCATCAACTCTAGCAAATACCTCTTGCTACATGTGCTCCCAACTATTTACCAAAAAAAAGAATCTGTGTTTTTTCATCTTATTATCCATTTTCATGAAGTTATTAGTTTGATCCACCACATAATTCTCTCAGAGCTTGCATCACAAAATTGTATGTTTCCCTTTGAAAATAAGCCAGCTAGTGACCTATTCTGGAGAGAGTATTAGAGTATATGAATACTAATATCATAATTTACATTAGAAAACTATGTTAATATTTACAAAACAAATCCTAACTTTACAAATAATTTATTCTTTGCTATTTTTTAGACATTAGCTTGAATCTTAAAAATAATTCCAAGAAAACCAAGTTTTTAATGAAAGTAATTTTTCTCCATGAAATTTATTGATAAGTAAAAAGAAATCAGAACAAAGAGTCAGTTTTCTTTCATAAAATATAACGGTAATATATTTCTTTAATGTCTTCAAAAACTTTCAAGACTAATGATTTCTCAAGCCCAAACATCTCATTTGTAAGGAAATAGGAATCTGAATGAAAATTTTAAGGTTAACTGTGTTTATATGCATGAGTGATTATTGTATAAGGATATTAATAATAAATTACAGGGGTTTATAAATAAGTTATCTATGGTAAACTAAACCAGGATTTCTAATTTCCTCTTTTGCTTGACATACATGGAGCTATTATTTAACTATAAGCTATTTAGCAATTAACTACAGATATTTACTAAATTTCTGGATCTTCTCTGGAGATACACAAATCTGGATAGCTAGCGTAAAAGTTATCTATAACCTTTATCTTGTAACTGATAACTCATTAGAGGTTGCTTGGTTTGTTTGAAAATATTACTTTAGAAATATCTATTTGTGACAAGCTGACATGCCATAATTATATTCAAATTCTTGAATCGAGTAGTGGGAAAGCCCTTATTTTTACAGATCAAGGCAAACTGCATGTAAATGACACCAGACCTTCGAGTGTTTCCAAAAATCAGCAGACCTGAAAAAGACCATTTACTCCACATAATTGAAATTGAACTGCTTGTGTTAACCTAAGCCTACCCGTTCCTGACTTAGTTCTAATCTCCACATCCCTAAGAGAATGCCAAAGCCTGTGTGCCTGCAGCACATTCTATTAAATCAGGATTTTAGAACAGTATCTTTTAAGAAATAGACAGAAAATAAAAAATACACTAATGACTAAAGCCCAGTGATCTGATACTTACAAGGTCTCCTTTGACTTACAGTCATCATATCGTGCATAGGGACCAATATTTATTGTTACACTTGGGTTCCTTTATGAGACAGAGGGTTGCCAATTTTGTAGCAAATTGAGTGTGTCAAAGACTTGGACGAGTGCCAGTGTCAAAACAGGCACAGAAAATGTGTTCTTCCTGCAGGTGAGAGGAGACTTGACAAACTTGCAGCGCTTCTGTCAGCTCTATGATAATTAATTTTAACCATATTATCTGAATTGAAACGTGACAATTGTTTACTCCCTGGACTGACTTCCTGGAAGCTTTCCAATTTTCCTACCTATTTTGGAAAAACGTTGGTTAAATACGAACAAATCATTAAGAATTGATGTGTAGATGAGGTACATATCCATATAAAAGATGACACCTTTAAGACGTGATTTTTAAACAACATCAGTGGAGAGGAAAATGTATATGAGAGCAGCCATAACTCTCCCTGGCACAGCTGGAGTGCTGGATGATGAAAAGTAGAAAGAGCGAACTATTAGCCGGCCTTTTGGGCCTGCCGTATGGATCTCCATTCCTCACACAAACCCGTGTTGGCTCATTTGCTGATAGCTGTGATTGACTGTTGGGTCGTATTATCCCCTGCTGTTCGCCCCCCTCACTTCTGGGGATATCAACAGCAGGAATCGTCAGTCAGAGCTCAATTGATTATCCTCAAAATTTGCTCCCGCTATTGACCATAATGGGGAAAAAAATTCGTGCCTCTGAATTATTCAGAATGAAAATATACACAGAAGAAATCGATAAGGCACATCTGATATTAAAGACAAATTAAAACAGGCAGTAGAAGGGAGCTTGAGGCAGCTGCTACATACAAAGAAAAAGGCATTTTGGAGATAAAGGAAAAGTTCTTTTGCTTTTTCTAAGAAAGATGTTATAGCTGTCAAAGCTTTTCAAAATTAATAGCTTTATTAATGGAAGCATTAGGGCTTCCTGGCCAGCTAGTTCCTTATAACTGTTAGATTTGTATTTGAGATGCCAGCTCTGTAATTTTTTTTTTTTTCTAATAGTCTTTTTAACTTAACTGCAACATGCTGTGCTGGAGGGATACAATTACAGGAAAATGTTCAGGTCAAAACCAAGACAGTGACAAACATCTAGGGCCAGGCAGTAGGCCCGATAGGATTTGATAGGAGTAAGAAATTATTCAAATGAGCAAAGAAGTACTTTTCTCATGATCTCATTTTTGAATGGTACACTTTGTACTCCGGACAGACAGAAGCCAGTCTCCAGCGGAAGTGCACCCTGTGTAAGGAACCTCTGGGGGTAAAAATATCTTCCAATTTAATCTGGATTTCTGAAGAGAGGAGGGGTTTTTTAGAATTACTTCAATGGTAGTGAAGTGGAAAATTCTCAGTTATCTAAAAATCTGATTTTAGCTCCCTTTTTTTCTTCATAAACTGGTATATTTAGTTACGAAAAATTATCAAGTTATCAAAAATAATTATTTAGCTTCACCCTTTGAGGTTTCATCTTTGCTGTTTTCCTGCCAGAGACAGATTTCACAATCATCCTGGGATCTTGAGATAAACATTCCCTTCCCCCATTCCAAGATCAAGAACCAGCTTGAAGCATACGGAGATTTAGTTAGGCAGGTGGTTCGAGTTTCCCTTGGCTTCTGGTAGAAATGTCACCGCTCAATTAGGAGTCTTCCTCTGGACCTCTGAGCAGAGAGAAAACTCTCCTGGGATAATTATATTCTCCAACTCTACTTCTGAAGTGAGGTCTAGTGGGTGGGGAAACATGACCCTTCCTCTGAAATTCGCAGGAGGCTGAACGTTGTGGCAGGGCAGCACTTGATCTGCCAAAGATGAAACTTTTCCTCTTTCATTTTGACCTCTCCTCTTGATTTCCTATTCATGAGTAAAATAACTGCTTAAAAACATTTTAAAGTTACAGAACAAAGTGTGTATGGCTATGAAGTGTAACTGGTTCAGTTGTCATGGGGATTGCACAGCACTAACTTTTGCTTCTTAGAGGTGAGAAAAAAAGAGTTGGACATTAGGTGTGTGAGGTTTTTATGACATTCTGTGACATCACTGAGAACACAGAGGTGGGCTTTGTCATTACTTCAGGAACGTCCCTTGGCATGGCCTGTCTTTCAATTCACATCACTTTTATGGAGAATACACAGATGAGAGAAGAGGGGGCCATAAACCAGCTTATCCTTGTATCCCCAAATTTCAGTTTTTTTTTACAGTTATGCAAATCATTTTCTAGCACCTCAAATGCCATCATTGTGTGTTCCTCCCACTTTCTAGAAGTGACAATTATATTACTTGTCCTCTTTTCAAAATCCCACATTCCTGTAATTTTGCCACACTAGCCCACAGGTATGAACTTTTTACTCTCTTTCTGGGAAACGTGAAGCAACCAGACAGGATCTGCACATCAACCTGCAGATAGCACCCGCCCACTTCCACCTGGGCTTTGTGGCCAGTCCTCCCGAGGGGCAGGGGCCATGTCAGTCTTCCCTTATCAGGGATGCTGCCTCAGAGAAACTTACTTTCCATACTATCATTTTTTTGTCTGCCTACCGGATGATTTCCACTGGCACTCAGACCCTGTGCTACTACTCTTGGCTTGAAACAAAACAAATAAACAACCCCCCCAACCAGACAGACCAAAACCTTCCTTGACCTCCTCTCTCACGCTGCTGCCCATCTTTTACCTTTTCTTTTTCCCCCATTTTATTGATATGTATAAGCACAAAATTTCAGGTTTACAATGAAGTTGAGCATTTTGTGCATATACGTATCTTGTCAAGGCGACAAGGGCTTTCCCACTCTCTTTTTGATTTTTTACCTTTTCAAGGAAATCGTATGAACGAGTTGTCTATTCCACTGTCTCCAATTAATCCCTTCCCATGTGCCTTTTCCAACTTTTTATTCCTTAACAATTTTAATTTCAGATTGACAGAAAAGCTGCAAAAATAATACAGAGAATTCCCATATACCCTCTTCACTTAGCTGCTGCTTCCAGTATTAGCCTTCTATGTAAACAGCACATGACAATGATGACAGAGAACTCCCCCATGCTCAGCAGTCATAGCAGTTGTGCCCTTTCTTGCCTCCAGACGAGGCCATAAGGTGGCCACACTGCCAAATCCAAAGATCAGTTTTCGGGCTTTATCTTACTCATCAATAGGATTTTTCTACGGTTGATAATTTCTTCGCCTTCGGCGGGTTTTCTTTCTTTGAACCCCAGGTCACTACTTTATACTCTTGTTGCTTCCTTCTCAACCCTTATCTCTGCTTGTTTCTTAGCTGGTTCATCCGTGATGCTTTTGACTTCTTCACATTGGAAGAAGTCAGAGCTGAATCCTTAGAGGATTCGTTCTCTCTGTCTAACCTTTTCTGACTTCTTTAGTGACAAATCCATTCTCACTGCTTTAAATATCCTCTATCTAATGATGACTTCTACATTTTATAACTCTAGCTGGGCTATTTCCTGCAAACAAATGACTCACACTTCTCATTGTTTATGGTTAATATGTACCTGGCTCATTGAGCATAACATTTCTAAAGCTGAGCTTCTGCTGTTTTCTACCCTCAAAGACTTTCTCAAACTGTACTTCCTGTGTCAATTAATAACAACTTTGTCCTTTCAATTGTTGGAGACAAATATTTTGAAGACTTGTTTCTGGCTTGAATCTCATATCTAACCTCTCAGAAAATCTTATTGATGATACCTGGAATTTCATTCCTTTCATTACATTTTCTGCCCGGGTTCTGTGTAAAGCCACCATGATGTCTTTCTTGTCTTCCTTAGATTATAGCTATCCTGCTTTGTCCCTCGATGACTTTCTACCCAGAGTGACTTGTTAAAATATAAAACTGATTATGTTGCTACTTTGTTTAGAATGACTCCTCATTTCAACCACAGGGAAAAGAAATTCTAAATCTAGACAATGATAAACACATGGTCTGCTGATCTTCTCCATTGTCTGTAATCTCTGTTTTTTTTTTTAAACTACTCTTCACAACAATCCTTCTGTTCCACTCCCACCGCTCTTCTTGCTGCTCTTGTAAGATTTCAGCCATTTCTGTCTCAATCCCCTTACAAGTGCTGTTTCCCCCTCTACATTTCTTTTAGAACCATCCTCCTGATGGGCTCCCTCAACACATCAGGACTTCAGTCATGAAACTTCTAAGTAAGGTCTACTTTGATTATAGTTAAAATTACCCCTCTTCCTGCCCCAAAGTCCTTATCCTCATACCCATTTGTTTTTATAGTACTTATACTTATCAAAGTATTGAATGTTCTGATTTGTTTCTTTCTGCTAAAATGCAAGTCCTATAAGATTTGCGATTTTCATTGTTTTCCTCTTAATTACCACATTCTGAGTGTCTTCCACATTGCCTGGTATATAGTAGGTACCAAAGAAACATTTGTTAGCTGGGCCAATGGTACTGGCCTCTAATTCCAGGAGTCTGGGAGGCTGAGGCAGAAAGATTGTAAACTGAAGCAATATAGGGAACTTAGTGAGACCCCTGTCTCAAAATGAAAAATAAAAAGTAATCTGGGGATGTAGTTCAATGTGAAAGCCCTGGGCTCAATTTCCAAATTGCCAGTACCACCATTTTTTTTTTTCCTGAACGAAGGCATGATCCTATCACATATCTGTGAGAAGCAAGGCAGGTATTTTCTTTCATTTCCACATAATGGGAGGAGAAGAAATCTTTGAGAGGTCAAGTAACTCGTCTAGAGTAGTGAGAAGTCTAGTATGAGAGAGTCCCATTCTCTTGAATCAAAGTTTAAGTGTTTCTGTGTATGTGACATTTAATTCTAGAGAGGCCCATACATCTGAAGATCTTGCTGAACTTTGTTCCATGAGGGTTTAAGAGCTGACCCAAGGGCAGCGGTGTGCATTAAAGTCATTGGTGGTCAGCTGATTAAATTTTTTTGATCCAAACTGCTTTTTACAAGAGAAGAATTCCAAGTAAGCTTTCACTGAAGGGTGACAAGAAGGAACATTAATCTGCCAGAACAGCTGTTTGCTCTTATAAAATACATCAGTCTTCATAATAATGGAAAATTCAAGAGGCAGCTTTGCTGATTGAATTGAAAGTCAATGGGAATCAAGGAATTGTCCATGTTGAATTATTAAGTAAGTATTTCTAAATTAAGCCTTTGGATGAGCAGCAAACTGGACTGCAGCTTGTACAAATGTATGTTTTCCTCGCTTCCCTATTTGAAGTTAGATTAGGTGTATGCTACCACATCAATCACAGGCCCCCAAACAGGTGTGTGAACTGACCATCCATCAAAGGGGATCTGCGGCCACTTCGCAGCAGAGTGATTTGGAACGCTTTCAACGGATAATGCACAGGAGCAGGGAAAGGCCGGGCAGGGCTATTAGTTGAATTCAAAAGAGCACAGAAAATACAAATGGATACTGGCACGAAGTCAGAAGATGTACTCAGCAGTTTGCTCCTTCTGATGTAGACTGACAGCCTGGGAAGTGGAAACATAATGAAGGCCTGTGTAGACAAAGTTTAGTTTCAAATAAACTTTCTAAGGCACTTTTTGGTTTGTAGGAAAATGGCAGAGATACTGCGCAGAGTTTCCATTTCTCCTTCCCTCAGCAATCTTCCCCATCACTGACATCCAATGTGACGTTTGCCATCATAAGTGATGCGACGTTAACACATTATCGTTGCTATTAGTAACACAAGCTCTTATCTTACGCCGGTTACCTCAGGGTTTACACAGCGTCACTTTTCTCTTCCATCTAGGTGTGAGAGAAGGCAGTGGGGTTATAGGCAGTCAGGGATACAGGATCCCCTAGAATGGAGAATTTATTGGAAGGCAAGATTATAGAAAAGGCAGCTGGCTGTAACCAAGACGGCCTGTAGCTGACCACTCCCTAGAACTTAGTTAAAAGATAACAGAAAGATCTTTAAGGGGGAAAGTTAAGGGTGGAGAACCTAGCCACTAGCCTAGTAACCAACTGCTTAGCATAGGACAGCCCCTTACCCACTTACATAATAAAACCCCTTAGCCAGCAAACTACTTTCACAACCCACATTTCTGGGTCCGCCCCCCCTGTCCCCGCAACCCCACCCCCCCCCCCGGTATGGCGGAAGCTCTACCCCCGCAACCTACGTTGTTTTCAGGTCGCCCTTCTGTCTGGCGGAAGCTCTACGGGGCAACCCACGTTTCTGGGTCATCCTTCTGTCTAGCGGAAGCTCTACCGGGGCAACCTACGTTTCCGGGTCGCCCTTCTGACTGGCAGAAGCTTTACCGTACCTTTTTTTCCCTTTTGTTAGTAAAGCTCCCCCTCCCCCCACTTTTTTTCCCCCACAACCTGTATTCGTCTCAGAGACTTATTTTTCAAGCCCGTGGAGAAACAAACACCGCGGAGAGGCCTGTCGGAATGCGGGCCTGGCACCTCAGCGACTAACGCAGGCTACCGTATTGCGGTTAGTTGTCGTGTGTCCTTCGTCTCCTTTCAGATGTGACATTTTCTCCAGTTTTCTTTGTTTTTGATAATCTCGACAGTTTTGAGAACTAGTATTATTTTGTGGAATTTTCTTTTAATTGGAATCTTAAAATTATTTAATTGGAGTGACATGTTTCCAGAAAAAGAAGACCCTGGAAGTATGGTTTTCTTATCAACCGAAGGTACATATTTGGGGAATGGCTGTCAGTTTCTTTACTGTAGTTCTCCTTTATTTCTCTCTGTAGCTCCTTGCTTAAGGAGAGAGGAGCCTATTCCACTGAGAATGGAGGAACTACACAGAGAAATTGGGATTCTTCTATTCTTCTATCCGAGAGGCTTGTCTTTTCTCTGCTGCTGTTCACTCCCTCATTCATAAGGGATTATAGACAAATGTCTTGTTTATTGGGTTATGATCCAGTACCACTTTAATTACTTACATGATTTTAGCCTTGGCCTTGGGGAGCTCTTTTGATTAGCTCTCATATCCCTTTGACAAGCCCTTGTCAATGTGTTTTTCTTGTAAATGTTACATATATATTTACATATACATGTATATGTACACATATATGTGCCCACATACACATGCTTTGTGTGTTATATACATTTATGAGTAAAAGTGTCTGTACCTATATTTAAGCTAAACATGTATTGCTACTGATGACTCTAACTTCATTAGCATATGAATTCCTCTAACTTCTACTCCTTATTTATCTTTAACCTTTCCCTACATCGAGAAGTTATTTGGTGCCTGCTACTCAGCATCTATCTAATTGTTGAATTCCAATATGCATGCATCTAATGTGTTCCAAATTGCTGTCTTCTACCTGTGGGAAACAACTTGGATCACCCAGCACATATGTGTATAGCATGCTTGGTTGTGACATGCCTACATCCTCCACTCATTTCCAACATTTCTTAGGGAAGCAGCTATTTTTGCTTTTTTTTTTTTTTTTTTTTGGTTAGGTTGTTTCATACATTGACATTTAGATTCTGTTGTCCCATTCTGCATTTCATCCTGGTATCCTCTAGCTCCTGAATGACTTAACACAGTTGTACAGCTGAGGTCTGCTTTCAGTACTGTTAGAGTCTCTGGTCTTGATAAATATATAGTGTTATTAATTCATAATTACAGCTGTACACAGGGTACTTTTACTGCCCTAATAGCTCCAGGTATTCAATTTTCACACCTTCCCCCAACTCCTGGGAACCACTGACTTATACCATCTCACCAGTTTTATCTTTCCTGGCAGACCATGTAATTGGAATCACGCAGTGTTTTCAGACTGGCTTGTTTCAGTTATCAGCATACATTGAACGTTTGTCCCTGTATTTATGGCTCGATATCTTATCACTTTATCTTGCTGAACAATATTCCAGTATGTGGACATACCGCAGTGTGCCTACTTATTCATCTATTGAAAGACCCTTTGGGGGTCCTGGGGCCTTAGCTCAGTGATACAGTGCTTCCTAGCATACATAAAACCCTCCCCTTGAGCTCTAGTACTTCAAACAAACAACAGAAAACACTTGTTAGTTACTTCTAGGTTTATGTGATTATAAAAAAAGCCGGTGTACATATTTGTGTGCAGGTTTTTATGTGAATTTGCCCAATCGGTTGGGTCACTACCATGAAGCACAATTACTGCATCATATGTTACGACTATGTTTCATAGTATTTAAAAAACAAAGAAATAACAAAACAAAAGAAACAACTACCAGACTGTCTTGCAGAGTGGCTACACCATTTTCTACTGTGCCAACAACAAATGAGAGTTTCTGTTGTATCCTGTCTCGACAATTGGTATTGTCATTTTTAATTTTAGCATCCCAAAGGACATATTATGGTACCTAGTTATTTTAATTCACTTTTCCTTAACACATGATGGCAATCGTCTTTTCATATGCTTATTTAGAAAAGGTCTGTTTTTAAGGGTCCAGATTCCATATTTGATGTGAACAGACTTTCTTGTTCTGAGAATTTATAACTTTTCCGTCTGAACTTGCAGAAATTGACGAGTGAAATCAATGCATATTCTCTCTTGCAATTTTAAAGTGGCTGCAGAATGGCGAGGGGAACCCAGTTTCCTTGTTGATAGTGACTGTCTTGCTTGTGTGACTATTTGCAATGAGGTTGATTGATGTTCCAGATAACATTAATTTAAAATTTGTAGGTGAAGAGTATGACTTTTTCAATAAATTTCCCCAGATGACGGTTACAATTCTGCCTCACCTTCTACTGTCTTTTTTCTTTTGATTAAAGGGCACTGGACAACTGCAAGGGCCACATTGTAGACTCCTAAGGCTTCGGGCTTTAATATTCTGTGCTAGATTTGCAGAACTCTCTTACAGATGCTAAGCATTCAATCCTGAAGGCTCTACTTCATCATCAGGTAATTAGTATTTTCATTAACTTGCTTATTGTCAAGGAAAATGAGCCTTGATCATCTAATTTTTCCTCAATGAGTTGAATATTGTAATATATCTATAATTAATGTGCTTTATGCCACAAACGTGTAATGGAGTGGAAATCTGAAGCTGCTCCCAGCAGTCACTGTCAGTAAATGTTTGATGAATAAACAGAGACTTTCTAATGGGAAATGGTGGCGACTTTTATAAGCAGACACAATAAAGACTTTATTAACATACTTAAGAAGCATTCTGGGAAATAGAATTGAATGCATTATTACTGTAGGCTGCTTTTGTGAAAAGTAAATTTTACTGTCCCCATAACAAATGTTTATTTGTTTTGATGCAAGTTGTAGTATCAGTGTTTTATGGCATATTCTAAGTTTAATACAATGAAGCTTAAATTAGCTAAACACATTCCTTATGGATTTGAGATCAAGGGGAAAAAAAACCAACTACTAACAATTCTGTCTGTTAGTCATTTGCATACCTGGTTTATATGGAGAGGAAACAATGTACCTATGTCAGGAGATTTAAAAGCCCCAAGACATTTTTAAAATTTATAATAGCTAATAAATGGAATAAAGAAACTATCTATATACACTCAGTTTCAAATATAAAGTCCAATTTTAAATAGTATGTTTTAAAAGGCAACTAAATAAAAATTTAGGGTCCATATATTCTATAGAGTGAAGAGGCATAGATTTATTGCTTCAACATAATTTTCCTTCCCTATTGTGACCCAATGGAATAATATAGAAACTATCTTTTCTTTGTGATTTGTTAGGCAGAATCAAAATGGTGGAAGAGGGCTTGGACCTAGTTGTCACTTCATTCTGAAAGTGCAGTATCTGTACTAGGAAGACTTTAAATAATTTTCCTGTGGTTTTCTGCATGGAAAAACTTGGGTCCAGATATCCTTGATTTCTCATTGCACACTCTCATAGGTTTCAGATTTCTAAGGGACCAATGTGTTCTCATTGTCACTTGAGGAATTCTCGCAAAACTTTTTCTAACACCAGGGATATGGAAATCTGAATCTTACAATGACCTATAAAAGTCATTTCTAAGTCTCTCTGTTTGGTCCAACTCTGTGTTTAAGCACTCTGAAAAAAGAGAAAAATAGATTTAGGATAATAGCACCACAGGTAGCATTTAACATTAGCAAGTAGGGAGCCAATCAGTTCTTTGCATTATTAATACAAAAGATTTCCAAAAATGAAAACCAGATCATGGCTCCCTTCTGCTCCAAAATTCAGTGGCTTCTTACTGCTTATGGTGTAAGAAATAAACTTTTTATGAAGTTAACAATACTGGTCAGTATCACTAGCACCTTGTAGTATCTTCACCCCTTGACTTCAGGTGCTTAGGCACCTGGGTCTTATTTCAGCTTCTTGAATATTTTCTTTCAACCCTGGACATGGGCTATTTTCCAACCATCTTATATTTCTCCTCCATAATTTGGTCAAATCATCATTTTCTCAAAGACACTTTGGGATAGTTTCTTTTCTATGTTCATATAACTGCAATCTTTTTTTTTTGAGTGGGTGTCTGTATTAGTTTGGGTTCTTTCAAAAGGCAGAATTTACAGAAATTATAAGAAAAAAGGATCCATTAGGAAGGCTTACAAATCTAAGGATAGAGATAGTTCAAAATGGCGGCCCGTGCGTGCAAGTGCTGGAGTTCCTATGGCTGCTTAGCCACAAAGTAGAACAACTGTTTGGGTCTGCAGGACAGCCAGTGAGACTCTGCTGTGGATCTCAGTTGTTGGAAGAACAATGGTAAGGACTGGATCCTGAAGATCAGCAGTGGGCAGACAGGCACAAGTTGAGACTGGAGAGAATCTGTGTTGAAGATCTGTGGCGTGTAGCAAGTCAGCGTAGGTAGACAATTGCGAAGGCGAGAGCTTTCCCAGCGAAAGAAGTTGTAACAGTTTTTCTTCTTCCTTCCTTTTATACCGTTGGAGTTACAGTCAGGCCTCCCACATTTGGGTGGGTGCTCTCCCTTCCCTATTCACGGGCCCACAAATCACTCACTCTAATCCAGGCTGTTACTCAATTCCCAATCTAGGCATGGTTCCCAAGCCCTAATCCAGGAGTGGTTCCCGATTGCCTCAAGTTGACATAATCTTTCCAAAGGTCACAGTATCCCTTCGTGCCTTTGTGGTAATTTGAGAAGGAGCTGTCTCTTCTACTGATTGTGAAACTCTTTGACCTGGATTTATGTGTATTTTTACTTTCTGTTATATTCCTGTCACAGTGCCTGAGATATAATAAAAACTCAGAAATGCATCTTTTAAAGAAAGAAATTTATATGCAAAGTATTGAACTATAGCTATTCAATCTAGCCATTTTAAAATATTCCTCTGGTAAGTGGAATATTTAAATTACAAAAGTGTTTATAATTCTTCACTTATTGCTGCTGTATCGTGTTTGTGAAAGTGTTCTAACTGCATTGGTCCTTCTGCAACATACAGAGTGAGCCATTGAAAGAGACTAGGATGTGAACACAGAGCAATGGAAAAGGATTAACTTTTCTTTTAAAAAAGTCTATGAGGGTTTTTTTTTTTTTTGTCCTTCAGTGGGCCAAGTTAGTTATTCTACACAGATTTATTTTGAGTTCCAAATTGTAGCTTCTAATTGCCTACTGGACAACCACCTGTTGTGTCTGCATATCCTTCAGCCAAATTGAATATGACTTCTGGATTATTTTTCTTCTCAAACCTGATTTCTAAGTCTCCTATTTCTCTAGTACAGAAAATTACTCTTACTGTTTTCTTAGCTGCCACCTCCAATCTATTTTTTGATAAATTCTCCTAAATATTCTTCCAGCTATTATATTCATTCCATCCTACAATGGCCCAAATTTGAGCCATTTTAACTAGGAATGTGACAGTTTCCACAAGTGGCCTTTCTTCGGTTTATGATTATCCATAACACCCTATCTTCTGTGACTACCAGAAATTTGAAAGCAACCATGCCACTCTTCTATTTACAAAACTAAAATTTTCATTTTTTTTTTTTGGCTAGATATAGCCTCTGGGATAGGAGTCAAACGTTTTTCCCCTATAGACAGTATCATCTAGGATACCTTTCCAGCTTCTCTAATAATCATCCTGGACAGATATCCTAACACACACACACACACACACACACACACACACACACACACACACACTTTATTCATTCAACCATCTGTATCTCGTTTATTTATTTTTTAACTGTTATGAATGATGGTGCAATGATCATCTTTGTGACACTAATTTCAATTCCTTGGATCTATACCCAGAAGTGGGATTCCTGGGTCATATAATAGTTGTACTTCTGCTTTTTGAGGAAACTCTTTACTCTTTTCCAAAAAGGCTGAATCATGTATGATCCCACCTGGGGGTGAAGGGGCTTCCTTTTCCAAATACTCTCTCCAGCAACTGTTGTCTTTTTGCTAATGGTCATCTTAATAGGTGTGCTGTGAGATCTTGTTATAGCTGGCATTTTGACATGATTTTTGTTACTGAGTTATATGACGCTACTCCTTTTTGGATGTATGATTTTCAAGTATTTTCTTCCATTCCTTAGGTCGTATTTTCATTTTGTTGATGTCTCCTTTGCTGTACAGAAATCTTTTGCTTTGATGTGGTGCTGCTCTTTGTTTATTTTTGCTTCTCAGTGAAGCTCTCGTTACTTCGAACTGGTTGTTTTGCTCTTAACACAACCTGGTCTTGCAGGAAGAATGAGCTATTCCTGCTTAAAATCCTCCAACAATTCCACCAAACTCTCGTATCAGATCTAGGAAACATTTAATTTGCAGACATTATACTCATCTATGACATATAGCTTAAAGTTTGGGTCTTCTGAAGTAAAAGTGCTTTATAATTTCTGATTATGTGTACTTGATTATACGTTTCTGGACATGGCATAAATAGTAAAATACCGTACTAGGGCTACTTAGTGATTTCAAATATAAAATATTAATGTATCTAAATTAGTTTCCTTTACTTTCAATTCACTTAAAATAGCTGAGCAACATTTTTTAAAGGCCTGGTGATAATGTGTGTGAGATTTCAAGGCAGACAGCCTCAATGAGGTGTTTTCCCTCCCTTACCCGGACCCTTACTTAAGACCCTGGGTAAGGCGCACTTTTCTTAATCTTAGTTTGCCTCACTCATGTGATATAGATAACAGTAAAAAACAAACAAACAAACAAACAAACAAAAAAAAACCACTGGTGTGGTTTTGAGGGTAAATTGACAATAAAGGGCTTGTAAATGAATTCAATCATATTAGGAACTTGAGGTAATTTCTACTGGAAGTCTTGCTTTGATTTTCTCATTTTTTCCTAAATTCTAGACAACAATTTGTGTTACTTTGTAGAAGCTATCTGATTTTTGATAGATGTGATGTGGATAAAATAGATCAAAGCATGAATTAGCTTGAATAAAAGTTTATAAACATTGTTGTCAAACAATTGGCTTCCTTAATCTGGGATTGTTTTAATCTTAATCTAAATTTTATTTATTCTTCAACATCACTTTTTTGGCAAACATAATTAGAATATTATTTACATTCTTTCTACATTTCTCAAGTGTCCTGCACATTTTTGCCTATTCTATGTCTCCAGATTTAAAAAAATTTTTATTTTGGTGCAGGGTCTTGCTAACTTGCTGTGGCTGGGCTCAAACTTGTCAGTCCCTTGCTGCAGCCTCCCAGAGTGTTGGGATTGCTGACCTCTACCGCCATGCCCAACGCATTCTACAAAACATTTAACATAGAGATTAACTGCCTGGAACACACACTGAACATTGTTTGAACTGAACTGAAGCTTTTAATAAGCATCCATTCTTAGGGTAAGGAATTCAATGGGCTAGGAGTATAGCATTACATGTTTACTATGCTTTTTCCATATTCAATAATATATATTTATGCATATATTCAGAGACAGCATTTGAGAGAAAATAGGTAACGAAGAGTTGAACCCTATGTTCACTTAGGTACTGCCTGACCCACGGAAATTTATTTTAAAATCTTCTCTTCTACTAAATTATCCATACAAATTATAAGGACCAATTATGTAAATATCAATTTTCATTATTATTCTTGATATTGTCCATGACTTTCTCTCCCAAGACTGTCGTAGAAGGTTCATGTAGTCTTGGAGAGGGAAGTGGCTGTGGCAGGCTCAGGCTGTGAAAGTGAACTGAGTGAGTGTGTTTTTCATCTAGTGTCATTAAATGTCAGAGTTGCTCTTTGCCTTGTTCTCAGAATGTGCAAGTGTGGATCCCTGACAGAACATTTAGCCTGAGCACTTCACTTTAATAGTAACTTAGGCAGTGATGTCTTTCTGGGAGGCTCCTGCGAAGCTCTGAGTGACCTCAGAGAGCTGCTGTTGCAAGAATTGCTCAAATCCTCTGGGTGGGGATAGCTTTGGAACATGCAAGGAGACCATTTCAACTCTGCCATGTAGTAGCTCTGTGGCTTCTCATGCTGTTGCTAAACTTTCTTGAGTGACTATTTCTTTTAATACAAAAAAAGACAAATGACAGGATTGATGGGAGGCCTCGTACAGTTTCCAGCACACAATCATTTTTAAATACATGATAAAGTGTCACCCTCCTCCATTTCCTTCTTTCCTCTTCCTCTTTCACAAACAAGTAGAAGCCACAATTAATTTAATGACTTCAAAGCCTTATTTTAAAAAATATGCATTTTAAATACCTTAAAAAGAAGTTGAAGATACTAGTCCAAGTCAAAGGAGGCCGATACAAATGTTTATAGGTTTTGTTTTATCTTGTGCATAGTTGTAGCTAGAAAATCAAATTGAGAGTTGCTACCTGGAATTTCAAACAGTAAGATAAAAGTAAAAATCAAAAAGAGAAAATATTTTTCTGGATTTGCCTATTGACTGGAGATGCAAGTTTGTTGTCTAAAATGGGAGCTAGGTGGAAAAATGCATTGATTTTATTCACTAACTCAATTGCAAAAACTTTTAACATCACCCTACCTAAAGTATTTACTTCTTTGTAAATATCCTACTACACATGCAGAACACCTTATACTTTCACATTATATGCAAAGAGATCAGCAGTTCTCTTCCTCTTCCCATTGAACTCAAAGTATTTTTAAAGTGCTAATGAAAACATTGGAACTCGGTAGGCAAACGTTATAAAGAATATAGTTCTGTGACTGTGGGTATGTATAGAGCAGATTATGATGCTTATGTAAATGAAAAATTCCTAGTGATCTCAACTGATGGGATGTGAGTTTTTTCCTATCTAGGTATTTCTAAATGATTGTCCCAGGTTTTACTGACTGCATTTTTCTATTTTAATATTTATATTTAGACCAATTCATTGACACTAACACAATTCTTCAAGAGAATGATACTAACAAGGAATCACAATTTAAATGTAAAACTCATTAAAAATTAAAAATGACTATCTGAAATGAAAATACAGGAAGTATGTTCCTTATTTTGCTGGATGAAAACAGAGGGGAGAACCAAGTGGGCAGGGTAACCCGTGCACAGGCGTACGTGTCCTCAGGCACACTGACACTTCCCTAATGCACTCCAGTGCACATAAAGTAATTAATCATGTGGAGAAGGCATTGCCAAGGTTAGAACTGAGGTCTTTGGTTTTTAATGGAAACGTTCCATGCCCGAGCTAAAAGAACAGCTTCTCTAGCCCAAACATTAGGGCATCTGTCATACTTAACTCAGAATAGTTCAGGAGTTCAGTAAAATATCAGATAGAGTTCAGCACTTTTATTTCTCAGGGTATTAAAACTATATATAATAAGGGAAAAAAGGGGTGGTGATGAACTGCTCAACATTGTGGGTGGAATATCAAAGAGGTTAAACTTAGAATTTCTGAAATCTCAAGAAAACTGTTCTCCTCCTGCAGCTAGTTATTTTTGTAGGATTTTTGTTGTTTTCTGTGTACTTCCGAAACACTAAGTGATAAGTATTGCTTAGGAAAAGCGTAGGAGGAAGGCTTGAATACATTAAATAAATGAGGTTGATATACTGATTATTTTTGCCACCTGGAGCATGAATGAATAGGTAAAAATAGAATCTTTGAAGGAGAAACTGATTATTAAATTGTATTGTTCCTTTCTCCATGGCTACTTGTGGAAAAACACATCTTCTTAAAGATTGAATGATGATAGGGAGTGTGGCTGTCCAATGACAGGAGCTTCATGGAAGGGGTACATGAGAATGGATTCCTGGGAAAGCATGCCAAGTGCTCAGAGTGCAATATACGAAGCAAAAGACTGTGTTTCCTTGGTTCATTAAAGCCAATGAAAACATTGCTAACACCCAGTTTATGGATGTACCAATTCTAGTAAGCAGTAAATATACTTGTATTTGGGAAGTTTTGCTCAATAATTAGGATTCTTTGTAGAAGCCAAAGTTCAGATAGAAGTGCTAGATCAGTGAAGGAGTGCCGGTAGTCTAAATCTTCAGGAGTTTGAGAGAGGAGGGTGGACAGCATGGTTAGCAGGGATGATAACATGAGATGGTTAATATGTCAGTGGATTTTTTAAAAATCTCAGAACTTAATTTCACACTCATTTTTAATCTGTTAACACTGGGTCACTAAGTATTTGAGCTGACTGGATGGCTGTGCCCAGATCTACCTCACCGATTTAGTGGTATCTGCCTTTCCTAGATAAGTTGTAATGATTCTGTCATCCTGGCCCGATACCAAGTAGCAGAAAGATGGTAAGGTTGTGCTCTGCTGTTTCTGGAGTCACTGAAGTAGATATTCTAGCTCTCTGTGAAACTTTTGTGCCAGAATGTTCTGGATCCTTGTGGACTGGAGTATTCATGTTTTCCTTGGCAATGTCTGTCTGCTGTGGATCCTGTTCACTGTGGTTTGGGAGTATTGATGGTTAGCATGGGAGGAGAGAGTGTTTCTTCTCAGAATGAAGTGTGCACAGAGAATACCACGTGATTCACAGATGCTTTGATTTGTAGAAATAGCAAGTCCCCAAGTGCGGCTGGAAGCAAGGTGGGAGGAGGTGATCAATCCTGCCACCCAATAATCAGTTGTGTTACCATGGTGCAGTGACTCACGTTCGGCCGGATCCTTCTTTGGCGGAGATTGCATATTAATGTCTTGTGAGAGCTGGAGAGATGTGGTCGAATGATCAGGGAAGAAACATGAGAGGATTTGCCTGAACTTAAAGAAGCCTGGTTCTTTGAAATACTCTGAATTTTCCAAAGCATCAATTAGTTCAGATAAAAATGCAAATCAAAGAAAAACTTTCTCAATCTTTTAAAATATAAATTTATAACTCAGTTTTCCAGCCCATCATTTAGGTGCCCCCACCTCCACTTTCCCATCAGTATGATGATTTTTTGTGTTTTTTTTCAGTTTATCTATTATTTTAGTGGGATGGCTCTTGAAAACAAATGAACAGCTAGTTTAAATCCAGCTATACCTGGAGTGCTTTTAAGATGCAATGTGGTCCGCAGGGTCTGTGATTATTGAAATTTTGCATAATTTACTTAATTTACCTAAGTTTTATTACCTCAAGCACTGAAGTCAGTCAGATATTAGAAGAGGATATCAACTTTGCCATATCATAATTTTGCACCGTTGAACAAGTTACCTTTTCTCTTTGAATCGCCACTTCTTAATTTGTAAAACGCAGTCAAAATAAAACTCGGTTCCTAGTGTCGTTATGAGAAATAAATAAAATGATAAATCTGAAGTGCTTGACAAGCCAGCAGGCACCTGAGAATATTTTACAGAATATTGACTGTTTTTATAATTGTTACGGTCATCACTGTTTTCATTTCTTAGCTCTGTTTTATTTTTGATCCCATTCCAGAATTTTCTGAGCTTGGTTCATCAACGAATCAGCTGAGTTGCACTGAACACAGATGTAATCCTCTTGCTGACTTTGTGTCTGTGGTAGGGAACAAACAGCTCACACTGTCCCAATTCACAAATTTCTGCTGCTGTGTCATTCTCACATCATTGAAAAAAAGCCCGTTGTCAGAGGCACGCACCCACATCCTAGCGGAAACCATGTGCTTGTTTTCTCGTTTCCTCTGAATTCTTAATTTTTAAAGGTTTTGTTTCTTCACTGCATCTTTCGACTGAGAGTTTGTTTTCTATCATAGTTTATGGGATCTGTAATGAATATTTAATTGCTTTACCCTTCTTTCATCTGAATTCTATTAATTAATCTTGTATATGTCTTCCTTTTCCCTTGTGTTCCTGAAGCATGCTTTTAACTTGTAGTTACTTTTCGTTTAAAAAAAAGCCTCAATCTTCACTCGCTTCCGCCTCTTCTACCTCTTTCCTCCCTCTTCTGCTCCTCTTCTTTTTCTCAGGCCCAAAGCCAGGCAGCAGCGGAAGTCCGTGGCAGGTTTGCTGTCTTGCTGTGCCCTGCTGGGCTACACTATGGCTGTGCCTTGCGACAATAGATTGCCGGAGACTTGTTCTAGCACAGCGATCCTCCTTGTAATCCCTGCACAGTCTGCAGGCCTACCGGGCACAGTCCCTGCTTTCTTTGGATACATAATTACTTCCCTTCGTGAGGCAGAGTTTCCTGTAGGACAGTCAGGCAGCCGCAGTGCTCAGAAGGCAGATGATGAAGGATGCCTACCAGTATCCTCTTTCTAGGAAGCTATTATTTTAGAGGAAGTTTAACAGCCCGAGTATCAGCTTTAAAACACCAGGTTCAAATTCTGACCTGGCCATTTGTCCTCATGTAATGGTTACTCAACCATTATAAATGCCTGTGTGGCTGTGTGTTTAGGAAGGGGCATGTTGTGAAGCACAAATACTGCTTCAGTTCTGCTTCAGATGACCTCAGGGCCCAGGGAGACACCTCCATAAAGCTTACATCAGGGATGTGATGGTTGGATTTGATTTTTATTTTGTGTATGTATGCTTTTTTTTCCTCCTGATACAATATATTTCACATGTCTCAGGACTGGGGGCCTTTCTCAGTGATTAAAGCACTCAGCATTCACAAGACCCTGTGTACAATTCATTAGCACCTCATAAAAATTAGTTGGGTTTGGTGGCACAGGACTTTAGTCCCAGCATTTGAGAGGCTGAGTGCTTTCACGTATCTCTCAGGAGGATTGCTGTGAGCTCAAGTCTACCCTGAGCTACGTGGTGAGTTCAGGACTATATAGGGCGAGACCCTGTCTTGAAAGGAGGGGGAAAAAAAGAAAAAAAAGAAAGAAAAAACAAAAAACAGGGGAAGCCAGGCATGGTGGCACATGCCTGTCATCTAGCATTTTGGGAAACTAAGGCAGGAAGATTGCAATTTTAAGCCTAGCCTGGGCAACTTAGCAAATTGGTGAGACCCTATCTCAAAATTAAAAATAAAAAAATGACTGGGAATGTAATCCAGTGTGAAAGGCACTGGCTTCAGTCTCCAAAAACTGGGGTCATTTTTGCTAATTCCTAAAAGCTGATGAAAGGCATTCCTTCCAGATATTTCTAAATATAGCAGGAAGTAGAATCAAGAAAATTATGTTTTGCAGCCATCATGAGCTGCTGGGTTATGTGCTTTTGCAGTACAGTATGTCTCTCTACTTTTACAGTGAGAAAGATTGTATAAGGTCATACAAGCTATGGTGGGTTTTGAACTTAGCCTTACCTTACTGAAGTTCCCACATGTCACTTCAGAGAGATAGCTGTGGCTTTTGGGACACTTCCTCTGGCCTGCTGTAGTGCAACATTGGTCTCAGCAGGAGCTAGAATCAAGCTCACTTAAGGCTTGGAAAACATCCTGAGTCAGGGATTCTTCTGCTCTAAGCCTGCCCTTTCTAAAGACCGAAATGACTTTTATTTGCATTTTAGCCTTTATGTTAATTAATGGGAATTAATACGTATGTAAGAACTTCAGAAATTTCCCAAAGGCTCATTATAAATTTAGTGTAAAAGGAGCAGTGGATATATTTTTTTTAAGATAGGGCTTTCATTAAATTTTTAGGTTATTAATAAAAACATTTTTATCAGGGCAAGTTTAGTGTGAATGCTGAGATGAAGATACCAGTTAATATATGTTAGTCATATATTCAGTTGAGCCTTACAAGAGAGCCTATTTGTGTGTACAGGTAGGTTGTGTGTTTGCCTGTGTGTGTGTGTGTTTGTCTTTTGGGTGTGTATATATTCAAGGATATATTAGTTGATAATGATAAGTATTAAATGCTCCCAGAAAAGTACCTAATCATAATTTCATTTCATAAAGAAAAATATTCCCAATTTAATTTTTGTATTAAAATTCTCTAAAGCCTCCTCTGCCATCTTGGGATCCAGCAGCGAAAGAGTCCATTTAGTGTATATAAAACAGAAATGTGTGTCTGCTTACTTGAAAATTTATAACTGTTTATTCATTTATGATCACCAGCCAGGTAGCCTGATCAATGATAATAGGGAAGCTTTGTGAAGAGACTGTGCTCACCAACCCCTCAATTTCCTCAGAGAATAAGTGCGTGAAAGTAAATCTTAGTACAAACATGAAGGAGGCTTAACTCTTGCTCTCTTTAGCGGACTTTAAATACAGGTGGATACTGGCCAGCCGTGTTGGGCCCTCCCCTGTTGGAACATCACTTAGAGTTTAAGAGAACTTAGAGGTACCAGCCTCCTACTGGACATTTGTCCTTGCTCTGTACCTCAAAAGGTCATTCTGCATAAGCTTGTGTACCCCAGTCATAGTAGTCACCCCTTTTCTTGGGAGCCTACCTTTTAATTACAGCATGCAAAAGTTAGGTCCTCATCAGAATGCATTTTCCCTAGAAAAGGAATCTCTTTCTCTCAGCCGGTACTTGCATATTCCAGCCTTGTTCTTAAAGAATTCTGAAATTATCTGTAGCAGTTACCATGTAGCACTTTCAAAGCAGTTAATGGGCTGTGGATATGGCTTCGTGGTTGAGCACTTGCCTAACATGAATAAAGTCCAAGTTCCATCCCTAGCATCACAAAACAAACAATAAACATATGAGTAAGTAAATAAATAAATTAAAATAGTTGAAAATAGCTTTCTGATGCTCTCAAATAATGTATCTTTTTGTGCTAATCAACTCTAGTTTTCTTACTCATTCTGATAACATATTCTAACAAAAAATTTGGGATATCTAAGTTATATCATTCTGAAAATCCTCCAGGCTAAGAACATTATTTTCCAATATATGGCTCCTAAAAGAGAACACTGTAGTCCCTACGAGGCACAGGAAACCTTGGGATGATTCCATGTTGTACCTGGACCCTATACCCCAGCTGTTATAGCTAAAAAGTGGAGCTTGATTCCTTAAAGACAAGATCTAGGCTGTGAGGCAGAGTAGCCAGTGGGTCTGTGCACCTTCTCCCTGACCACTGTGACCATGCTTCACAAGCCGGCTGCAAGGCAGCTTCCTGTTTTGGTCTGTCATGAGATGATTCCCTGACCTTTATTAGAATTCTAGCTGCTCGCCTCAGATTAATAGCGTCTGTCTGGCTTCAGCTCTGATACCACTCCAGACACCTGGCATTACCCAAGCTCTCTGTATGCTCAAGAACTTCAGATGTCCCTCCCTGCGCTTTCTACCACATGCAGACCTGAAACATCATAATTTCTCCTCTGAGAGAGTTCCTGTCAAGGTACTGAATAGGATAGATCTAACAGAGCTTTCAAATACTCCCGCTATTAGGTGCTGGCAGCACAAGAAGATAAAAAATTTGGAAGACTCCTGTTTTCGTTGAGTTGATGTTATATGAGACAACATAAACAAAATTGTTACATACACTTGAGAAGGGTGCTAGAAAGGAAAGAGTGTGGAGATGAGGTAGAGTTCTAGGTGGGACCTACATTAGGTTGAGCAGCCCAGGAAGGTATCCTTGAGGAGTTACTGACAGGTAAGTCTGAAAGATGAGCAGGATTAACCGTGAGGTGAAGCTGGAAGGGTGTTGTAGGCAGGAAGAAAAACAGAGGCCCTGAAATCAGAGTGGGCTTATTGTGGTCCAGACAAAAGGCCAGTAGGCCTGGAAGTGCAGTGTGCCAAAAGCCAACAGAGTCCTGCTGGGAACTTGAGGAATGAGAAAAGTCTAAACATGTAGGGTCTTCTTTGAGCACCAAGAAAGAATATGACTTCTACATGAAATACAATGAGAACCCACTGAGGAATTTCATGTAATAGAACAACATGTTTGCTATGGGCTGGATCTGGAGCGCCCCCCCAAAAGCTCGTGTATTTGGATGTATTGGGGTAACTGGAATTTTGTTCTGTTGTGGGGTAGGGCTTGCCAGAAAGGGGTCGATGCTTAGGGGTTTACCTGAGGAGATTGTATCAACTTGTTGAGATTGGGCAGGTCCCCAGGGTAGAGTTTTCGTGTGGGAATTATTGCCTGTGGGCCAGGAATCAAGGGAGGTGCCGTCACCCTGGGTGTGGGTAGCCCAATCGGCAGCCTGGCTACAGCTTCTTCCGGGGAAGGCTGTAGCCTTGCCTGTGGTCCTTTCTTCACTTGTTCCTGATTCTCTGGATTTGTGTCTGAGGCATCTCTGCCGCC
Organism: Ctenodactylus gundi; assembly: GCA_004027205.1. Taxonomy (NCBI): domain Eukaryota; kingdom Metazoa; phylum Chordata; class Mammalia; order Rodentia; family Ctenodactylidae; genus Ctenodactylus; species Ctenodactylus gundi. The sequence continues at coordinate 220,940 of PVKB01000492.1, read as the reverse complement.
TGCTTCCACTGTTGCTGTGTGTGAGACTGCAACTGTGAGCTAAGTGAATCTTTCCTCCCTTAAGTTGTGGATGTCGGGTGTTTTTCCCAAGCAATGAATCGTTAAGACAGTAGTCTAGATTGCATTTTTTGAATGGCTCTTTGCTAACGTTAAAAGCTCTGTTTAAATGTTTTTGTATCCTCCATTTCTCATACCCCAATATAGAGGTAAGAGATTATTTTTTCCAAAACAGAGGTTCCACAACTTCATTGCCAAAGGTAAATGTATGCACCTTTTCTACACCACTCTGTAGAATCTCAAGATTTTGCAAGTGCTTTGAAGCAATCCTTGCCAGAACTGATTTCATAGCTCACACAGAACATACATGTTTTATCTTATTGTGCACACTGCTTGAGTTAGGTGTTTGCAACCCTGGCGATAAATATTATGGACTGCATCAGACCTTCAACATAAATGTTAAGTTAGTAAGACTAAAGGAAAAGACAAGGGAAAACTTAAAAAAAAGAATGAATTGGAGATGGGAGAGAGAGGAAGAGAGCAGAACTCTGACAGAAATCTCATAAGACAAACAAAGACAGCAGTGGAGATAGAAACAGTGATTAAATAGACTTAAGATGTGTTTTGCTTAAATATTAGATGTGTATAATGAAAAGATAGGAAGAGAAAGATGGTTCTTATCAACTGGAGTAAGGGCTAGGATAGTGAGTTGTGAGCATTGTGGTCAGAAAGTACTCCTATGATATTGTTCTATGAAGTGTAGGCTCCCCTTCTCTTTGACTAATTCTTCCTTTGCAAAGAGTTACAACAGAGCTAAACAAATTTTCTATTATTTATTCACTCTGTCTTTAGTTTTTGAAGTCCATCTTTTCTCCTATTTTGAGCATATTTCTTTCTTTAGAAGTCTTTTACGTTTTTATGAGTAATGTTCACATGTTTCCATGATTAAAGATAAAAATTTCAATAATCTTATAAGTAATTCTATTGGTTTGGGAGAACTAAAGCAATTTAAGTACATATAAGTTCTTTAAACATTAACTCACTATCTTTTTATGCCATGGTCTTCAGTCAAGTTTTAGTAATATTTAATTTTATTCAGTTTAGAAGTCATTTTCCTTGGAGATAAAAGAAGTAAAATTGAACTGATAATAGTTTGGATTGAACAACATCGTAAAATCTTTGAGTAAAAATCATATAGCTTTCCTTTCCATATTTTTAAAGCCTTTTTTGGGTAAAATTTTATCACAAACTTTGTGACCATAATGTTAGAGATTTGTTCCTGTTTTCTGCACTTTTTCTTGGTTACAAACTCTTTTTGGTTCATTCGGTATATTAAGAAATCTGAGATCATGAAGGAGATAGTTTTGCATCTATTTTGGGCACTTTGACCTTCAATCTCATTTCCTTCTCACTTAAATTAGCCTCCCTTGCATAGTCAGAATTATATATTTTTAAAGGCTCCCATTCCCTCTCAAGATTATGTTCTTTTAAAGAATCTGTCTTGAGACTTTTTTAGTTTTGAGAATCTGTTTTTATGAGAGACAGAATGAAAGTGGGGGAGAGAACATAGACTCTGCCAAGTGTGTGTGGGCAAACTGGGCCTGACGAGTGCAAAAGACTTGTTCCATAAATATCTACTGAGTAAATGAATGAGTGAATGAACTTCAAGAAAGCCATTTCGGACCCCCGAGCCCCAGAACTCTCACCCACAAAGCAGTAACCCAACTAAGTATCTGTCTCCAGAGAATGGTTGTCAGGGACAAATAGGCTGAAAAAATTTTGGGGCAGACAATGATGGCATCTTGTGTTTCCACCCCACTAGTTCTGGGCATACTTGAACTCAGAATGGTGATTTTCTTAGTGTATGGCTCTCAAAACAATTTAAACTTTTATTTTTAACAGATTTTTATGTGTCTGTATTTTACAGAGTCATCCAAATTTATAAGTTTTGTTAATAATCAGCATTAGCTTTTGTCCCCAGAATCCCAGGAGAATTCTCTCTCTTTTTTTGGAGGTAAGAATGTTTAATATTTTAAGTTGATCCTGATAGCAATACTTCTGTATTTTATATGTGTCTACATGAATATTATTGCTTCTTGTCTTTTCAAGTCTTAAGCATTTTCTTCTGATCTACCTTGTGGAAGATTAGCACCCAGCATTCTTTCATCTCTCACCTGCAACATACACAAGCGCCCACTTTTTATGACTCCTTCTTCCAATAAGATTATTTTAGATTTTGATTAGACTGTTATTCATAATGAGCAGCATTTCAGTTCTCTGTGCCATTTATGGCTCTACACCAAATGGTAATTAGAATTGTCATTATTATTATTATTATTATTATTATTATTATTATTATTATTATTTGAGACAGGTTCTTGCTCCGTAGTCCAGGCCGGTCCTGAACTCTTTATGTAGCTCAGGCTGGCCTCAATTCATGGAGATCTTCTTAGTTGTGTCTCATGAGTTCTGAGATGACAAGCATGCACCAATATTCCTGTTAATTTTTATGTGGTTTGGCGAATTGAACCCAACGCCTTGTGTATGGTAGGCAAACACTCGCACCGCTGTACCACTCCTCAAGCCCAGAATTGTTTGTTTCCTTAGATTACAATGTTCTTCTCACAGATTCACTTCTTGTTATATGAATCTTATTCCCTCAGCAAGACAAAAATGATTTTTGTTTTTTTTGTTTTTCAAGAAGTTTTTTCCCAGAACGTCTGGCTCCTTACCAGCCAGGGCTCTTGAAAACATCTCAGCATCCTTGGTGTCCCTCCTCTTCTCTGAGTTAGATCATTTGTTTCTGGTTCTCATTTTCACTTGTCTAGCCACTGCCTTCAGTTGGTGTACTAAACGTTTTAATAGCTTTCTGAGAAGGCATTTGAACATTCCACATTAAAAAGTGTCTTCCTTCTACTTCACAACTTATCAATGGCTTGGGTTTACTCAGCTTTACAAGATTAAAACAGTTTTATTTGAAAATTTCCTTCCAGGGAGGAAAAATAAAACCATTTTGTCACATGTAAAGAATCAAGGATAAAAGTAGTTCAGGCTTCTCACCAGAAACACTGGAATCCAGAAAGCAATGTGGTGCTAAATAACTTGATTTTGTGTAGTTTTAGTTGGTTTTTAGGAGCAAGTAAACATAATACACACACACACACACACACACACACACACACACACACACGCAATTTTTTTTTCCTTTTTCTTCTTTTTGTTGGAAAATAGGGTCTAATTCTGTATTCCAGGCTAAACCTGAACTCACTGTGGAGTCCAGGCAGCCTTGAACTCACAACACTCCTCCTTCCTCAGCCTCCCGAGTGCTAGGATTACATGCATATGCCGCCACATCCAGTTTATGTCATGCTGGAGAACTGAACTCAAGGCCCGGCTTTTGCTAGGCAGTGTTCTAACTTCTGAGATATTCTTCCAACCATGAAGGTATATTTTAATACACTTTTCGTTTTTTAAACCTGAAAGCCTATTTGTCTCTTCATGTGGGGACCCAGATGTTTCCAAATGAAAGGGATCAGTGTTAGAGTGGTCTGGGTTTCCATGGGCTTCAAGTGAGCTTGTTCACACAACTCTTCCAACTAATTTAAGTCAGAGACCTAGAACACAAGAGTTGCAGTAAAACAGTGAGCACTTGTAAAATGCTAATTCATAATGCCCAAGATAGAAGAATTATTGGCTGACTGGAGTTTTGGCTAAGAGGAAGACAGATGCCAGAAAAAATATGGATTCCACCAACATCTGGCACCTGCAGGTCTGAAAGCACTGGTGGCAACACGAAACCGTTAGTTGACATGTCTCTTCAGCGTGGAGCTCCTGGCAGTCTCCTAGCCCTGCCATCTTTTCAGTTGCCTAGAGCTTTCAGGTGAGGAATGTGGCAGGTGAACAGTGGAGACCAGGACCAGAAAGAGGTCTCGGAGTGCAGATGAGAGCTCCTCCATAGAAACTCCCAGCGGGCTGTGAGGGGAAATAGAGTAGGAGCTTTGAGGAACTGAGATTATAGCCATAAAAACTCTGTTCTATCCCCATTGTGAGTCCACAGGACATCTCTTCTTTGTGGTTTCCCAAAGATATTTTTGATCCTTCTTGTGAGGCCATGATGCTGACAGTTGGCCTGTATTAATACTTCAGGTAATTTTTGTTTTTAAATAGACAATTCCAGTAAAATGTTTTGATCCAAGGGAATTAGTTTTTAATAGGACAAACTTGGACCCAGCAAGGGTTTGCCTGGGGGATGGACGATTTCTTTGTGCCTTCTATGCTCCTACAGCTGGTGTTTCACCTCTCCTTGATTCTTTAGATCTCCCATCTTTTTCTCTTTATCAAGGTCACCAAATTACTTTCTGACTTTCACAGTAGTTCATACCAGCTGAGGTACGATTTTATAGATGTACTTTAAAGATACAGAGAATAATTCTTTTTGTGCTCTTAGAAGAGGTATGGGGACACTCCAACTGGATTGAACGCTCAGTTCAGATGTTGGACAAATGCTGTGAGGCGGAGCTTGTGTCTCAAATGCATATTTATGTGGTTGAATATTGTAGAATGTGTCGTCAGGGTGCTATTGTAAACAAGCTGTCAGGCCTAACATCTTGGGAGGAGGGGAAGCTCATGTTGCACATGTTGTTTATAAACCTCATAAGAGGCATTCAGTAATCCAGTTGATTGGACTACTTTAAATATGTGGTATACTGTTCTATCTGCTTAGAAATCTGAAGCTTAGGCCATGATCTGTTTAGCACTGGGGAAGTTCTTTTAAAATCAATATTAGAAAGTTAATAAATTATCTCAAAATTTATAGTTCTTTTCCTTCCTTTGTTCATTTCCTTCCTTCTTTCTGAAATTAATTTTTTAGTCATTATATGATGTTGAGACTACATACTAGAGTTTAGCATCAAGTTAGAATATTTTTATTTCCATTCTGCTCGCATCAGAGAATAAACAGTCTAGTTCCAAATTTCTATAACTTAAGTCTAAAGTAATTTTTTGAAGATAAAACAATAGAATTCCTAGAGTGCAACTTTTATTTAATACATTTAAATTTTAAGGCCTTTTTTGAGAATTGTTAGTGGAACAGAGAGGGTCAACATCAGGAGAGCTAGAGTACCACAGTATACAAAAGGATACAGGATAGGTTCCTCGAGGGGGATTTGAACTTGATCTTTGAGAGCAAAAGGAGTGTCCATCAATAGACTCAAGCATGGGGGAAGCAAAGACCAAGAGAGAAAAACCTTCACATGTGTATAAGCATGTGAATCATAGCTTCAGTAAAACAGGAAAGATACTGTGTTAGTGGCAAGCACTGCACCTGACCTTGTTGTAAGCCCTGACAATATAAGGTGGAGTATGCTGTGAAAAACTTTGAGAGGACTTTGGGCAGAATACAGAGACTTGCAGGAAACAGTAAAGGTCATGAGCATTTCGAGCACAATCACTAAGATGCATGAGAATACAACACTCCGTACCATTGTCTGAAGAATTAAGAAAAGCTAAAGGAAAAAAAATTCCTGTAGTATTGACTTCCACTCACTAACTTGGCAGCGTTTATGGCACCTGTAAGTTTGGATAGTGTCATGAAGGCTCAGGAAATAGCATGGAGCTGCTAGAACAGATCTTAAGAAAAGCAGAGGCTTTTCCCAGCATTCTTTGCACAAGAGCACAGCCTGTCTGGCCAGCTGGAGCTCAGGTTGCAAAGGTCACAGGGCCTTTCTTGATGGAGCAGGAAACGCCTGCAGCCCTCAGGTCATCATTATGGGCATTGGCTATCTTTGAACGAGATTCACAGGCGTGCCAACTATTAATAGACAGGAGAGAGAGCACAGTTTACCGTAAGAGCCTGACAAATATAGATTTGAGACATCATTATACTGCAGTTTCTTTTCAGCCCACAAAAGCTTTGCTGGCGCTTGCATTCCCTCTTTTTTCTTGGTCTTCTTACGAGGACAACAGAGCGGTGGGCTGGCATAGAGTGCATCCGGGGTCTGTCTTCCAACACAGGACACTAAATAAGGAATAAACCCTGTTGTGTTAGGGTTAGTTTCTTACATTCATTCATTTATTGTGTGACTTTTTAAAAGACCAAATATTTCTTCTCCATCTCTTCTTGTTCTCCCACTCCAAGTAGCCCAGAGCGTTTGGACCTGCAATTGTTATCATGTGTGATTTACCAGCTTCCTCTCTGGGAATTCTGAACCCAGGTCCTTCACTAATACAGACTCCTGAAGTCATGTCAGGGAAGGATATACTCTTGTTTAATGGGACAATAAACTGGTTATAGAGTCGCCTTAGAACTTTTTAAAGAAGACAGCTGTAGGCAACTGTTTGAAAGTCTTCCAAATTCTAAGCATATCTTTTCTATTCTTCAGTAGTTATAGAGTTGGCACCTTTTGTGCATGTCCCAGTGATGCATTCACCCAGAAGCAGAGCAAGAGATTCTTAAAATGTCCCCCACATTCTGGTTCTTTAAATGCATCAAGGTTACAATAAAATAGTTTGAATTATAGGGAGTTTCATCTATAACTTGAAAAAAAATCCAAGTGATCTTATAACCTCTGCTTGTAAAAAAGTTAAAATAATTTTCAGATACGTTTTTCAAGTTTATTGTGGTATTTAAATTTCATTTACAAAAATCACAGTATTGTGGGTTTTTAAAGCTAATAACATATCAATTTACAGTTTCTTTTTTAATTTTTTGAGACAGGGTCTCACTGTCTAGTCTAGGCTGGTGCTGAACTCATTGTAGAGCCCAGGCTGGCCCTGAGCTGCTGGTGATCATTCTTCCTCAGTTTTTCAAGTGTTGAGATTACAGGTGTGCCACCACTCCCAGCTTGGACCCGGGGTCTTGTGCTTGCTAGGCAAGGGCCTAAACTGCTGAGTTACACCCACACCCCCGCTTTGTGGTTTCTGTTGGTGTATTGAATTGCTTATCCAGAAAGAGTAAGCCAGCCAGGTAGGTGGCACAGAACCATAATCCCAGCACTTTGGGAGGCTGAGGCAGGAGAATCTCAAATTCAATTCATACTGAGGTTTTATAATGATGTTTATTCTTTGTTACAAGGACTTGAAATATGCATTCAGTAGATGTCAGTATTTTCTGCTTTGCATTTTAGGTGAAGAGTAAGAATCTTGTGGGATAAATGTGCTTATCTTGTCATTTGGTTTTTGAACACTAATAATGAAAGTATTTCTTTTCACAAAAAATAAACAAAACAAAAACGGAACCAAACAAACCCAACACAAAAACCTTAGCAACTGAGTGAGCTTTCTCTCAAATTAACAATAAAAGAGTTGGGGATGTAGCACAGAGTGGATGCCCTAGGTTCTAACCCCAGTACTGCCAAATAAATACATAAATAAATAAAATAAAAAGGACTGATTAGGCCACTGTGATAGTATGGCTTGGAACTTTTAAAACGTTTTCCCTCCAATGGACTGATTTCCTGTTGTCTCAACTTTGTACTCTAGTTTGTTACAAATATTTTATTTTGTTTTATTCATAGACTTTCCTGCTGGAGAGGTATTTTAGAACATTGTACTACTATAGTATTTCTTTGGTTTTAACTCTGAGTTTTATGATCTATGTACTTTTTATTAGGTAAATTTGTTTTTCTAATTCATTTGTATAGTGCTGAAGGACTTCAGTTTGATGTCCTGCTTTCTTAATAATGCATGTTGAGACTGTGAGATAAATTCACAACCTAAGTGTGAGAATCTCTTAGGAAATGGGGAGAAAAAAAACAAGTCAGAAATCTGCTGTTAGTGGTGATGTGAAGAATAAACTTGGCAATGTAATGTGTACATTTAAATTACTATTTATGTTCTGAAAACACTGGCTGAGTGTGAGAACTGGGCTAGTTCAAGAAGATAATACAACATTAGTGCCTATATATTGATAAGCACTAATACTTCTGAAGAAATGCTCTGTACATAGTAATTTCTCTTGTGTGTTATATACCCAAAAAGTGCCAGGGATTGTGAAGGAGACTGGAGATATTGTAGTCAACAGGGTAACACCTGTGGATGAAAGAGCTTAACATTTAGTTGGGAATAAATCATGATGATATTATTGGACAAATTCTCTGATGAGTAAGTGCGGGAAGAAGCATGAGAATAAGGAGCCATTCATTGTAGGGATCAGGAAACAATTAAGGAGGTAGTGCAGTGCCTGATACCATGTGCAATAATTCTAAGATGATCGCTAATGAATAATGGCATAGTGTTGTTCCCCCTTCTTGATATTGATGGGTCCTGTGGCTTGCTTCTCATCTAAACTTTTATTGGCCAAGGTAATCTGATGTCATTTGTGTGATTATAATGCATTACATGGAGAAGATGTAGGAATTTTTATATATGTAATTAAGACTTTCCGTCAATTACTTCACCAAATAGTTGGGCCTGAGATAATCAGGTGATGCCTTTGAGTCACACTAGAATTCAGAGAGATTTGCCTCTTGGCTTTGATGAAGTAAAGGGACGTGTTGTGAGCAGGGCAGCCAGTGGACACATGGTATTGTGGGAGCTCCAGATGCAGAGAAGCACTGGAGTCACAGCAAGCAAGAAAGCAGAAACCTCCTACAGCTGTGGAGAATTAAATTCTGCCTTCTTGGACACATGGCTGGTAGCTGTGGAGGTTCCAGAATTAGAGACAGGCTCCAGGCTGGCAGCTAGCAAGAGAGCAGAAGCCTTCAGCAGCTATAGGGAGTTAAAATCTGCCAACCATGGGAGCTTAGAAGAGGACCCTGAGCTCTGGAGAGGAGTGTGGAACAAATAGCACCTAGACGTGGCCTTGAGTGACTCAGGTTACAGGACCTGCCATGGTTGCCCTCAGACCCTTCACTCATGGAAACAAAGAACAAGTACATGTTTTATATAGCTAAGCTAGTGAAACTTCATTGTATAGCAATAAAAGGCTAACATAGCTGAGTTGTGAAAAATGGCGCTTGGAGGAAAGCGTGTTCCGCAGCCTGGCTAAGATTATAGGCTTGGCAGTTGGGTTAATTTAGCGTCTAGTTTAGTCAAGTGACTCTGAGCATGTTGCTTGGCTCTTTTGAAAAAACTCTACAAAATGGTCATTGTCATGCGTGCTGCAGCTACTGCTCCATCGTTAGCACCCTGCGACCCATCCCTTTCAGCTTTGTGGTCGCCAAACATCCTTCCTTCCGTGGCAATTCTAAGATTAAGTGAATTCAGCTGCGGAATGATCCCGAAGAGACAGCGGTATGAGCAGAGCTGACTCCGAGCGCCACCGTTCTCCTGAGTGCCCTCCTAAACCATAGTTTATATTGTTCTCTGCTGTTAAGAGCTGAGTCAGATTTGTGTTTAAATTTTCGCTTCACATTGATCAGGACAAACTTTTGTTTATTTGTTTAGTTGTTTATTTAGACAGTCTCATTCTATAGTTGAGGCTGGTCCTGAACTCACTATATATAGCCTGGCCCAGGCTGGCCTGAACACATGGCAATCCTCCTGCCTTAGCTTCCCAAGTACTGGATTTACCGGTGTGTGCAGTTGTACCCAGTTTATGTGATGCTAGGGAATCGAACTCAGGGCCTTGAGTTTGCTAGGGAAGTGCTCTTAACCAGTGAACTATACCTCCAGCCTAGCACAAACTTTTAAAGCCCCGTTTCTCATGCAGAAAATGTGATATCATAGGGCGATAATAATTAAGTGAGATCATATGTAAGAAATGTGTACACATTTAAGAATTGTTTATATTGCTGAAAAAATGATCATATGTATTATTATTTGCAGTCTTCGTTCATAATATACATGATATACATAAATAGCTGTGTTTACACAAGTAAAAAAACTTCCCTGAATACTGAATAGATTATTGCGGGAAATGATAAAATCACTCTAATACTGTTGAAACTAAGACACTTTAATTGGTTTAGGAAGCTTTGAATCAGATAAAAATGGAAAATTAGTTAATATATTAGATGTGCTTCCAACCATGTGTCCCTTTATTTTAACAGTTCCTCACCATAATTACTTCCTATGTATATAACTGTAGCCGAACAGATTGATTTACATCCCTCAGGTCTTTCTTCATGATTGCATAATTATTTGTTCTTTGATTTCTGAGGGTTGAATCACTGCTTTCCCTTTTATGGCTTCTTTTTTTCAGAAGTGTTTTCCTTGTCTTGTGAATGGTATGGGGTGTTTAGTTTGCTGAAAGCACACTTTTTCACGTCAAGCAGCTGATGGTTACTGTAATTTTCTAAGTGTGGCCATTGCTGTAGCTAGTCCAGAACAAGCTGAAAATTGAAAATCCTGGGAGTTATGATGAGGAATGGGAAAGATTTGCTCAGTTTTCTCCCTGTGCAAATGCTGCTCTTCCTGTGGCCGGCTTTGCTTATTTTATTGGCATTTCTGCTTCTTCTTTCTCTCTGTCTCGCTGGGCATTGACTAGCTTTATTGTTGTCTTACAAATTATCCTTCCGCTTGGCACTTGCTGTGGTTAATTGCCTACTAACTTTCTCCCCATTGGAGTAATGAGCGGCAATTTGGTATCTACCTCCACACAGATATTATGATTTCTTATCATTATTACACTGCATCTATTTCTCCCTTACGCTCTATTTGAATTATATGTGTATAATGTCCTTTTTTACAAGAAGGAAACAGAGGCCATTTATATTCATAATTATTCCATCTTTTCAAAAGCGAGGCAAAAACAGTATCCTCCATGTGTTCTGGATGGTAATTTAGATTAGGGAACTGCATTAGAGTTAGTAACATTTTCAATAAAGTTTGAAAATTACGCCACTGTACAAACATGTCAGAGCTTCTTCGTTTCTGCTAGGGCAGGGAGCCGAGGCTTGTGTTTGCTTAAAGGAGAACAGATTGAGATTTCTGAGGCCTAGAGGTAAGCAGACAAGTTATTTGAGACACCTTGTTGGTCATCCAGTAGCCTGTTTCAGACTCTCAACAGCTGTGCCATTGGCTAATAGCAGTACCTGCCTTTTTGGGTGCATTTGGGCCCCTGAGAACCATCTGACAAAAAGCAACAGAGGGCAGTGTTCTTCTATGAAGGACGATTCCACAAAAGATGGTAAAAATTATTATTCTGTGACTTATTTGCATAGTCATTTCTACCTTTGAGCACCTGAGTTTGTGTGGGAGATTGCCCAGGCACCCTCCGGAGGGTGGCTGACTGCTGCTGTAATCACTACTGACAATTCTGCTAGTTTAACATCTTAAGTGTCTCCTCTCTGAACTAAAGTGTCTCTCACTTCTCTTAGCTCCAGCCTTGTCTCTTTTCAGTACACCCTCATCCTGCTACCAGAATTCCCCAAACAGAAATCTGGCTGCATCACCAAATCCCACATGCTTCAGAGCCTTGGCTGTTGTAAATAGAAAGGGGATTGAGAGCCGAAGGGGAACATGGCTGGGTAACCGCTGGGCAGTTATTCCCCCCATGTCTCAGCTTCTGCCCTGAGCATGGGGTCAGTGACACTCCTTCCTACCCAGAGTTACTGTGAGGATTGGAAATGACACGTGAAGTGCCCAGCAGAGCCCTTTATATAATCTGGGCTTTCAAGAAGTGGTAGCTCTTAGCTAGTTTTTTTTTTTTTAAATAGGTCTCATTGAACTAAAGTTATTTTTATTTATAGAAAAAAAAAGAGGAAAACATCAGGAGAGGCAATTCATGTAATTTGGCCTCTTCCTCCAACCCATCAAAATTCATTGTAATTCAATTGTAAAGCCACCCTAATTCATACTCTGTTTTTTTCATTGTGCTAGCTTATTTTATATTCAAGTGATCATGACTATTAGAAGACTCCAATTTTAGAATCTGATTTTAGGGAGTTGACAGGAATGTCAACATAACATGGCCAGGAAAGAGATACATAAGCCATCAGATCAAAGAGACTCAGCCAGAAGAGAATGCTATTCAGAGCAAAAGAGAAGAAATGTTCAGAGAAAAATTAAAGAGGCTGACAACAAATTAAATACAGTCTGCAGGAACATTTTTTTGTTGTTGTTGGTGGTGGTGGGAGATGCTTTGCGGGTTTGATTCTTGTTGCTTTTTCCGTTTAGCATGGGTTCATATGAGTACTTTTTCACTTGCTGGCTTTCTCTCTGGGCTTTGTCCCAGCCTTACCTGCCCCGTGCCTTCCCTTCCCTCACCGCCTTTCACATCTGCTCACAGTGCCTTTTCTAACCACCTTGTCCTCCTGAGCACTGCTGCCAGTTACGCATATCCTTTTGACAGCCTCAATCTACATTATTTTTCTGCATTGCATGCTTTACTGCTGTGAATTATTACATGTTACCTGCTTCTACTAAAATGTACACTATGTAAGAGCAGGGGCTTTGTACTATTCAGAGATAGATTTCTAGTTCCCAGGATAGAGCTTGGAACTATATAATGTATTCAGTAAATACCTGCAGATGAGTAAATTTTAAGTTTTAATTCCCAAGAAGAAATGTTTTAAGGGCATTGCTTTATTAATTGTTAAATAAACTGACCTCTCATAGGTTGAGGATTTTTTTTTTTTTTTTTTGGAAAAATTCTTTGCTGAGGAATAGTTCTTGGGTGCCCATTTTCCCTGCAGATCATATATGTAATTTACTGCATGTAGTTATTGGTGTGTAGCAAGTGCTCATTAAGTACTAAGTATTTGAAGTCTAATAGATTAAAAATGAGATTTGCACTAAAAAATAAACCTGCTCTTTTGACAGCATGAGTGTACTGTTCACAAACGCGTCTTCGCTCACGGTCCTGCCTCGGTTTGAATGATCACACTTGAAGTTTTAATAGTGTGGAAGTTTGATACTGAAGTGGGGACTCGGTAGGTGTTGCTCATCAGTGAATTTCAATTTTTCAAGATGAGTAAGTTCTGGAGATAGACTATCTGTTGTGCCTGTAGATTATGCTGCATTTTCTACTTTGTTCATAGGGATGTTCAGAGGGTAGACCTCATGTCAAGTTTCTTGCCACAGTGATATTTTTAGAAAGGCTGGCTGGGGTGACACAGAGTCTCACAGCCACCAAGACTGAGATTCTTGTTTTGAAATTGGGTGCAGTTCCACCTGGCAGAGTTTGCAAAGTGCCCTACATGGCTTCCTCACCTGCGTCAGACCAGTCGCTGCGTTACCAGAGAAGCAGGGAAAGAGGAACCGGGAGGGGACAGAAGCCCCCGTGTTGTCCTTCTCCAGTGCCGCTACAGTCTTAGACTTCTGCTACCTCCATTTCCTGCCCCTCCATGGGACTGATACCAGCTGCCCCTGTGTCTCAGTGAAATGTTGTGAGGAGGAAGTAAGTGATGACATGAGAATTTAGTAACAAATGTAAGCTTAATGTTTTAATAAAAAGCCACATTTAGACAATCTTGTGTCTCCTATGCACTGATACAGAAAGAAGTGTGGAAAAGGAAGAAACAAAACCCCGCAGTCATTTCAGAATGCAGCGCTATGTTGAGGACTCTGGACAACCACATCACCTTTAATATTAATTTTAGTGGCATAGTTTTCAAACTGCTGTTTTATATCTACTTTAACTGTATAAATGTGAATGACAAACAAACAAAAGAAACAAGAGGAAAAAAAAGACTCCAAAGAAACTGCCAGTATATGCATATTCATTTTGGTGTATATTAGCTAAAACCTGCCAAAGACACTTTCATTTAGAGGATATATCACCCTCTTGTGTTTTTCTGTTTCCCTTCCCTTCTCTGTTTTCTACGGATTTTTCTGTACTTTGCAGAAACTCTTTCTGCATATTAAACTTCAATCAGCTTCATATGGAGGCACAAACAACCCGGCTACACCACTTTGTTCCATGAAGGATAAAGCATATCACTTACCACATTATTATTTTTGCAAAAAGCTATTATGTAAATATACAGGCTTATCCTATCTTAAATAGTGGGAATCAAGGGTGCACCGAAAAGGAATGCATCTGTCAGAGGGACTCTCGCAGCGTCCTGGCTCTAACAGACATACCCTCACTTACAGGGCAACGAAGAAGCCATATGTCTATTTTAGTGACTCCATTCTGAGGCGGTGCACTCATTCTTTTTATTATATTTTCAGATAAATACATATGGGACCCGTCAGATGTCAACAGTGGCTCAGAAAAGAGCATGAATTAGTCACACTGGCGCACAGGGCTCAGGAACAATGAACGGTGCTCTGGAAGACCCTTGAACACAAGCCTGTTTGCCTCTTAATCCAGATGAATAATTAATGATAATTATCATGCTGCAGTTATTATCTGTGATAATAATATATCCGTAAGGTGAATAAATTCAATCTGCTACTATGCAGAAATGGCAACTCATAATATTCTTAAGAAATACAGATATAATTATCAGTATTAATGGTCAAGGGGAAAAAAGAGATTTTTATATAAGAAATTGCAGAAAAAAGTCTGAAGTAAAGTAGAAACGAGTCCTCCTGATAATGCGTTTTCCACAGGCATCCCTCCTGGAGCCTGCTGGGGTGATGGTGGGGCTGCTACTTCTGTGGGCAGCATCCATTTCAGTAAAAGCTGGACTGTGCATCGTGCGCTCTAGTGTCCTAGGCATTTCCATAACTACTCTTTACAAAATGACTCCAGTTAAGTTTCAAGTTCTGTGAAGGGTGTGAGAAACATGTTAGGAGATGTGGCAAAGGTTGGACGACCTACTTAGCAATCTGACACTTAAAAAGGAAAGCAAAACCTTGAAGAAGATGTGGGACATTTGGTTAAGACAATGGAGCTGGGACAGCGCCCATACGCAGTGGTGGCTGTTCTTTTTAAAATATACTCATGACTTAGAGACAACTAAGGAAATGGAAAGTGATTTTGCCTCATGACCTAACCCTTCCTCCAAGTCCTGTCGTCTTTGGAAAGTAGCTGCTTGCCCACCATCATTTTGTGTGTTGCGTGCACTTGGGCACGAGGACGCACACGGTTTGCACACGTATATCCTTCTTGAAAAGTCAGGTCTGTTGAGTTATAATTATACAAAATGAAAATAACTCATTTTTATTTATAAGTTTCAAGGTTTCAAGTTTTGAAAAAAGTATTCAGTCATGAAACTTTCATTACAACTTAAGAGAACATTTCTGTCACTCCAGAGGCTCTCTGATGCAGCCATGTAGTTAATCCCTCTCTCACTCTCACCCTTCAGTAACCATCTTTTTTTCCTGTCCTTATGATACTGCCTTTTTTTGAATATCATGCAGGTTGATTCATGTGTGCCTTTTTTGTGTCTGAATTTCCTCACTTAGCATGTTGCTTTTTAAGTGTTGCATTGGTTAATAGTTTTCTGGTGTTTATTTACTGGAAATAAATAAAATATTCAATTTAGTGGTCTTATTGCAGTCAATCTACACACTCACTAGTCTTTATACATTTGGATTGTTTTTGGTTTTTGACAGTCATGAATAAGGCTGCTGTCAAAATTTTACTCTAAGATTTTTAGGGGTGTATCTTTTCATTTTTTGGTTACTGGTTCTAAGAAAATTGGTAGTTCATTTAAAAATTGCTGATATGAATTAAGATTGTGACATCTTTTAGTAAAGAGACTAAAGCAAGACTAACACATCAAGATTATCTGACGTTGGGTTGGAGGAATGGCACAGTGGTTAAAGATCTGTGAGTTCGATATCCCAGTACCACATAAAGCTGGGCACGAGCCTGTAATTCCAGCACTTGCTGAGGCAAGGTGATTGCTGTGAGCCCAATGCCAGCCTGCATTACATAGTGAGTTCAAGACCAGCCTGGGCTACAGAGGGAGACCATGTCTCAAAATAAAAAGAAAGATTATCCGATATTTAAGTATCAACTTTACAAGAGAAAAAAAAAGATTTTCTCCAAAATTTTGAATACTTAGCAAATTAATATTGAATCAGAAAATAAGGATAGAATAGGCTAGAAAAATTAGAATACACCTTGTTCATTTCTTTCTTAGATGAAAAATTATCTAATTTTTAAAGACTCTTGAAGGGAACCCTTAGTTCACCTCAGCGTTTGAATCATTCACCAATATTCAAAGCCAGAAAGTGTTTCCTTAGTCCAATACTTAAAATTGGATTAAGAAAATTGGTAATCCTATACCCAAAACATGACGGCTTCAGTCTCATTCTTTCATGGCCATTTATTGAGGCCCTTTTATACCTGAAGGTAAAAGTAGTAAATTTCCTTCCACCTTCCCCCAGCATCTTTAGTTACCTTGGTGGTGAGCTCTGAATCTACCATGAATTCTTCTCTCTTACAGTCCTTAAGACAGATCAGTGCACCTCGACAAAGGACTGACCAGAATTGATTAAAATGGATGTAATGGTTACTTTTGTGCCCTTTAATATTTGAATTGCTTTGTAAAACTTACAGTACGACATTGTGACTTACTATTAGTTTATTACTTATTGACTAACCTCTGGTGCTTTCTGATTTGCACTTAGTGAGGTCTCCTTGGTTTATCACCTGAATTTAGTAGGCACATTATAAAATACAAAACCATTTACCTTTCAGCTCATAGGGCCACTCAGAAGGGGGTTGTTTATCTTTTGGGGTGATGGAAGAACTTGGTTTGGCAGATTGTCTATCTTTTGTGCAGTGCAATCGTCTTTTAAACAAGAAAACAAAACATGGTATGGAAATTTAAAAAAAGAAAGAAAGAGAGAAAGAAAGAAACAAGAAATGTGGAAACATTCCAGATATCACTGAGAAACACTGAGAGTAGGAGGTGGAGCCACACTTTCATAAGAAGTGTGGACAGTGAATAGACAGACGGTGCCATCCAGGGACAAGTAGGGTCCATCTGGGATGGAGGAATCTGAGACTCTGAACTCCTAAGACAGAGAACTGTAAGAAAGATAAACTAACTGTTTTACTAGCCATTTTGGTTATTTCTTTATATTTTTTGGGACTTCCTAAATTATAATTTCTATGATTATTAAATAAGCTATAACCTAAGTTCTAGACATATGTCTATTTAGAATATATTTTATTAAATGTACTTGTAATATTAAGACTAAATGACGTTAATGATATTTCTTTAGTGTATCTGAAAAATAAGGCCTACTTGTTAAATATAAATACCGTGTTTATCCGAGGAGGCTTTTGAAAGTTTGCAAAAATACCATGCCATATTTCTGTGCGTAATGATCTAGAGCAAGATGGCACAGTTTTGACTTTCACCATAGTTGTTGTGAGCCAGAATAGTGTGATAAATATGTTGGCGTCTGATGCTTTCCATCTTATTTTTTATTCTCTTATCCCTACAGACCTAGGTATCCCCCGTTGCTTATCTTTCTCAAGCTGTTTGCTGACCGCTTTGAATCTTCCACTGGGCCTGCCTTCCTTCCCAGCGTCCTGTGCCCAACCCTCTGCCTCTGCTTCATCCAAATGAATCTGCCCTGCTCTCGTGCTTGGTATTCTCAGATGGTGGGAGCTAGGATGATTTTTATAAAACTTAAGCCAACAGATTCTTCACCTGCAGTGCTTTGTATTGTGAGAGTTCAAATACACTGGTCGGGTTGATGGGAGGAGGCTTTGGGGTTAGAGAGGTTGGGATTTATGCCCACTGTGCCTGGATATCCAGGTACCTGCTTGTGCGTATTTGACTAACTCAAAAGTACAACTGACAGCAAAGCAAGAAGAGCCTTGAGGTTTCCACGGCAGACGGCACGCCTTCTTCCCCTCAAAATAGTTTTCAAAAATCATTTTCCATGTAGCACTCATTGACGGGGTGTTATTTAATACCGTGATGCAAATTCTTTGGTGAAAGCAGAGAAATAGAGAATGGGCCAAGAGGCTGGCAAGGGATGATGTTCTAAGTTCATCTACCAGTCTGTGGGCTCCACCCTGAGGTCCCTGTCCTGAAGCTGGCGCCCCTGGTGTTAGAGCCTTGTTGGTGCTACATTAATAAATAGCCCCTCGAACTAACTAGCACTTCACTTGTAACAGGAACTTTGTACTTTTAGAGCATTCATTTCTGGCATTTGTCTGCTCAGGAGAAAGTTCATTGACTCAGCATGTTTTTTTTTTTTTTTTATGCATAAACGCTATGTGAAACGCTCAAGAGAGACAGATACAAAGGACTTTGAGAGCAGTAAGGAAGTCAGTGCTAACTATTCCACAAAGTCCAGGGAGGCCTTTTCTAGGAGCTAGTATCCAGCTTAGATTTGAAGGGTGAGAGGGAGCTTCTAAGGTGGAGAAGAGTCTGAGTAGATGGAAGAAGAGAAATCTAAGAATTTCTAGTGTGTGGAATGCTGTGAATTCATTCATTCATCAGCACAGGTACATGAGAACTTTGCATATGAGACTCATCTAACTCCATAATTCTCCTCACATGAACACATGGGCCAGTTCTCTCCTTCAGGCCTGACCTGATTCTGGTCATAATACCATGGCCTCCCTGGGTAGCTTTCTTAGTCTGCCTACTAGTATGCTACCAAGATCTTTTTATTTTCATTAAAATTTTCTTTGAAAGTGTGCTAAGTATTTCTTATAAATATGTAATATGGCAATAATATATAATGTATCATAAAATCAAGATATAAAACGTTTATAGCAGTGTAATATACAATTACCTCATTAGAAGGTAGATGCTATCACCTGCTTTACAAAATGCCTTGGGTACATAAATATTCTTCCCTCTAGGAATACCATTTCTGTCTCTATATTATGTTTTTAAAAATATAGTTCCTGACATTGTCAGCCATGTTCTTTTTTCTGTTATTCTTTAGAAGTCTCAATATAAAAATCCAAGAGCACAGTTAGCTCAGAGAAACACACCCTGGACATTGACATTCCAGCCAGCAAATTGTGATGGCCTGGCAAATGTACATTCCCATTACAGGTCAGAAATGGCTGCAGAGATTTGCAGTCTACTTTGTTGGTCCTGCATGTCACATTTCTGCCTCTTTAAGAAAAAAAAAATCCTTCAAAATCTTTAAAACTGAGGTCTCAGAAGTTCTGATGACCCTATGAATTTGGCCTTTGAGGAAACTGGAGCTCTCCATTCTTCTGTTAAGCTATAGTCTCCACCCTTCCTTTCATCGAACTCATGAACTGTGAATCTTTGTCCTTGACGCTATTTGCTCCTACTCCTCTTTCTCTTTCTCATTGTGATCTTGCCACCTCAGAATATCTCTCCCCTTAATTTGTCTCAAAAAAGTTCTCTCATTTTTCTTCACCCATATTTTTCCATTCATTTTCCTTCTTTCTTAATGTTTCAGTGGACTCTGAACTCCTCTGCTTTCTCATCGTTCACTAATTAGCATGTCTCCATGGTAACAGACAATTGCAGAGCAGGAATAGGTCTCTGTACTGGCGACTCCAGAGCAACCTCTGGGCCTAGCAAGGAGGGGCCTTGACCTGATTAAGACAGGAAGTCTTTTCTGTGCTTGGCGAGAGAGGGTCCGTACATTTCAGAGAAGGCCCTTCAGAGAAGGGGGAGGGATAAGTCAATTTGGTTGAAAAGGAGTATATAGTTGGACTCGGGGATGCAAAATCAAAGTATGAACTAAACTAAGAAAATATTAAAGATGTTATAGGAAAAAAAGTATCTAAGGCTGATTCTGCTTCTAGTTTGTAAAGATTTGCAATGCTTTGATCAGTAAGATGCTAGCAACTGGTAGCAAATATTTGGTAACACCTTTCCATGTTTACATATACGATTTAGTAAGTGTGCCTTATGAGTCTGTACCTGTTATGGATGCTAACTCTAACATGCTAACAATGCTGACTCTCTTTTTATGAGAATTTGAAAAAATTTAGTGTGTAATGTTTTCAGCTTGACACCACTCATAACCATAATTTAATAAGCAGCTCTAATATGTAATTAATTATTGTAAGAGTTTACTCTTATACTTCCTTGAAGTTGCAAAGCATTTTATGTTACGTAGAAAAACACATTTCCTATATATTTTTTCTATAATTAAGAGGTTTGGAAGGACATTATTCGTTATAGTTGATTATGCACTTATTATGTATTAGCTTATATAGAAAGTGTTTTGTCTTAGAACTTCATGATAATTCTTTTAGGTAATATATTGTTCTAATTTTGTGTATAAGCAAACTAACGCTCACAGAGTTTAAGTGATGTTTTCAGGTTCAAAATGTTTGTAGAAAACAAAAAAACAAACTAGTATTATTATCCTGGGTGTTTGGAATCAAGTCTGTGTCCAAATGTATATTACTTGTTCATTATAACATAGCCATGTATGAACAAAAATGTAAACTTCTGTTCTTAGGGACAGATATTGATCAATGAGGAGAGAGGGTAAAGTTTGAGGTCTCCTGAGTTGGGAGGTAAAATAATGAAGCAACAGATGTTTTCTGAGGATGTCAAGAAATGATAATGTTTTCGCCACATGTGTGGAACCTACAGGAATGAGTTTATTGTTTGAAAGTGTTTAAGTCATGGTGGAATCTTATACGCAAACTGACGGGAAACCGTTTGTCCCCAGACCTATAAATCTAAGATGATACCGCTTGGGAACTGTGCTGTTGGTGGTGAGTGGGGAGAGATAGATTGGGCTTGTTGGAAGAGTAATGGTAAGCTTTCACCCTTTCTTTTCCTTCAGAGTTTGTGCCGAAAAATACCCTTTTTCTAAATTTGAATGTAATGTTACCTATTTGCAGTCACATTTCATAGACAGAAGGTGTGAAGGTTGCTGGTCCAAGGTGAAGTGTTGTTACAAAGTTAGAGCTAGCAAATGATAGAGGAGGAAACCTCATATATGGAGGACTTTCTAAATATCCTGCAAAAAATTTCTTCACAGTTTTTGTTACTTCCTGCTACAGGTGTGTAACAGAGTTTATCTTTAATATAACTTAAGAGCAACAATTTGGGTCCTATTCTCTGGATGGAACACTTGACAGTCAATGAACTGTTTTCAAATCTTACCTTGGGTCTTTAGTACCAGTGAACTTTGTGTCTCGTTGGCTTATGTGGATTTCCTTATGTGTTACTAACAACAAAACAACAAAATCCTTCCCATTGCTTCAGTCTTTTTTAATATGAATGTAATTTATGCTACACATATTTCTGTTGCTATAACATTCCTAAGTACTTATTTAGCTTGACAGACATCAGTGTACATCTCAAAGTTAATCTGAACCATGACTATTACATGTAATGTTTGGCATATCAACAACATGCCTAGCATCTAAAGGGGAAGAGAACAGAAACTGCATGACATGCATGCTAATAACAGTGTCAAGTGCTTTGTTTATATGCTATTTGTGGTGGTTATGTGAATGTTTCTCTTGGATTTTCAGCAGGGAGCACAGCTGCTGGGCCAGTGTTGTCATGCTCTGACATCCACCACCATGTTTGAGTGGAGGCCAGAGTTCCTGTGGGCATGCTGAGGCAGGACCGTTTCTGGAAGTTGGAGAATTCTCTGGCAGATAACTTAAAATTAAGCCGCCCCCTGCCCCACCCCTCGCACTGGCTTGGCATAATTTTCCTAGAGTAAGAGTCTGTACACGTCCACTCAGCTGCATCTTCCTTTCCTGTCTCTCTCAGGGCCCAGAGCACAGTACCAAATAACACGTGCCAGTCCTCAGGTCCTTCCCCACTTTGCCTCTCAGGTACTTTCCCAGCAAAAATCTAGATGCCTGTTTCTTGCAGGATCCAAATTAACACATCTATTGTCTGATTTATCCTTGCTGACCTCATGATGATGCGAGATTGATCCTCAGGCAGCTTTAAGTAGCCCCCCTGGTCACCCAGCTAACGCAGCAGGCTTCTAACCTAGCTCTGCCGGCCCTCATGGTCTACTGGCCTTTCCCGTGTACCCCCGTACCTAGGAGCCTTTATTGGATTCATCACTACTTTTGGCCACTTCACCCCCCCCCCCCCCCATCGTCAAGTTTTATGACAGAAGGAGAAACAGGAAAAAATATTATAAAGCTTCTGGAGAAAATTTTGAAAGACAGCAAGGATCTTTTGAAAGACAGCAAACCTATCAATCTTTCTATAGACTTACAGTATTCATCTATGTTAAGTATAAGAACTTCCCAGATTGCAAGACTCTGTCTGTCTCCCCTTCTCTCTTCCTCTCTCTTTCTTCTGCTCTTTCCCTCTCATTCTTGTCAAGCTCTGTAGTCCAGACTGATCCTGAGCTCACTATGTAGCCCAAGCTAACCACTGATTTTTTTTTAAATGCTGGGGGATTGAACCCAAGACCTTATGCACTCGAGGTAAGCATACAAACCACTCAACTATGTCCCCAAACTTCTTTATTTTCTCTTTTCTTTCACCCTTTTAAGTAAATCAGAGCTGCACCTATTTTTCAGATCGAGCATGTGAGTTTGTGATATTCTCTGAGGAATTTGAGGTTTAGGTACTAATGAAAAGATTATTCTGAAGCACAGCATTAAATTTTCCAGTGCTATAATGATTATTATGTGAGAGTTATACCATCATTGAAAAGGCATGTCTTCTTATTTGGGTCAGGCAGCAGTGAAAATTATCTGAAGGCGAGAAGACCTTCTTCCTAACATGGATAAAAGCTGGGCTCAGAAAGGGGCTGCAGGCTGCTTATGTTATAATGAAGGCCAGCAGCAAAAGCCATGGAAGCTGGCTCCAGGGAAGCCCGGCAACTGTGACGGATTCCTAATGAATCAAGAACCCAGTAGAGAAGTGGAAAAATTAGAAAAGCAGCACTTTTTTTCCCCATCCTCATCCTTTTTCATTCTGGGGAAGAAAGTACAATTTACTGTGATTCATTTCATTCTAAAACCTGGTGAAGGTTAAAAAGGACAAGTAGCCTGCAGACTTCCAACTGAGTGACTCCCTGAGCTATGACGCTGTGTGTAAGATCTTTAGCACCAGAAGAACATGGACGTGTTTCCCTCTTTGCTTTGGAGTGCATCTTTTCATATGATTAAAGACGCTGTCCTTCCCGGAACTGAGCCACCGGGGCAGCAGGTGCTACAAGGGCATGTGCAGACCCCTGCCACTCATTCAGTCTTTCTGTTTCTCTAACCAGAGCTCCCTTGGTCAGTGTCTGATGTGTTTCCCCAGGACGAATCTACTGTAGAATCTTAGCTCATTGATCAGCCATCCTTGTTGGTTCCATCTGCCAGTGTGTCTCTAATTCGACAATGTCCTGCTTACCTCCCCAGTGTCATCTCCTGTGTCTTCCTCACATCATGCATTTAATAAAGCAAAGTGCGTTCCGTTCTGTAACTCTGTGATCTTTTCTGCCACAGGCCTTTCCAATGCTGTTCCTTTAGCTGGTACTGTCCTCTTGCCCCTCATGAATTCCTCATTTGCTGCCTGTTGGTGCATATCTCATCCTCTTCAGACTGAGCTCAGATGCAACCTCTTCCCCAGAGCCTTCCCCGAACTCACCAAACTCAATTATTTCATTATCTGCACAATTTAGGTAATGATAGTGAGCTGAAACAAATTTTCTCTATGAAGATATAGACTGGAATTCAACAGTTTTTTTTCCAAATGACTCCTAAGTGCCCGGCATTGGAATGATCACTTTCATATATAGCATTTATTGAATTTTAATTTGACACAAAGCCTAGAGTAGATGATTTCTTTGGATTGAGATGGAGTATTACTGCGTTCTGAAATTACTGAACTATTGATTTTTAAGAGGAGTGGATGACTGTGGGGACAAAGGACATTTTCAGTTACTGCCCATGAAAAAAAAATCCTTGTTTAATGTCTCTGATATCCCTTAGAACTTTAGGAAAGATGTTCTGGAAGGCTGTGATTCCCCTTCCAGTCACCCTCTGCCACTCTAAGGTGTGTATAAGTAGTAACCTGCCTGATAAGGCTCCTTGGGACCTGGGTTGCTTGATCACGGAGGTCATCTCTGAGGACCTCCATGGGCAGTGAAGGCGCAGCCCGTGCGCAGCCCTGCTTTTCTTGGTCATGTGGCCTAGGAGCCGCTCAGTATTAGTCATTTCTTGTAAAGGTGAAGGTAACAGCCCCGCATCTACATAACACAAGATGTATACCCCTGTTTAATGCTCATACAATTTTGATCTTACATTCTGCTCGAGCCATGAGGAGGAGGGGTCAGCTTCGTAAAACAATCATCAACCCATAAAATAGCTTTTGTTTTTCACAAATGCAAATGTCAAAAATATCTTTTTAAATTGACAGCTCTTTTTAGTTGACAACACAGGCCACAGACCTGCAAACTACAGCCTAGGGGATAAATCTATCCCATAGCTTCTTTTCCTAAAAGGAAAAGGCATGCCAATTGTTTAGATCTTGTTCATGGCTACTTTCATATTTTAATGATAGAGAAAGAACAACCATGCCTATAAAGACTAAAATATTTACTACTTGGTCCTTCCCAGACACTTGACAGCAGCCTTGCTCAATGTTCAGTTCTTATCAAAGTCTGATTGTGGAATATATTGCTGTCAAATCTTAATACCAGGGAAGATTTACTTCCTCCTGAGCTGTTGGTTAGTTTCATCTTATGAGCCTTGTACCTCTTCAGATGGATATGTTGCCGATTGTATTTGGCTACCAGAACACTCTGAGCCAGCACTGTAGTTCTCTGCGGAAAAATACATAGTACCAATGTTAGTTTTTCTTGTCCTTAAATCTTCTTCACTCAGATTTCCTAATTATTGACTTTATTCTCGTGCCCTTGCATATACATACTTTCTCAATTAATAAGTAATGAATACTTTCTGGGCTCTCATACTTGATGGTTTAGATGAGCTACTTATATGTCTCTTTCTACTTCTCTACAAACTCTTTGGGAGGGCTGGGGCTGTACCTCAGTGGTAGAGGGCATGTAGTAACATTAGTTACCCTGGGTTTGATCCTTTCACTCCCGAGCATCACCAAAACCAAAAAGAAAACACCAATTAAATAAACATAACAAACCACTTTGGGAACATTATTTATATCACGAAGCACATAGTAGATAATAAATGTGTAGGATTTTTCTATGCTTATCTGTGTTGTTTTTGATTTTGCTTTAGTTAAAAATAAATTTTAGAAAGCTTATTTCAAAGATCCGCATTTTTTCACACAAATTAGTAGTGCAAATAATAGTATCTTCAAGATACCTAAAGTTTAGTTCTTGGTTTAAAATTTTACTTGGTTTTCATGCTTTTATTATTAAAGTAACCATCACTGTTTATTAAGTGATTAGCATTATCTCAGCGCGCTATGCATATAATTGAATCTGTTTCTTGTGGCACTACACGGTATTTCCATTTCATTAGATTGTGATGGCGAGACAAAGAGAGAAGACACCTTGCTTGGAGGATGTGTACAAAACTTGGGAGCCATGTCTGCTCGAGCCAGGCAGGGGATGTCAGTGAATGGAACAGGTCGTGTAATGCAACGTGATGTTGTAGGTACATGTTTTGTCTGCAGGAGCAGCTGCTACTCAGTCCTGGCCAAACGCTGCCAGCCTCTGATGTCTGCTCTCTATTGTTTGAGTTCCCAGTGTTTCAGAAACCAGAAATACAAATTGGCAGTGAAATGTTTTAATTTTGCAAACACTGTTCAGGAGTAATGAAACATGCTGTGGCTTAGGTTTGGCACCTGGGCCACCATTCTGCCAACTCTGAGGGATGATCCATAGGCCTTGGGGCTAACTAGTTGGGTCTGTGTCACATTCTGTGTTAATTTGAGGGACTTAAGCACCTTAAGCTTCAGTGTCATCAGCTTAACAATGAAACTAATGGTAGTACTGGCTTGCTGAATTTCCATAAAGTATTCAACTCATGCCTGCCAAGTAGCATACGCTCATGAAATAGACACACATTGTGAGGATGGCTTAAGGACATGTAGTAATTTCAGGTCTGGAATTTGGAACCAAGGCTTTCCAACCTCAAAGTCCCATTCTTTATCCCAGTGCCATCTTGTTGCTTGTAATTCAATGTTTTGTTTCATTTTGTTCCTAACCCTGGTTTTCCAGGTGTGTATCGCAGTAGGAGCAGACCAACAATTTTATTAGCAAAATAAAACTTTTTACTAAAATAGTCTAATCAATTGAATAAACGATTGGTGTCAAGATGCTCAGAAAGTCCTTTTCAAAAATTTCTCTTTTCTCTCTAAACTTCTTATGCATGTACATATAGTTCCCATTGATTTCAGTGAGAGTCAAGAAATCAAATACAATCTAGCTTGTAGAGCTCAGATTTTGTTTACTTACAGCAAGCAATAATGAGAACAGAATGGTTGCTAAAAGTCTATCAGCTATGAAGTGTTCTTTCTAGCTTGGTCAGATAAAGTATTATGGTTAGTTTAGAGTGTCTGCGTTTCGCTAGTAGGCCTGCAAATGCTGTTTTTTTTTTTTCTTTAATGAGCAAGTATGGCTGTAGGCATTGAAGATAATAAGCGATATCAAGTAGGATCAAGGTTTTCACGTGGGTCAAGAGGACGGGCAGATATTCAGCCCGGCTGATAAATAACTCTTTTCATCTGACTGATTTTTTTTTTAATTAGGGAAAGTTGGTAATATAGAAAAATATTGTTTTCTTTAACAAGATTTTAAAACTATAAAGCCTCACACACCCTACCTACAAGGTCATTCTTGCTTAAGTGGAGCCAGGGAATAAGTGTTGGGATCACAGGCAATATGCCGCCACGCCCAGCTTACGTAGTGGAGGGGAATCAAACCCAGAGTCTGTGCTTGCTAGGCGAGTGCTTTAACTGCTGAGCTATACCCGTAACTCCTATTTCTATAATGCTACTGTGGTAAATTGAAAGTCTCATCCAAAGGATAAGGCGTAACTACTCACAAGTTGCTATATTGGTTTATTTTTCAGCTTGCGAAATATCCTTAAGTTGTTCATGCACAGAACATTTTTCACCTCTGACGGGGTCTGCTTTCATGAACTTTATAGTTTTCTGCTTATAGACAATGGGAAATATGAAAGGATTTCTGTGAAAATTAAATGCTTTAAAATTTAGCATTTTATTAGATTTTATTTTATTTAACATTGTAGGAAGTTCATAGCCATCAGCAATTCTAGTGTAATTTCAGGTGCACTTGGGAATTTGGCATTCTCAGCAGAGCTGTTAGTTTAGCAAACCTTGTAGATGAAATAAGTACATTTAATAGCACATATGAAGGAATTGTTCTAAATTTGATTTTGATGGCTTCATTTTCAGCAACTGAACTGGCTCAGCCAATGTGGATGCTACTGTTCCTAGTGTTAGAGAATTTTCTCTTTTTACAATATATTTGTGATTGTCAGAAGATACCAACTTGATATACATGGTGGTGTGGTCTTTGCAACCCCCACAGCATTATTTTTCTCTTCATCAGTTATGTCTTTATTAAATTTTATATCATTGATCCCAGAATGTCACATTTCCTTATTAGTCACTCTTACTTGGTCCCTATGCCCTGGTCCACTCCAGGGCCATTTACTCTGTCTTAATCTATAGGTTCATATATATAATATTCATCTTTGTATAATGGTATAAATATTACATATACTGTTATATATATGTTTACCTAGGTTATTTATTTGTATATATATCTTAAAATATTTTTTTCCTCCGTAATTTCTTCATATCTGGAATGGTATTAATGTGTCAGGGTGTGACTATCATGTCATCTTTATAAGAAGAGATACTGACATCACTTCAGCCACAAGATACAGGACAAATTGGAGATGAGCAAGAATGGAAAAGAAGCAGCTATAGGAATCCCGGGCCTGTCCTGGCACCATGGAAGTAGAGAAGGGAAGAGAAATATTCTAAATCAGAAAGCTGAGCTAGAGCACTGTCAATCTACTTTCAGACTCAGAATTCTGGAGACTTAAGATTGAACTGTGGTAAAGAAAGTTACATGAGAATCCAGAGGGGAAGGTGTCAATTAAGCTAACGGTGTTGATGGAATGTACTGTTCAGGGTTAGGGTCACTTCCCCCAATGAAGTAAAGATTTCAGAAAGCCTGGATCAGAACCCAGGCACATTGTGGAATGGTGGGGACAGAATAGGAGGGGATTCCCGGCTGGACGATGACACACAATCTTAGTCACTTCCTTGTTGCTGGGACAGAATTCCTCACATCCACAACTGTAGGGAGAAAAGATTATTTTAGCTCCCAGTTTTAGAAGGTCATAGTTCATTCACAGATGGGAACTGGAAAATGGTGAAATGGGGTTGGAGCCTTTCCCAGAGACAGGGATCCTCACAGCATGACAGAACAGAGCCAAGTTTGGGAGTAACGGTGGAACTGCCCTTCCAGGTCAAGCCCCAACCATCTGGCCCTTTGCAGTCTGCAGCCAGGACCCACCTCCCAACAGTACACAGTATGCATAGGTACATGAGGATTTTGGGGGGCACTCCAGATCCAAACCACAGTGTTCTATCTCTGGCCCCCCAAAGACTCATATCTACTTCTTTTTGCAAAATGCATACAGTCCTTCTCCAAGAGTTACCAAAGTCTTAACAGTTTCAGCACTGCTAAAAAAAAAAAAAAGTCCAAAGTCTCCTCTGAGACTCAAGGCAGACTCTTACACAGCATCCATAGGCATCCACAGGTACATGAAGCTTTTAGGGGACACCCCAGATCCAAACTGTAATACACACTGAGCTGCTCACACTCATAAATGTAGGACAAAAATGAGAAAAAAGGTGAAGTGGTAAGGTTAGTGAGAATGAGAAAGAAAATGTTCAAATCAGGGAACCAAGCAACAACAACAAAAAAATGCTTGCTTTCGTAATTCTTTATTCTTCCCAAATTTGAAAGGAGTTATGGATGCATGATGTGGCCCTGTGAGAATTATCCAGATAGTTGTTTACCCATAGCACTCACGGATCTATAGATGGAGGAATACAGTAAGGGCGAGTTGATGGCAATGTTGCATGGCAACAGTTGAGCTAGATTCTCTTTGGAATAAATAACAGGTAGACCTCTTACTTTATCATGTTTGATTTCACATTTAATATGTTGTGCAGCAAATAACTAAGTGTATATATTTCCTTGTATTTTAAATAAATCAATATTGAGAGATAAAGGGGAAATGTAATCTCAGATTTTGATTTGTTCATTCACTATCTTGGTTATTCAAGAAATATTAGGGGCTTATTAAATGTCAGAATGTAGTTTAGGTCCTAAAATTGTATCAGTGAGAAAAATCATCGAATTTAATTTGTTTTAATGAGAGTAGTAAAGCAAGTAAAAAGAAAAGGCGTGTGTATGTTCTACAGTCATCGAGCAGCTGGTAGAAGATTAAGAAGCAGCACTAACTCCTGTCATTACTAGTTTTCTGGCTCTGCCTTTACGTAACCTGGCTATAAAATGTAACGTATATAACCTAGGTGCACATTAGCTTTTATGTGACTTTCAGGAGTTTTGGAATAAAAGCAAATGAATCAAGATACCAGTCTTTCAATAACATAGTTTTGATGCAAGGCTGACAAGTGATCACAAACACGACGTTGTGACCATGGTTCTGACAGCTAAATGCAGGAGCTCTGGACCAGGCAGTAGGTGCACTTCTGTCCACAGGAAAGGTGAGAACAGTCTTCCCAGTCCCTGAGGATCTCCAACTGGCTCCCGAGGGAATGGGCATTTGCCATTGCTGCTGGTGGAGGGCATGGTGTCCAGCCTGGAGAAGAGAAAGTTCAAACATTTCTCCTAGGACAGCTTCAGTGCTGACGTCTTGTTGCCATTTCTTCTGGCATTTTCAGACTTTTCGGGAATTCTTTCTTTCTGGGCACCATGAAAGGCCTTTGTGTTGTACGGCTGCTACTGACTGAACCGAAACAGTGATGAGTGCTGAATGACAAGGTGTAGAGAGGGGGAGAGCCTGCTGGGCTGGCACGATTTGGATCTTGATGTGGGTGTGGTCCCCTAAGTGTAGACGTATGTAAAACTCTACCCATGTATATATTCATTAGGTGTACTTCCTGAATTTTATTTTGTGCGTGCCAGACCCCAATGAAATGAAATTAGGAAAGACTTCTAACCCACACTGGCCTCACTCATGTCAGCTTCATGAGACTGACTTTTTATACAGCATACTTTATTGCTTGATACAAGATGTATGTTGTTTATGTATTTTTTTTTTTTTTTTGCTTCTATTCTCTGCTTACTTTCTGTACAAAAATAGTTCGGGAAACCAGATAATAAATTGCATTCAAGACCTTGTTTTTTGTCTTAGGCTCATATTTTGCCCTCTGATAGGAAACCTCTACTGTCTTCAAACTAGTACTACATGATCCACACACAGCGTCCAGTTACTTTTACGTTTTGGCTTCTTTTGCGTACAGCCTATAGAACATCTGCTTTTGTCCCTGTCTTTAAGTGCTTTGTGGAAGAAGATAATTTTCTTGTTTCTCTTTATCGTGTCCAGGAGATTTGTCCGTGTACACAGTTTGAGTATTCAATAAATAATGCTGAGAGGGCATGAGTGTGGGAAAATCCAGAAAATATTGTTCCTATTTTGATTTATGAGCTTCTTAGAAAAGAGGAAAGAAAAACTTAAATAGTACACTTAAGGGCTCTTATTTCTTCCCTGTCCCTTAAACAGATTAAAAGAGAAGAAGAAATAAAACAGTCTTGAAGGTTGATTGAGGGATAAAACACCCACAGAACAAATTTGACTTATTCAAGTTTTATGAATCTCCAAATAGCAGGTTTAAGTAGATTTGCTGGAGCTTAGATATACGTGTCTGCCAAGCAAGATAACTATTAAGGAAAAATAGCTTTTGCATTTTCTCAGGTCAGAAATTGAATTTCCAGCTTAGCTTTTGCTCTTAGAAAATATCAAGTGAAAGAGAGAAAAGAAAATAAGCCATTCAGGTTGTGATTGTAAGATAACCTCCGTGAGACATCTCATCTCAGGAAGAGCCGCTGACTGGGCAGCCGAAGCCCCGTAAAACAAAGAAATGTCTGGATTCTTCTCAGGCTGTGCATCCTGGATGATATTTGAGGGCAGCCAGAGCACTGTGCACTTTCCAAACTCCTAGGGGTTCTTCTTCTTTCTTGGGACCCTGCCCTAATTCTCGTCTCTCTCTCACCAGTGCTGCCAGGAAGATCTGAGATGCCTCACAGCAGGGTCCCACTTTGAGCCATGTTTCATGTTTGTAAGTCCTCAGTTGAACTATCTTTAAACTCTTTCCCTGGGATTCTGACTTTGTCATCTAAAGGTTGTTTGTTGGTCCTAGGCCGAGTTGTACAGATGAGATTATTGATGTTGTTACTGGACACCAAGAAAACACAAATAGCCATCCAATAAAGAATGAGAGGTATTTATTATCTACCTACCCCAAACCCACCATT
Organism: Ctenodactylus gundi; assembly: GCA_004027205.1. Classification (NCBI taxonomy): domain Eukaryota; kingdom Metazoa; phylum Chordata; class Mammalia; order Rodentia; family Ctenodactylidae; genus Ctenodactylus; species Ctenodactylus gundi. The sequence goes on along the minus strand of PVKB01000492.1, from coordinate 189,740 downwards.
AAGGCTACACAAGTATAACACACACACACACACACACACACACACACACACACACACACACACACAAACTTGTACAAATACATTTCACTTAAACAATATTTAACTAAGTACTGCTATGTCAGTAAATGTTTTTCCATAATACTTTTCTTTGTGTTTCGAAAGTATAGTATTTTAGGAATAAGTTGTCATCTGTGTACATAGTGACGACTGGATTACTGTTGGATGTGTTTATTGCTGCTGATTTTTCTCTAAGTAATAGGGAATGTGTTTAATTAGTGTGTGTGTGTGTGTGTGTGTGTGTGTGTGTGTGTGCGTGTGTGTGTGTGTGTGTGTGTGTGTGTGTGGTACCGGGGATTGGGCACAGGCCTTCACTCTGAGTTATATAACCAGCCCATTTTAAAAAAAAATTTTTTTTGATTTTGAAACATGATCTCACAATTTGTTAAATTGCTCTGTCTGGGCTCAGACCTGAAGTCTTCCTACCTCAGCCTCTCAGAGTGCTAAGCAGGCCTTTGCCATCGAATCTAACACCATTTTCTTAGAATACCTCTTTGACATAGACTCTCCAGATCAAAAATATGTGTTAAAAATCTTAATCACTTTTTGATCATGCTTACTTTATAAAGAAAAATGCATGTGGATTTATTACATGATATTGTCACACACACAACTACAGGAATAAATGGAACTGTAGAAGGTGTTCCTTATGAGCAGGTATTTTTGAACATGGGAGAAGAAATAGAATGATGTTTAGTTTTCTGGACAAGGATGGTACTGAGAGGGTAGACAGCTCAGGTCCCAGAAAAAGATGCAAACCAACAAAATTAAAACGAGGCAAAGAAGATACGCAAGCGATGGTGAAATCCATTGGAAAAATAATAAAGGTGGTAATAACATTATTTTCAGGATTTGTATTAGCACATGATTTGAGTCCAACAGTCACTCAACAGAAAGAAAATTTGATTAAGTGAATGTGGGCTAAATTTCAGAAAGTAATTTCCTTCAAAGAGAACACTCATTCATTTATTCACTTGGTATTAATTGAGCATCGACTATATCTAAGTAGTAGTTTTTAAAGATGATGGTCTCTTGGTGAATGTAACAAACATTGGTTGGTTATAGTAGAAAAAATTTAGAGATCATGGATGTTTAAAGGAGAAAATAAAAATGGGACAGTTTTTTTTCAAAATGAATGTTATAATTAACCAGAATGGTTATTCTGTGCTACTGCACTACAGAGACAGGAAAGGGTTTAGGTGTCTGGACCTCGTATACTACAGTATAGCTGAAGTCAACCTGAGTATTGATGTTCATTGAAACTCTCAGTAGCTTCTGAGCCAAGCTGAGTGTGCATCAGGTGAAAAGCAGTAAAGACTATATTTCTTGTTGTTATTATTATACTATTGTTATAATTTTGAGATGGAATCTCACTTGGTAGTCCAGCCTGTTTCTGAACTATGTAGTTCATGCTGGCCTCGAACTCACTGCACCTCCTTGCCTCAGCCTCTCAATACTTAGCTTATAGGGAATTGAACTCAGGGCCTTGTGTCTGCTAGGGAAGCACTTTAATCACTGTCTTATTCCCCCAGTCCCAAGACTACATTATAATATGAACAAATTACTCTGCTGAATTTAAATGTTTACTAACAGTAGGGCAGAGGACTGTTGATGTACATGAGTAGCAACTGGACATTAAAAGGCTCATGGTAGCTACTAACTACAGAACAAATTTTACCCAAGATTAGTTAAAGTATTTAAAAATTAATAAATAAGCAAGAATGAGCAAGATAAAACCAAACAGTGGGGCTGTGAGAGTTAAATTGTGAGCAATTTGGAAAGAGCGATTTACTGTTTCCATTTTCAGTGAATGTCAATGTCCAACATGGTGTACGTGGTTTAGTTTCCATAGTTTTTTTTATCAGAAATGAAACGCCCACATATGATTACTCCAAACTATGCCATATGCTCAGATGGAAAATTCATAATACATGTTTAAAATGATTATCATCCTGTAATGGATTCAAAATTGGAGAATGATGTTATCTTACTTATCTCATTGCTGTGACAAAATACCCAATATCCACAGGAAGGATTTATTTAGCTCACAGACTCAGAGGGTCTCGCACAGGCCATTCGTGGGCAGGGGACAGTGGTGGAAGAACACGGTAGAGGCTGGAGAGCTGCTCACCCCATTGCAGACAGAAACCAAGGGAAGCAGGAGCAAGCCAACGCGCTTTCCCAGGAAGGGGCTCTAATGATGCTTCTTCGTCCCCTCAGTTGCTTAAAGCTTCCAGCTGCCCCCCTCACCCTCTGGGTGTGGCCCTCCCTCACTTTCTGGCCCACAGGTCAATAACAAACACCTGAAATCTGCTCTAGGCACTCCCCAGTGTAAACAAATGGATATTTACTTATCGTGTTTTCTTGTTTTAGCCATTCTTTCCCCCCCTCTTTGATTCTCAGGGTAGAAACACAAAATGTGAGTTCTAGCACTGACATCCGCCCTCAGCCTAATCTAAATCATAGTACAATCTCTGTGCTGTAAACAGCATTGAAATACACACACACATGCACACACACTTCATCAAAACTAGAACAAATTATGGCCATCCTAAGTAATCATGGCTTCCCTGCATAGAGAATTGAAGTGATTGGTACCCAAATACATAGGCACATAATAGCTTCTAACTAGTTAGTATCATATGCAATTATTCTTTATTTTTTATTGTTTTATTTTATTTCATCTTATTTGTGAGTCTCACTCTGGCCCTAGTAGTCTAGGCTTGTCCTGAATCCCTTGTGTAGCCCAGCCTGGCCTCAAATTCATGGCAATCCTCCTACTTCAGCCTCCCGAGTGCTGGACTTGCTGACATAAGCCATCACACCTAGCTCAGTTTCAGATGGTGCTGAAGAACTGCACCCAGGTCTTTGTCCATGCCAGGCAAGCTCCGCAACCACCCAGCTACGTCACCAGTTATTTTTTAAATTAAAAGTAGCAGATAAAAAAGAGGTGACCTCCAAATAGTGAATTCTAGAGACATAGAATTAATATTTCTCTACTCTCTTGACCTCTCTTACTTTCTCTCCCCTTCTCCCTTTTTCTAACCTCACGACTATTTTCCCTCACTCCATGTTGTTTTTGTCCTTTTCCTGTTGCTGGGACACAGTACCCGACACCCACGGCGTACGGGAGGGAAGGTATGTTCTAGCTCTCAGTTTGGATGTCTCAGTGCATCTGTGTTTGGTGGGCAGTGGCAAAGGGCTTGGCACACCCGAGGCACGGGAATGCTGCCCATCCCATCATAGCCAGGAAGCAGTGAGCCAGGGACAGGAAGACACCCTTCCAGCTCATGAGCCCAGATACCCACCTCTTCCATGGGGCCCACCTCTTCACAGCACAGGAAATCATCAGTGGATCCAATCTCATTCCAAGTGTATGAGGCAAGTTACAGCTCTAAACCATAATATGTGTCCATCAAAAAAAAAAAATACCCCTTGAGTCTTAGTCAGATTTTTAGAAAATCATTCCACATGCAAAACATCTCTTTCAAGAACAGCTTAACTTAAGTTTTTTCCCAACCAAGGGGCTGATATTGAGATGGCATTTTTTTGGCATCTTTTTTTTTCAGCATTGGGGATTGAACCCAGGGCCTCATGCGTGCTATGCAAATATTCTACCACTGAATTATATCCCCAGTCTGTGTTGGAAATTACTTGTGAATGTAATGTGGTGTTCCAGTCTCCCCCAGAGGGGAGACTGCTCCTAATGCTGGCTCTGCCTCTCAGCTCTCCTACAATTATCTTGTCTCCAGTCTTTCCTGTGCCTCTCTTTCATTTTCCTTTTCTTTTAGCTAAAAAAAAAAGATTTTTAGTGACTTGCAAGATAAAAAAAAAGTATCTAAAATTCTTGATGTTAACATTGTCTGTTGATCTCAAATCAACGGTGTATTAATATTACAAATAATCTTGTTTAGACAGAAGAACCCAGTAGAGAGATAATTGTGAAGCGCAGCAAGATTGTTAGCTACAGACCAACTTGGGCGAATCATTGAGGCTGGAGGTGTGAGCCTGTCAAGCAGGATTGGCAAATGTGACCCCCAACAGTTTCTGTGCTATGCGCTGGGTCTAGTGGACCATTTATCCCAGGTGAGAGCTTTCCAGGTGTGAGAAGCTTGATTCAGTAAAACCACCAAGGATCCTTGGAGGGAGCAGAGAATCCTGGGAACCTTTTGGGTTGCAGTGTCTATTAGCCCAGCAAATCTCTCTCCTCCACCCATTGATCTCATATCTGAGTCTTACAACCTTCACTCGTAGGCTGTTCAAGTAGAAAGATCATTCAGTAAAGTTAAGATAGAGGGCACAAGATTGCTGTAGCCATCTAATGTAATAGAGTGCCCGAAGAGACAGGGGCGCTCTTACAACGCTCACCTGCTTCTCAACCCAATGGCCCATAATAGTGCATCTTCAGGGGGTGGGTGTATTTGCTGCAGTAGGAGGACCCTAGAGAGAGTGGCAGTGTCCAGCAAGCACATGGCCTGACAAATGTTGTCCCTACTCTAGGGGCAATAGATGGCAGGGCGTGAGGATGAGATGGGGTGGCAGGAGGAAAAGTATAGTGGGTATGAACTCAGAGTGAGCCACTTGGAAACGCTGTGAATGCGTGTGTGTCGGGGAGGGGAAGGACTTTGCAGAGATGTGAGTCGGGGTGGGGAGAAAGGAGTGACATTTATATCGTTGGTACAAGTGTGACTCCTGAAAAAACTCAGCCTTACAAAAGTGGCACTGATAAGGCTGCCACACGTCAATAACTTAGTCTTCGGTTCCATTTCTACTCCGGCAAATCTGGAAGGAGACAGGGTAATGAGTGCCACAGTGAGAAAATGGTCACCATGGAGATGAGGAAGAAGAAGACGGGGTGCGAAACACAAGGGGAGAAAAAGGCCAGTGGGATTGACAAAGGTAACTTAGAGGGTAGAAGCAGGAAGAGCTGTTTTCTGTACTACCAAGTACAATTCAGCTGAGCAAAAAAGATACTTATTCCCATCCATACATTTGCAGAAACAGAAACACACCCACATGCCCACACACCCACACACACCCACACACACCCACACACCCCATGAGGCAGAGAGAGAAAGAGAGAGAGAGGCCATGACATAGAAAATTCCAGAGGGGGGGGGAACAGAGCAGTTAATTCTTGTCCTCAGCCTATATTTTTCTCAAGATAAAAAACTAGAGTGAATTATAAAAGCAAAGCTAGAACAGCATTACTTTCCAGTGGCTGTATTAATTGCATCCTTATGATCTGCCAATGTGCCTGCCATGCAGACAAGAACATTAATTTTTCTCTTCTTGAACTGCCCATAGATTGAGCAATCTTCAGGCGCTGAAAAGCACATGTTTCTTCATGCATCGGTGCATGCTGAATAGGGTTGTCCTTTTTCTAAATTAACATCTGCTTGCCTGTGCAATTTCCATGAGCAAATATGGGTATTTGCACACACAAATGGGAGCGCATGAAAATGTGCTCGGTATTAGTGGACCCATCCACGATTTGGCTTTTTGGAGTTAAAAGCCCTGTAAATGCTGCCTGGATTTCTGATGGAGCTGCACTTGGCAAGCACTATTTATGAGCCAAGGCAAAGAGTTTTAATTCCACCAGCTAAATATCCCATTTGTAAAGAAAACAGACTCTTTCTCTCCCTCTTTTTTTTTTTTAAAGTTGAGGTTGTAGAATGATTTAAATGCCAAAATTTTAATGTGACATTATATACATTTACTTCTGGCTCTGAAGAATTTAGTAATATGTTAGGAGATTGAAATGTAGAGTATACTTTTCTATTCCTTTCAAAATGTTGTTTGAAAAGCTATATATTTATAAAAAAAATAAAAGGTAAGAGCCTAAACAGTCAGGGCTATCTTGCTAAAGAATATGCACAAGAGATTATGAAAATTAGCAAAGATTAGTAATTACACAGTGTCAATCTTTTCAAAGGACACACAGAATTTTAATATTTCAGGGAATCTATTTACTGTTTTATTAAGGTGGCATTTAGTGCATATACCTTATAGTTACGTTTTCACATGTATGCCTGCATTTTTAGATCAGTGGCTTCTAGTCAGGTATCTTTAAATAATGGCTTAGTGAGTGAGTTTGGAGGTTGCTGTGGTAGTACAGGCCACAGTGTACTCTGGCAGGCTAAGGCCAGAGGACTGTAAGTTGAAGCCTAGCATGGGCAACTGGGGAGACCTTGTCCCAAAAATTAAAAAATAAAAAAAGGACTGGGGATGTGCTCAGTATGAAGTCCTGAGGTTGAATCACCTATATAGAAGGAATTTTTAAAAAGGATGTTGGAATTCACTCAGAAATTTAAACCTTTCCTGCTCACAGACTTAAAGCCTGTATGAATCTCATCTAGCACAGAATCCTAAAGTACATTATTTTGTTTTTCCATAAACTTTTTAAGTGCTAAACAGCCGGCTGAAGAGTGAAAAGTCCAGGTCAACTGGAAATGTATTTGATGATGGTGAGTCAAATGATTTTATTTTATTTTTGGTGGTACTGGAGATTAAATGCAGGACCACTGCACTGAGCTACCATCTCCCAGAACTTTTTGTTTCTTATATTGAGATAATATTTTGCTGAGTCACTAAATTCCCCATGTGTAATCCTTCTGCCTCAGCCTTCCAAAGTGGTATTATAGAAATACCTTTTTACCTTTCTTTATTGTTGGTTGTTTTTAAATAAGGGGACATATTACATTCCCCAAAGGTGGCTGTGACAGGACCTTCTGTCTTGCATGTTCTTCTAGAACCTTGCCACTACTACTCTCTTCAGAAGTGGGGCTGGAGGAATAGCTCAGCAGTTAGAGGGTTTGCCTAGCAAGATCAAGGCTCTGAGTTCAAATCTCCAGCACCACGTAAGCTGGGCATGGTGGCACATGACCATAATCACGTCACTTAGGATGCGGAGACAAGGGAGATTGCTGTGATTTCAAGGCAATCTGGGCTACCTAGTGAGTTCAGGACTAATCTAGACTACAGTGTGAGACCCTATCTCAAAAAGAAATATAAGTAAATTAAATTCTTCATCAGAGAATTAAAAAAAAAGAAATTCCCTGCTCCTTGACTCTCTTGAATTGCTTGTGATAGGTTGAGTGTGGTACAGGTTCATGGTGTGATTCCTGAGGCTTTGTCCTACAAGACAATGCGGCTTTGCTTTGGTGGTTGAGGCCCCAGGCAACCACCACCTACAAGGTTAATGCCTCCAAATGGCTGGTGGCTTCAATCTCCAGATGCCGAGTACTTCCAGTCTTTTAGTTGCCTAGCTGGGCAGACATCACAAGCCCATCCCACAATCCCCTGTTCGAGTTACGCTCCCACAGAATCCATTGGGATAATGCAATGCTGTGTGAGCTGTGTTGTGGGTTAATTTTCTATGCAACAATAGTAATCAGATCTGTCAATAAGTTGAGATAAAACGTTCAGGCTTAAAAACTCAGGGAACGTCTCAACTATTACAGAATCCACAGAGGAAAAGATATTAAATTCTTTTAAAATATTCAGCAATAGTTAATAATTTTATTGAGATAAAAATCACTGTTTATTTTAAAATCAATATCTCCAGTTTAAAAAATAATGGTAAATTAAAAGTCTATTTTGAAAGGGCCATATGAGTAAATGGGTCAGATTGAGGATTCGTCATACACACAGTGCCCTTGGAACTCAGGCAGTTAGAGCTCAACCCGCAGATATTTGTTAGCACACGTGGACAAGGTGAAACTTTCCACCACATTTTCACGCTTCTCCTTATCTTCCTCCTCTTCTTGTCCTCTTAGAGACTCCCCCCATTCCAAGGTGGCTGCTGTGCCTGTGAGGTGCTGGGTGGTGCGGGTGTATGATAATATATGAAGTAAATGTTCAGTCCCTCATCATGCACATGTTAATCATAGAAATCGTTACTTAGTTGTGAAATGACCATGAACTTTCTAGTTCACCTCAGAAGTCGTGATGAGAACTAGCCGGTCAATTCTCTTTGCTTGATATTCTGAAAATGGTAGAATGGTGACACACACTTCTGTGGCCAGAGCAGCTCAACACAAATGCATAGTAGTAACTTTCCCATGTATTTTACATGTCTTTAATGGGGGGAAAAGAATTCTAAGAGAAATAAATAGTTTGGAGTAGGAAAGAGCAGTGTGAGATAAGCTACAGTGAGAAAAATTAATTCTTGACAATAATTCTTCCCTTCCTGATAAATCCTTATGTGTCCGCGGGGAGACATGGAGAATTCTGCCGTCCTAGGTATGTTATTTATATGATAGTCCAGCGGAGCAGTGGATTGGGTGGAATAACATGAGCTAGCAAAAATTAGAATGGCTCTAAGTGTTCCTGTTACAGCATGTAAACTTAAAAACCAGCCTGGTGAGGAATCAGTGGTGATGTCCGACAAGGTCCTCATCTGCTGGTCTGTAGCTTCTGTTACAGTAGAATAAAACTTCGAGAACCAATTTGTGATGGTTTCTATGTTAAATTGGCTTTCTTGCTTATAAGGGAAATTTTAAATTTTATTAGATAACTTAAAAGCAGACCTCATTTGCTTTCAAATATCCTGAAATGTGTTCCCTGGCTCCTGATTGTGACTGCATTGCCACAGCATAGGAGTCTTCCTAAGGTAGCAGCTGCTACCTCTATTCTAGGAGAGCATTCTTTTTTTCTTGTAGAAATAGATTGGTTTCGTCAGGATCTAGCTGGTTCTTCTGGTCGCAAAATTTATACCTATTTAGGAATGCTGCATTCATATAGTCTCAGTTAGTCTCAGTTCATATAGTCTGGGGTGTGTCTTCTCAGCTGCTAGCCTTCCTTCCCATTGCTTCTGATCTACCTCCCCATAGACTGTTTTCTTCTAATACAGTCAACCAAGCAGGTCGTATACCACTACAGAATGTGAGAGAAAATAGTAACAGCAACCATACCATAGTGGTAAGACTGTGCAAAGGTAACTAACATTCGTAAAATAATGTCTCATGACAATCCTATGAATTAGGTGATGTGACTTGCTTTGGGCATTTTTTAAAATGAGGAAATTGAATGTTAGACGGGTAAAGTCTTTCTTGACCTTCCTGAGAAGTGAGGATGTCCAGAGAAATGGGAAGAGAGGTGCTGTGTGACACTAAGTCAGGCTGTCTTCTCAAGAACCTGGTACCATCTAGGAGGGTACTACTCCCCCCAGTCTCCTCGTTTACTTTTGTGTTTGTCGGTTTTTTTTATTTCCCTTTGTTAGTATAGGCAGGCTGATCCGGAGGTGTATCTTACCTACCTACCTCTGTACACAGCTCTGTGCTCTGAAAATCTAGGTTTGTTTGGATTTGTAAAGTGCCTAAGTTTTTGGAATTTAGAAAATCTATTCCCTGTTTAACAAATCTGACTTTTAAGTTTATCATCTTAGAGGGTCTAATTTGAAACTCAAAATTGAGCAAGAACTGTTTTATTTCAGACTGCCATTGATTTCTAAAGTTAGAAATGCCATTGATTCAATGAATGAGAACTCACAAGGAGACAGGGTGGATAGAATATGAAAAATACATGAAAAACTAATTTCAAAAATATTACCCTGCCTTATTAACTACAGAACTGGATAGATATAGTTTGCTTTTATGTTTTAGGCTAACTATACATATGTGCTTTGCTAGGTATGCCGTGTTAGGTTTGCTGATGTGTTACCTGACATTCTCTTCTGATTTTCTTATGCTTAATATGATTCTTCTCTGATATTCTCATGTTTAGTATGAAAAATAAAATGTGAAAAATCACCTAGAGGAATTTCAGGGAGGGCTCATGGCCTTCCCAGGTGTTCGGCTCATCTGTTACGCTCATATCCTTGAGTATCAGGCTGTTTTGTTCTAGCATCTATAGATCACTATTTGTGGGAGTTGAGGCACCGCCTACACTGATTGCTTTGTCCCCCTTTTACCCAATTTCATGCTTCAGCTTGTATCCACCAACCCCTTTCCTTCATCCTCAAGGAGATCTATTCATCCAAAACACAGTATAGGCAAATGACTGGAGATTGATGGAAATGTCCGAGGAGAAGAGACATTCCGTGGCTCCGAAGTGATAGCAAGACAGGCCAGAGGTGGATGGAGAGTAGAATGGGGCAGGATGTGGTGGTTGGTAGATTGATAAGTGTCTAAGTGCAAAAAGAGAACAATAAGAGATATGAGAAGTTTGGCTGGGTGATTAGGAATGAAATTCTCTGTAATGCTTTTCAAAAGGCACAAGTAAAATGTAGCATCTTCTAGTGTTTCTTCATATTTTCTTTCTGTGTTTGGCTGAGATTTTTTTTTACAAGTCATGACTTCAGAGGATTATAATATATTACTAAGGGATATAAGTGAATGTGTATTCTTCGTAGGATCGTCTTTCCTTTCCTTCTCCATTCTGGTTACCAACAGTCATGGAGGTTTACTCTAATCTGATGAAGCGCTGAATATTACACTCACATGATCTTATTTTTCATACTGATACTTTGAATTAGTTTATTATTTCCATAATTCCCAAGAGAAAGACATAGTGAGGTTGCTTATTCAAGTCACGTGGAGACAGACACATAATTTGAACCCAGTTACCTCCATTGCTAAAATCCATTTTGTTAAGTTCTATGTAGTCTTTCTGATGATATTAACGGGTGACTTTTCATGGAAAAGTGCTGGAAGTCAGACATGTACTGGCACTTAACACTATCTGTTTTGTAATAAAGATGGTAATTTATATCATATACTTTTGTTTATCCTTTTGGGTCCTGCAATATAGGACAACACATGGGCAAGTTAGTTGCCTAGATTCAGCCTTATCAGAGATTCACAGCTATCGGTTCTCAGAATATGGTCTGGAAACTCCTCAACTTCTCTGTGACTACCTTAAGAGGTCTGTGAAATCCCCACATCCCATGATGTGGAACCAGATGTGAAAATTTTGTCTTCTGCTTTTAAGATGGGTATGAAAAACAATCATAAAATTTTACTTCTTCAAATCTTTGGAAAACATAGTTTCTAAAAACAAAAATGTTACCTGCGTGACCGTACAGTGATTTTTGTTTCTATTATTTTAAATGACTTAATAAATATTTTTAAAAATTCATCAGTTTAAGTTTCTAGTACTTCAGTACCCATAAAGTGCCCCTTTTAGGCTCTGAGAGGAAAAGCTTAAGAACCACTGATTCATTAATAGTTATTCACAAATCTGTGCACAATGTCGTTTGAACAGCGATTGTTCTTGAGTACTGTGCCAAACACAGTGGTAAAATAAAAAGGCAAATCTGACATAGTATCAGCCTTGGAGTGGCTCCAAAGTATATGTGTGGTTGACATGTAAACATAATTACAGGTGCTTAGTACTGCTGTGGCAGACATACAAACAAAGCACAAATCCTTCTGGATTGAATTTAATGCAGCATCCCGAATGCAATCCCACACCACCTGAAGTCTTTTCAGCATCTCTCTTTAACAGATAAAGAAAATGAGGCTCAGAGAAAGAAAAAACAATGTGGCCAAACTTCACAGCTAAGAGAATGGCGAGCTGGCTACCCTCTTCCACCCCTGGGTTATATTTGTGTTGTGCTCAGGGTTTTCTCATCTTTCTTTTGTAATCTGTTTCTTCTTGGGTTATGTAATGAGGATGAGTGTCAGAACCAGACTTGCCCTGGGAATTAAATTAATAATTCTTCTCTTTGTAGACACTTTATTCAGTAAGTAAATGATCCTTGTTAGAGTATTTGAAATGATTTTATATAAATTATGATAAATTATGCTTAAGAGGATGAATGTGTTTGTTACAATATCAGTGTGAAAATTTCCTGTTTACTAGAGTAAAAAAATCACATTTCACTGTTAAATTGAATACATGCAATGGTGCCTTAAGTAAAGGGAGTTTTTATATTTCTAATTTCATTATTGAATTTCATTAAAATGTAAGAGAAATCTGACTCAAAAAGATATAACTTCCAAGAAAACTTATAAGTAAATAAAATAAAATGCAATAAAACAGCAGCGAAGATCATCTTGTCCCAACAGACAGGAAATTGTTCTACAAAACCATGTCCACTTCCTCAGTGTAGAAAATGGGGCTTAGCTGAAGTTTTATTCAATAAGACACTTCATAAATATAGACGTTGTGCACTTAACTTGATCTGCCGTGGAAGTGCGCTTTATTGAAGCATAACTTTGAAAAGCTTATGAAGACATCCCCATTTTTCAGAAATACCATTCGTGCAGGAGGAAGAAAAAAGCAATAGCAGCTTGTGAATCCTTTAATCATGGGTATTAAAAATGATCTGTTCAGAGACTGCGAAGCTGCTGACTCAAGTTAACATTTCCTTGACTTGCTCCTGGGCTGCTAGTTCTTTTTGCATGTATGTGATGCTGATGCAAAATGACATTTGCACCTGTTGTTGCCATCCTATGTTAATTAGCATAGTGCCCTAAGTAGTAACCAGGCCATCACATCCAAAAAGAAGCTATTAACATATTGCAGCTGTCACGATGAAGAAAGATACTAGAGCTGAGAGATGTGCACATCCCCGCGTACCTTGGCTCAGTTAGCAAAGCTTTCCCAATTGGAGTCACTTGGGAGAGGAAAGAGCAAGGGATGTAGCCAGTCAGGAGTGAAAGAATACATTTTACTGCAGGTTTACTTTCATGTATTATGCATAGCCTTCAAGGTCACTGCATGATCATTTATAAGATTTTAATGAGATATCAAAGTGGAAAGAATGGCATGTAATTAATGGAATCTTATTGAAAAGATAGACAGGTATAAAAAGAGCCTCAGAATACACTGCATTCTTCCACATTTTAAGGACAAGACCAAGTAGCAAAATTACACTGGAAGAGATAACACTCCATTGACAAAGTCCTTTTTACATTGATCTTGTCAATGTCTAAGACAATTCCAAAAATTAAAGAACTCGTGAAGTTTAAGTAAGAGAGCAATGATAGGCACTTCAGTTAGACCTCTCCCAGATTCAGAGAAGGCAGATGACCCATGCCAGGACTTCAAGCAGGGCTGCTTACGGATGAGCATCTTTTGTAAACCACCGGAACAGTGTACACAAGGCCCGGTTTCTTAGCTCCATTCCCCACAAGATGTTCCTGTTCAATTCACGGTCAGGTTTCTTTGAAGCTGGTTTGTTTCTGTGTATTTTTTCAACTTATAAAGATTTCCCCTCTCATATGCTGATTAAAATATAGACAAGGAGCATAGGAAAAATCTAGGCTGACAAATAACCAAGTAAGCCAGAAACATCACACCAGTGACTTTTGTTTTCAACTGAAGAGAAAGAGGCAAATGGAGAAGAATTTAGTGGACAGCAAGAAGTTAATAAGAAAAACAAAACAGCTGATGGGATATGTTCAAAGGATTGATAACCCATGTCATTAAATTATCCAGAGTTTTATATCCGCATATCTGTTCATAGAAAATAAATTTTAAAACCCGTAAATCCCAGGCCCAAAGAACTTCGAAATCTTTCAAGATCCATAAAATTAGATTTCATTGAGCATGGTGTTCCAGCTAAGGCAGGAAAGATAGTACGGCTTAGATTTGATCAGTAAAATTTTGGGAGGGGAAATAATAATCCTGCTTAAACACTTAAATCAAAGTCTAGATAATTAATTCATTAAGCAGTCTAGCTCATTTCATTAATTCCCCAAATTTGCCTTTTAAATGTAAGTTCCTCAGTTTGTATAACAATTTCTTTTCAGAGTGATATTAGAGAACGGTGGCATCACTCAAACTTCTTAGGGCACCTTATTTCTGGAAGTTGTTTGTAGATATTTTTGTCCACTAGAAAATGCTGACACCTAATTACCAACATACAATTTTATATATATTTAGCTATGTGACTAAAGGAATGGGAGGCAACTACATCAATTTAATTGGAACTGTACTACGTAATGACTGACTACATTTTTCACCCTTTGGTAGTAGTAGTTTTGGGGTGAAAAAGACAAGATTAGTATAGCTGACTTGACTAACATCATTATTTTAATCTTTTAAATAATTAGTATTTTGTAGTGTTGTCATAAATGAAGAAGAATAATAGTATTTTGAAAAATTGTGTTTATTTTCAATGAAAAATGCAATAAACCATAGATTTGTCAATGAAACAGGATTTTTGTGTAAATGCCTTCAGAATGCTTTCATTATATTCTCTCTTCTGATTTAATTATAGAGAAAAGTCATTTTTGAAAAGAATTAAAGAATTTGAACAATTGAAACTTTTAAGTCCCACACCCGGAGGACTTTGAAGTGAAGAATATACCCTATTTCTGCAGATATTTTATAAGCACAGTATTTGGATAGTAAGAAAGACTTAGAAATGATAGTCATGTATTTTAAATTTTTACCAAGATATATGATCTTCTTTAATCATCTCTAGATACCTAAATAGCTTGGTTAAAGTCAGTGACAAATTTGAGAGTAGAATTTAGTCTCCTTCGTGACCACTTGGGGTCAGGTGAATGACCCTTTCTTTAGGTACATTAATACACAAGTAGTTACTAAGATATCTCCTTCAATATGTAGCTACAAATGCTAGTATTATAGCTTATATTTTTCCCCAGCTATGATTGAACAAAATTTGGTATTTGAAAGGAGAAAGCAAATAATCATTTTAATCTAATCAACAATACTAGACATGGGAAATAAAATAATTTAAAATTCATGAAGAAACCATCTTCCCATTTTTAAAAGGTTAAGTTCCCTTAAGCTATAAAAGAAAAACACCCTCTGAAGACCTGGGGAAGCAGTAAACACTGGTGGCAAGTGACAGGAATTGATCCTCCTTGGCTGTGCCTGTCATGTCTCTAAATTTTATTTCCACCATCTCTAGAATGCTATGAGGAGTGGGTGCGGACCTGTGGCCTGAGGGCTTGGTGCCTCGGTTTCTGACTTTTCCTCAATTAGGAGGCCTCCCCGCCTGATGGAGAGATGCGCCTCTGACTGGGGGCTTGGACAGTTGCGAGGTATTGATTAGCCATAATGTGAAGTCAGATCTGAATAAAAAAGCTCCATGATCAAAAGACCTTCATCGGAGACAGCATGCCCTCTAAGTCAAGGGTCCAGAGATTCTGATGAGCTCCGTTTCCTTTCCGAGAGAGAGTTCCGGCTTCCTCATAAAGGCTCTCTTGATAAGAAAGTCCAGTGGACCTTCTGTCAGAAAAGCCGCGGCTTCAGATTTGACAGGCGCTTGTTAGTTTTTCATCCAGATCACTCAACATTCAGTGGAGAGAAGCAAAGAAGATTGCTAATATGGCTGGGTGCGAAAGCCAGCCGCTCACGTGCTCCGGGAGGCTACAGCTGCCTTCCTCCACATGAAAGGAAACACCGCTCCACCTGGCGTGGGAGGTGTCTCGTTCTGCAGTGCCGGCCCCAATATCTAGTACATTTACCAATTAAAGTATTATTTACAGTGTGTACACCGATGCATGGCTTTTTATTGAATATGATATTTTTTTTCTTTTTGAAGTGATACCTTTACCCTCTCTTCTTTAATTCTCTATTATAATTTTTTTTCAATTAAAGTGTCTTGGTGCTTTTTATTTGTCCTTTTTTCAAGACAGTGCTATGTTGAGCCTTTAAAACAGTCCTGAGAAGTAGAAAGCGTAAGTCCCTTTATTGCAATATGCAGAATGCAGAGACAAAGATACACACAATGCTACAAGCTTTTCCAAGGCTAAAAATAACAAATGCTACATTTGTTTGTTTATTTATTCATTTGAGACAGGGCCTTGCTCTATAGTCCAGACTCCTCCTGACCTCACTGTGGAACCCAGACTGGCCTTGGGCTAGGGCAGTCCTGCCTCAGCTTCCTGAGTGCTGAGATTATAGGCATGATCCACTACTAGATTATGTGGCAATGAGCAATCGAATTCAGGGCCTTGCACTTGCTACACAAGCTCTCTATTCTGTGCTATTAATCCAGCTCCAATGAACAATTTAAATGTAAACTTTATAACATCTAGTCTGATTTTTTCTTGTCACAGATCCAACATTAAAACACTGTGTTGCACAAGTGACACATTTGCATGGCCTTGACTTAATGTCATGTAGACAGCCTTACTGGAAGACTGACATACTTTAATAACCCATTTCAGCAATTGCCATTTTATCTCTAAAGTGATTAGGGAAGGAAGCAGTGCTTTCTTCATTCCCTCTTCACTTAATACATTGCTGCTAGTTGGTGACTAGTGAAACTCATATTCCCACAGGAGACTACCTTGTCTTCCAGCAATCCTCAATATACCTATATCCAATCAATCACGTAGCCCCGTGGCTTTTAATTTACCTTTGCTTCCAAGCTCTGTTTTTCCTGGTTGCTGTTTTATAACCGAGTCTGACACCATGTCTGATGTAGAATAGGTGCTCTGTATATATCAGTCACAAGAACAAATATATAAGTGACTAAAGGCACCAGAAGCCAAAAAGAGACCAACAGACAGCTTAAATACCAAGGACAGAGCACTCTATAAACTAGGGACACATGTTCTGTGACAACTGCTGCCTTTATCACATTTTAGAGAGATTTATAAAATTTAGGAATCTCTCACTAGAATCTAGGCTCTCTTCTGAGAGCAACTATGTTTTATTCAACTGCCTGGACCAAGCAGGCACCAAAGTTCTTGTTGAATTCATTGAAGAAAACAAATTCTTTCTATTTCTTCCCTTTTGTTTGTAATATATGTGAAAATATCAATAAGTAACATTGAGTACTGCAACAGGTGTGCTAATATGCATTTCTATTTTTTATTTCTACCCGTGGGAATAAAGTGAGAATTAAGAAACAACCGTTGGAGGGCTGTCACTGGATTGAAGGGGATATTTATTTCTAGTCTTTTGAGAGATCTCCATACTGCTTTCCAAAGTGGCTGTACGAATTTACATTCCCACCAGTAGTGCAGGAGGGTTCCTTTAAATTTCCCCTTCGATCCAGCAACACCCCCTCCTGGGAATATTTCCAAAAGAGGCCAAAACAACACACAGCAGAGATATATGTAACCCATGTTCATAGCAGCACAGCTAACAAGAGCTAAAATATGGAAGTCACCAAAATACCTATCAACAGACCAATGGATACACAAACTGTGGTATTTATACACAATGGAATACTATGCATCAATAAAGTACAGTAGCGTGGAGGCTTTTGCAGGCAAATGGAAGACACTTAAGACCATCATGCTTAGTGAAGTAAGTCAGAAGCAAAAGGTGAAACATCAAATGGTCTCTCTGATATGAGAGTCCCAGATCACAACTCCTATGGAACTTAAGACAAAAGACAAAGTGAAAGAGGGGGAAGAGGGAGGGAGGGAAAGGTAGGGGAAGGGACAAAAGGAGAGTGGGAAAGCCCTTGTCACCTTGACAAGATACGTATGTGCACAAAATGCTCAACTTCATTGTAAACCTTGAATTTTGCACATATACATATCAATAACATATGGGAAAAAAAAGAGAAACAACCATTGGAAATAGGCACAGTTATTTTCTTTGCTGTATAGAAGAGGAAAGTAAATCTCAGTCAAGTCAGGTGACCTAAAGCTGATAAATGACAGAGCCAGCTCTCTGGCCCAGGCCAGACACCAAAGTGAGCCTGGCTGGCTGCCTTATTGGTATGCCTTTCAGGTACATGGCATTGTTTTCCTTCTAATGAGTGACAGTAGTAAACATTTATACTCCACTTAGAGTGCAGCAACTGTTCTAATCATATTGTGCGGGCCAATTAATTTAGCTCTCCCATCTTTTCACATCAACCATCTGATGGAGATTCTATTCTTATCCTCAATGTGCTGAGACAATGGAGGCCCAGGAATTTTAAGCACTGTGCTTCTAATCACAAGATAAGAAGAGTGCAGCTATGGTGCTGAACCCAGGGTCTCTGACTCTAGAGTCAGTGCTTTCAGCCATTTTTGAGTATTGCCTGTTGATGAAGTTGGGGAGTAGTCAAGTGTTTTTTTTTTTTTTAACTCAGGGTATGTAGCTCATAATACTTAGGATATCTTCAGTATTTTATAGTCTGTGTCTCTTTGGTATTTACTGCAAAATGTGGTAAAGTCATCCTTATAATTTCTCTAACTAGATTTTAAACTTCTAGGGTAAACATGTTTAGTAATTCAAAATTCCCAATCCTTCACTTAAAACTTGAAGCACTATTTAAGAGACATCACAGACACTAACTTAAAGTGATTTGCGCAATTCATTTAGCATAGGTGAATTCTTCAGTGATACACAGAGAAATGAAATAGAGTTAAGATGTTATTAAGTATAGTTGAGGCTAAAACTATTCTAGACATATCTGGGTTATTACTTTTTAGAGATTTCTGATGTTATGAAATTCTGGTATTCGCTACCAAGAAATTTTAGTGCTGCAAGTGAAGTTGTTACTTCCTTCTGACATTTGTCTCATTCTGCTAATTATCCATTGAGAATGTGTGTCACACTCTTCCAATGTAAAAATAGAACAGTATGAGGTAAAAAGAGTTACATATGTTAGCATTTCTTATAAAGTAGTGAATATATATCTGGTTGGTGAAAAGCATAAGAAATATTTCCTATATATCTGTTAAAATATATTTGATTTTAGGCTCTCTGTCAGAGTAGAATGTCAGACCATGTTCGGAGGGGGTTCCATCAAAGTCCTTGCATTTTGCCTGAAGCTCTATATTTGTCTCTATTTACAAAAAGCATCTTTTGTCATAATATTTTGCAAAACTTGCCTTCCCAGTCATTAACTCAATGGCAGTGCATGGAATGTCAGTACAAATGTCAATTTACATTTGTTTCCATTTGAATCAAGACTCAGAAACTATTTCAAAAGGAAATCACCGAGTTTTTAAAGTTTCTTCAGCCCTTGATGGTTTGACAACCAATAAAATTTGTTGGTCTAAGAAATCTGGGCCAGGTTTGTTAGTTGCTTACTAAAGAGTTTACAAGTGTATTGAAGTACAATGAAGTTTATATTTTGAAATCAATTATTTAGCTTAGTGATTCTCAACTAGAAGTGATTTTGTTTGCTATTCAAGGGATTTTTGACAATGTGAGGTGGTATTTTTCATAGTTAGGACTTAGATGAGGGAGCCACTGGCATCCGAGGAGTACAGGGCCAGGGATGCTGGTAAACATAATATAGTGTAGAGAGCAATCCCTTACAACAAAGATTTTTATCTGTTCAAGATAGGCTAGTGCTATGGTTGAGAAACTTGTGAAGGCTTCAGGGTCAAAATTCAAAAGGTCAATGTCCAGTGAATACATATGTCAAAATATACCAATCATTTATACTTCTATGTGAATTGACCCTTATTTTTGGCCGACGGAGTTTTTGATAGGTGTGGAAGAAGATTCTGGAGGCATTGCATGGAAGAGCAGCACCATTATCAGAAGAGAGAGAATGCAGAAATAAAAGCCTGAGGGCTAATGAAGACTACATTGTTTTCTTTATACATCTGCAATGATAGTCTGTGAAATGTAAAATAGAGATAAGTATACACAAAGAACATTTTATAACTTTGTCACTGTGTAAACTTTGTGTAACTTTTCCCTAGTAATCAGGAAGCAGTACAAAAAATGTTCAATCTAGGGTCAAAGCCCTTAATCTGAACTATACCTATCATTCCTTACTTCCCTTCTATGGAATTGTTATTTCCAACCTGAAAATATGTTGCGAAAATATGGATTGTCCCTGTTGTGGCTTATATTCCTTACTCATGCATGCGATGCATTCAACTTCCCTTCCTGTTGATTTCCATCAGACGGAGCAAAGAGAACCTCACAAGGCAACTGGGACCAGCTGCTGTGGGTCACTGTTGTGCTGAGAAGGATTCTGAGACGCATCCAGGATCAGTAGGAAAGCTCAATCACAGCAGAGCAATTGCCATCTTAGAATTCATATTTCAGAGATCCATTACCATGTGTGTCTCTTTTTAAGGAATCCTCCTCAAAGTGAATCATCTCTTCTCTAAACACCCATAACACACCGGTTCTGTATCTCTCATTTGGTACTTAATACAAAATGTGGCAATATTTGCCTTGCAGGATCCAATTTCTCAACTAGATTTTAAATTTCTGGAAAGATGATGGAGCCCAACTTAAAATTCTCAATCCTTAGCTTAAGATTAGTCAATGCTTGTCATCAGTAGATCAAATGTGGTTATCTATACTCAAGAGGTTACTCCTCAACCTTTAAAAGAAGAAAATCCTGTCGCTTGTGACAATATGAATAAACTGGATATATTATGTTAGTTAAAATAAGCCAGGCACAAAAGAAAATGCTGCGTGATTTCACTCATATGTGGAATCTAAATGTCAAACACATAGAAGTATATTTCAAAACATATTAAGTATATAGTGTATATTATGTAAGTACATACAATATTAATTTATCAATACAACATGAGGTAAGTGCCTGCCTGTACTGGCCATTGGCTCCCCGTCCAACTTGACAACCTTATTTGCTTTTCACATCCTCTGCCACTGATCAGTGTTTCATGTCAGAATCACCAAGAGAACTTCCGAGATACACCATTGCCTGTGTCTTGGCTTACCGAACTAAAATACCCATGTGTGGGACTTGGGTATCGGCTTATATGCTGGGACTTATTCTCAGTTTTGATAGTTTGTATGTATCTAGAAATTTATTTATTTATTTTATGTTTTTAAATTTACTACAGTATAGATTTTGAAAGTAGTTTCTTATAATCCTTTGAATTTTGGCATTGTTATGCTAATCCTACCTTTTTCATTTCCAATTGCATTGTTACAGTTCTTTTCTTTTCTTCTGCTGAGTTTAGCTAGAGGTTTATTGATTTTGTTTATCCTTTTGAGGAACCACCTTTTTGTTTCATTGATTTTTTGTTTGATTTTGTGTCAATTTCATTAATTCCTGCCCTGAATTTTTTTTTTTTTATAATTTGTTCTACTCGTTTTGAGACTGGGTTGGTCTTGCATTTCTAGGGACTTGAGATGCATCATTAGGGTGTTTGAAATTGCTGTATGCTCTTATGGCAATGAAGTTCTGCTTAGCTCTGTTTTCATTGTTTTCTAGGTGTTTTGGTGCAGTATACTTTGATTACCATTTTACCTCACAAATTTTGTAATTTCTGCCCTAATTTCTTCTATGACCCATTGATTTTTCAATAATGTGTCATTTAATCTCCATGTAAGCTTTGTGTAATTTTCATTTTTTTTTTTTTTTTGCTGTTGTTGATTTCCAGTTTACTTCTACTGTGATCTGAGAATATGCATGGGAATATTTTGCATCTTGTATTTTTTAAAGCATGCTCGTGGCTTAGAACATAGTCTATTTTGGAGTAAGTTCTATATACTGCTGAAAAGAATATGTATTCTGTTGTTGAGTGACATGCTTTGTAGATACCTGTTGTGTTTACCTGTTCAATGGTATGGTTTAGTTCTGATACATCTTTGTTGATTTTATTTTGTCTGTTGACTGGTCTATTTATGATAATGGAGTATTAATGTCCCCCACCATGAGTGTGTTGGTGTCTATCTGTTCTTTTATGCCTAGTAGTTTTTGATTTATGATATTGTGTGCGCCAGTGCTCAGTGCATAAATATTTACTATTGTTAATGCTTCCTGTCAATTTATTTCCATTGCAAGGATGTTGTGATCTTTTTTTCCTCTTTTGACTCATTTTGAGTTGAAGTCCATTTTGTCAGAGGAAAAAAAAGTAGGTATTCCTACTTGCTTTTGTGTTCCCCTTCCATGTAATAGAGTTTTTAATTCTTTCACTTTCAGTCGATGCTTTTTTTATGGTTGAGGTGTATCTGTTACAGATAATATATGGTTGAATTTTGTTTTTTAACTCAATCTGTCAGCCTGTGTCTTTTCATTGGAGAGTTGATACTGTTGACGCTGAGAATTGTTTTTCTCATGGGGGAACTATTGAATTTGCAATTGGCTTTTTTTTTTTTTGGCTGTTGGTTTCTTTCTGTTTTCCTTTTTTATTCGTTGTTTTTCAAGTTTAATGCATACTTTCCCCTTGATGATTTGCTGTGATTCATCTCCCTTTCTTTATTTAGAGTCTTCCTAAGTATTTATTTTTTGTTATGCTGATATAGTGTTTATGAATTTCTTAATATTTATTTATTTGTCATTTATTTTTTATTTGTCATGGGAGGTCTTTATGTCTCCATTCATTTAGAAGGATAATTTTTTTTTTTGCTAGTTATAGGAATATTGGTGTTTAATTCTTATTTTCTTTTAGGGCTTGGAATATTTCACTCCAAGCTTTTCTGGCCTATGTGGTTTGTGTTGAGAAGTCTGTTGTTATTCTGAAAGATTTTCTTTTATATGTAGCTTGTTTCTATTTGACAGCGTTTTAGCATTCTTTCTTTGTGTGGTATGTCTTTAATTTTTATTATTATGTGTTTTGGGGAGTTTCTGTTTTAGTAACTCTTGGTTGATGTTCAGCATTACCTCATTTACTTTTTCCCAACATGTGGGAAGTTTTCTGCTATGATTTCAGTGAATAAGGTTTTGTTGTGCTTTTAACTTACTCCTCTAGTTTTCCTTTGATTCCTGCAATTCTGAGGTTAAGCTGTTGGATCCAGCCTCCTTGTTGATACAGTGTTCTTATATCTTGAGAATACAGTCCATGGCTTCTACCTTTCTTCTACTTCTGAGATTCTGTTTTCTTATCGGGTCATTCTGTTCCCCATACATTGCATTGGTATTTTCATGACCTGGAGTTTGACTATTATTTTAAAAACTCTTTATTTAATTTCTTCTTTTTTTGAGATAGATTCTTTCTCAATAGTCCAGGCTGTTCCTAAACTTGCTATGTAGTTCATACTAACCTCTAACACACAGAAATCCTCCTTCCTCAGCCTCATGGGTACTGGTATTGCAGACATGTGCCCTCATGCCTAGCTCATGTGTAGCTGGGGGAATCAAACCCCCAGCACTTGCTAGGTAGGCACTCTAACCACTGAACAGAACTATACCCCCAGCACAATTTGCCATTGATTTCTCGTATTGACTAGTGTAGTTCAATTGATGAATATCATTATTATTTCCTCTTTTACATGGCTGGCTTTTTAAAATTTCTACTACTATTTCTTTAAAACTTGCTAAATACTGTGAGAGAGTTACTGCTTTATTCTCTTAAATTTCAGATAATTTGGGTCATTTTGTTTTTGAGGCTATGGGTGTTTAGTCCTCTTCTGTTTTCATTTGGGCAGTCTTTGATGAGTTAAGGGCCTTGTGGGACAGCTTGTTGGCTTGCTTTCTCATATTACTGCCGTTTGTGTGGTAAGGGTTAAAGGTCAGCTGGGATATCAGCTCTCAGGCTACTGTGGGTATCTCTAAAGTTGTATGTCTCTCTTGGAGAATTCTCTTGCTTGTTTATTTCTTAAGGCTTATATTTCTCTTCCAACCACTCTGAATTCTTTCTCCCTTTTTTTTTTTAACACTGGAAGGAAGATCTTGAATAGTACTTTTTGTTTTAAAGCATCGATGGATTCTTATTTTCTGTCTAACACCTTTAATCACCTCCATTGTATGTGGCATGTTACAGAGATCCTAGTAAGAACATGAAGGGAGAAGAAAAGAGGAGGGACAGAGGAGAGAATGAGTAAGGGAGAGGGTTGAAAGAGAAAGAGGAAGCCACCCATTCCACGCAAAAGAAATCTAAAAGTTACATATCTTTGTCCATGAAACTAAAAGATAAACGTATTTGCAGCCCAACAGTCTAGCTAGCCTTTGGTTACCTCAGCACATTCTTGTTTGTTTTGGGTTTGGTGTGGTAAGATACAGGATGGCAGTGGGGGCTCATCAGGAGTCTAGTCCTCTGTTGATAGCTCTAGGGCACCTGCTTTGTTTTTTGCCAAGCTGTTCTCTCAAGGAAATCTCCTGGAGCCTTTTGGATTTGGTTCTTCCCTACAGCTGAGGTCCTGTGTTCAGATATGTCTCTCTGATCTGCCTCCTACTGGATAAGGGGCTGGAAATCCTGGCTGGCAATTTCAGAGATATCTATGAGTGTTGCTTGTTATACTGCTGTAATACCTACACATAAAAGACAATTCTAAGAAATTTGAAAGCAACCTATGAAGATTCTTATAGACCATGTGGAAGACAGCAGTAAGAATAAGTATTTGAGGTACTTTGTTGTTTTCTATATAGGAAATAATAGGGACAGAGAAGATGGAGGAAATAAGTCATTTCAGGAGGAGAAGCAATTGAGCAAAGGCTTTGTGGAGGCTGTGATTGTGAGTTTCAGTTTGTTTCAGTGTTGCATACATATATTGGGATGCACATATTGTTCTGAAACTGTTCGACCTTTGAACAGATAGATGTAAACAAGCTATGAGTTGTAGAATACAGACTGAAAAACATAAAATTGACATGGGTGCAGGAGTGCAGAATGCAGAGAGGTGTGAAGAGGCACTACTAGCAGAAGAAGTAGTGCTGAGCAAGGGGGCAAGGGTATAAAGTGGGACAGTGTGTCTGCTCCTTTATGCACAACTGGCAAGACGGGATGCTGACAACCAGAACATAGGAAATTAGGTTGTCTGGTGACTAATGGAAAAGGCCGTAAAACAGCCAGGAACTGAGTCTGGAAAGGCTTTTTGGAACATACAGAAGAGTTGGAATTTGGCAACCCACGGGCAAGGAGGAGACAGTGAAGAGCTTTACTTTTGAGAGCATAATTGGTTTTGGCCACGGATAGATCAGTTTCCTAACTATGAGAGTAGAATGTGAAGGAACCTGATGTCCCAGTGCATGTTCTTAAAGAAAGGTGTGAGGAGTTTTCAGAAAACATCTCTCCCACTAGCTGTAATACCTACACGTAAAAGGCAAGAATTGCACAGTATTATAGAAACAGCCCAGAAGGTAAAAGGTTTTAGTCTTATAGTAAAAAGTACAAATATATTCTTAATAAAGAATAATTTACATATATGTACATTGAGCATCTGTTACACTTATACGTACACATATATACATACACACATACATATATGTATATATGTGTATGAAATATTTGTTTATAATTTCTTTGGCATACTCATGCTAAGTAAAAGTGATTAGACATTCTACATTCAGTGTTATACCATAGGCTCTTAAGACAGTCATCAATTTTTAAAAATATTTTCTCATTTTCCAGTCTCTTTATAAATGACTTATTTAAAAAACCAGTTAAATTTGGTAAAATTGCTTTTAGTAAAAGAAATGCCTTATGAAGATATGAATATCTATTTATCTGTTAAATATCTCGTCATGCCAGCACTCTGGGAGGCTGAGGTATGAGGATTGCAAGTTTGAGCTTACCTTGAGTAACTTAAAAATGGGCTGGAGATGTAGCTCAGTGTGAAGGCCCTTGTCTTGATCCTAGTTTCAAAAAAATCTCTCTGTCACTTGGTCTCTCTCTTTCTCTGTCTCTGTTGGTCTATTTTTTCCATCTAACTATCTATCTATATATAGGTATTTATATAAATACACCCATACAAACCCCATTGCATATGGTATCTGTGCCGCACTGGGGTACCCATGTATGTGTGAGTATGTTGTGTGGGTGTGTGCATATGGAGTATGTTAACACAGCTCATCCTCCATGCTACCCTTTGCCTCATCTCAATAAATTAGCTACCAAATTATAAAAGATAAATTATAACTGAGTTTTTATTTCTTCAATCCACTTTAAAAAACTCTAGCAAGTCTATCCGCCTTAACAGTTAAAGTACATATTAACCCCTATTACATATTAAGTTTCTTCTTTTCTTGATGGCTGCCACCCTAATGCAGAACAAAGTGGGTGTAGCAGTGTCTGGATCAGTGCAGTGGCCTTCCACTCTCTCCTGTACCTGACCTTAACCCTACCTTCCTCATGTCATTGATCCTTTACGAGGTGAGCAGAAGACCCCTTCTAGGAAAGAAACCAATTGTAAAAAAGTTACAGTCATGCTTGAACATACATGTAAGGTGTCCAGCTAGACTTGCTTGTAGTAAAATCCAAACTACATTTGGCCCTGCCCTTCTGGGAGACCCTAGCTGGCACCTCGTTTTCTTCCCACCCCACTGGCTGCCCCCCCTCAGGCCCCATGTCCACGCTCTCTGCCTCTGCCGTTGTCCAGGCCTGGAGACTCTCACACTGGAGTCACAGAGCCTCCTTCAGATTCCAAGTGAATGGTATGCTCATCTTGAGACCATTCATGGCAGTGTGGGTTTTTTTTTTTTTTTGTTGGTTTGTTTTTTGTTTTTGTTTTTTACCTATCCGGGTAACATACAGTGGCTATCTGCCATTATGCTCTTTTTTTCACAACAACTGTCTGATTATGTTTGTCTGATCAGTTTTTCTTTTTTTTTATTAGAAGGAAACCCTGTAAGGGAAGGAATTTTCATCTTATTCAATATCATATTTCTGGTATTGAGCACAAGGTCTAGTTCATAGTAAGTATTTAGTAAGTGTTTTAAAAATACTGTTGAGTGACCATTGGTGCACAGGTGGTATTTGACAGTAAAAACACAAATTACTCTGGAGAATACAGTGAAATAATCCACAGGCTCTTTTCTTACTAAGTTTCTAGAGTCTTAGCTTCACCAACAGCAGGAGCAAGTCATCAAAGCAGTCTTAGTGATGATCTCCCTGCGCTTGGGCCAGGGGCCTGGGCACTTTAGAGAATGGGCTGCACCCAAAGATGTCCTGTCTGAGTCCTTGCTAATGGAACTTGTAGTATTTGCCATAAGGATTAAGCTGGGGTAACCACCAATTTTCCTCAGCCATACGTACCACTTTTCAAAATTATTAGAGGGTTGACAGAAGACAGGGGAAATGGAAAATGTGTACTTGATCACTTATGAAGCCCTTGAGCTACTCCAAGCTCCGACATTCAACACTATGTCATCCTCACCATCTAGACGCAACTGGCATCAAAACCATACAGAACCTTGGGCTCATGTCTAAGTTAATCAAACTGTGCAATAATGATCCAAAGCACAGTATAAACAGGAAGTAGCTGATACTGGTGATGGCAATAGGTTGCCAACAGTTAATGAAGGGACAGTGGCTAAAATGCCATGCTTGTTTTTATTCAGTAGAGAAAAATCACACAAATAAGGGTTTCCCTTATCTTCTCAGCAGTCATAAAAATCTAGAAGCAGGCTATACATTTAGTGTTGGTCTTAAAAATATCAATCCTCCTAATTTCCTTACACATAGATACTAGGTAGAGTCAATATTCTAAGATCAGAGAATATTCTCTATTCAGATATGTTTGCAGAAAAACAAAAATGGCAAAGAAGTGTCTGAAAAGTTGCTCAAGATTACTAATTTTAAGGAAATGTAAATTAAAATTATGTATATTATGGTCGCTATTATCAAAACAAAAGATAACAAGTATTGGTAAGGATATGAAGAAATTAGAACACTTATATACTGTTGATGGGAAAGTAGAATGGTCCAGCCACTATAGAGAACAGTATGGTGGTTCCTCTAAAAATTCAAAATAATATATGACCCAGCAGTCTCATTTCTCAGTGTATATACAACAGACTTAAAATAAGGATTTCAAAGACATTGCCACTCCCTTGTTCATAATTATTCACAATAGCCAAGAAATGGAAACAAGTGTCCTATCAAGAGATGAATATAAAGAATACATCATATATTCATATAGTAGAATATTATGCAGTCTTAAAAAGGAATAAATTAAAGAAAAGAAATTGTGAGAATGAAGCAGGAGGATTGCAAGTTTGAGTTCAGTCTGGGCAGTGTAGTGATTCACTGTCTCAAGATGAAAAGGATTGATATGTAGCTCACTGGGAAGGCCCTGGATTCAATCCGCAGTACCACACAAACATGAAAAAAGAGATGGAGAGAGAAAGAGAGAGAGTGAGAGAGAGAGAGAGGGAGATAGAGGAATGGAAGGAAGGAAGAAAGAGAAAGAAAGAAAAGAAAGAAAGAGGGAAAGAAATCTTTCACCAGCAATAATATGAAAAACCTAGTGGGTATTATGATAAGTGAAATAAGATAGTCAAATAAGATAGAAGGATAAATACCATGTGATTCTACTCATACAGGATACCTAAAACAGTTGAAAACACAGAGAGATTGGACTGGTGGATGCCAGGCACTGGGGTTGAAAAGTGTGGGGAATAGATTTTCAGTGGACATAGAGTTTCAGTTATACGAGGTGAATAAGCTCCAAAGATCTGCTGAACCACATGGCACATACAGTTAATGGATGGGCATTAATCCCAAACTCCATGTCATTAATATGCTGTAGAACTTGGAATTCATATATATATATATATATATATATATATATATATATATATATATATATAAAATCTGGCATTGGGTCCTTGAACACATCCTGAGGGGCTGGAGGAATGGCATAGCAGTTAAAGCCCTTGACTAGCATGTGGAAGGCCTGGGGTTTGATTCCCCAGCACAACATAAAGCTGGGCATAAGGGTACACACCTGTAATCCCAGAACTTGAGAGGCTGAGTCAGGAAGATTGCTGTGAGTTCAAGGCTCTCCTGGGCTACATAGTGAGCTCAGGAATAGCATGAACTGTAGAGCGAGACCCTGTCTCAAACAAAACAAGACAAGTCAAATCAAAACAAAACTGTATCCTGGGGCTAGATCTCATGTTATTAATGACTGTCCTTACAAAGTCAAACAAACACCAAATAACCCCTCAAAAGAGCACAAGGAAAATTTTGGAAGTGACAGAAAGCTCTAGTGCCTTCATTGTTGTGGTGACCTCACAGATAAAAGCATACATGCCTCACTTATCTCATTAGGACGTATATGCTAAATGTATGCTTTGTGTGTCAGTGATAGCTCAATAAAACTTAAAAACAAAACAAAAATATTTAAAACTAATTAGGGCCTATAATCAAAATAAGTCTAACAAACACTTAGCATCAAGACTTCTCCTAGGAAAAGCAAACAGGAATCTTTTCATACAAACCTTAAGTTGATATTTGGTTTTCTAGCAGGGCTGAATAAGGAAACTTTATCAGGGAAGCATACACTATAAAATTTTCAGCATGAGGAAAATGAATGGTCTCAATATAGGAAGTTTTGGAGTTTCCATGGCTTCAGAGCCTACAGAACCTGCTGCCTCCACACTTTCCACACCTTTTCTTCTGCGAAATGTTACACATTGTACTGAGGACACGTCTGGGCTGTAATGGCCAGATAATGGACCACAATAAAAGTTATGAGTCCCCAGCTGGGGTGGAGCTCATAATGGTTGGCAAGATCCATTATTTGACCATTAAGATCTACAGAAAAGGGAGATGATTGTCAACCAAAAAAAAAAATGTCATGACATACATTTCTCTTATTTGAGAAAAAATTCTAATTCCCAGAAGAGTGAGTGGCAGTTTTCCTACATATCCGAGTTTCTACTGTATCTAACCATCCTGCATGCATAAATCCATTTTGTCAGCCCAAGCGGATGGATTGTAACTGTAGCTCCACAAATTTCAATGTTTCATAAACAAGAGGACAGCAATAAGGGAGAAGATGAAGAATGGATTTGGCCAGGTTAAGGCTGGATGATTTTTCCATCTCTCCAATTCAAGTATGTTTCATAAGACAACGTAGAGTAGTTTGTACAACATCCTAGGTACTGGTTATCAGTCTCCTGCTTTAGGGAGAGTCAGGCCCATTTCATTTCTGGAGTAAGGAGTTATTATTCAGCGTCTCAGTAATATTTCTTTAGAAATCAATAAATACTTCTGTAGCCATTTTGTTTAGCCTTCAGGGCCTCTTGATATTTTAGCTGTGTATTCTGGTGAATAAAATGACCCTATGATATCAATATTATTTTCAAAAAATATGTTTGTCACTCTCTACTGTCTTACCTTTGGACGCCACTAACGTCAATGTGGGGTGGGCCATCAGCTGTTGCGTATGTTTGGGTCGGGGAGAGGGGTGCAGGGGATATTGGCATAGCTAGCTATACTTTGAGGACGTTGGGATCTATTAAAATCTCAAAAGTGCTACTTTTCAGTGGTTGAAACAATTAGCTATTTGAGGCATTTCCATATTAAAGAACAGCCCTGATCTTAAGATATCTCGGCATTTTGAGACAGTTTCTTGTTTAGTTACAGTTAGAGAATTAAACATGTAAATGTTTAGTGGGGTTTGTTTAGGTATATGATTATTCTATCTAGAAGTGATATTCTCTAGCTTAAATAAATGGCTTGGCAAAGACATTTCAGTACATTTTATGGCTAAACCTATGTGAATCTTCCTTTTTAAATTACAGAAGAACTTCATTCTTTAAAGACCCTGAATGTTGGTGCAAAGATTTATATACAATCCTTTTATTGCCGATTTCTTCACATTTTGGTAATATTTAAATGAAATTTGTTCTAATGTATTTATTTATTGTTGATTAAAAACTTGCTTCTTTTGTGCTTCTAGTAGATGTCCATAAACTTATTATGTTCATAAAGATTGATTGTAGCTTTATGGTACTGTTATCTTTCTGGGCTAGAGAAAGTAAGGGACTCATTGTTTTTAGCGCACAACAGAAAAGGCAAACCAACTGTTAAAGTATTTGAAGGAGATAAAATGATATGGAAGAGTGAGACAATATCACCGGTTTAATTTTTTTCTTTTTTATGTCTGAGTAATTTTATAAATATCTGTTTTTATCACGGGTGTCATGTGAGGACATCAGGGAGCGCTCAATGACAGACTTCTGGCTTATAGCATGTAATAGAGCAGTGTTTTCATTCTTCAAATTAATCTGAAAAAGCACCCTGTGTGCCCTTCACAGAGTAGCTTACCATTTTGCAGTCCTACTTTATCTTTTGCAGGAGATCAGATTTATACAAGCAGAGGGGGGTAGTCATCCTCGAGAGCAACGGTCTTGAGTTATGTTAGAGGCTCTGGACCACTTACACTGTGAACTGTGTAATTGATCATGCTTTTTGCTTTCTCTTGGCTGCTAGAAAGCTTATGGCCATATTTGTGCCAGGATTTTAACTACTGTACATAATTTCATGTATCTTTAAATGGTGCCTTTCTCTTTATGGAGAAGAGGCCTTGTTTTCATGATGCAAGGGCTAGGGCTGTACTGCTCACTGTTGTGCACCCAGATACTCCTCCCAGTCACAGAAGAGAGGGAGGGAAGAAGGAGACTGTAAAAGACCATGATCTGTAAGTGTGTACCTGGGCTACCCCTGATAGTACCTTAGCCATAGGTGGCTCTTGAGCCATTGGAAGGTCATTACCCAAACTAAGACAAGAAGGTAAATATACACTTTGAAGACAGTCTAAAAATCATATAACCATCTAATTAGTAATTTTTACATGTTAAAACGATAAATAATATTTTAGATAAGTTGAGTTAAATAAAATTTGATTAAATTGTCTTTTTTAAGTGGCCACTAGAATATTAAAAATTACGTGTGTGACGCACATTCCTCACTTGTATTATATCCCTGTTGGCTTGCACTAGGTATCTCATAACATTTCAATAAGTTGTCTTTGGCTCAACAAGTTTTTAGAGCGAATTTTCACATGACTTAATTATTCTCCATGTTAGCTATAACCAAAGCCTATGTAATACAACTAAATTCAACAGGCTCTTTTTTCTTTGAATTCTTAGGTGTTTTCATTTTAACAACTGGAACTTGGGCACATCTGACTCTTGACACATAGATAACCCTTCATTTTCATAAACTTAAGATGGCACAAACTTGATAAATTGTCTGTTTTTATCATAAGAGTAGAATATATGGAATTTCCATTCTTAGCTTTCTAAAGTATCTTCAGACTGCTTTCTATAATAGTTATACCAGATTGCATTTCCACCAGCAATGGAGTAGAATTCCTTTTTTTTTTTTTCTACACCCTCGCAGACAATTGTTGCTTGTTGAGTTCTTTATGTAGACTACTCTCATTGGGGTGAGGTGAAACCCCATTGTTGTTTTTATTTGCATTTCTGTGGCATGACTGACAGGGTAGAAAGAGGGGCAATGGTCAGCTAGGAAAGGGGGAACTTCTAAAAAAGGGGTGGGCATAAGTGCTCATTGATTCCCCAATATCCCATGCCTCTACTGTGTTACAGAATTTGGAATTGATGTATATACAAAAAAGTAGAATATATGAAAAATACGCCTCTTTCCTAGGGAGAAGAAAGCCAAGGTTCCTGTCTTCCATTTTATTTCTCTTAGGTTTAGGAGAGCTGGGATGGGACGCTTCTGTAGAAAAGTCCTAATCAACATTTTTGACACTTAAAAAATACTCTACATGAGAATGTTTTCTGAATTGGAATTCCAAGTGGAATTTACAATGATTTCATTTGATTGCAGATTGAATATAGTGTCATTAACTCAGAGACCATACTGGCAGAACTTTGCTCTTCAGCATTTAAATACACGAGGCTGAGCACGTGAGACTTGATAATATAATCTTTTCCAACCTCAACTTTATTTTCTTGGGCATTTCAATGGAAGCAAAAAAGTTTCAGCCACTATTTAAGCATGGATCATTGAGAATGTTTCAAAATCATTTATTTTCATGTTCTGCCTTGGAGGACCACCCCTTCTGTAGTGGCTTCTACAAGAAGGACAATGAGGACAATTTCGTGTGGGAGAAGATACAACTCCAAGGCCCCTCTGCCTTCCCCACAAAGCCCACCACCAATGTTACGTGTCAAATTATCATCATTAGTTCAGGTCCTTGGGGTTAAATCTGTGTCTGCCGAGGGTTCAGATAAATCATCCCTTCTGGCGAATGAAGTCATGGTCGTTGGTTTTGAGGGATACAGAGCACAGGAAGCCAAGAGAAAGCTAAAACAGCACTTAGTTTGTAGTGAGAGAAAACTTTCTGCTTTAGAATACATTCCAAGGTATCATAAATGTTTTGCTAGTAATATAATATTTAATGTTTTCATGAATAAAATATTGGTTTGTAATACATTTCAAAAAATGTGAACAGAATGACCGGTTTAAAATTCATGCATCTGTTTTCCTCCAGAGTGATAAGTGCCTTCTGATTAGGGTGACAAAAACGGGTTGGAAGTCATGTGCCATTCTGCGGAAATGCTGCATGTTAGAGGCCATGATACCAGCAAAATTAGATTAAGGTGAAGGGAGGAATATAAATTTTTGTTAATAAGGTTTCTATATTTTAATTCAAATTGAAGCACCCTGCTGGCCTGTTGGGGATAATCCCATTTAATCTTCTGAAAAGCTTTTCTGGTATCAAGGGATCCAGGTCAGTACTGCTTCTTACTACCTGGAAAATGAGGAATTTTCTGAAGTCTCTACCTCTAGGTAGTGTAAGCTTAATGATACAAATGTAATACTTTTACAAAGCAAACATATTTACATGATTGTGAATCATCTCAAATGTGTATATTGTATATAATGTGAGTGTCACGTATGACACATGTAACTTATTTTCATACATTCTACAACTTTGTTTCTGAAACCACTCGCATTTGAAGTGTTTCCACTTAATTTACCAACTTGCATCATTTAAGTTGGTTAGACTCCCAAATGTTTTGAATGGACATGATTTGGATTTTTTAAAGAACGAAATTGAAGCCATATCCCTGTGCCGCTTGGGCGTCTCACTTTGCCAAATGGCTTTCTGCGTTAGGGAGTTTTTATTGTGTGCCCACTTTGCCTTTCACCTCCGTGTCTCTCTGCCTCCGTGTGAAGGGGCTCTTCGTTCCCACAGTCTCACCTGGGCTTGCGTCACAGTAGAAATTAAAATTTAACATTCATTGCTTCTCATGTGTGATTTTTGCATCTTTCTTGAACTAGATGGTGAAGAATTCTGTGTTCATCCTCCTTGGCCTTATATACGTGCACACATGTGAAGTTACACAGAAGTCTCACAACACACCTCAAGTCTCAGTGCTTAAGTCTTTTTTTTTTTTTAAAGTTTGCCATTAGAATGGATATTAGAGGGTTAGAGTCAGGCAAATAGATGGATACTCCAGCTTCCTCTCTTCGTAATCAAGGCATAGGAAAATAGTTATCTTTTCTCAGCCATCATTTCTTTTACCATTCCCACTACCATATAATATGTAATACTACTATGTATATTAAAAAGCCCTGGACAAGACAAGTACCTACCACCTTTACTAGGCAAGGGCCACGTGACACCAAGATATTTGTTGTATTCAGTGCTACATACCCAGTACTTGGAATACTGTTAACACATGTTTTGGCATCTATTGCATTTTCAACAAACGTTTGTTGAAGGAAAGAAGGAATAAATGAAATCTCTATCATAACATAGTCTGCCAATATGATAAAACTGATATTTTTGAACTTGATATTTGGTCTAAATGATGAAATCATTTCAAATATCCCCATAATGAAGCCTAATTAAAACCATTATATATATTTATATATTGATGTATTTGACAATCTACCGAGGATCTTAGAATTTTCTATTTCACTTACCTCTCTAGTATTATTTAAACATGATATACCATTTCTAGCTGTTTCTCTGTAATTATGGTACATGAACACACTAAGTATGGCCTTTCATAAGTTTTTTCATCTAATTAAAGTATTTAAAAGCTCTAAAATTTAGAATTGATTCATTTCAAAGACCTTTTTTTCCTAAACTTAGGAAATAAAATAGAAAATGCTACTGTTGATTGACAGAAACTATGAAATACATGAAGAATTCTCAATATTTCAGTATCTTCCAGTAGTGACTTAACTTAAACCTTAGTGCATTTGGAAATTCCACTAAAACAAGACTGAAAACGAATGATGTGGAAATTCTGTGGGTTTTGTTCTTCTGATACACTCACTGTGTTTAGTCATTCATGACAGATAACATCACTGTGAATTAAAGTTTAATAAGGAGACACACTGTAATTAACAGGTCTCCCAGTCGTAGTGTACACATCCAAAAAAACTGAAACTAAATTATCTGAAGACATGCTTGGAGCACCCAGTCTACCGGCCACACAGTTTCCATGCGTCTCCTTGCCTTGCGGATGAAAGACACAGTCCTGAGCCTGGACACCTTGTTCTTGCGCCTTCTGCCACGGTTGTCCTCCACGGCCTCACAGTAGCTGCTCTCATCCTCAAACCCGTAGGACAGCAGAGTGATTTGTAGAGTGCTCTCTGACTCAAGGCAGAGCTTGAGAAGCCACTAATTCCTACTTATGTGACTTTGGGGAGGGTTTTTTCCCCCAGCTTTCAGAACCTCCATTCTCCCAGCTGGCTTTACGACACCTAGCTCACTGGATAGCTGTGAGGATTGTGACTATGTCAGGACTCTACGTGGTCCCTGGCAGTCAGAGCTCCAAGTAATTATAAGTAATTATTGTCATCTCTGAGTATGTCTGTTTAATTCCAGCCTTAATGCCTTTGTGCATTTCTTTAAAAAGACACAGAAAAATCACTGTGTTCCTGTCTTTCCATCCTTCACAGCCCCTCCTCTGTGAAGCACGGCGGTCTGCTTTGCTACAAAGCGTTTGCTTTTTCTCTGAACCCACAGTTCTCATTTTCCATACTATTCTTTAAAAAATATACTGTCCTGTAACATCTCTGCAAGTCTTCTCTCACAGTTTCTTCTTCCATGTACTTATTTCATGGACAGGGTAGGTTGTGTGGGAAGTTATGGTTGGTAACAGAGGGAGATCTCAGCAACATCATTAGAGCAACTTAGCTGCTATTGAGCCCCGTCTCAAAATAAAGACATTGGGAGCTGGTGAAAGGGGTTAGGATGTACTAATGTCATAACTAACTTTATTATTTTAAACAGATGGAAATTGTGAGTATCATCCATAGTTTTCCACTTAACAATCTTTCAACTATTTCTTCATTACTGCTATTTTAGTAAAACCATTTTTTTGGCACTGGTGGTTAAACCCAGGTTACTTGCACTGAGATACATCCCTATCCCCTTTAAAAAATGTGTATATTTTGAAACAGGATCCAGTAGTAACTAAGCCACTCAGGCTGAACGTACAGTTCGCAATCTTCTTGCCTCTCAAAGTGCTGAGATTAGAGGAGCTGTAACATCACTTTGGGCTTAAAACGTATTTTATAAAATTCAGTACCGAAGTAACAAGGATCCAAGGACAAAAAGTTTTCTTCGTTATATAAATTTGAGAGTCATTGTTCCTATGTGAACTTCTGACTTTGACAGGACTAAGACTTACAGAATAAGCAATCAAGGTTATGCACTTAGAGCTGCCATTGCAACTGCACCCACAACCCTATCTCCTCTGACATAAAGTTTTCATGTTATTCAATTATATCCAGAGATTTTTGAGAGCAGGGACCGTTTGTCACAGTTCTTTGTTTTCCTCCCAGCTGTAGCTCAGAGCCTTAAACGTAATTCTGAAGCCTATGTACAAGAGGACAATAAATAAATAATACAACCTTAGAGTTCAGAGCAGTGGGCTGTTCTGACTGAACCTCATGCAGGCAGAGATCACACTAGTCCAGTAACACAGGGAGCAGCTATATTGCCAAAAGCTTAGGGGACTGAGCTGGCAACAGAACTGTGTC
Organism: Ctenodactylus gundi; assembly: GCA_004027205.1. Taxonomy (NCBI): domain Eukaryota; kingdom Metazoa; phylum Chordata; class Mammalia; order Rodentia; family Ctenodactylidae; genus Ctenodactylus; species Ctenodactylus gundi. Next base: position 153,216 of record PVKB01000492.1, on the reverse strand, counting down.
AAAACACACCAGATGTGGAAAGGACAGTTACTGGAGCATTTGTTACTGGTCCTAGGCAGCAGTGAGGAAACAGTTGATTTCTGAAGTTATGATGTTGCTAATGGGAACTGAACTAATTAGAATTAAGAAACCATATAAATTGGCAAACACTGCTCAAAGACTGAATCACTATGAAGGAATTGTGCAGTTACGTGCATAGATGGAAAATTCTTCCTTACTGATGTTTTACTTCTGCCCCAGAAGTTGATCAGTCCTTTGTAGGTGATATGGCTCAGTGCAGGAATCAGGACCTCTTAGTATCGGACCCTTTAAAGAATCGCAGATGTTCATTCAGGTCAGCCTGAAAACTTCACTGGTTCTTGACCAACACTTGTAGAATTCCACGACACTCTCCTTCAGGCTGGCATTGGCTCCTCAGGCTTCTTTTGTTTATGTTGACGTTAAATCTTGGCTCTCATTTTTAATCTCGTCTTTTGATTTTTAAACTCTACTTTTTAAACTCTAATTACTTTGTCGCTGAACTTCATATTTCATCCAGATACTACATTTAATATTTTCTCCCATCTCTAAATGTTATAGGTGTGCATAAGAATCGTTTGAGTCTTGTGTCTCCCCTGCCCCCAAGAAAGCTACGACTTCACCCTCCGTCCCCTGGCCTCTTACTGGAGGTTAGTAATGAGTTAGCCAGTCTGCATTGCAGGTTAGAATGGACTATGAAGACAGCTGCCAATGGCAAGAGACAATCCAGGCAACATACTGAAAATCTGGGCATAGCTCAGGAAGAGGACTATACGGTATTGAGGAAGACGTCAGAGCTGGTCTTCGCTTTCCCTCTGCTGCTTACCAGTTGAGCCCTGAGATTTCAGACAAGCCACTTGACCATTCTGAGACCATTATTTTTGCAAGAAATAAATGAGATCCATGTAAAATGCCTTGGATGTGCATGACACATAGTTGAGTTCGTATCTTTCCACCCTTCTCTAATTCCTCTTAAACAGCAGTATTTTTTGAATAACACACAGATACCTCATTCTGGTTACACCTATTTGCTATTTGTAGTTTTAAAAAGTATGTTTAATAAACTATGCATGCCTTATTCCATAGAGTATTCAGTTGTTCTCAACACACATTTCTCAGTAAAAAGATCACTTCAGTAGAATTTTGAAGACAGTTTTCCTGGGCAAGAGTGACACAAAACATGGATTTGGATATGACACAGGACTGGTTCACGAATTACTAGTTGTATGATTTAAGGTATGTTTGTAACTTGTTTTATCACTTACAAAATAAAAAGTAGTGATGGTAAAGCCCTTAGATTGTAATGTAGATTTTAACAAGATAATGCTTCTTTCAAACAGAAAAACACAATATAACATGCTTCATGGATTTGTCCAGGACAATCCTCTCCAAAGAAATTGTGCTTCAGAATGCAGAGCAAATGGGTAAGTTTAATTTTTCTGGTGTCTGAACTCCAAAAACATAAAAAGAAGTAGATCGAACTAATTTTAATACAATTTTATGTAACTTCATACATTAAAATGAAAATGATAAGAAATTTTAAAAGAGATATACATTGTATGCTAGCTAGGTCTTTGACATTTAATGTGTATTTGATCATGTCAAATGGTCACATTTCTAGTGATCAATAGCCACATATTCCTTGAGGCTTTCATATTGGACAACTCAGCCTTACAGATACCCAAACTTTTTAGTGCCTATACTCCAATTAACCTACCTGATTCTCTATTATCACTTTACTTGTAAGCTAAAATGATGGTGAGAGTTTACTCTGAGTTGCGTATACCGTTGTGTAGGCAGTATCGGGATACTTACTCTGGACTAGCCTGGCAATCAGCCTGGTCTACGCTTGGCAATTGTTGGTGCTGATTTCCTTCAGTGGCTTCAGTTAACCCGAGAGTGGTTCATCCGCCAAAGCTCCTGCTCATCACTGATTCCAGGAATAGGACTTTGGATGGGACTTTGGCCACTCATTGTACATCATGTTATCTTGACATGGAAGAAAAAAAATAACCAATTCCATGGTACACACTTTATTCTTCTGAAGTACAGATCTATTGGCAAAAAATTGTTCCTAATTCATGTGAACACATTTGTTCATTTATTTACTTCTGTGCTACCGAGAATAGAGCGCAGGGCCTTCACTCTGAGTTACATTCCCTGGCCTATTTTTTAAAAATTGCAACTCTTTTTTTTTTTTTTTTGTATTTTGAGGAACAGTTTCACTAAGTCAGTAGATTGTCTTCTAACTTGAAATCTACCTGTTTCAGCCTCCCAGAGTGCTGCACCATGAAACTTGGTCTTTTGTATTTTATGGCTATAGACAGTAGCTAATCAGCGCAGAGAGAGATAGAAGATACTTCTGAGCTTCTTCAAAACATACACAGTGTCACTTTTTTTTCCAACGGCCCACAAAAAGGCAGTCTCATGAAAATTGCAGAGGATATGGAATGACATGAAATGTTGGCCTGAGTACAGAGTAAAAAACTTTCAAATAAATGAATAAATGAAACAGAACAAATTATTCTTGCAGGAGCTTTAGTACTTCATAAAATAAAGAGTAACTAAATGTTTTTTAACATTGGCTTATTTTTAGAAAGATGAATTTCAGATATTTTATGCTGTTCTTCAATGAAAAAAAGATAACCTGAGACTGGGTGAATTCAAATTTTATTTTTTTCAGATCCCTGGGCTTCAAATTAGGATATTTTACTGTAAATGACTGACATCATTCATCACCTTGTTATCTTTTATGGTCCCAGAAAAACTGATTCATTCTCATCACTCTTTTCCTTTAGTCTGCTGATTTCATCTCTTCACCTACACAAAGCTTGAACAGGGCCCTTCTTGTCCTCTCAGTATGTGAACACTATTTTATGGCTACAGTCTAGGCTCTATTTTTATATTGGTCAAAAGCAGTATCTTAGTTGGATTCCCCTCTTTGCTCAGGGGGAGGACATGAAATTTCTTACATTTTTGAGGATACTGAGGCAGTTCTTCCATTCCATGCCTGTCCTTGGTTCAGCAATCTTTGTTTATTCCCTTGGGCTGTAAACATTTCAGGTTCCTAAAGAAAGAAGACTACTCTCTATGGCACCATATATACAGAAGGCCTGATTTTTCACTCTTATTTAATGAAACATTTTTCTTTACTTGGTTTTGGTTGGAGACCCCACATTATTGCCAGCATAATTTTTCTTCTGTTTCCTGAACTGCCATGGCTGAATTTCTCTTCTTCTTCTTGTTTCTATTAATAAATCTATCTCTGGTCACTCATATGTACACTATCACGGGAACCACAACATTTGTACTGTTAACCTACCACCCAGGACAACTCCTTGCCTGGAGATGATCCGCAGTGACCAAGGGAAGGCTTCTGGTGGCAGGAGTCGCGCCCCAGCCCTGGCCCTCGAGTCATGGTGCACCGAACTGCTCTCTCCCTGCCCTACACAGTGAATCCATCCATCATTTCAAAGCATTTGACGCAGTGCGAGTCAAGCAAAAGAAATACAGTTTTGTCTACAATGACTTTCAACGTGGGGGATGCAAAGGGGTAGCTAGCTGAGCAGTGATGCCTCGTGACACAGGCATGGGCTGTCACACTGTGGGTTTGTTAACATTCATTCCCAAGAATTACTGATGGTACAAGACTTTGTGGGCTTTTTATCCATTTTGTCTTGATATCAATGGAATAGTTCTATTTTACAAAGATTTAGCATTATGCTCTAAATCTGGTTAGAAGGTAGAGGGCCATTATCAGTTTTGTGATTGATAAGCAAGAAGGAAACAACGGCCTGGAATCCCATCACTAAGGAAGGCTGAGGTGACGGTATCGTGACTCTGGGACTCTGTCTCAAAATCACAAATAAAGAATAGCTGTAGATTTAGCTTAGCTTGAACTCCCTGAGTTCAATTCGCAGTACCACACCAAAGCCAAACCAATAAAACAAAAACAACAGCAAAAAAAAAAGGAAGGGATGAAGGAAGGAAGGAAAGGAAGAAGAAAGGAAGAAAGCTGATTCAGCAGAAGAAGGAAGCGTGCTGTGCTTCTACACAATTTTAGTTCAACTGATGTGACCGAGGAGGCCAAGGCTTAAGTGTGTTCTTTGTGGATTGATCAGCTTTGCTATGATTTCAGGCACCTCTAAGTTTGTTTTAAAGATTAAATGAAATAACACGTGTAAAAATTCATTAGCACTGCTTCACACATTCTAAAAGCCCATTTAATATTAGTTATTTTAGCTATTATTAAGCATTCTCTACATTAGCCAAGAAACCAATGTGAAGATCTTGAAGAATTGGTAGACCATTGGAAAACATTTTTCAGCCAATGACGTCATGATCATTTTCAATAGCTTTCACTAACTATATTGATAATCAGGCTAGAACTTTGACAATGACAGCAAAAACCTATTTGTCACAGCTGCCATTCAATTATATTTAGATTTAAGTACGGAACACAATGTCGATTTCTCATTAAAGTCATATGGCTTTGTTGGAAAAAAAATTCCCAGGTCTAGTGGCAGCTATATGTTTTTTTTAAATGTGAAATGAATCTTCTCAAAGATTTCTGAGATCTTTTCCCTAATTACGGGTCTGTCATATCCTAAAATGTATTACTCCAAATTAGTAGTCCTTGTGTTGCTACTGTGATAGTTGCTAGTTAGTAATGCAATGCATTCAGAACTCCAAAGACAGGAATTACATCATTCCATGGTCTTGTGTATTTGTTTGTATTTTGAGCCTGACTTGTGTTCTTTGGAAAAACAATAATGAAATAATAGCTCAGTAATAGTCAATGTCAAGAAGGTATTGACAGCATTTGGATGGTTATCTCTGAGCTTTTCTTATTTAACCAATTTAGTTGTGTTCACAATATTGTCAAAACAACACATTTTATATATAATAAAATGCGTTTAAATAATTTATAGCAATGAAATGACTTCATTGTAAGGTTAGAATTTATCAAATTATATTCATGACCTGCCATCAAAATGAACTGTACTGCTTTTTAAATTCTTATACCTTTTGAACTTATTTTTCTCTCCTAAAACGCCAAGTTTCATCTTTAGAACTACCTTATTATAAGTAAAGAGAACTGTGGCAGTAACTAGCCATTGACCTTTGCATGTAATTTGGAGTCTGCTTGTGTCTTAGTTATTCTCTTCTTGTTGTGACACAATACCTGACGGCCACAATTTAAGGGAGGAAAGATTTATTTTAGCCCACAGTTTCAGATGGTCTCACACGAACAATTCATAGATAGCCAGCAAAGGTAGAAGCACATGACAGAGGCTGAACAATAGCTCACTGCATTTCAGACAGGAAGCCAAGTGAAGGAGGATCTAGTAGATGCCTGGAGACTAGAGCAAGGCTAGAGCTTTCCCAGAAAGAAGCTGTAAGGATGTTCAAGTTGCCAGGTGGGCCCCCAAACCTACGGTGTGTGCCCCGCCCTCACTTCCTGGCCCACAAGTCAGTAACTCATTTCTGAAAGCTCTCTTCTGGGTCCCCCTTTCTCCCCAGCCCACCATATCTCTACAAGTTGACACAATTCTCCAGATCAAACTCCAAGCATCCACCCTGTCCAAGCATCCACCCTGTCCATTCGCAACTCTCACAGTACAGGATTCCATGGGTATCCGAATATGTCCAAATCCGTTAGACTTTTGGAGGTCATTCAAGATCCAAATCCTGTTTATATTCTATTGAACAAGTAAGATACATTGGCATCCCCTAATGTCCAATGTCTTAGCTGTTAAAGAAATGATATGAGAGTGTAGCATTCTTTACTGTCCCCTCACCAAACTTAATACAATTTTTGTCTCTAGGAGAAAGACCATTACGTGGATATCTTAATCTCCTTTCTTTGGAAGTTTCTTGTCTAAAGTAGCTATTCTCAGTTGGAACAGTTTTGGCTCCAGAGAACATTTGCAATGTGTTGAATCATGCTGATTGCAAAAGCCCCAGGCAGAGGATCCTACTGGCTCCTAGAGGGAAGAGACCGGGGACACTGTTCAACATGCACAGGAGAGCTCGTGTAACTGGACTGCTGTTACCCGCTCCACAATATCAACTGTCCCACTGGCAAGAAACCCTATTCTGAAGTGCCTCAACATCTCATTAGTTACTGCATTTGAGTTTAGATTTCAAGTACTCAGATTATTCAGAGAATTCTTCCCTAGTCTCATCTTCTTTATCCACAAACACCTAGATATGACTTTAAGGTGTCTTATCCAAAATATTAATGACATCATACTAATACATTTTGGAGACAGTATAATCTAAATAAAATGGAAACATGACATATATGCTCTGCCTTCAAGGCAATTTTTCAATTATGAGAAAAGACTCAATATTTGAAACCTTATTTTTATGTCTCTCTTCATTAAAACAATCTAAAGAACTCTTTTTCTCAGAATTTTACTTTCTCAGAATTTTGTATCTATCAAATCAGGCAAATACAGAAAATAAAATTTATATCCTCTTTGTTTTAAAGTACAATGCCTCTTTAAATGCATACTGTTTAAAGACTGAAACCTTCTATCTGAACTCTGAGTATGATCTCTTGAAATTTAAAAAAAAAATTGCAAGTTGTATTGACTCTTAGAGAAACAGCCTGTGTCACAGAACAGCACGTCTACTCACAGACATAAATCAACAAAGACGTGCACACCCCCAATCTGGACCTTTTAAGAAAAGTAGCCACACACACACACACACACACACACACACACACACACACACACACACACACGTGATGTTTTTATAAATATATATTTGTAAACCCAACATAAAATACACTCCTGGACAATTTTCCACTGAGCATCCAAGTTAGGTCAAATGCTCCATTTCTAACTCTTAAGTCAATTTGTGGGAGGGGTGTGTAAAAGCACTTGAGTGAAGAAAACCAGTGATCGCAATGCATCAAAGTTAAGCGGTAGCAGGGTTATCACTCTGCAAAAATCACATAAACATTTCAGGTATAAAATATTATTCATCAGGGCAAAACCCTTTGAGGGGTGGAAAAATAACAATGGTGCCATGAAATCTTGTTGATTTTTTTTTAAGAGGAAAAAATAAATTCAAGCACCGAGATGGAATCTGTGATCATGTTGTAGGCATGACAACAAGGTAAGAGATGAGGATAATTGAGAAGAAAATTAGCAAACCTTAAATATCTGCCTCTGCAATATCATTACCTATAAACTTGCCCTTTTCCACCTTCTTTTCCCCAAAGACTGATGTCCCACATCTGAACCGAGAGAGATGTGTGCTTTCTAACAGCTAAATCAACAAGGTCTCACATGAGTAGTGCTGTGCGATGTGGTTGACTGATTTCATGAAAAACTAATCATGTATTCATCATTGAGATCAAACACTTCCCAAGTAATTATCATCCAAACCCAATCTGCCAGGACCTGGCAAAATGGCACCGCTGATATAATCAGAGGCCGAACAGTGGAGCTTTCTTAGCTTTTGTAAACCTTGGGTTGGAAGGCGCAGAACTGAAATTGTATTTTATAATTAAGAGAGGTAAAGTTGGTAGGCTGCAATCAGATATTTTCGTCAACCATAATAATTTTAGATTGCCAAGGTTATTTATTGGAACCTGTCTAAAAATTGACTTTGCATATGCAGACTCTGGAAGATTATTTTAACCTCAAAAAGAAAGTAATGTAATTTTTGAATTGAAATATGATGCCTATGCATACACGTATAAAATAGTGTCATGTCACTTCCACAATTCTTATTTTGAGCTGCGGTATTACTCTTTTTGATAAAATGCTCTTATTATATTGAATTACATGTCATTACAAAATGCTTGCTTTTAGAAAATTTTATTTTAGCTTTATGTCTGTGATTATAAGTTTAGATTAAGACAAATAATGTGGAGCATTTAAATGCTTTACAAATTTTTTTTACATTAGCACTACAATACTTATGTGTCTGATGATGTTTCTCACCTGAGATTTATTTCATTTCACCCTCAGAGAGCTTAACAAAGGAAATCAAATTATGACCCTCAGTTATAAATGAGGAAAACAAGCCATTGAGATCCTTAGTGGCTTAGTAGAGATCGTAGTAGTAGAGGGCAGAGCAGGGAGGTGAGCCCAGCCCAGTGACCCTCAGGCCGAAGCAGCCTTTTCACCATTTGGTATGCTTTCCTGCCAGTTGTGCTTCACGTATGAATAACTTTTTAAAGAATGTTGTATGTGCCAGAGATGGAACTATGCACGTTATCTGTTGTACTCTACGCTTTATTTAATCCTCACAATTTCAATTTGGTGGTATGTCACCACCTGTATAAATAAGGCAAAAGTCTTTGAGACACTTAGAAACTTGAAAATCAGATGGGGACAACATGTACTATTGGGAATCCGACTTCGTTCAGATCATGAATCTACCGCGAGGGCTTTGGGCGAGTTCCTGTGCTTCTCTCTAAAGCCCAAGTTTTAATTTGTGATAATTCCTACTGTCAGAGTTAACAAAAGTAGAACTAATGTAGGCCAAGGCTCTACCGTGTGCAGAGAATGAGCAGTTTTGGTAACGGACTTGTCCGGCATCTAACAACCAGATAATGATAAAGGTCTGTTTTACAAATCATTTTGATTCCAGATATCAGGGTGCTACATGAAGAGCTGCTGCTACAGTTGCTCCATTTTCCTGGGTACAAGAAACATCACCATACCCCCAGGAGCAGGAATGAGCTCTTGCAATAAGGCATGTCACCCTGGAAAAATATGGATAATCAAAAGTTGTGCAAATCATGTCACATTTTCCCACACACATCTTCTCACTTAAGAGATCTTTAATCCAATTTAGTATTGATTTTTAACCCTAATTGTGTTAGAATTGCTTTATTATTGTCTCTCCATTTTATCTTCTCTTTATGTAACTAATGACTCCTGTAAAAACATGCCAATGAAATACTGCAAGAACTTTTTTGAGATATTTTGAATACCTTCTGTGTATAGTACAGATTTGTTCAAAATATGTGATTATTTTTATAAATATTCAAATTTTATATTTTCTTAAAGGCATAACTACATCTCATTCTTTATTCATATTTTATAAATTTCCATTCATAATCCAAGATTAAGTATAATTATGTGACAGATTTTCTTGGTTTGGAAAGTTTGCTTCATTATCCTTTTTACATTTCTTTCGTTTATTGCGAACCCCAACCAATCTCTCTTTTAGGTAGCCACATCTCCTATTTGAAACTACTTTATTAAATCCAACGGTATTAATTAAATATCTACTGTGTGCCAGCCACATAGAAAGTACCTTATATATTTCTTACAGAATTCAGACACGTAGAATTGAGAATTCTAAGAAAAAACTTCATTATCCACATTTTCCTCCTTTTAAAAAATTAGCAAATTGTCTTTTAAGCATTTGTGTTTCAGGTGTTTCAAATCTGTTGATTAAGAAAACTGCTTACTCACAGAATCTTTTAAGAATCAGCTCTGACACGTGAGGGCGTGATGCATCCATCCCTAAGGTGCCTCAACCTCAATTCCGGTGGGGAAAGATCAAGTTCATACTCATTTCATCTTAGATCTCCTCATAACCAAACATTATTTTTGCCTCCTTACAAAATGCACCAACTACTTAACTGAGAAAGTATTTTTTTCCTCTTTGCATCATTTGTTTGTGGGTTATATCCATGTAGGTCAAAGAGGCCCCCGATTTCTCTACCAGTTAGACATACTTTATTTTTACTGCATGGCTTAGGACCTGGTTTTAAGGTCCTAAGACTCTTTTATGGAACTCTGCATGGGAGAGCATTCATATTCTTGCAAAGGCAATGCTAGTGTTGATTTTTTGGTTGTTATTGTTGTTGTTTTGGTGCCGGGGATTGAACCCAGGGCCCTGAGTGTGCCAGGCAAGCGCTCTGCCACTGAGCTACATCCTCAGCCCAGTGTTGATTTTGTGGATTGAAATATGTTTTTGATCAACATGTTTTAATATATGGCAATTATGTTAAGGTATGAATAGCAAAATTACCTTTTAAAAGGTTGTGCCTTAAATGTATCTGACCATATGGTGATTAAAATGAGTGAGATAAATTATCTCAATTGTCATGAGTCTACATTTTGAAGTACAGTTTTAAATTTCAGATAGGTATATCTTTCAAATTCTAATTCTCCCCATATTTCCCTATAGTTTGTGAGTTTCAATGTATTTGGACACAGTTCAGGCCTTATTAATGGTCTAAGTGTTATTATTACACAGATGTGATGTGATGATTATCTTCCTCTTTGGCTGACAGATACATCTAATAACTACAAGTAGCTGATTCTATTCCCATGTGTTTGTGGTTATACTTAATCATGATTTGACCCTCCAACAATTTACCTTAGTATTGTAACTAGCAAAGTAAAACCAAAGAGAAACACTGAATCCATTTGTAACATGGAAATTTCAGGAAACTAACCCTTGTGACCAGAGGCCACCTTAAGGGATACTTTTGGCCAGGCTACTGGCACAGGTGTGTGATCTCAGCACTCTGAGAGGCTGAGGCAGGAGGATATGCATGTTTGAGCCCAGCTCAGTGTGAAAGTTCCAGGTTTGATCTCCAGTACTGCAGATAAGATAATATAAAGATAAAGATAACAATCGTAATTTTAGAAGTGTCTATCTGGAAGAGCAACTTTATTAAAATTGTCCAAATGCTTTACCTCTGAAATAATGATGCTGCATATGTTTCAATATTTTAAAATGATGTAAATATAAATAGAATGCTATGTTATGTGAACATTTTTTAGACATTATAAAGTCAAAAACATTTGATCTCAGTTTTGCTTCCATAGACCATACAAAGCAAGAACAGTTGATGAATTTCTAAAGCATTTATAATGACAATTTCGTAAATTGATCTCTTTTGATTGGCCTTTGGAATGGTGCCGGCATTTTATTACCTCTTCATAGTGACATTGTTGTTCATCTGTGAACTGATAGAGTTCTTGTTTGATATAAAACTCAATGATACTTGGGGATCAAAAGGTTGTTAGAACCCTTGTCCCATTAGAGTAAGAGCTTGTTTGCTGACGTATATTCACAAAAGGGTACAAAGCACAAGGTACTGCAAAGCATGAATGTTAGGGGGCTACTAGTGCTAGTCCTTGTGCGTACACGGCCTCGTAAATACCTCAGCTGCTTAATTCGTTTGAATTACAGTACTGAGGCTATGATTCTTTCAATGTGTTTTCTAACATTTATTTCTTGCTTGAAATCATTTAACATAGCGGCCCCAGATCTGGTAGCAGAGCTATGTTCTCTCCATGGTGTTCCCAAATGTTTCCTTTCATTACAGACCTCTGTAAAACTGAAAACACGAGAGATTCGTTCTGGGACTGTGGGGACCAACTACAAGTAAAACTAAGACAAACAATCGAGAGAGATTTAATGCCTTCGCCTGTCTGAAATACTGTACTACACGTGGTAAATTACCCTCTGGGGTAAGAAAAAAAGCTCTTCAAGAACTATTAATGACAGAGGGGGAATCACGGGGCTGTTGTTAAAATGGGTGAACTTTTAATGAACAAAATAGGTTTGTATTCTAAAGAAAAATATGAAGAAAAAGGAGAAAGAGGTGACTGCTGAGACAAAGAGAATAAAATGCATGAGTCAGAATGATGCAGGCTTTAGAGAGATGGGGATGGAGTGCAAATAGGAGGAGCCAGAAGCAGTGTGCATGGAAAAATAGAAACATTGCAGGGTCTTTGTCTCCTTTGGATTTTTAGCGAGATCACCACCAAAATGACATAAAAGGGTAATGAGAGTTCCACTTGGGTTCTGTGGAAATGCTCTTTCTCTGTCAATTACTTGGTTAACTTTGAGTTGCAAGTTGCACTTGCCTAACAGTGATTTCTCCAGATTTCACCATGGAACAAGTCCCATACTTCCCACCCGTGCTTCTGATTGAGTTTTTTCTCTCTGTAGTTACTGCCTTGACTTCACTGAGACATTGTCCTTTTTAAAAATCTCTCTTTCTGGAAGCTTGTGCATGGTTAAAACTGTTCTAAGAAAAACAAAAGAACAACAACAACAACAACAAAAGCCTCCTTATGCCTAACAGAGTAAGATTAGTAAGAGAAACCTCTCTCTAGTGAACTGTGAGCAAATTTTTGTCCAGTGATTCCTTATGCCAAATATTGGATGGCATTTGAATTCAAACTCTGTGGAGATTTGCACTTTTCCTAGGTGCCAGGTGAGAATATTTAGATCATTCCATTTATGAGCCCATTTTATTAAATTTCAGCTAGCAGAAAGCAGGAGATAAGAATATTTCATAGTATATCCGTATTGGTTTTGCGGAACCACTAAGCGAGAATTGTCTTGCTAGGATGCTGCACTAAGATTGCTTCTGTCTACTGGGCTTCCTTGCCAATTTATTTACCAACTTTTAAACTGAATCTTAATTTAAAAGCTGTCGTTACAAACCACAGAACAAAATGAATAAATCAACACGTCGACACATATTGCCAGACACAGTAGAACATTTAGAGACCTATGTAAAACAAAGACAGGAAAGTCCATGCAACAGCAGTAAAAGTTCATTATTCTTCAGAACTGTTGAAAAACAATATAAATCACTACTGTTTATGATAGAACTAAACGTATCTTATTTAAGAGTCACCAGAGTAAAGCTCAACCTTCTTCATGGAATTGCTTTCACATTTGGATTTAGCCTCGGCACGCCAAAACATAAAAAAATTCTCCCCCAAAATACATCTATCTAGGTGCCCACCTGGCATCCATCTTCTAGCAGTAGACTTTAGCTGCCTCTTCTTTTAAATAGCAGTAATATTAAATAATAGTAGTATTACAACTTACTCATTTAAAAAAACCAGTGATCCCTTCAAAAGTCATGACCTCTGACTTCTACAAGTTTAGCTAGCAGAATGTTTAGTTAAATCACATCTCAGTTCTTAATTGTCAGTGCTTTTAGATCATCTGCACACAAAACCATAGTCTTCCACTGGTGGGCTTGATATGTCTCTAAGTAATTTAGATAAGATCAAACTTGAGTTTCTCAAATCTTGCACAGTGCAAGTTACTGTTCCTACTTTAATTCTAGGGAAAACAAAGAAATTCAGACCTGGACAAGGCTACATCAGGGCATTCCCTTTTTGTTGTCTGCTTTAATTTTTTAAAATTTTATTTCTGCATGAGAAAAAAGTACCAGCTTTTAGGAATGCATTTTGTGGGTCACTGGAGCTTCGTTTTGTTAAGATTTCATACAGCACTTGGTGCTTGCAATGCACTTTACTGTCATCTATTGGTAATTAGTTATTTAATTAGATTCAGAGGATACAAAAGCTTTTTTCTTTTTTTCGCTTACACATTATATTTTATTCTGTAAAAAATTTTTTGGAGGATTTTAGGGGAAGAGTGGTGTGCTTCTTAATTACTTTTTCATTGCTAGGACACAGTATCTGACACCCACAACTTAAGGGAAGAAAGGTTTATTTTAGCTCACAGTTTTGAAAGGTTTTAAGAATAAAACCTTTCATGGGTGACCTGCAATGGTGAAAGCATGTGGCAGAGGCTTAAATGGAGAGAAGCTGTCCATGGTATGGTAGGACAGGAAGCCAATGCCAGAGGAAGGACAGAGCTAGCGTATCCCCTTACAGGTCATCAAAAGCTTTTTCAGTGGAGTCATTCTGCTTCATAAATGATCATTCTTGAAAAGATGGCGTTTGAAGCAGAAATAACAGTGAGTTCTGTAATTCTTATCTGAACTAGAAAAAAAATCCCTCTCTAAAATAACAGTAATTTACTTTATAAGCCATGTCTATTTCAAATGATCTGAAAAGGGGCACAGGGTGGCGCTCCTTGATAGTCTGGCCGTGGTCCATTTTTGGCCTTTTTTTTTCGGGGCACAGATTGAACGTAAGAGTCATTTTCTGCTCATTTTATTTGCATCAAAGACAATTTTCGTCTCTGTGTTCCATCTGTTACCCTTTGTTTGTGAAGTATCAGTCTAGAGAATGTTTTAAACAAGCCCATGTTAGTTTCTTCCCAAGTCACTTTTCACCATTTCATAGGCCAAGTTGAATGAAATCCTGTACTCCCTAATCATTCAGACTTTAAATGGGTAGCATGGGCTTGAAAGTTGTTAAATGTGATTTTGCCCTGCACAAAGGAAATGTATAGAATAGCCTCATAAAGATTATGATGGCACTTGCTCCCTTTATCTTTCTCAATTTTTGTGTTGTATTAATTTATAGGTGGTAGAGACAGGAAGGATTTATACAGGAAGTCAGTAGAGCTGGGCTGGCTAGAGTATACATATTTTTATGAATATACAAAATAAAAAGGAATCATAATTCCCTGTTGCCAGGGCCCAGGGAAGAGAAAATTAATATTCTAAAATAGGCAGGTTGACCTTTTATGTATGTATAAACTCATATCCAGAATACTTGTATGAGTTTATACATACATGAGGGTTCTTGTATTGCCATTCGTTGTTTGTTTGTTTGTTTGTTTTTTTCTTTTCTACTTTTTATTTTTGAAGTCTAAGTACTGGATATTGCCTGAGGGTCAGAAGTATGTGAATGCACCAGGCAACTCAGACTCTGCCCTGCTTATCACTGAAATAAAGGGCAGTTCTAGCTTTTGTTATGCATTCATTGTATCTCATCCCATCTGGCTGGGTTGGTTGGTTGTACAGTCTATTTTTTACCTTCTGTTGAGAAATGGTCAGTACTAACTGGATGTTCCCCTGTTCTTCCCCCTTCCTTCCTTCCTTCCTTCCTTCCTTCCTTCCTTCCTTCCTTCCTTCTTCTTACTTTTCCTTTCCTCTCTCTCACTTAATTATTTATCTACTTTGGCAGTTTGATAACTTTGATAATCCTGCTCACTTCCCACCCACACTGATTACTTGTAGATTTTTTTGAAAGAAATGCCAAGCATGTAGATAAAAATTTAGGGCTTGTCTTATAAATCTCAACATGTTTTCTGGGCTCATGAATATGCTGTGAGACAATTCAATTACTCTTCTGGCCCAGACAGCCTGATTGCGCCTGGTATTGATGTACATCCCTCCTTTTTGGCAAACTTTCAGATCTCTTTGACACACTTCTTTTCCCCTCTTTTTTATTGGTATGCATTAGTGATACACAATAGTTACACTGAACTTGAAAATTTTATGCACATACATATGGCATCGGCTGCACATTTCCCCACCCCCTTCTCATCCCTCCTCCCTATTCTTCCTGACTCCCAGCATTGGCACAGTTCTTGAAGCTCAGTCCATGGATGCACTTGTGAATGTTGATGGTATACTCTCAAGTTACCACTTCATTGGTAGAAGTATGGTCCCCTTCCTTAGGGGAGCCACTCTGCTATGCACAAGTTGGAAAGAATATGGAGTATTGGGTGACAGCCAGAGAGTACACCCTCAACTTATTTGTGATTGGCTGACTTTGTCTTCTTGTGTTTGGAGGATAGAAGCTGACTGGACTATCAATCATTTACTTACGTTTGCTCCTCAGAGGTCTTTGGCTTGCAATTTTTCTTGAGAAGTTCTAGAGAGAGGGCTTAGTCATTTCAGGGTTCTTAGAGTCAGAGAAGGTAAAGTGGGCATAGCCATTATAGGAGATCACTTTAGTTATCAGGCTGTATTCCCGAGGAAACACTCTTTCACCTCTGTCCCCACCTTTCTGGTACAGTGGGACAGATGAGGTCCTGGAGAAGCTGGCATACGTGATGTGTGAGTGTGGATCTAGGTGCTGCTCCTTTCTAGCTGAGTGACTTTGGGCAAGACTTCTATTAACTCTTCTCGCCCTATCTTGCTTTCTTCAAATGAGGCTAGGACTCTGTTTTGCAAGTGTTTTTGAGAAGCAGTCAAGCTGTACTAGGCTCACTATTTGTTACA
The DNA here is from genome assembly GCA_004027205.1 of Ctenodactylus gundi. Taxonomy (NCBI): domain Eukaryota; kingdom Metazoa; phylum Chordata; class Mammalia; order Rodentia; family Ctenodactylidae; genus Ctenodactylus; species Ctenodactylus gundi. Next base: position 137,309 of record PVKB01000492.1, on the reverse strand, counting down.
CTGTAAGAGAACTCAGAAAATGGAGCTATTTTCCTCATGTTATCTAGATCCTTTTTAGATTTTCAACTATTTAAGTGCAGGTACCATATATGCATCCTGGCTTTTTTTTTCCTTCTCATACTCTAACAAGTCAGGAGCATGAATGAGTCACAATAAATACCTCTGTGTTTCGTCAACAAGTAGAGTTAATCACATGATTAACTTAGTTTAGCAGAACATGAGGTCAAGACTTCACTGTTTACTGTGTGATGGCTTTTCTTTCTGCTTGTTTGTTTTTGTAAAGGAAGGGTGACTGCCACTCATACCGTATTTTTGGGACTTCTAGTGCTCTCTGAGGGTCACAGAATGAGAAGTAAAGTATGTTAGTTTTTTGAGGTATCACAACTTACGTGTGCCTTACTTGTTTTTAAAGTATGAACACTTATTAAGGAAAAAAATGGAAGTAGATATAATGTGATGTAGGCCCACCTTGTTGTGCCATCTTCGGGCATTCTCAGAAGGGTGAAATGGGGCTCATGGATCAAGAGTTTATTCTAATAAGTCACTGGATATGGAGGCTGTATACACAAGGTTGCACAGGGAAAGTGAAACACACACACATATACACTCACACATAGCAGCAGTTCTCATAGTCTTGGAATCTATTATGTTTCAGTGCACAAATGATCTCAGAGGTAGTTAGCTTGTCAGTATTGTGTCAAGGAAAAAGTTAGGCATAGTGGTTTTATATTATGTGGTAAGAACATACTTTGTGTGAAAGCATAAAATTAGATCCTTAGCAATAACTGGTTAAATCTAGAAAGCAAGTCAACAAGCAATGGAGGATTTAAGAATCACACAGGAGGCTGTTTTATCTGGGCAGGTAAATTCACTGAATGGGTACGTTTTCCTGAATCTAGCTTTGGTACATCATTTGGCTAGTAGATCTAATCCCATTTTATGAGTGGTTGATGCCAAGGGAAATTTTGCTAGTGTGGGCACCACTCTTGCTAAGAGAAGGGCTGCCCTCTCTCTGGAAGTAGTGCAATGTGCAGTGCTAGACTCCCGGTATCTTCACAAAGCTCTAAGGAGATGGCTGTGTGATGCCTAACTGTGAGACTCAACTCTGAGGCAGCTCCAGGCCTCAACCATGAATAGAATATGAATCCAGCCAAAAAATTGACTCTGCAGCTCCACTGTCTGATGAAGACCCGGCAGGTGGCTGTAACACTGCTTGCAGGTATTGCTCAGATCGCCCAGGGCTCCACAAGTTGTACAGAGGATGTGCTGGGCAGCTTTGGCAAGGGAGCCTCAGGTGAATGGGATCTGCAATAATGACAGTGAAATTCCACAATCATGGAAGCCGCCTCCTTCATAGCAGCAGAACACAACATGCTGTCCTAAGTGAGTACTTACTGTATTCAGGGCAGAAGCGAGTACTTACCTATATTCAGAGCGGAAGCTCTTCGAAGCTAAAGAAGGAGGCCAGGGTTTGTTGAATGATACTAAGTGCTAGATAACTGCCCTGTGCTAGGTAGTTTTGAGTGCCAGAGAAGAGAGGCCTTGAAGGGTGAGGTGTGGAGGGAAACTGCATTGATCTGTGTGGTGTCAGTTACCGTTGTGGATATGGTTATGCACAATTTTCACATACATCACGAAGCATTGACTTCATGTGAGCAATGCTGTGACCTACACAGATCTGTACTGCAAAATGCACTCATGCATTGATTGTGAAAGATGATCTGCAGCTTAGATTTCACCATCAATTTTGGTTAGGGTATTGTCTCGTTTAAAATTACTTAGCAATGGATTGCCAATGGCTCTTATAGATAATAATGTGACCAGGAAAAATGGTGATTCAAGGGAAATTTGCAGGTTGAAGTCTCACCCTGCCTTAGAATGTGCTTTCTGCTCTTAGTCCTTGCTCAGAGAAAGGAGAGGTAATCAAAACCCGTCACAGAGGCAGGATGCGTAGGATTTTTGAACACTTCATAGACCCTTTTTTTCTCAATGTAAATTATGGATAGTGAAAATTTCTACTTCCTAGTGTATATCAGAGCAAAAATGCGTGCCATGTGATCAGCACAATGCTCGGCACTTTTCAAGTGTTTAAATGGTAGCAATTTAAATCTTTTACAAATGTAGACATAAGCTTTGGAGACATAAAGACCTTGGTACTGATCTCAGGTTCTCTGCTTATTGGTCCTGGAAATCTAGCAGGCTTCCTTTTGCAAGTATCGGTTTCTTAATCTATAACATACTAGTACATTTCTCATAGCAATATGACATAAGCTAAATATATACGAATTCATCAATAAATGGAAAGAATAATAGCACCTATTACATAATGGAATTGTAAGGATTAAATGAGTAAAAATTGTAACAGGGCTTGGCCTATAGTCAGAACCCACTAAAGAGTAACTTCGATTAACCGTTATTAGAAATTGGCCCCATGAACCACCCGCTTACCCCTTGAGCTACTATTGAAGTAAATTATGTCTTGTAGAGCCATTGTGATGCTTTTTGTAGTGATTAGTGTTCACCAGTACGAACAGAAGTAACGGAGGATCTAGTAGTTTGAGGCTCTTCATTGTTAGTTTGATCACAGAGCACACCTTCTGTGTGACCATAAGGGCATTGGTTGACCTCCCTGTGCCTTAAGGCATGTAGACATATGCCTTTTGCTTATCTTCAAAAGCTCATCACTTACTTGGCCCTTTTGAAGTTGGGCGCATGTTCTGCAGAGTTCTGTGGAGTGCGCAGTGTGGCCAGAGGCAAATCTGGCTCTTTGTTTAAAAAAAGAAAAAAGGCCAAGATTGCATACTGGTTGCTAATCACATGAAAGAAAATCCCTCATATGAATCTGTGTTCTTATGCATGTCCTCAGGTGCACATATGTACTTTTCATTATATGCGTATATGTATACATGCATATGAACATGTGTGCAAATGCAGGTATGCATATGTATGTCCATGGCAACTATTCATTGCAATTAATGAGATCTTTCTGATTATTCTGCTGTCAAGAGTATCAAAAATAGCATTCTGAAAACACAAGTTGTAACAATACATTGGAAATGTCATCTCAGAAATATTTTCTTAAATAAACTTAAAGTTATGTGTATGATAAGAAAAATTATTCTAAAAATATTTTAGGTAAGTGGAACAAAATCTTTTATGAACTTGAGCACTTCCAAATGTTTATTTCAGGTAAACCCATACAAAGTGAATCACAGAATGAAATTATCATCTGTGTTATAAAAGGCCAAAAGCTACCCCGTCCCATTTCCCACACAATGGAAAATATTGCTAAAATGAATGTTAGGACAAAGAGTACTAACATTATCATATTTTATATAATATATTATTCTAGTTACTATTATATATAATTATATTTTCTTTGGTTTTGGTTAAATTGTGTATTATACAGTTGAAACAAGTGATATTTTGTGTATCTTGCTTTATGAGTTCCACAAATTTACATCATTTTGAAGATAAAATATTAAAAATTGGATGGATAGTCTTGCATTCACATATTTCAGAGATTGGTAGTTGTCCAAGTGCGTAGAGATACCTAGTGTAAGGAGGATGACAAACAATAGCTTTGTTTTCTTCAATTTTTTTCAGATCATAGTAATTTTGTATTATTATGAAATGTTCCAAAAATTTTCCTCCTCTTCAAATTTCTCTTTTAAGTTAGATAAGGAAAAGGATGAGAAAAAAAATGCGTTCTTTGTCTATACAGAAACATACTAACGTTTTCTTTACTCAAACACCAGAGCGACACTTTCTTTGTTGCTCTAGGCTCAGCGCTACTTAAATTTAAAAAAAAGTGCAGACCCAACAAAACACCTATTCAAATAATAACACTATAGAAAAATATGTATGACTAAAATCCACCCTTTCAAGCTGTATTTTCTAGTTAAGTGTGTAAAAATGACTTATGGTAACTATTTTAATTTCAGGTTCTGATCGTTGAAAGCAACAGAATGTGCATATTTAAGGAAGAATCTGATGGTAGTGAGAAATTCTTGTAGAGACATTACTACTCAAAGATTTTTAGCAGAGAAAAATTCCCTCAAAATGAGGCTATGAAAGACTCGCCACCCCTGAAGTTCAGCTGAAGAATAAGCTGTTTTCTGTAAGGACGAAGGGAAAAATTCACGAGTCCCAGCTGAGATGAAGTTATCGCTATTGGAAGGGTTGGCAAATGTGGCATTTCCAAATTCCTGAATTAGACTGAAGATTTTAGTCATGCGGTGATTTCTTTTGGTAACCAGAATGTATTTATTTAGTGATGTTGATTTCACATTGTGACTAACCAACAAAACTCTAATGTGCTAGCACTCCACTAGCTTTCTCCTTTTGAAAACACAAAGCAAAGTGATCAGAGGAGATTTATGGAGAGTGGCCCACATTGAAACCTATTTGGAAGCACCTTTTTCTATTTGCACAGATAAACATCTTTGTGTTTTATTTTAAATGATGGAATACATAGATGGACAGCTCCAAGTTTGAAACACACATTAGAATATGTTTCTATAAAAACACATTACACAATCAGCATTCACAGAGGGCTGCCAGCACCGGAAGACATGCATGCCCATGGGTCATCCCTGGGGGACACGCTGTGTATAAATACCAACTGCCAGTTCACAGTTTGTGCAAATATAAAGTCGGTTAGACCAAGATAACATGAATATAGTATGACAGTACCTGGCAGTGCACATGTGGACCTCGGTATATCTGGCGCTTGACATTATTTCACTTCTCACACAAACAGTGTGCTACTTTCAGCTACATTAGTAAAAGGACAATAGCTATAAGGTTAATAGAGTAAAAAGAATTGACAGCAACATTAATGACTCCAGAAAGCCACTTGGGAAAGACAAAACTGGAGGAAGTCTGCACAACCTTCTTTTGTTTCCTGAAGCACGAATCAGAAAGGCCGAGACGTCTGTCTCCTGCATCTGACAGTGTTTGGCTCATACTAGGCACTGTGTAAATATTTGTGGAAATAAGTGCTTTTAGTTCTTTGGATTCAAATTCGTTTCACTTCCTTTCTTCATAGTCCTGTGACAGTAGTTCTTCCTGTAAATTATTTCTTTGAAAGATGACCACGCTAGCCTCTTTATTGGTTTTCCTCAGTCTACACCCTCTTCACTGCCATCCCGCCCTCAAGTGTCTGTTTGCAACCGATCTTTAGAATCGGTCTGAAGCAGACTTGATAATTTGTGATCTTTACCCTTTTCACTCTCCGTGGATTCAAGGGAAATTATTCCCTAGGCACTTCCACCCAGCCCCCTGTCTTTCTCTCCTTAAAAGTCACCCATCCTTTCTCGGCACTCAAAAGCCCTATATGCATATCATTTTTAGAAGCACTTTCATCTTTTTGTTTTGCAGTATAATTGTCGGGATGAAGGGCTTACTCATCCCTTCCATCAGCTACTTCTTCAAGGGCAAAAGCTCATTACTTACTCATCTTTGGAGCCCACCGTGTCCAGAAAGACCAGTAAGTTGTTGCTCTCCAAGCTTTCATCCCATCCTATGCTTCTGTCTTGTTTCTATTGCTATAATTAAAATTATATAAATGACTGAGTAATTTGTTTAAATGCTCTCTCTCTTGCAAGAATGTCAGCACCACAGGGTTCACGTTCACAGCTACATTTCCAGTCACTAACACAGGGGTTTGCCCTTAATGTGTGTTTCATTAAGTGCAGAGATACATAGAAGACAGATAAATAGAGTGACCATCTTCCCAGGGAGACACACACACACACAAACACACCCATCTGCATTCTCATACAGTCACACTATTCTGCTTTCTAAGACACTATGACCAAGAGAGCAAAGAGGGAGTGTAGCCATATCACACTTATACCTATTTTTTATTTATAGTCCCGATGAGGTAAAACCTTCGTGAAAGTTTTCTTATGGTGTGTATTATCCCTTGATTATCTAATTCACTTGTAGGACAGCTCTCTGGATAGCACTGGACTGATCCGAGTCTCTAATTCTTGGTTAGTGTTCTCTAGAATAACTGTGGAATGTCTTGGAAATGTATTCTGTGATAGGGAAGGACTTCCTGAAACCACACAGGATTTGCTCCTAAGTGGCTTCTCCTCAGGAATGTAAGTTCTTGAGTTAAGGATTTGTTCCTCTCCACCCTGGAAGCAAGTATCTATCAAAGCTTAGATCAGCGTAGATTATGTTGTCCCACAGGTATCCAAGCCAGTACAGTATACTTTTCTGGGCTTTTCATCTCTGGTGTAAGAGAACCAAACAGTTGAGTCTCCCTTAAACTGGGGAAACTTCCTTCAGCCTTGGGTGACTCACATTAGGTGTAAGCATATTTTTTTCCTGCTTGATACCTATCTGTAAGTAATAAATTCATTTTACGTAACTTTTTTCATGAAAATGTGTTCTGGTTCATCAAACTCAGATAAGCTGAAAACCAGAGCGTAGCAATCTCAGCTACCACTATTCCATCTGCATAGTTCTGATTTTTAAATATTTATTTTTCCTCCAGACTTCTCTTAAATTCCCAAAGTCCGCTTTTCTTCCAGATGTCTTCACTTAGGCTTGTACTAGAGACCGATTACTTACTTTTACATAAAATTGTCACTTTGATCTATCTCCTGAGTGTTTCTTCAGACACATTTCCTGATCTTCCTTGCAATTAGGTATATTAATGTGATAGAATGTGAATAATACAGTATTGATGAAATTTATGTATACTGTTTCTAGGCCTGGCCTATAAAAAGCACATTTTCTGCCACTTTCTATCCTCCTGTCTAGCTATTGAATTCAACAGAAGAGTCAACAGAGAATTGTGAGCCCCTCAAGCCTGACTGTATATCTTAGATGGGAGAAACCTGAATTTCCTCAACGACTTGTGTGGAGCAGAAATAGTCCATCTCTACCAACTGGGCTTAAACAAGTGACATACAATTCTATTTTGTTAAATTATTAAGCTTTTAAGTTGTTGTCTATGGCAACTGGCCAGATCTGTTTAATACATATTTTTCTGTTCAAACACACTTCTCTGGTATCTCTGACTTTTGCTGTTACCATATCTTAGTTACTTTGTTGTTGTTGTTGTTGTTGTTGCTGGCAAAGAATGCCTGACATCCACAACTTTAAGTAGGAAAGATTTATTTTAGGTCACAGTTTGAGAAGGTCATGGATCTGTTGAGGTAGGCTGATGGAAAATGGTGGAATCACATGAGTAGGGCTGGAGCCAGGTCCAGGTCCTGGGGCTAGGGCTAGAACCAGGGCCACATCCAGAGGCAGAGCCCAAAGTCCTCACCAGGGGGCATAACAGAGATCAGTCTCTGATAAAGAGCGGAGCCAGCACACAGCCCTCCAGGTCAAGCCTGAAGCATCTGCTTCTTCCAGCCAGGCCCCACCTCCTAACAGCACACAGTATCCATAGGAACGTGAGGCCTTTCGGGGACACTCTAAATCCACACCGCAACATACTACTTCATCGTTGCTCAGTCAGAATGCTGCACGTTACCCCAAATACTCTTCCCTCATCTCTTCTTGTTTTGTCGATTAAAATAAGATTTTAATTATTTTGCACTGTCTTACCTACCTCCATCTACTCTCCATACTGCCACTATTTTCCTGTTGACACTACATAGTATTCCCATTGCGCTTTTAAAAAATGCTTTTTCAAATTACCCTAAAAATGAATTAAAAGTTCTAGAATTACTGTGTGACTCTAGTTTGGGTATAGATTTAATAGAGTTAAAATCAGGATGATGAATAGATATTTATGCTCCCTTGTTTATTGTGGCAGTGTTTATAATAGACAAGGAAATATCTAAATGACATCTTTGGATGAACGAGTAAGAGAAATATGATATATATATATATATATATATATATATATATATATATATATGTATGTATGTTATGTACATATACTTATATATTTGTCTATGTATAATGCAGTATTATTCAGCCTTAGAAGGAAAATCCTGCCTTATGTGACAACACAGATGAACCTTGAAGGCAAGATTTTAAGAGAAATCAACTCACCACTGAAGGATAGATGCTGCGTGACCCCACAATACAGGATATCTAAAATAATCTAATTTGAGAAACAGAGAATAGAATTGTGGTTCTAGTGGTAGGAGCTAGGAGGAAAGAAAAAGTTTTTGGTCAACAGGTGTAAATCTTAGGTATGTAAGATGATAAAAGTCTAGAGGTCAGCTGTGCAACATTGTGGCATTACTTAATAGGAGCAGATGTCATTTTAAGTGCTCTTATCAATGTCACCAAAAAAAGTTCCTCGTGTCTTTGGCCTGCGATCCATTTCAGCTCCCTCATAGTCCATTTACTTCCCAGCCATCTGTCAACCTACGCTTTGCTCCCAGCACTACAACTCAGGCTCTAACAAGCAGCAAACAGCAAAGCAACAAAATCGAAACCAGAGGTGTACTTCTCTGCTAATAGAGGATATTTTTTCACATTTTAATTTTCAGCATAAATTCACCCTGCCTAAACTACCTTATCTTTCCATTATCTGTTGGACAAAATTTTATTTTCTTAATAAGGCCCAATTAAGTAGTTACCTTCTCTCTCTTTTCTGACCTTTCATACTGAGCTAATTGCTCTCTCCTCTCGTAGTACCTTGAATATAATTTTCTAGGAGTGTTTATTCCTTCGGATTTCTCTGCATGTGTCTTCAATTGGTTGTGGGATTCTAGAAATAGATTTTATTTATCTTTATATATCCCATACCTACTTTGGTGAGTAGCAGTGAAAAAAGCATTCAAAAAAGGTTTATTGAAATGTTTTTCAATATCAGAGAAAAATGTGGCCTCATTTTCCATGATGGGATTAGCTTAGCAGGGACGTATATCTTTTTTCCCACCTTCCACTAGTGATAATAATTATGTGTTGTGAGTGCTTATTATGAGCTTGGGACTGTGCTAAATTGCTTATGCACTTCATCTTGTTTAATTCTTGCAGTGACGCCACAAAGTTGGCATCATTGCTCTTTCTATTTTAAGGTAATGTGCAAAGTTAGTGCACAGTTAAGAATGAAGCACAGCTGTGAGGAAAGTAGCCTCCGGTGTGAGCTCCAGAGAGAGCCGCAACTGACTTTGTCCCCACGGTGACGGATCAGTCGAGAATTTCCTAAAGTGTTTCCTGACTAATACACCTTAATTCTTTACAGAATATAGATATAAGATAACATGGACGCTGAAAAATTCCATTCAAAATGATTTCAAGATAATGTTTTTGCTTTCTGGAGATGTAGATAAGACACTCTGGATATCTCTAGAGATAGCTAGGTGCAGAGCAACTCTTTGAGCAAACGATCATTCATTTTCAGATTATTCAGAAAAATCATGATTGTTTTGCTTTGGGACATTTGAGTATATTGGACACTCAACCCCTCAATTCGCAGTAGAATTTTAAAGGGAAGCAAATATTAGCCAATTAGGCAAGAGTTACAGATTCTAGCACATTAGTGTAGTTTTGGACAACGTTCATTGGCAAAGGAGGCCTTTTTTGTTCATATTGCATCCTTTTCCTTCCCTCCCTCCACTTTTCCCTCTCAACAAAGTCCATCTTCTTATTTTCTTACATATCTCTTACATTTTTTATAGTTTTGGTTTCTCATATTAGAGAAACCAGATGATATTTGACTTACTAAGTCTGATTCATTTTGCTGAGCAAAATGCTCTCAAGGCGCATCCATTTTCCTACAAATGATTCAAATCTGTCATGCTTTATGGCAGAGTAATACTCCATTGTGTATATACACCACCTCTTTGCCCATTCATCTGTGTTTGGACATACTGGCTTCGTCCAAGATTTGGCTATTATTGCTTGCGCTATATAGTGAGCTCAGGACCAGCCTGGACAACAAAGTGAAATCCTTCCTCAAAAAACAAACAAACAAACAAACAAACAAACAAACAAAAAAACAAACAAAAACAACTGACAAGATTTCGCTATTATAAATTATGCTGCTATAAACATGGGTATGCGTGTATAACTCTTGTATAATGATTATAACTCTTTTAAAGCTGGGTCAAGTGAAATATTGATTTTCAGTTTTATGAGGAATCTCCGCACTGCTTTCCATAGAGATTGTACCAATATACAATTCCACCAGCAACGTAGGAAGGTTCCTTTTTCCCCACAGCCTCGTCAACATTTGTTGTTTTCTGAGTTCTTAATGCCAGCCATTTTGTTGCTAGAGGAAACAGCAAAGGACTTGTTTTAATTTGTATTTCTTTCATGGCTAAAGATGTTGAATATTTTTTCACATATTTATTGGCCATTGGACTTATTCTTCTGAGAAAAGTTTATTCATTTCAGATTCCCATTTGTTGTTGGGTCCTTTATTTTGGAGCGTCTAATTTTTTTTTCAGCTCTTTGTGTGTGTGTGTGTGTGTGTGTGTGTGTGTGTGTATAATTTTTTTAAAATAGGAGTCCTCTGTCTGAGGAGTAGCTGGTAAAGATTTTTTCCATTTCATGTGTGCTCTCTTCACTCTGTCGGTTGTTTCCTTTGCTGTGCAAAAACTTCTTAATTTCATATAATCCCATGTGCTGATTCTTGGTTTTATCTCTTGTGCTTTGGGTGTTTTATTGTGAAAGTTCTTGTCTACGCCTATGTATGTCTTCAAGGATTTTGCCTGCGTTTTCTTCCAGCAAGTTTGATGTTTGCATTTTAATGTCGAAATCTTTGATTCATTTTAATTAGATTATGGTGCATGATGGAAGTTGTAGGTCTAGTTTCATTTTTCTGAATGTGGTTAACCAGTTTTTCCAGTATTATTTGTTAAAGAGTCTGTCTTTGCTCCATTGTGTATTTTTGACACCTTTGTCAAAAATCAGACAGCTGAAAGTATTTGGGGGTGTTTAGGCATCCTCAATTCTTTTCCATTGATCCACTTGTCTGTTTGTTTTTTTTTTTTCTGCTAATACCATGTCGTTTTTATCACTGTTGCATGTAATACAGTTTGATATCTGGTGTCATGATGCCTCCTGCTTTTGTTTTATTGCTTAGGATTGTTTTGGCTATTCTGGGCCTCTTGTGATTCCATATAAATTTTTGGATATTTTTTGTAGTTTTCTTGGTATCTTGATTGGGATTGCATTGAATCTCGATGTTAGTTTGACCATGCTTGTTCTGCCTATCCAGGACCAGAGGATGTTTCTTCATTTTCTGAGATTCTCTTCTATTTTTGTTCAGAATACTATAATCTTTCAGTATAGAGGTACTTCACCTGCCTCATTAGGTTGATTCCTAGGTATGTAATTTTCTTTGAGGAGACTGTGAATGGAATTGATTTCCTCATCTCTTTCTCTGTGTATTCATCGCTGCTGTAGAAGAATGCTACTGATTTTTTGTGTATTGACTTTATATCCTGAAACTTGGCTAAATTTTTTTTATTAGGTGTAAGAGTCTTCTGGTAGAGTGTTTGGGGTCCTCTCTGTAAAGGATCACATCATCTGCAAATAAGTATATTTTGACTTCTTCCTTGCCTTTATTCCACTTTCTTGTCTGATTGGTCTGGCTAAGGTTTCGAGCACTAAGTTAAGTAGAAGTGCTGAGAGTGGACACCCTTGTCTTGCTCATGATTTGAGGGAAAATGCTTTCAGTTTTTTCTCATTTAGGATGATGTTGGTTATAGGATTGTCATAAATTGATTTTATCAACTTTAGATAGGCATGTTCTATACCAATGTTCATCAGAGTTTTGATCAGGAAGGGATGTTATATTTTGTCAAAGGCTTTTTCTGCATCTATTGAGGTGATCATGTGTGGTTTCTTTTTTTATCCTTTTGTTATTGTGGTATATTTTATTAATTGATTTGCATAAGTGAAGCTTTTTGTATATAAATGCTGCCTGTGTCTCAATAATATCACTGTGTATGATGTTTATGTGGATATAACATATTTTTAAATAACCAAAGCTAAACAAGCAGAACCCTTTATGCATTCAGTAAAACAGAAAACAAAGTATCGCCCACAGCTTAATAGATATTATTTGCATAATCCAGAGGGTTGAGGACACAGTTGATTCAAGAACTCATAGTTGAGCTGGGAAAAAACTAATATGTAAAACGTGTATATTGGTGATTTGTTTTTCTAAGTCATTTTTTTTTTTTTTTGCCATACCATTCTCCTGTTCAAAATAATCCAGTGCTTCCACCATGTGGAGAACAAGTCCTCTTATTTTAATCTTCTTGCCCCTCACTCTGCGGTGGGGTTTGGATTTGGAGTGTCCCCCCAAAGCCTCATGTACCTGTGGATATAGTGTACTGGCGGGAGGTGGGGCCTAGCTGGAAGGGGCGGGTGCTTGGGGCTTGACCTGGAAGGGTGTGTGCTTGTTGTGCCATTCTCTCCCAGACTTAGACCTGGCTCTGTCTGTCATGCTGTGAGGATCTTTGTCTCCAGAGCACTGGCTCCAGCCCTGCCTTGTGATTCCTCCGTTCTCAGCTGCTTACCTGTGCACAGACTGTGAACTTCTGAAACTGTGAGCTAAAATAAACTTTTCCTCTCTTAAGTTGTCAATGTCAGATATTGAGTCACAGTGCCGTAAAAGTAAGTAAGACACCCTGTTATCTCCAAATCTCTCTCATGCCTCATCCTGTCGACTCATCTGGTCACCAAATGCCACCTCACTCTAGACCTCCTCTCCTCTGGCCTCTGTAGTCCAAGTCCTACTCATCCACACAACCCAACTTCTTATCCTCCTTCAAAATCTCTCCTGATCGAATCTGTCAAAAATTCTCTCTTTCTTATCCCTGTAGACACTACTGTATGCATAGAGACTCTTTTTTTCACTATTAACTTATGCATTTTTCAATCCTTGAGTCATTGCCTCATCTTCCTAAGTAGAGCATAAGATTGAGGACTTTAGGATTTGCATCTTTGATGTACCAAACTGCCCAGAGTAACAGAGAAAGGAAAGTAATATTTACAGGCTTCCTGCTGTGTGCCAGGAAGTATGCTGAAATGTGTATATATATATATATATATATATATATATATATATATATATATATCACGTGTATATATATATATATATAATCTCATTTAATTTTCACAAGACTCTAAATGTTATCAATTATTGACTCTATTTCTGAGATAAGGATACCAAAGTCTAGAGAGCTTAACATCACAAAACTAGTAATGAATCATGGTGATCATCTTATGTTAGTCCTGTCTCTAAATTTCCGGCTTTCCTAATGTATTTTGTATGTATTATGTTTACTATTAAGAACAGTTCTCATGCATTCATTTCTCCCCTCAGTATATTTTCTATGGTATTTCATATTTCCTAGATTTTGAAGTTGCACTGGTATTATTTATCTAACATTTGTGGGCATGACCCGTCCCATCCTACATGAGTGCATGTATGTGTGTATGATTTACAGAGAAGTTCCAGTATGTACTTGTTGCTTGACAGGCAGCAATCTTTAAAACTGAATCATTCCCAGGACCCTGAAAACCTGAAGCAGGAGGACCACAAGTTTGAAGTTACCCTGAGACTTAGTATCTTAGCAAGTTCCTGTCTCCAGAATGTAGACATCAGTTTGATGTAGCTTGGTATAAAGGCTCTGAGTTTAATCCGTGGAACTTTGAACAATAAAAAACAAACTAAAATGAGAAATTATACCAAAGACTATCTTTGGTATTCAAAAGCCCTATTACCTTCAACCTTATTTACCCAGGCTTCTTGTATTTTATCCTTTCCTATTTAAATGAAGAATCCAGAAAGTGATATCACAGAACAACTGGGAAATCTTTAAATCTTGCAAATATATCTCAAGAAAACCCAGAATGAAATAAGAATGAAATAAGATTATAGAAAAGAGAGAAAATGTATTGAATTTCTATTACTTAGCTCTTTCAAAGTATTTTATTTTACTCATATATTTATCAATGGTAGTCTTCATAGTCTCCATTTTACTGTATTCCAAATATACTCTTAAAATCAAGCAAGGTATTTTTTACCCTTACTTTAGTCTAATACAAAAATTTCTTTCCAACTTCAAATTTTGTTATTTTTAACTTCTCTAGACTCGAGTTATGTAAGGAGATTCTGAGTCCTACTAACAGTGGAGACTGAGCTCTGGAGCGTTGAGCAGCTGAACACGACCGGAGAGTGATGAGGGAGAGACCAAAGTAGCAGTGGGCAAGTTCACTGTGACAGGTCAACAGCTTGTCTAGATAAGTATAGAATTTTTGTTTTTCCACTGGAATTGATAAGAGAGCTGAGTGGAGTTGCATTGTGTACTTGGGCCGAATTTCAGGATTTGCAATTCTACAATAATTTTTATTCTGAGAACCTCCAAAGGCTGCACATGTGCAAAGTGATTTATTGTTTTGCATCATCCCTTTTTAAGGACACCAATAAATTTTTAAGGGCTTGTCCATTTCCAAGGCTTGTAGAAGTGAGGATCCTATATTTATCTCTCAGCATAATTAACAATAATTTATAAGTAATGAGTTTCATGTTATAAAGACAGATTGCTGGCCTTTCTTTTCTTTTTCTCCTTTTTTCACTTAAGTACTGAGTGGGGATTGGGGTTCTGCACGTGACTTCTGTGGTACCAATTTGGCATCTTACGCTGTCACAGGGAGCTCATGACTTCAGGTGAGGAATAAGCAGAGGCACATGAACCCTCAAGCAAAAGAGATGAAAATTGCATCCAAATGTCTTAGAGAATAAAAATGATGGAGATAAAAACAGAAAATATATGGCATGGACAAAGTTGTTTCTAACTAGAACATTTTTTAAAGATTTCTATGGGCATCAATTGCTTTCTGAGCAAATCACTCAGTACAGAGCTCAAGCTAGAGCTTTAGCAAATGGTCCTCTTCAGCCTACAGTCCCCTTAGTCACACACTTGGAGGACAGAATTGGTGGTCATTTACATTCCGAAAGAATCTTTGTGCTGTGCTTTTTAGAAAGAAAATAAAGAAAATCACTAAAACCCACAACAAAATTTGCAGATTTAAAAACTGCTATATTAATTTTTTAAAAAGTTTCTAATAAGTAAAGGGAAATCTAAACACTATAATATAAATATCCTCAATCTCCAAACAGACCATTGTTATTGCTACCAAGAAGGTCATAATCTTTTATTTTATTCCACATATGTATTTTCTTTGTTGTCTAATTTATAAATTCCTGGAAAGGGAAACAAGTTACATAAAGTTCTCTTCTGGGTACATAGCCTGACTTGAGCCATGTGCTATCAGAAACTGCATCGTGTCAAAATTTCTACATTGAACGTGCACACTATAGTGTGAGAAACAGTATTTTTGCATTTCCTTTCTGATTCCTGTCTATAGTCCTCTAATCCAGGCAGATTAAGTCATTGTGCAGAGTCACAAAGCTATCGGGGGTTAGAGTAGTTCTTTGTACTCAGGTATCCCTTGTGTTTCCACTATACAGATACCAGTTACATCCTTTGTGCTGAAATCTTACCCCTTCTCAGTTGTTTAGCTCAAATCCTGCTTACCTCCTCAACTAAATCATTCTTGGTGTTTACCTCTTCTCAGTGTTCTTTTTCTATTTCAGTATCTTAGAGTACATTGTTTCTTTCTGATTTTTTCATATAACACTGACTTGTTTTACATTATTACAGTTAGTATCCATGATGGCAGAAACTATTTTTTGTTTGGCCTGAAGAGCCTATTTTACCTAGTATAGCAACTTTCACACAGATATGCTTAATGGATGTTTGAATAAATTAACAATTGTCTTCACCCTTTAAGTAAAGCCATTCTATAGTTCATTAGGACAAGTAAATCCAGTTTAGTATAGTAGCAGCTGCTAATTGCTTCAAGGTTATTACTGCCTGGCTCACATTAATATTAATAATGATAATTCCTGCCATGTGGACATGATTTTATAATTTGCAAAGCACTTCGACACCTATGACACTTAATCCTCAATACAATCCTATGTCGTCTCTGGTAGATGCCTTCATACACAATAAACAATGACCTGAAGACATTCTTCTCCAAATTAAGACTTTGAAGTTAGAGTGATGACAAAGCAAAAATCAACAGTATTTGGTAACTGGTTAATAAAGTGCTGGAAAGGATGCAAGAGAGAGATTTAAAGAAGAATTCCAGATGTGGAGCTTTGGTGCCTGGAGGTGTGATGATATTATTGACTATATGAAGACAATATGGGGTCAAGAAAAAAATAATTTGGGAATGTAAAGAGTTTATGGCTCTCTGGAGTATCCTTTTCCTGCATCTGTGATTATGGATACCTATGTTGAAATGAAACTTGGACTGTGATGCTCATAGGCTCTGAGACTTCAGAATTGTCACTTAATGATGTATAACCTCCATTCTAGGTTACTCTGACTCACTAAAAAAAAACTTTCTTTAGCCAGTTATAATAGTGAAGCTGGAAGGTACCTCAGGTTCCTGACTTTGCAGCATTCTAATCTCTTTTTCTCTCCTTGGCACTAGTTTCAATGAGGAGCACCGTCAGATTCGTCAAACAGTAATCCCCAAATTTGCTGGTTCCTCAGCCATCCAAGAGAATTTGAAAGACCTTTTTTTTTTCCCCAATTGTTGACAGCACAGAATAAAAAGATGTGGGAACTAAAGTTAGAAGTAGAATTACAATCCCTGCCTCTCTCTGACTTTGTCCCAAGACAATCGAACTAAAAGAATGGATTTTTGGATGCTCTAACCACGAAGAAACAAAAAGTATTTCCAGTGACAGATATACTAATCGGCCTGATATGATCATTTCACAATGGATATGCATATCAAAACATCGTGTTGCACTCCATAAACATATACAATTAGTGTTTGTCAATTAAACCTAAAATGAAATTAAAAATTTAAAAAGTCGGACAATACAACAACACTTTAATATGGTATATAGTTGTAGTTATCAGGGTAAGAACAGAACGAAGGACTAGCAGGTGTGGTACAGAGGCAAATACCTGAAAGCAAATTCTGTATTTTAGAAGTTAAGTCATTTATATATTGTAAAATTAAAATGATATGGTATTGATCACAAATTAGAAATTAATAGCTTTGAAGTTAATTGCTCCCATTCATTGAGCATCTACCACAGCCCAGGTTTGAGAGTTTTTCAGTACAATGACTGCTACTGACTCTCTGGATTTATATGAGAATGAAATAGATCATGAACTTAGGAAAGCAAAGAATACCTGATTCTAACTAGGCACGTTTCGTTTAGTGGTTAACCCTTCAATGCTGTATCTCCAGTTATTAGGTCTTCAGAGTGATTATTAAAAAGAATCGTGTTAGGACTCGCTGTAGTTTGCCTTTCTAATCCCACATATCTGCAGCATAGCTCCAAGGGATGAGCTGCTGGAGAGTAAGACTGTGGCAGGCACAGGAGGAGTAGGGTGGAGGGTCTGTGCTGAGGCAAGACCTGTAGGAAGTGTCATTTTCAGACCCCTGAATCCTGGAGACTGAGTGCCTGCTCACTGTGGCCTTCTAGGTGCTGCTCTTTCTCATTCTAGTGTTAGCTGGTAAATCCTCCAATTGCAGCTTGCCTAAAGGTTAGAAAAGGTTTATAAAATATCCCGTTATATAAGTAACAGATTCTTACTTCAAAGAGATGAAACACAGGCATGTCTAACCTGTAGCCTGCCTATTTTTTTTTTTTTGGCCCTTGATATTTTTTAACGTTATAATGAAAAATTCTTTAAAAAGAAAGTTTTCAGTACTTACATATGTACATTTATTTTAAATGTGATCCAAGATAGTTTCCTTAAAAAAAAAAAGTGGAGGGCAAAAACACAGTGGGCAGCAGATTGAATGTATCTGAAAACATCTATGTGATTTTTCTAACATTTATTTATCCTAATATAAATACAGCTGTAGGAGAGTTTAGGTTTAGGTTTAGAGCACATTCTACGATAAAGCCGTAAGGCAGAACCCACGATAAATTCTGAGGATGGACATTGGCACAAAGCATAGATCCATAGGGAACTTGTCATCAAAGACTCAGTCGAGAACTTTTCTTTAATATGGGGTGAATCCAGGTCCCTAGAGGCCAGATAGATTCTTCTTTAGAATGGTGTTGTCGTAGGGTCTCCATACAGATACATCTTCACTTGTTCTTTTCAATGGTAGAGCATTGCATTTTTTGGTGGGCTGCTGACAATTCTTTTTTTTTTCTTTGCATTTTCTGCTTTGACAAATACACAGCGGCTTGGACATACTTTTTTGCTCATTGCTTTTGGCTCTCAAGTTCCTGCTTCTTAAGCTTCACCTCTTTCTGGCCTCCTGCCTGTACATTTCTCCAACTAAGATTCTCCTTCAGTGACTAAGCACTTTGGCTTCATCGTGTAAGGGTCAAGTCTCCTCTGTGTATTCAAGGTCCGAGTCTTTTCTACATCTCTCTTGTGATTAGTATTTTTTTTTCATTCTTTTTTCTTGGCTTATTCTGTCAACAAGCACACAAGCTCTTTGCATATTTAAAACTTCCTGTATCTTAATTCCCCCTCCGGCACGGTGCCAGTTCTCTCACAGTCAAAGTTCCTAGTAAGAGTCAGTACACACTGTATTCACTTCATCGCCTCCTGCTCTCTCCCCAGCCAGGTTTTCTTCTATCTCTACACATCGTGGAAATGTCTCTTGTCAAGGTCAAAATTGACCTTCAAGATACTAAATTCAGTGGACATTTGTCTCTTCCTCTTGTTCCATCTCTCATCATTCAATGCAGTTGGCTGCTCCTTTTTTCAGGAAGCATTGTCTTTGGCCGGTTTGACTTGTCCTTTTGTTTCCTGGGTCACTTCCTTCCTATTGCTGTGTCTCTGTATGCGTGTGTGTTTTGTTTTTTTCCTCGTTGATCATTCAGCTTCTGCCTGCATTGATGGTTTGACCTTGATCCTGGGTTACATCCTCTGCCCTAACTGTGCTCTTGACCAGGGCTAATCTGTGGCCCTTGATCTGAATACCAGCTGCATCCTGATGCCTTCCTATTTTGCAATTTTAGCTTTGGGGTCTCCCTTAATGTGGAGACTCCTGTATCCAACTTCTACCTTGACATTGGCAATTAAATGTCTAATAAGTGATTCAAAATTTCAATGCCCTATACTACAAGGTTTGCTAAACCTCTATAAATCAAACTTTGACTCTACCAACAGAAGCTTGGTCTGTGCAGTAGCTGCTGGAGGCCATTAGCCAATGGAATGAAAAAACAATTTCATTGCTACCATATTGATAATGTTTCCCTCTTTCCACCACTTCTAATTTCCAGACAGCAGCCAAAGTGATCTTTGAAACTGCCAAACAGGTTGTGTATTATTTAAAACTTTCTAGTGCCACTTTGGGCTCAGCTTAAATGTCACCTCCTTGTAAAGGCGTTCCCTAATGCCCAGTTTGCCATAGCCCTTGAGTCACTTTGTCATTACCTTGTTTTATTCATAATTGCATCCATCATTCATTACTGCATTTACCAATGTCAGTGGCTTCCTGTTTCCTCATAAGCCCTGTGCATGTAGGGACATTATCAGTTGTGTTCATTGTCTCAGTCTCAGTGCATGGTGTTGGCACACTATACATGCTCAAAGGGTAACCACATAAATGGATGAAACAATGAATTTATTTAGCAACATCTGCAGTAATATATCTTGACTTTTTTGGCTATGTCGAGCTATATAACACAACTAGTTTAGGAGGATTTACAATTAATTTGGATAATTAGATTAGCCTTTCAGTAAGAAACTAGAACAATTTATCTGACTGCTTCGTGCCCATTTGTGAAATGGCATTTCACGCGGCTGTGGCTTACTCCATGCAAGTTATGTGAAGGCCAAAGGAAGATTGTTTCTGTAAGGCACTTATAGTAATTATATGTAATTTGGTATTTTTAAAAGAAAACACTTATCTCTGAAGTGGTGAAAACTTTTAGTTTTGTCTAGGCTTTTGATGTCTTTACTTTCTGTTTTCCCATGTAAACATTTTGAGAGAATGACATTGGTTATCCCCCCCAATTGTACATATCCAGGAAACTTGAGCATGTCATGTAGGGTCTTTATTCCAAAAAGAGCTACCCATTTTAAAATTCTCTTTTCCTTAGTATATAACTACAGTGTCTAAAAGCAGAGAGGAGAATTTAGTTGTACTACTCATGTGAACTAAACCCTAAAGGAACTGAAGAGAGTGTCTACACAGCAGACACTACTACACAAAGTCTACACCTTGGTTACTGTAATATGAAGGAGAAAATCTTTTCCCCCCATTTTAGTGATATGTATAAGCACAAAATTTAAGGTTTACAATGAAGTCGAGTGTTTTGTGCACATATGTATCTTGTCAAGGTGACAAGGACTTTCCCACTCTCCTTTTGTCCTTCCCCACCCCTCCCTCTCTCCCCACCCTACCCCCCTGGTTCACTTTGTTTTTCGCTTTAAGTTTCTTTACTTTAAATGGCACTATCTTATTATGTGACTATCTAGCTGTTTCTGCTCAGTCTCAGCCTGATGGAGAGGTGGCTTTATTAAGAGAATTTACAAAACTCCTTTAGTCTCAACTTCGTAGAATCTTCGTCTTCTGAGGCTTCAGCCTAAGACTCCTCTCCTCTACTGTTAGCCAAGCACCAGCGCAGGCCACATCTTTATTGCTGTTTGGAGTCACTGGTGCTCAGCACAGGGCACTGGCACAATGCATCTTTGTCTTCCCCTGCTAATGACCCGGGGTGCAGTAGGTGGGCCGTGCCTGTAACATTTATGGCCGCTACATTTGTCTGTGCTGTATACAAACCGGCCACTGGCTTGGCCCTCCTCATTGTTTTCAGAACCTTGAGTCTCCTTACCATTCTCATCAGCCAAATTTATTTAAGGATGAAACTATTAGAAACACAATTGGTGAATTAATGTCATAAGGACTGCTGCTGGCAGCTCATCAATTTTTGATATGCCACTCAGACAAATGAAACACAAGCCACCCAGAACAAGGGGACCTTTTGACACTTCAAAGGAAACCCCTATGGGTGGTTTCCTCTTGAAGCTACACTAAACTGGCTCGATCTCCTCAGCTGGAAGCTGCCAATGTCTCATTAACCCCTAAAAAGGCCCGGCATGAGCTTTTCTTTTCAGCTATAATTATGCCAGGCACTCGTGTTATGCTGCACGGATCGCAACACTGTCACCAGCACATTATAAACATCCACCCTAATTGAAAAGCAGATTAGACTCTTGTGTTAATTAGCCAAAAAGCCCGCCCACTTGCATGCATTATGATTGCCTCTTAAATACTGAGGATGTTGAAATCCCTCAGAAAGACAAGGCAGACTTAATTGCAATAACCTGCAAATTAAGTTTAATTTACTTTAAATTTACCGGTTTAGCAGGCTCATTTGATGGTGTTAATGTTCTAGCAAATTAATTATCTGAATTAGTCATGCCTGGTGGAGTTTTGCAGCAGAATACATTGTACAGTGGCCTATTAATAACAGACAAACAGGACAGGATTAATGAGAAGATTATGCTCGAGTTCCTGAAAAAAAGAGGATCTTGCCTGAATTCAAATATAATCACCAAAGTGCAAATAGAATCAGAATATAAACAAACTGAGATTTATTACACTCTATGGTGTGCCATCCAGGCGAAACAGTAAAGCATGACCATTGAAATATCACAGGGCAAGAGCCCCGTTGCACGTACTTCTGTGGATATTTCCTTTCCTCCCCCCATACTGTTTCCCATCAGTGTGTGCACGTGAGTGACACTGTCACAACCGAACACCTTCAACAGACCGTGAGCCGCAGAGACGAATCAAGAATGTCAGAACCACACTCCTCCTTCACACATCCCCTTCCCCTTCACTAGTTCTATTTTCCTTTTAGTGGTTTATAAAGCTTTTATATGTTTTTGGGGACCCCCACATGACCATGTTTCCAATCAGATCAAAATGCTATTAATCTTAAGTAATCTGGAACAATGATCACCTGTTGCCTCTTTTTTCTGCATCCCAGTGAAACTCTAACCAGAATTCGGCGGGAAATTTGTCAAAGGTGGTAGAGTAGGGATTTGGAAGGACAAGCATGCCACGGTTGGGGAAAATTTGGAGCACTGGTACCTGACTCCTCTGTGGTGCTAAGGAAAACGCAATATTCCTCTTTGTATCTCTAGATCCGGAGGCAGAGCCTGAAACGTAGTAGGGGCTTCAAAAACCTTTTTATGTTTTAAATTGATGAAATGCAAAATTACCTCAGTGACACTTTCAGAAGAATTACTTAATTTGGGGTCTTACATGGTACCAGTCCTGGAAAATGTGGAATTACTCTGAAAGTCTGTGTCACTGCCTCTATTGTTATAAATAGTTAGGTCTGTTCCATTTGGTCTGGAAAGATATAAGCAGGCTTTCTGTCTGTCATCCACAGCAGAAAGACTAGCCTCTGGGTGTCACACTAATGATCTTTGACTGGCTCACAGTGAATATGGCCATGCAGTGATTGACCTCAACATGCCAGATTGTTTATTGGGCTAGAGATGCCCAGGCCATCACTTTCTTGGAGCAGTCACCTGCTTTTGTCTTGATCCCATCCACAGCTGTCACACTGGTGAGCCACTGAACGAGTCCACATTTGCATCCTTCAGGCTTTCATGCTACTCTGCTTAAAATAAAAATGCCACTACTTGAAAGGCTGAATTGATGATTTTCTTTTTTTAAAAAAATTATCTCATTAAATGCCAAAGGTTTGCACTTATTTGAGAGTGGAGGAAGACAAGCAGAATATGTAAAACTTGTTTTATGGGATATATTTAATTTGGAGGGAAAATAATGAGAATAAAAATTGTTTCAATATGTTGTCTGTATTGTGCCCATGTATCACACAGCTCCTTTCTGGAGTCACGTTGGCTGACAGGGTGGTTGGGTTTTTTGTAGTTGTTGTTGCTGTTCTCTGTTGAATTACAATTTGCAGCAGTAAATGAAACTGGCACAAAAGCAGGTGTTATTAAAACTGGGCAGGAAAAGGATGATCCCGCCATAATTCCATGCTAAAGGCTGATATGTGTATGGTTGAAACGACTTTGGTTGGAACCCAGTGGGAATAGAAAATACACCATAAAGAAAATGGATTTCAGCGACACATAAACAAAAGGCAAATGACTAATATATTTACATGTAACATGTGGTGTATTAATTGCACACCATGGTGACAGAATTGTTTATTTCATTTATAATTTATACAGCAAAACCTTATTAAATGTGTAACTGGTATGCCAGATGATAATACACGAAGAAGACGAGGCTTCCATTACAGAATGTAATTAACAACAGAAGATTTTCATTTGTGAGTTAACTTTCTTCTAGTCATTTTTTAGTGGAATGTATGCTCAGAATAGAATTTTATACTTTCAAACAGAGTGACAATAGGGCAGAAGAAGAGGTCCATATCTATCTGGGAAGGAAAAGTGCAAAATAGGAGGTCAAAATAAAAGACCATCTCCTTCACTTTCTGATGTTTTTCAAAATATCAGTTTTTAGAATCTATAAAAGATAGCTGATGGATTCGTATAAGTTTCAAGGTAAGTTTAGAGATTCTAGAAAAACACTCTTCTCTTGAGAGTCTCTCAAGAGGCAGAAACACCAGATTTTGGAAACAAGCAGACTTCAGAGACCAGAGACTCCTGTTGAGAAAGTGTTGCAAAAAGAATGATTTCCCTGTGCCACCTCTCTTCCAGGGGACAATCACACTGTAGGCTTAAAACTCTAGATTGCAAAGGGACAAGCAGTTTGGGGACAATAATACTCAGGGTAGTAGCCAGACAGGTTCTTTGCTGTCAACTCTGCAGCACATGTATCATATCAGCTCCTGTGTACTTGTTTCCCTCCTACTGGCAGAGCTGTTCTCATGATTCAGTTTTGGAATAAGGAAAAAAAAAAAAAAAAAACCACCATTAGGGTTTTCTTTCTTGCAGTGTTACTGAATGAGGATTAAACCGCTTCAGAATGTTTATGGTGAATCTTGTTCCAAGCCAGGCGAGGGGCCCCTGTGACAGGTGGTGGGGTGGGTGGGGTTTGGGAGGGGGGAATGGAAGGGAGGTGGTAGAGAAATGCTTTTAAACAATAAAATGTATTTTACTTTCAAGCCTGGAGCTGTCAGGGTTCATTTCAAATAATGTATCTTGACAGTTCATAGCTACTCTTAAGAACCGTGTGAAGCTTTTGCAGCTGCAAACTAGTGTGATAAAACATGAAAATACTTTATTCAGGTAAGTGAAAATAGCTGTTCAGCCTGGTTAAGTTACACAGAAACCTTTTCCTCTGTAAATTAATGTACTGTGCAAATATCCTGCCTGTGACACCCTAGCTGTCCACTTAATAAAAGTCCTCCCAGTGAGAACTGTGTCTTAGTGCATCAAAGCATTAGTGGGTGTTCTGAACCTTAAGCCCGATAAACTTGAATGTTCAAAAGAGTCAGCAGAGGACGTGAGTCTCAGTGTTGCCAATCATGAGTAGAAAATGCAAAAACCAAATGTGTCTTCAGCCTTTTCTCTGTTATACAAACGAAAGCAAAAAACAAAAAGCTGGTTTTCACTTCTATTTTGTTTTGTTTTTGCATATTTTCTACCTACTGGTTCCATAATTGCCCACATGTGGCTACCCAAAGCTTATTAATGCTAAGCAAAGGTAGATGAGAAGGATGGTAAACCAAAAGTCAAAACTGCTTCCATGGCATTCAATATTGAGCTCCTTTTTCTACCACAAAACAAAGATGTAAAAATGAGAAAGACACAGTTCTTGGCGTTCCAAAATTACCATCTAGCATGATAGCTGTGGATTACCCATGGAAAAATGTTCATGCAAAGTTAAACTACTGCATGGAATCAGAGAAAACTTGGTAGTTGGCAAATATTAAAGGGCTGTTCCATCACCCGTGCTGTGAACATTAGTGAAGTGAACCATGCTTTATATCCTTTTGAGTAACAGGAGATCTTGGGTTTGAAGTGCTACAAATTGCAAACCATAGCGAACTATGAGCTGAATTGTGCTGCTCCCTCCACCTTGAACTCCTAACCACCCTGCTTAGCAAGGGACTGTATTAGAGATAAGGTGTGGAAAGACGTAATTGAGTTAAAAAGAGATCAGGAGGCAGTTCCCTCATCCAATGTGATTGGTGTCTTTGTATGAAGAGCTGAAGTGCAGGCATACAGGGATGGAAGACCCTGTGTACACATAAAGACAAGGAGACAGACCTGAGAAAAAAACAACTTCACTGACATCTTGGTGTGAGTATTCTGGCCTTAAGACTGTGAGAAAATGAATTAAATTGGTTAAGCCACTCAGTTTACTTTGTTATAGAAGCTCTAGCAAACTCGTACGCAGGGATAGGCTGTCCTCCAAGGAAGAAATGTCACTTGGCTTCTTTCTTTGACCTGTCTTCTTAGTCACTGAATAAATGATGGAGAAAAGTGTAAGGAAAGATTATTAGGTCTGGTTTTAAGATAGTAATATTGAAACTCAAAGAAGCTAGAAGGGAAATTAATCTAAATCACAAATGAGCAACTTATTTGGTTCTATTTATCATAGCCGTCTGTTCTTCAGATATTACTCCTGAAAAAATAGTGAAAAAAGAAAGAGTTCTATAACCCAATGCATCTAAAAACATTATATCTTTCTCTTTTTATTGATTTGTATGGCCTATTAGCATATTAAGACTGCTAGGTGATTCTATATTTTAGAGGGCTGGCTACTTAATATATTTAATATGGAATTGATCAAATATTTTAACCAGGAAATTTATTTTTCTGTAATCTCTCTTTTTTGTGCGTGTGTGTGTGTGTGTGTGTGTGTGTGTGTGTGTGTGTGTGTGTGATGTTGGGGATGAAATTTAGGGCCTCACAGTCTATTTTATCCCAAGCCCTTTTGGGACTTGATAAGTCACTAAGTTGCTCAGGCTGGGTTCCAACCTGTGATCCCCCTGGCTTGGCCTCCTGAAGTGCTTGGATATAGGCCTCTACCACCAGGCCTGACTCATGTTAACATCTCTTAAACTCCACTCCAGTGACTATTTGGGAAAATATTTCAGTAAACCCTCATCTATTAGCATTGCATTGCTAAGTGGATATTAAATTTTATTGTGCTAATAAGGTGTAGACACAATGATTAGTTCATGAAAACATTGGTTTACGTGACTCGAACTGATGACGTGTATTCCCTCTAGCTAGACTGCTCTACCAGACTGTCCTCTTGGTCTTATTTTAAACTCCTCAAATTTCTACTTCCTCCTGTAATCTTTTCTCATCTCTGCTCCTAATAATAAGACATAATGAACCACATTATTGCCTAGATGACATTCTGGTACAAATAACTAGTGTCAGTTTGCATTTCACTTATTTAATTACATTTTTCTTCTTAGATTGGAAGACTCTTGAAGGCATAAAATATGTTTCCTCATCTTGCATCGTTGACACAGAACAGAATGTGTGACACATAGCGAGTACAGGGAATCGTGGAATGGTTTGTGACCAATCCTCCAGTGCTCGATAGCCTGGCTGGCTATCTGCCTCCCCTACCTTTTTAATCATATTAAAGTCATGCATTAAAATTTTCTGTTTAGTAGAAGGTTCTAGGGGAAAAAATTGAGTCCTTCAAGATATTAAAATCAGAAAGCAGTATTGTGCATCCTTTGGAGTTGGTGATGATCATTTTTTGAATACTATTAACCCCTACTTTTTACACTCCTATGAAAGGTAAGTGCTTTTGCATACGTTATCTTAGTACAACAATGACTACTGTTGGTTTTGAGTTGCTTTTATTTACAAACAAAAGCACAAACACTATAAAAACAAAAAATGAGCTGAGAGCTCTTATCTGGAGCGTTCTGAGCAAGTGTGCAGTGAGAAAGAGCATAGTTTTCTGTGGCTTTGCTTCTCCACTCGAAGGAGAAATTCACAGCTGAGACTCTGAAGGTGAGCAAGATGTATACACCACCTTACACCCACGGGAGGGAAAAGAACTTGACTTTTCTATCATTCATCAGTTTAATTGCCTGAAGACTGGAAAGATAACCATATCGGGAAGAAAGGAGTAAACTTATTTATTCATTTACTCATTTTTTATAACTCCATTATTAGACAAAGATGAATGAGATTTTGTTCTATAGGCCCAGTAGGGACACAGAGAGAAGTTACTTGCCCAGAAGTCCTGATTCCTTCCTAGCTCTCACTTCCACCATCTATCCTATCAGCAAGTTCAGTCGATACTCTCCCGGTTGACCCGATGGCTTTTCATCTTTTCTGCGGTGTTGCCAGTGGGACTTGGTAGAGCACCACCAACATTTCTATTTGCCCCACTTGTGTCCCACTGCCAGCCACTCTTCATACAGGAATTAGTGACTTTTCAATCTGCAAATTATATTAAATATCTCGCTTTAAAATTCTCCAGTTATTTACAGTCATTCTTGAAATAAAATTTATCTACCTGCATCTCAGATATTGCTTATATGTTGGTTGGTTGGCTGGTTGGGTTGGTTAGTTTCTATTTACCTGTATGTCTGTCTTATTTTTGTGATTTAAATAAATCTGTTCTCATCTTGTGGCTTTGGTATTCATAGTACTTTCTGCCTGGAAATTTCTGTCAGGTTCCTTGTCCTGCCGGTTTCTCCTCATATATTAGCAACAGAGATCAATTTGACTGAAATTAGCCCTGCTTAGATACTCTTTTTTTTTTACTTTTGTATCTACTGTGCTATTAATATTGATTGTTTTTTCTATTAGTTGGCACATTCCACAAAATTGAGATCTTATTGCCTAATTATTAATGTCATTCTCAGAGTGCCTAGAGCAGTGTCTGGGTCATTGCAAGAGCTATTTAAATAATTTTTGAGGGACAGAAAAATGAAGGACTTTCTCATGATCTTGGTTGGACTTTGCTCAGGGGGAAGAATGTGTGGTTGTCATCAGTCTTAGAATGAAGGTCAAGCAATTGTCCAAAATCTACTTCTCAGACCTTTCCTAAATTACAAGTCACTGAGTATCAAAACAATGATCTACAAACTTGAAATTATGTTCAAAGGGAAATGATTTTACTCATAGACCTGCCGTAGTGACACAACTAGATCTTATGCTTTGAAATGAAAATAATTCTATCTTGATGCCTCTTCTCTGAATCCAGCCAATCCTTTTATTGGGATATTTACCAAAAGTTTTTTTCTATATTTTGCTACATCTTTGTTGCTATTCTTAAACCTGGCTTTACCCACCAATTCACATTAGAAAATAACTACAAGCATGTAGTTCAAAAGACTAGAAAATTTGGGAAAGAAGAAAAAAAATGTCAAATTTTAAATGACTTAGCTGAATACTGGAAGGTACATATTTGTACATTCACAGGGTTATCTTTGCATCAGTCAGTTTTCTTAGAGGAATAGGAAGCTGAGTTAGAGCGGTGACTTAAGTGAAATGATTTAGGTGAGGAAGATTAATATGTCAAATACTGTATAGTCTGTCTGACTTGGAAAACCCAGAACACAGACATTCTATAGAACCACATGAAGTGAGAGTCGGAGTTGGGGGAAGGGATAAGGAGGGGGTGGGAGGGTGAAAATGGGAAGGGACTGTAAAGTTGATATGATACATATGTGCATGAAATGCCCAAATTCATTGTAAACACTGTATTACATATGTATATTAATAAAAATAGTGGGAAAATAATTTTAAATTAATTCTGTTGGGTACTTCAGAAATGTGATCCTCTGAGTATTGTTCATGATGGTCGAAGTGTGGAGTTGATTTGTTCTAGAATTAGCAACAACTGGAGAAGACTCTAGAAATACGGGATGGGATGCATGCTGAATGCAGAGCTAAAGGAAGTCGGAGCGCATGGAGTCTCCTCTGAAGCCGAAGAAGTAAAATGCCAGTTCTTGTACTTTGCCTGTGATGGCCTGGTCTCTGGAAGCTGCAGCCCTGGATTCCACTGGGAAATGCGTAACTGGTGTCAGCATTGCATGCTGCAATCCTCTCTCCACTATGTTCAATGGGAAAATCATGTCTAGGTGCTTTTTAAAGTCGCAGTACAAGAAAGAACTAGACGCTGCCATTGATCCACCGCGGGCCCCAGAGTGCAGGAAACCATCGCAAGACCCATCCCCTTGTGAAGGAAGGTGTGAGGGGCCCACGTAAGATCCCGGGTGGAAAAGCACCCAGGCCCACGGCGGCACTCAATAACTCTCCACTTTTTGTGTCTTCTTTTCTCTCTTGCGTTCCTTTTATTTCAACTGAAATTCATCAGTGGAGGATAGCAAAGATGGCCGTTCAGCAGAATGTGCACATTAGAGGTTATAGATAAAACAAACATTATTTTTCTTAAAATTAGTATGGGCAGATTGAAGATTCTTTTCCAGTAGTTTTCAAATAAAAAGAACACATTTAAGCAAGCTCAAAATTAATACGTTCTACTTGCTAACCTACAGCATAGTTAATTTTAGGATAAAAGAAGCAATCATGATTATATGATGAAACATGTCATCATTATTCAACCTTTTCCCAATCTTCAGTATTTACAAGGGTGGTTGGCACACATTAGGTACAGATTGATATTTCTATCACATAGAAGAATGAAGAGATTTTTATTATTCTAGCAGAGTCAGATTGGTGGGCAGAAATTTGGCATGATTACTCTTAGAAGAAAGAGCAAGTGAATGCCTGAACTTCATTTCTTTACCATTAGTGTTGTATGACTACCCTGATTATTATTATTATTATTATTATTATTATTATTATCATGATTATTATTGTTTCTATTATTTTTCAAATTCACTGCATTTTCTACTTTTAGGAATACTTTAAAAAACATTACATATAAACTTCACAACCTCTTTGTGAGGCAGGAGGTACTTCTTATTTTTTTGCTAAAAAAAACCCCTAGGTAACAGTGTGTTCAAATAATTTGCCTTCTACTACCAGCTGCGGCTGACCCAAGATTAAAGCAGTGATTTTAAGACTGTGAACAAACGGGCCGTCTAAGAGTGATGGGGAAGTTCAAGGAAAGGAAGAATAAGCTACAAAAAAACTGAATTTGGAAAGAAAATAAAAAGTTAGCAATAAAATTTAAAGTACTGCTGAGGAAGAGCAGTAACTCCTGGATTTATTATCTCAGAAGTGAAGACTGAAGTGAACACCTGGTGATGATGTAGAATGAGAATATGTGCTTATTATTAGAATGACAATTTCCTGGTCTTTTGGCTGCATACAGAATTAAAATGAAATAATATATACACCTTACATACATATAAATTAAGAACAATATATATTTAGCACTGAGGATGAACTCAGAGCCTTCACACTGTGATATATCCCCTGGATCATTTTTTACTTTTGATTTTGAGACAGGGTCTCACTAAGTTGCTAAGTTGCTCAGTCTGGGCTCAAGCTTGCTGTCCTGTCTCAGCCTCCTGTAGTGCTGGCGATACAAGCCCTCGCCACCACACATTCAGCTTATTTTTTTTTTTACAATTTTTATAATTTAACTGTTCTCAAACCACCTCATTGTGGTGTGATTGACACAAAACACTGTATATATTTAATATATATACAAGATGATTTGGACACGTGTGTCCCAGTGATATAATAACCAAAATCTATGCAATTAACTTATCTATAAACTACAAAACTGTCCTCCAATTACCTAATTATTATTATTAATCTTGGTGATAGGAATATATAAGACATATCCTCTTAGGGTAGTTTCCAGAGGCTGGAGGAAAGGAAAAAAAGGGGGAAGAATTATTAAAGAGTAAAAAGTTTCCATGAGAATTCCTGATGTGCCCCACCCTGCCGTCACTGTGAAGACGTGGCAATTCCACTGGTAAACGTTAGCTCCTGCTCAGCTTCTCTGCCTCGCTGGCCTTGCCTTAGCCATCTTGAGTTCCAGGCTTAGCATGCGTTTGATGGTATACGTTGTGGTTAGGATCTGGAGTGTCCCCCAAAAGTCTCATGTATTTTAATGTTATGGATTATCTATGGAGCCGTGTAATGTTGGTGGATTGGGGTCTGGCCTGGAGGGGTGGACTGCAGTTATTGGGATTAGGGGCGTGTGAGTTAAGACTAAGGGCATGTGAGTTAAGACTAAGGGTGTGTAGTGGCCACACCTTCAATACCCGGATGCAGGAGAGACTAAGACTGGGACTTGGACTAGTCTCGATGAGTCTCACTTGCCTGCCTGGTGTGATGTCGTGAGAAGCTGCCTCCACCTCTCTCTCTGCCATGTACTCCAATTGCTGCTGGTTGTCCCGGAATGGACTGTGGACATCTGAAACTGTGAGCTACAGTTAACCTTTCTTTTCCTAAAATCGTGGGTGTCAGGTATTGAGTCACAGCAACGAAAAAGT
This sequence comes from Ctenodactylus gundi, assembly GCA_004027205.1. Lineage (NCBI taxonomy): Eukaryota > Metazoa > Chordata > Mammalia > Rodentia > Ctenodactylidae > Ctenodactylus > Ctenodactylus gundi. Next base: position 105,997 of record PVKB01000492.1, on the reverse strand, counting down.
AACTGAGACAGTATATTAACCAAGAAATTGTTTCTTGTCTCCATAGGGACATACAGTTGGGAGCTAAGGTCACGTAACATGATGACAAGAGGTGGAAAGAGTCAACTCATTTGCCAACATCCTTAAGAAGAGGAAGACTGAAGCCAAATACCCTGGTATTCAATAAAGATTAATTTTCTACACGAATTACTGACGACTTGGGTTTAACACTTCAATAAAACTGGCATTTCTTTTAAATTTTCATAGCCATGAAATTTTTTTTTCTCTAAGATTTGTTATACTTTGTATTTTTTTTCCAGAGTTGCTTTTTTCAAAACACTTCTCTTCAGAAAATGGGACATTACTGTATGAAATTTTTTAAAAATCAAGTTTTTTGGTTGATAATCATAGTCTTTTGGGATCTAGCTCTAACCACTGAAGCATATCCATGTTGGAAAAACTTGGCAGAGAGATATCAGCTAGACCCGTTTTATTTCTCCTGTGCATAGCACAGCCTGGCATGTATTTGTTAAGTAAATGGATGCATGAGACACATAAAGAAGTTGATACTTGGCCATGACAAATTCCCATGAGACTTCCCAATACCCTCCATTCTGTTGTCATTGTTCAGACATCGCAGGTTCATGGTAAACATTAGCCCCTACTCTACCTTGCCCTGCTTCACTGGCCATGCCTTACCCATCCCTGGACAACTTTACATTGTCATACTGTGCTGTCAATTTGGGAAGCTCAATATTTTTCAATTTTATTGTCATCTACGGCAGCCCTAACGTCATTGTTCATTCCAGTTCCCAGTGAGACTTTCATAGATGTTGTATGGAACTTCACATTATCCACAACACTTTGGACATTGAAAGGTCCAAGTAAATTTCAATTAGCTAGAATTCCACCTTCCTGCATTCACCTTTGTGTTCAACTTTTCACTTCAATTCTAGTTTCTTAATTCCAACCTTTTAATTCTGTTGTTATTTTTTGCAGTGCTATTCCTAATAGTATTCCTTTGTGGGAACCTCAGATATCTCACATCTCTTTCCTGGTCTCTCTCCTTCATCACGTCTTTGACTGAGTCCTGCAAGTATGGCTTCAAGTGCTTTCCTTTCTAATGGGCCACCAGTTTGTCTGAACTTTCTTCTCTGATGAATGCTATGAAGGTAGTAACTGTGATTGTTTTGGAGACATAGGAAAGAGTGAGAAATAGAAACAAAGCTGGTGGCCCTTCAACCATGGGTCTTAGGGTGGAATAGGAAAATATGAAAGCAAGCCCTGTGTAGCGGTATAGGTCTATAATCCTAGGACGCTGGGAGGCTGAAGCAGAAAGACAGCTGATTTAAGTCCAGCCTGAGCAATTTCGTGAGATTCTATCTTAAAAAAACCATATATATATATGTATGTATGTATATATATATATATATACACACACACACACACACACACACACACACACACACACACACACACATATACATATATAAAAGGTAAAGATACAACTTGGAGTGAAGGCCCTGGGCTCAATTCCTATTATAGTACCACAAAATTAAAAAAACAACAACAATAACAAAAACAAAAGGAGATTGTGTTCTCCAAGGAGGATTCCTCTGTAATTTGCTTCTACAACCACATGGGTGGGGAAGTCTTTTTCTTTGAGGAAACCCCACAAGCCTTCTCTTTTACCAGGCCTCCTTCAGAGTCTCCACATAGCTCAAGATCATCAAATGGGAAGAAAGACTGGATTAGGTCGCTGATGCCTAGAGTGACTAATGTGGGAAGTGATGTATGGAAAAGCTTAGAGAATGAATCAGAGTCGATGTATAGCCCAGGCTACAGGGGACTGTGGAGCAGCAGGATATTAGGATCAGTGGGAGGCCTGACCTGTTCCTTGCTCTTCTGCTGTGGGACTGAGAAGAGATGGCAAAGATGATCATAATTCATGTGCATCTGTGTTTTCTCATGTGGTCATTTCAGCTTTCCTTTCTTCTCATTGTACTGATTTTTTTTTAAATTTCTTAAACTCTCTTTTACACATTCTTCTTTATCCCCAGTAGCACAATTTTCTTTGTTGTCATTGCCTGGTTATTTTGGATATATTTTTTTATCAGCTTCTGAATTTGTAAACTTTTTGCGTTTTGGTCCAAGTCTGTCTGATTCATGTCTCTGTCTAAGGTGAATTTTTTGTCCTGAAACAAACTTGTGTTCCTGTTAGGAAATGGGAGAGGCTGTGGTGTAAGGGACTCTGGGGTCTGTCCCTCCTTGTACAGCCATAAGGAGACTCCTCGTATACAGGAGTGGTGCTTTCCAGGGCTTTGTCTACAGCCCTGGACAAGCTTGGACAGGCAGGACCTGAGGCGTCAGGCAATAAGAGAAGACCAATCAGCTTACAAGGTGAGAGAAGAGACAACCTTAAAGCTGAGTCACAAAATAGAAGAAGCCTTTATATGAACTTAGAATACAGCCAGGAGCCTGAAATGTCCTATCTTTCTTATACCACATAGAAGGACCTTAGGAGTGGGGACTCAGCTGTCCCTTAATAGCCCCATTACAAGTCAACATAGCAAGAGAACATTTCTCTGGCTGCAATCATGTGAGGAGTGCACTTACTACTTAAAAAAATCTAAGTATCAAAGAGCATTACTTCATTTTTTATTCTTTTAAGTTATTAATCATCCAGTCAATTTTTGTGTTTCCTTATCACTAGTGTGTGTGTGTGTGTGTGGTAAATCAATCAATGCAAAGGGGCTCTGTGGAATGCATCCAGCCATGTACAAATTTGAGACCGTCATGCTTAATGAGGTGAATCAAACTCAGAAGGTAAAAGATCACATGGTTTCACAGGCATTTTATAAAACCAAGTGCGTGTGTAGTTGGAGACGGAGAGATGAGAAACAGAGTGGGAGGGCCAAAAATGGGAAGGGAAAGGATCGTAATGTGGACGTGATGTGTATGTGCACTAAATGTTCAAGCTCAGTGTAACTATTATATATATATATATATATATATATATATATATATATATATATATATATATTAGTTTGGGCAAAAGGCAAATACATTTGCATGCATCACAAGTGTATAGGAGCCTAGACCCTAATTAATTAATTAATTAATTTATTTTGAGACAGGATCTTGTTTTGGTATTAAGATTAGTCCTGAACTTATTATGTAGCCAAAGTTGGCCTCTAACTCAGGGCAATCGTCCTTCCTCAGCCTCCCAAATGCTGGGGTTACAGGCGTGAACCACTACACCCGGCTAATTTTTTTATGTGGTAGATTAAACTGGAAGACTGAACTCAAGGCCCAGTACATGTTAGGCAAGAGCTGTAACCATTGAGATACGCCCCCAGTCACCTAAATTATTATTTTCACCTTTAAATGCAGTTTATTTTGCAAGATTGGGAGAATGTATTATCCTGTCATTTTCTCCCTCATATCTATAGGTCGGGGACTGTTTAAGAAAACCAAAGTGTTTCCACATATTCTGAAAAGTCAAAATGGCTTCATGG